>CM053787.1:283151388-283856388 GCA_028749045.1 Cupressus sempervirens
AAGCTATCAATTAAATGGTGCACAAATGAGGCTATGCATGCAAACTTTTGGGATTGTTGGTGGATGGTTTTTGACATCCCTCCACACAAAAATTTTGGGGTACCATTTTATTTTATTAAAACATTGTATGCCAAAATATGTGTTGGCCCTAAAGGTGAACTATTGGAGCATGGAGCCCAACATGGGTGTAGGAGGAGGAGCTCCTTAGGGTAGACCCTTTTCCCACTGGAAGAAATTAGATGACACTTTTGTCCCCCATACGGATGTCGCCCCCCCTCCTCAAATGCAGGATCATGATATCATTACAGAGGCTAGCTCTCAGACTATTAGAGCTATCTATAAATTGAATAGTCTATTGATATCCTAGGCTAGGTCCTTTTTACTTCCCTGTGTTGATGATGCTACCATGAGTTCATCATTGGTGAGCTCATCAAATGTTTGTGTGCCCCATAATTGCATAACATGCAAGAATATTTTTCTGGGTCCCATAGGTGATCTTTCTAAGTATCAGTTTGTATTTGAGGAGGATACACTAGATGCACATATAAAGGCTACACACCTTGACGTGAGAGAGGAGGGGCATGCAGAGGCATGGAGTCCTTCTGTGTCAAAATATGTATACATTTTTTTGTTACAACATATGTGATTTAAATTTGACATTTATAATAAAGTAATTTTAATTTTAAACCCATATTGGCTTATACATGTATGTGATCTTCATTCACGTTTAGTTGATGATAGAGGAGGAGCTTAGATAGGCTAATAATTTCATGCTCTAAGCTATTTCATTTGGCCTTGAGACATCTATGATACAATATTTTGTGTTCTCATTGTTTTTTCTATTTGATATTTGAGCATATATGGTTTCTAATATTTATTTTGTCTTGCAAGTATTACTTGTTAGTGGGGGGCAGAGCGCGGGGGATGAGGCACAACCCATTGACAAGGGAAAGGTAATTAGGTGCCTTTAAAGTGATTAAATATTAATGCATTCTTCTAAAATGTTTGTGCTAATGAAATTTAATTACATTCTTTATTATATAGGGTGTTGCTATTGGTGATGAGTCTAGGCAGATTCCATGTTGCAGACCCTCTGGCATTCCCATTAATAGTGAGAGCCCCATCGTATGTATAAGTATCATTTATCTTTTATTTTCCTTATTTTCATAAATAAATTCAAAAATTATTTCTATGATATTAACAACTAGTATTCTATATCTCATAGGAAACACATAGTGCATAGGAGGTTGGACGCCAATGTTTTGTATCTTTGCTAATATAGTCATTATATCAAGAGGAGGAGTCAACACAGGTAAGTTGTAGTTTGAATTCTTGATTATATATTATAAATTTAGCATGCTATGAGTTATAATGTTATAGTTTAAGTTCTAGATTCATTTGACAAACATACATGAACATACATAGGCCACAATCAACAAGGTTCAAAAATTGTTGAGGACATATGAGAGGACTCCTGACCAGCACAGGAGGTTGATGTGAGAGATTCTTATGATGAAAGTTAAATACTATAAATCTTCATTAAAAAAAGGATCATTATGCATTTGAGTAATTCAATGTTATATACATAGAATCATATCAATTTAGTAGTCTAACTTTGGGTTTTCCTTTTTTGTTTATGTAGGAGGCATCTAATCCACCTAGTGCAATGAAGAAGCTACATTTTGATGATCAACCAGTTGTGATAAGTGGTTTTAGAGTTATGCTATGATGCACCTATGAACTGAGGCACACTAAGAGTTTTGGCATCAAGCGAGATCACTGTACCAAATCTAAATGGAATGTGATCTCTTAAAAATGATATAAGTTATTTTAGGCCTTGGCATGACTATCCTATAGAATTTGACATTTCATCAATAACTCCCACAAGCTCCAAGCTATGACCCTTGAAAGGTCAACCTTGAGATGCACTGAGCACCTTGAAAACTCTTTGGTATGGGGTGTGGTGTACTACAAGGCTTGCTCACATTGACTAGTCCTTCTTAGGACTTCAAAAGGCCAAATTCAATACCTTTCTATTTTCTTCTTTCTTCATCCACTTTGGATCCAACTAAGATCCACCTCGTTGATCTTGGTACATCAACTTTAAAAAGAAAAATGAGAACAAGTACTATTATGGGACTTTACTAGACATTCGACTTACCAAGCCCACATTAAATTTTTGAAATTCAAGAAAGATTGAAGGCTTCCATCAGCATCATGACTTTGATATGTATAAGTTTGGATCAACCAACAGCTGTACAATAACTAAAAATTAATATCTCAAACAAATTTTAACTAGTTGTTGTTGTTAGCACATTAAAATCACAATCATAGAAAGGTCATTTCACACCTCACACTATTATCATGGAATGAGAGGATTCCAACACTTTGAGCATATGTCATTTGGCATTTGTAACTCAAGAACAAGTTCCAAATGAAGTTCATACTAGTTTTTTACCAACCTCTGTCATTAGTGTTGCTACAAGTGCATTTCAAGAATGCCAAAACCAAAAATTTAGCATGCCACAACTCCTACAAAGGCATAGTTAATCTTTCAACTATCTAAAAATTTCCAAAATGTCATGATTCAACTTGAAAAAATCCACCAAATAAAATTCTTGGAACCAAATGCACTAATATGGTAAAGTGTTGCTACTACAAACCAAGAAAAGAGCGTTTTAACACTTGGAGATGTGTGATTCTCACAAAAAAAACATAAAAAGCCTAAAAAAATTAGGGATATGAATACACTTTTAAAAAATAGAGATGATTCTATCACTTTTAGGCCTTCACCATATACCAAACACCCAAAACACAAAAAAGCTAAAAATCAAAGCTAAAAGGGGGTTTTGAACCTGATTTTGAAAAATCTTGAATAACTTTGTTTCTAGAGCACACCATCACCTCTAATTGCACCAAGAGTACTATCAAAACATTCCCTACCAGTTCCCATACTTGGTTTCACATTTTCAATCACCAAGCATGTGATATGTTGTTGGTTATAGCCATATTTCCACTAGCCAACACACTTTTCTTGCCTAGGGCATCACCATAAAAATGATTGCCTTCATTTTCTTGAGCCCTTCTTTTGGAAAAATAATGTACAATGAGTAACCTCACATTTCCCACCTTTTCAAGCCATTTCTATGGTGATAATAGGAGGAGGACTACAAGAAATCAAAATGCTACAAATTTTTTGAAGAAACTAGTCTAAAACAATAAATTTATGCACAAAACTTAGACAAACAAAAAACCCTTATTTAAGGCTTTGAAAACAAGAAGAAACATTAAAATAATTACTCCAAGTAAAAGATCCACATTCTCAATCCAAAAAAACACTAAAAGCTTCCATTTACATAGTGGCTCCTATGCATTTCAATGCCCAACCTATACATTGTATGACCCAAACACTTCCAACCCCTGAAACTGATCAATAGTGAACTTATATAGGTGTTTCCAACCTTTTTTGGTCATGCTTAAATCCTTAACTAACATTTTACACTTATTTTCAACTTTGCAAGAAAATGTTTCAAAAGTTGCAAAACTACAATTTTGAGCAATTTAGGCTATAACTTAAAATTCTTAATTAGATGAGTTTGCCAAAATTGGTAAGGGGTACTATTAGGTTTATTTAGACATTCCAAGATGGTTCTTTACCCTTGGTCAACTTTTCTACCACTTTGGTCAACCTAACCCTTGTTGAGTAACCTATATGCATAACAACTTAGGAGCAAAAACCCACTTAGCAACTAAGTTAACCTTACCTAAGGACCTAATAGGTCTTATTAAACCACTAGTGATATGGTTAGCATCACTACAAGCCAAAATGATAAGAAAGAAGCACTAGGTACAAACTAGCCTACCTAGGTGCTCCTGCACTAGGGTAGTTGCAAACAATTGAGGCTCTCCATAACTGGAATAAGGGTGTCACTAGGGTTCACTCAGCCATTTGAAGCTAATAGTAATGATGATTTGATGCCAAGATCAACAATTTCAAAGTTACGTTGTGATGCACTATGAACTAAGGCACACTGTGAGTTTTGGCATTGAGTGAGATCATTGTGCTGAATTCAAACATAATGCAATCTCTCAAAAATGAGATAGGTTATTTTAGTTCTCGGCATGACCATCCTAAATAATTTAATATTTCATCGACAACCCTCATGAGCTCTGAGTTATGATCTTTAGGAGATCAACCTCAAGATGTACTCAGAGCACCTTGAAGACTCCATGGCTAGAAAATGGGTTTCACAAGGGTTTACCTACCCATTTGGAGTTACTGACACTAATGATTTTATGTCAAATTAGTTGTTTTAAAGTTACGCTATGATGCACCTATGAATTAAGGTACACTATGAGATTTTCCATTGAGCAAGATCATTGTGCCAAATCCAAATGGAATGTGATATATTGAAAATGAGATAGGTTATTTTATGCCTCAGCATTATCATCCTTTAGCATCTAACATTTCATACATAGCCCTCACAAGCTTTGAGTTATGACCCTCAAAAGATCAACCTCGACATACACTTAGAGCACCTTGGAGACTCTTCGGTATAGGGTGGCCACAAATGATGGAGGCTCTCCATAGCTAGAACAAGGCTGTTACTATGGTCCACCTTCCCATCTAGAGCTAATGGTGCTAATGAATCGATACCAAGATCAGCAATTTCAAAATTACGATGTGATGCACCTATGACTGAGGGATATTGCAAGTTTTGGCATCAAACAAGATTGCTTTGCCAAATCCAAAAAAATGTGATCTCTTTAAAATGGCATAGGTTATTTTATGCCTTGACATGACCATATTATAGCAATTGATGTTTCATTGATAGCCCTCATGAGCTACGAGTTACAACCCTCAAAAAATCAATCTCGAGATGTACTTAGAGCACCTTGAAGACTCTTTGGTATAGGGTGGCCACGAATGATTGAGGCTCTCAAAGTTGGAACAAGGGTTTCACTAGAGTTCACCTACCCATCTAGAGATAATGGCACTAATAATTAAATGCCAAGATCAATAGTTTCAAATTTACACTTTGATGAACTGCACAATGAAAGTTTTGGCATCAAGCAAGATCACTGTGCCAAATCCAAATGAAATGTGATATCTCAAAAATGAGATACACTATTTTAGGCTTCAACATGGCCATTAGGTAGAATTTGACATTTCATCAATATCCATCATTAGCTCTGAGTTATGACCCTTAGGAGATTGACCTTGACATGCACTTAGAGCAACTTGGAGAATCTTCGATACAGGGTGGCTGCAAATGATGAAGGATCTCCATAGCCAAAACAAAGGTGTCACTAAGGTTCAGCCACCCATCTGGAGTGAATGGTGCTAATGATTCAGTGCAAAGATCAGTGGTTTCAAAGTTACGCTATGATGCACCTGTGAACAAAGGCACACTATGAGTTTTAGCATCAAGTGAGATTGCTGTGCCAAATTCAAAGAAAATTTGATCTCTCAAAAATGGGATAGGTTATATTAGGCCTCAACATTAATATCCTATAGAATTCAATTTTTCATCAATAGCCCTCATGAGCTCCAAGTTACAATCCTCAGAAGATCGACCTCAACACACTTAGAGCACCTTGGGGACTCTTCGATACAGGGTGGCTATGAATGATGGATGCTCTCTGCCACTAAAAAAGAGTTTCACTAGGGTTAACCTACCCATACGAAGCTAATGGAATTGACAATTTGATGCCAAGATCAATGGTTTGAAAGTTATGTTGTGATGCATCTATCAACAAAGGCACACTGTGATTTTTTGCATCGAGCATGATCACTGTGCGAAATCCAAATGGAATGTGATCTCTCAAAAATGAGATAGGTTATTTTATGCCTCAACATGATCATCCTATAGAATTTGACATTTCTTTGATATCCCTCACAAGCTCTAAGTTACGACCCTTAGAAGACCAACCTCAAGATGTGCTTAGTGCACCTTGAAGACTCTTTGGTATGAGGTGGCCACAAATGACTGAGGCTCTTTGTGGCTACAACATGGGTTTGACATGCCCATCTAGAGATAATGGAACTGATAATTCAATTTTAAGATCACTAATTTCGAAGTTACGCTGTGATGCACCTATGAACTAAGGTACACTGTGAGTTCTAGCATCAAGAAAGATCATTGTGCCAAATCTAAATAGAATTTGATCTCTCAAAAATGAGATAAGTTAGTAGGCATTGGCATGACCATCCTGTAGCATTTGATTTTTTATCTAAAGCCCTCATGAGCTCTAAGTTATGACCCTTGAAAGATCAACCTCGACATGCACTTAGCGCACCTTGGAGACTCTTTGGTATAGGGTGGTTGTGAATGATGGAGGCTCTCCTAAGCTAGAAAAAGCATGTCACTAGGGTTCACCCACCCATTAGGAGCTAATGGTGCTGACGATTTGATGCCAAGATCAATGTTTTCAAAGTTACGCTATGATGCACCTATGAACTGAGGCACACTATGAGTTTGACATCGAGTAAGATTGTTGTGGTGAATCCAAAAATAATGTGATCTCTCAAAAACATGATAGATTATTTTAGGTCTTAGCATGACTGTCTTGTAGCATTTGATGTTTCACTGATAGCCTTCATGAGCTCTATGTTATGACCCTTAGAAGATCGACCTCAACACACTCTTAGAGCACCTTGGAGACTCTTTGGTACAAGGTGGCCACAAATGATGGAGGCTCTCCACAACTATAACAAGGCTATCACTAAGGTTCACCCACCCATGTAGAGCTAATGGCATTGATGATTCAATGCCAAGAGCAGTGGTTTCAAAGTTATGTTGCGATGCACCTATGAACTAAGGCACACTGAGAATTTTAACATTGAGCGAGATCATTGTGCCAAATCCAAATGAAATGTGATCTTTCAAAAATGAGATAGGTTAGTTTAGGCCTTAGCATGACCATGTTTTAGCATTCAACATTTCATCTATAGCCCTCATGAGCTCTAAGTTATGACCCTTAGAATATCAACCTTGATATGCATTTAGAGCACCTTGGAGCCTCTTTAGTATGGGTTGTCCATGAATGATGGAGGCTCTTTTATGACAAAACAAGGGTGTTAGTAGAGTTCACCCACCGATTTGGAGCTAATGGTGTTGATGATTGATGCTAAGATCAATGGTTTCAAAGTTACACTGTGATGCACCTATGAACTGAGGCACACTACAAGTTTTGGCATCGAGTGAGATCATTGTGCCAAATACAAATGGAATTTGATCTCTGAAAAATGAGATAGGTTATTTTAGGCCTCTAAATGATCATCTTGTAGCATTTAGCTTTTCATCAATAACCCTCATGAGCTCTGAGTTACAACCCTTGGAAGCGTGACCTCAAAATTTACTTTGTGCACCATGGAGACTGTTTGATATGAAGTGGCTACAAGTGATGGAAGCTCTCTACAGCTCAAACAAGGGTTTCAATAGGGTTAGTATTAAGTAAAAACATTATTGTTTACCTCTCTTAGGTTTTTGGCATTGGGTATAGTGCAAGTTAAGTGTTAGTATGTATTAAAATCATCATTTTTAAGGTCCCTCCACATAAATTGCATTAAGTAAATTCATCTTTGTTTCTTACATTAAAACAAAAAGTTTGTATTTGCAATATCTCAAGTGTTTCATCAATATTACATCAATAGACAACTACCAAAAATAATAGTGTCAAAAATTGTAGTGTCAAAAATGAAATAGATTTTTCTTCATTTTGCCCCTTATTTAGTTTTTTATTTTCATACATGGCTACTCTTCGTGATGTACCTACATTCCAATATCATAAAAAATATTAGTAACTTATTGTACTAAGCAAGATAATCATTGGTTCACCAAAGCATTATGAAGAAAATAACATAAGAAGTAAATATACCTGGTCGAGTGTTCTAGTAGGGTCCTCTCTCTATTTTAGGGTCTCCAATAAGGCTTCATGATCAGCATTAGTAATAGTAAAAAGTTCTTTTATGTTTGGTCTTCCTTGATGCTTCAACAACTTCACATTTTTTGCTATAATAAGATATGAATATATGAGAATTGTTTTTTGCTTCTAATAGTCTTTAAATGCAAGAATTCCATTCCTTATAAGCATGTATGTTAGTAGCCATGTTCCAGCAACAACCACTAAACTAGTAGGATATGTGAATCCATCATCATATGTGATCAGTTGTGCAAGCTTCTGTTTACCTCTTACACAATGTGCTAACTAATAATCTAAGTTCTCATCATTCCCTTGTGGTGCATTGAATGCAAAGATATGTCCTAGCTAGAGAAGATCTAATAGATGGTTATGCTCAAGTAAACTTTCCATGTCATCATTTTTGATAGAGGGTGTGATAAAAAATGGAGTAAGATAATGTGGAGCCCATGTGTCCACCCAATCACTTTTCTCACAGTGATCCCAGTCACATTGAAAATAACTAGGATAAAATCAAGCTAGTTGTCATGTCCAAATGGTCCATGTACTAGAATCAGAGCTCTAGAATGAATGCATTTCTTATGAGTCTCTAACTATAGCACAATTTGAATGGAGTTGGTGTCTCATTTTGAGGCTGCAATGTGTATTTTTTAGTATAGTCAATAACTGATATAATAGTGCCAATGGGAAATGTCTCCTTACACATTCTAAAGTGTTGATCCAACCACTAAGACCTGTGACTATGTCTTACATAATTGTAGAATAGATTTGTCTTGAAATCTGAAATAAAACTAGCCATACTAATTTCTTTTGCAACCAATTCACATCTAGAGCTCTCACCCCCACTCTTTAATGTGTATTTCACCATTTCATATACCATTTTTTTACTATTGTCTTTCCAAGATCTTGTTCACACCCCTCATGGAAACATGAGTCAAACTTGGATAGGCCACCACATTATGAACACTTCTCATTTAAGCATGCATTTCTATAAAAGAAACAATCATCAAATCTATGATATAAAAATTAATCTAGCAAGTCTCTTGATGATTTTGGAAGACCACTAGCACCACAATTCTCTAACATTTCTTTATTATGCCAAGTACAATGGATGGAGCATAATAGTTCATCGTGCATAGAAAACTTGACATGATATTTGCAACAACATGTATTTCAAAATTTAAGTGGCACACAATAAAATGGCTTCAAAGACTCAAAAGCCCTTTGTGATATATATCATCTTCAATGAATTTCTCTAAATTTTTTGAACAACATAGTTTAACTTACCTCCAAATAATTTTTAGGATGTGGCATGCAGTTTTTTATGCCATTTCTCAACTTTAACATATCTTTAGCATTGTGTGATACTCTTGAGCTAGAGCACCAAAACTATGTAATTTCTTCCTTCACATCATTAGATAGGTTCTTATCAAAACACGGAAGTCTCCCACTAAAGCCCCATGTTTCATTTTGAAGAGGATCATCAATTCTCTCTTGTCTACTAAGTGCTCTTCTCAAAGTAGTATGATTTAGGTTCAAGAAAGTACAAGTTTGTCTCATATATCTACCCTTTCTCAAATGATGACTTACCAAAGAGGTTGTAATAACCCTTTGAGTAGTTCTCTTATCCTACTCCTTGCTATTTTCCCAATGCCATTGAGAGCACTAAAAAGATTCTTCACAACTATGACATTTCTTTCTATTTTTTTGTTGACATGAATCTTCAATTTGGAAAGAATAGGTCTTATCTTTTGCATATTAATAAGTGCATAAAATTTTGACATTGTTCCACCACTATCTTGTTGTCAAAAAACATCTTATATAGTCTTGAAGCCCATAACTGAATGGTTCTTTCTAATTTTTCCCCTTGCAAATTAGTAATAATCATTTTGTTAATTTTAATTATTCATTATGGTATTCTAGAACTTTCATGTCGATTATAATTAGGAGATATTTAATGTTCCTGTGCATTGTCATTTTTGACATGATCAATCATGCAATTTACATTATGAACTGGTAAAATTTCATTCTGCAAATTTTCATTCTCTAAATTTTCAATCCTTGCATTATCATTATCAATAGGTACATTTTCATTCCCCAAGTGCACATATTCATTATCTGACTCTATGATTTCACCTTTGATCAATACATTGTCAACATGACTCACATTTCACATACCTTGTCTCTTTGGTGATTTACCTTGTCCCTTTCCCTATATATGTTGAAATGTACCTTCCTTTTGCATTTAGCCTTTCAATGAATACTGCTCCCCATTCATAAAATAATATCAGACACCTAATCATACATTATGTAACTTTTTTTTATCATTAGGACCCCAAAAAATTAGTTTTCTCCAAATCCTTGAAAATGGCCCACAAAAAATGTGATTGTCATGTCTGCAGTGATAGGGAATATGTTGGAAAAAGCATGCTAGTATTTCAGGTACCCAATCCCATATCAGGTACTCGAAATGGTTGTCCAAATTTTTGAGGGAACTCACAATTTGGAAATTGTGGACAATGTGGATAAATTTGACTATTATATATGATTAATATATATAATAATTATTATATATAATTATTATATATAATTATTATATTATATTATATTGATTTTTACTATTATTATATTTTATATTAACTATAGAGAGATAAAGAAATATTACAAAAAGTTCACCGAGTAGCAACAAAGAGGCAAAGCCTCAACCTGAGATCAAAGTACCAAAGTATTATTGTTAAATATAATATAGTTATATATATTATTATTTTTCTTATTATTATTATTATTAGGGCCTATATATATATATATATATATATATGATGAATTTACAGGATCAATGGCTTTGCTATGCAGAAAGTAGTTTTGCAAGGCTAGCGCCCACATGCCCTGAGCCTACTAGTTTCTAACATTGATTGCTATGTTCGAGGTTGATTCTCCTATGTTTTGCCCAGTGTTTTTTTTATAACTATGTAGGGAGAGTGTGTAGGCTGTGATGGGATTTTTGGGTGGTTTTTTTGGGTAAGGGCCGGCTAGGGTTGGACATGGAGAGTGGGGTCTTCAATTTGTGGTAGTGTGGGGTGCATAACTAGGTGCTAGTGTGTAGATAAAGGGTTTTAGCTTGGAGATAGGATCTTTGGATCTAGACATGGGGCAATTAGAGATGCCTACATTTTAGATATTATCTGATGATTTGGAGATGGTCAATCCTTCTATTCTGATGTGGGGTGGGGGGCTAAGGGCCAGACTGACAATCTCTCAGTTGTGGTGAACACTTCATCATTGAAGGGTTCTATTTGTATTAAGAATATGAATGGGTGTTTGGAGCGATTTGATGATCAAACAGTGTTGGTTATTCAACTAGAACAGATTGTAGAGGATGTAGAGTACTAGGGCAAGCATGCGCTCATCTATAAGTTCTTGGGTCTCCAACTTTCTCTTCCTATGTTGGAATCATGGGTGCATCAGATTTGGAACCCAAAACTAGGTATGGAGATTCTTCTGGTGGCCAACAACTATTTTATGGTTATTTTCTTAAATTTGATATATAGGAACAAGGTATTCGAAGGGGGCCCATATATTTTAAACCTGGTTGGACTTTTTATTAAACCCTGGCACATAGGGTTCAACTTTGCTAAGGAGATCCAATCTTGGGTCCCAATGTGGGTTTGTCTTCCATGACTGCCTCTAGAATTTCTGAGAGAGGATATTCTTCATTCGATCTCACTTCTACTAGGGAAACTAGTTGGGTCAGCCATACAAACCCAAGACTGAAAGGTAATTTCATATGCACAAATTTGTGTAGAGGTTGATCTTAATAATCCACTACCTAATTCTATGGAAATTTTCTTGAGCCCTACTTCATGGATTCAACAGTTTGATTATGGGACTTTACTTTAGATGCAAGATATGCTGTGAGTATGGGCACTTACAATGTAAATACCCTCGGAATAAATTTTATCAATCATTGGCCTCCACTGTGCTAACCCTTAAGGATTACAAGGGTAAGGCTACTATGCCAGAAGGTTCTTCTGGAGACAAGGAGGGTTTCATCCCAATTAAGACATGTAATAAAGGAAAGTAGCAAAAAAGAACTTGGGTGGATAGAAAAAGTGATAGCACTTTTAATAGGTTTAATGTTCTGGATAATTTTGTATAAGAGGAAGGCATAACATATGAGATGCCCCTAGAAGATGGTTCTTTTCAAGGGCCCCTAATGGAGGAGGTGAGGAATCTAGCCCAAGTTCCTAAAGAGGAACAAGGTCAACTAGTTTCTTTGGATGGATTGGTTTAGGAGATAAGTTGTGATATTCCCGATGGGTCACATCCCAATGAGGCCACAAATATCATAGCCTCTTCCCTTCCTAGCAAGAAAGGGATGCCTAAAAGTACAAAAGGCTCTAAAGCTACATTATCTTTAGGCTTACAAAAAAAGCCCGTTGAAAAAGGGACCTTAGTGAAGTTTGCTAAGAGTGGAAGGAAGACTGATCAGGAGATGGTTAAGATGATGGGAGAGACTCTAAATGAGGTAGGGTTTGTAAAGCCCATTCACTCCCACTTCTTGCAATCTTCTAAATGATTATTCTTTCTTGGAATGTGATGGGGTTGAACATCATCCCTAGACCAAAGGTGATTCAGAATGATAGACTCTCATTCTCCAGATGTTATTTTCATTTAGGAAACTAAGCCTACAGTTGATGAATTGGATAGCTATGGGCCAAAGTTATGGCCCTATGGTAGTTGGTAGGGAGTGGGTGCTCCAAAAAGCTCAGGTGGACTCACTTGTCTACAGAATCCTAAGAAGGTGACACCTTTGTGGTGGATTTCAAGTAGGTCTTTTATCTCTTTGATGGCTTCTAATATTGAGATAGGAGAAATGTGTTTGTTCTCTAATATTTATGCTCTGATTGATTGGTGGGTAAATCTCTTATGTGGTCACATATTAAATTTTTCTAGTCCTTAAATCCTTTCCTTTCTTGGATTGTGGCTAGATATTTTAATGTTGTTACTAATTTAGAGGAAAAGAGGAGGCAAGATTGCTTGATTGGGCCCTTCTTCTAGTATGCTTAGAGATAATATTGGTTTTTTGAACCTAATTGATTTTAAGCTTGGTTCTGGTATATTTACATAAAATAATAAGAGTGGAACAGAGGCTATTTCAAAAAGGCTAGATAGGTTCTTGGTTTCTTGTTTTTGGCTAGATATTAGATGGTCTACCAGATCAAAAATTCTTGATTGGAGAGGCTCTGACTACTAGCCTATTAAGCACTTTGTCACTACTTTCAAGACTTCCAAGAATCCTTCTTTCAAGTTTCAGCTAATGTGGTTGAGGGATCCCTCCCTATAGGATCTTATGATAGCCTGATGGCATGAGGGTAGGCCTCCTCATGGAACTTCCATGTTTACCTTTGAGAAGAGGCTTCAGCATGTGAAATTCAGGCTTAAATAGTGTAATAAAGAGTGCTTTTGGAATGTTCAAGAATAGTTGGGGTAGGCTCAAGCCAGGCTAGATAGTGTCATTCACTAGATCAGGGACCAAGGAATGACTCCAAATTTAATGTCTGAAGAATCCTTAGCTCTTAGGGAGTTAGAGGAATGGGATCTTTGGGAGGAAATATTTTGGAAGCAAAAGTCTATGGTGGATTGGTTTTAGGAGGGATATAGAAACATTGCTTTCTTCCACAACATAGTTAAAGCTCGCAGATCTAGAAATTCTATCACTTCTCTTATTTTTGCTTTTGGAGATCAAGTTTTTTCCAAAGAGGCTATCTCTCTAGAGGGCACTAGATATTTTTCTCAGCTCTTCTCTAAGGAGGAAGCTGGTTCATTGGTAGAGACAAGAACTATTTTAGATTTCATTCTTCAACTTGTGTCTAATCATATGAACAAGGATTTGCTAAGGGCTATTATGATTGAAGAACTGGAGAAGGTAGTATTTGGTATGAAGAAAGGTAAAGCCCTAGGCCTTGATGGATTTCCCATTGAATTTTTCCAAGAATTTTGGGAGATTATTAAATTTTATCTTCTAGAGGTAGTCTAGGAATCATATCAGAACAAACAAATTCTCAAGTCTTTGAATGCTACCTTCTAGGCTCTCATTCCCAAGATTGATGCGGCTTACAATTTGGATTAGTTCAAACCCATTGCTTTATATAATGTCTCTTACAAAATTATCACCAAATTAATTATTGAAAGGCTCAAAAATTTTCTAGCAACTTTTAATTTTTGATGAACAGGGTGGCTTTGTTGGTGGCAGATAGATTCTTGATGGGGTGGTTATTGCTTCATAGGCTATTCTCTATATGGCCATGTCTAAGGAAAAGGCTATGTTTTTTAAGATGGATTTAGCAAAATCTTATGATCGGGTTAGTTGGGAGTTCTTGGGTCATGTACTTTTCACTTTCAGATTTGATATGGAATGGGTTGATTGGATTCTTAGTTGTGTCACTTCCACATCCTTTTTAGTTCTTAATAATGGAGAACCCACTCATCCATTCTCTACTTCTCGAGGACTTCGACAGGGGGATCCTATCTCTCCATATCTCTTTATCATTATGGTAGAGGGCTTAGGCAGATTTATAAAATTTCAAGTAGAGTAGGGGCTTGTCCAAGGGTGGAAGTGCCATAATAATATTCTAGCATACATGCACCTCCAATTTGTGGATGATACTAGACTAATGGGCTTGGCTACTATTAATGAGGCAAGAAACTTCAGAATGATTTTGGATACTTACTTAAAAGCTTCTAGGTAGAAAATTAATGAAGGTATATCATCTATTTATTTCTTTAATACTCCACAGTTGATCTAGCTCAAGATTGCTAGGATTCTTAGGTTTTGAATTGGTTCTCTTCCTTTGATCTATCTTGGTGTTCCCTTAAGTTCTAGGGACCCATCTAAAAGAATATTGACAAGGTCTATTGGATAAATTTCATAGTAGGGTGAGTCACTAGACTCATAGGTTGCTCTCTTCTGTTGGGAGAGTTATCCTCCTAAAGACTGTGGTTCAAGCTCTTCCCATTTATAGGTGTCACGATAATTCCTTTGGTTAGGCAATCTACTCTCTTCTAAATGGAGCTTAGTCAACTAGGACACAATTTTTTTGCCTAAGTTTGTTGGGGGTCTAGGCCTTAAATGTATGGCTCTTGGTGTCAAGGCTCTAGTTGCTAAGTTATACTGGAGTTGGTGCAAGAATCAAGATTAGGATTTGGCTAAGATTTTGGCCCAAAAGTATTTTTTGGGAGTGGAGTATCAGGATATTCCTAGGCTGTCTCTTGATGGAAAAGGTTCCTTTATTTGGGATAATTTTAAAAGGGGAGCTCCTCTTATCAAGGAAGGTCTTTTTTGGATATATAATGAGGGACTGAGTGTGTTATTCTAGAATGACTCTTGGGATGGTCATCCTCCCATTCTCTCTAGCTACCCCCATCTCTAGCCTCCATGTCAATTTTTTTTTGCTGCAAGATGGACCAAGGTAGCTTACTTTAAGACTTTAAAGTGGTGTGGATTGATGGATGTGGTTGGTTGGAAGGATCCACATGAATGACCTTTGGGGGGCTACTTGGATAGTCAGCCTGAGTTGGCTAATCTTCTCTCTATTAGGTTGTGCAATTCCTCTAAGGACAAAGACATCCATTGTTGGGGTCCTTGTCCTAAAGGAAAGTTTAGTGTGGCCCAAGGCTATGCTCAGTTGGATAATCAATTCCATGGATTTTAAGAAGTTCCTTGGTGGAAGAAGGTTTGGAATAAATTCTCTTGGCCAAAATGTAATTTTTTTCTATGGCTAGTTGCTCAAAAGAAATGTCTTACTTGGGATAACCTTCAGAGAAGTGGATTTCAAGGTCCTTCTCTATGTCCCCTCTACATGTTGAATGGAGAGAATGTTTCTCGCTTATTCTTCTTATGTCCTCTTTCTAGAGATATTTGGGATAGCTTTGGCAAACCCCTAGTGAAAATTACATTCCTCTAAGTGGCTTGGGCTATTGGACCTACTTTTATTCTCTAGAATCTTTGGCTGGAGTGTAATCATAGGATTTTTTGCAACTCCAGCTTGGGAGTCACTAAAATATGGCAGCTAATTTTAAGCAGACTTTAGGAAACTATCTATGCTAAGTGTGATATGATAGAGCCTGTGGATCCTGGTGACTTTAGTATAGCTAGGAATTTAGGATTGATGGACAAAGGATTGGGATGCACAAGCGGTAAGAGACCTCAACCGCTTAAGAGAAAGGTTTGTAGGGTGGGGAGACAGAGACCTCCAATGATAGATATCCTTAAAATTAACATAGATGGTTCTTCCCGTGGAAACCATGGATAGGCTGGTGTGGGGGGGATTGGGAGAGATATGGACGGCAATGTTATTTTCATGTTCTCTATTCACAAAGGAGTTCATTCCAATAATGTGATGGAGGCCTTGGCTATTAAGGTGGCTATGGAATGGGGATGTTCTCTTAGTTCGAGGAAAATGGTGTGTGAGTTAGATTCTCAAATTGTTGTGGATATGATAAATAATAGAGCATGGATGATTCTAACTAGCAAATTACATCTATTGTTAGAGAGATTCTTCATTTAAGTAGTTTTTTGGATTGGATCTCAATGGAGTGGCTGATATCTTGGCAAAATGGGCATCGAAGAAAGGAGCTGGTTGGGATATTTCAGAAAGGGATGATCCTCCTATTGATTATATTGGTGCTTTTGAGTAGTTAGTGGAGAAAGATAGAGTTTAATTTCTTTTGGGTTTATGTTTTGGTCATCTGGGCCTGAGGCCTTCTATAATTTGGCTTTGATTGAATAAATTTTTACCCCTCTTTCTAATATATATATATATATATATATATATATATATATATATATATATATATAATATTATATTATTATGATTTTTACTATTATTATTAAATATAATATAGTAATATATACTAGTTATTATTGTTATTATTATTATTATCATTATGGCCTATAAATATAATATATTAATACATATATGATTATTATACTATATTATTATGACATTATTATTACATATAATATAGTAATGTATATTATTATTGTTATTATTATTATGACCTATAAATATAATATATTAATATATATATATATATTTGGGAAAAGTGGATGAGCCACTGGATATATATAGTAAAAACTAGTTCAAGAGCTCAATTGTGAAAGAACAAGAAAGAAAACCTAGCATCATCGCACTATTTTCAATTGACTTAACATCGATACATACAATCTGACTATATTGATGAACAACAAATAAAACTTTGAAATTTATCAAGTTTTACAAAATTTCATCACATAGTAGGCATGGTGGACCAAAATTCAATCAAAAAAAGATTTTCAACATTCTATAAATCATACCAGAAGTGAGGAGAAAAAATCCTAGCAAGACAGAAAGATACTACTGTGCTATCTCTCATCCATATCCTCATTGGGAGCAGCCATTGTAGAGAACTCTCATTCCAAATATGGATGTGATATAGGGGTAGGATCCTAATCTGATCTTAGGCCCTCAATAGCAACAACATCCCAACCCAAACTCGGGCCCTTAGTACTAACATCTAAAGTGTTAGTAGAGAAACCAATGGATGAAGGCACTTCCCAACCACTAGGTATAGTGACATCTGGATGTAGAGGCCGAGTAGTTTCTCCTGAGACATGGTGACCAAGACCAAGATCTTTGAAAGCCAAGAATGACTAGGTGCTAGGTTCATTGATCGAATGAGTTGGGGTGATCGAAGGTGTCTGGACTTGGGTAGCTTTTTCTTGGGCATTAGAAATTGGAATCTCCAAAATATCAATCAAAGAAAAAGTAATTTTCTTCACCTCCTCAGTCAACTAGAAACCCAAAGCATGAGCTAAGAATTGTAGGGCCTGTTGGATACAATTGTTAATTGTGTATTGTCTTTGATGTTACACAAATGTCATATCAGCCATCAGGCAGAGTCTACCAAGCTCATACGGTCGACAAAGCAATTTACAGTGTCTACCAAATGTTCCTGAACATTACACAGTAAGTTAGCTCTTACCGAGCTCACTCGAGCATCAAAGGATCTTGTAGCAGAAAGTTAATGTTAAGCGAGCTCCCAAGGTTAACAAAAGGAAAGTCAATGTTTACCGAGTTCAATGTCTACTGAGTTCACTCGATCATCAAAGATAAAGTTAGCTTTTACCAAGCTCACTCGATAAGCGAAGGAAGATTAGCTTTTACTGAGCTCACTCAGTAAATAAAGGAAGGTCAGTATTTACCGAGTTAACTCAATCTTTGAAGAAAGTTGCAAGGTTTGCAATGTTTACCAAGCTTCACTTGGTTAACATTGGGGATAACATTCTGGAGCAATGGTCACCGAGCTGGGTCAGGCAGCAAAGAATTTTATTGTTCTAAAGAATTAAGTTTAATTGTCTTGTGGAGCCGACTGATTTAATGTTTTTTAGTTATTGTAACCTGTAATTGAGCTGACTTGACAATCTAAAAGGTATATATGAAAGGTTAAGTTGTAAATTCATAAGATGTAAGAGTGTGGATGCATAAGAGTGTGAATGTATGAATGAGTGGATATATGAGCAAATGTTGAGGAAAAATTAGATATCTTTGTGAAGCTACAAAGTTGTGTTCGATCAGTGAGGATCTAGTGAAGCAGAACAGAGATCCGTATTCAACAAAGATAAGTTGCATATATTTCAGATCACTTCATTTTTTCTTTCTAATCATTATAATAGTGATTCAAAACCTCTTAATAGAGTTGGTTTGATAGGCGTTTGTAAATCCTCTAACAAGGTGACAATTCAGTTGAATTGTTTTAAAGACCTCTGACAAGGCCACTTCTAATAGGGTGATTAAATCCTTTAATAGGGTCACACCTAACAGTGTGTTTTGTAACCTTTAACAGGGTTGGCTCCTAACAGGGCTCACTTTAGAAGAGTGAAAATTGGTAACTAGTTACTTGGTGGTTTTTTCCAAATTGGGTTTCCACATTAAATCTGGTGTCTCTTGTGTTCAATTTCTTTATGCATGTATGTTAACTACTTTAAATGCTTAATAAGTTAACATAACATCTATCAAGTTTTTGCATTTATTTGTGTGGTTACCGAGTGTCAGTTGCAACTTTATTTTAAGACATCTAAGGATCTGTGGATTTATTTTTGTGGTAACTGATTCACCCATCCCCTCTCAGTTACTCCATCTCTATTTCCAACAATTGGTATCAGAGCTTTTGGTGCTTGCAGGAAAGATTTCAAGGATCTAAGCCAAAGATCAAGATGTCTTACAAGAGGGAAATTCCAAGGCTTAACAGGAATAACTTCTCAGCATGGCAAGGGTTGATGAGACTTCATCTAGCTTCTATTGGAGATACAGGACTAAAATACCTTGATGAAAAATATGCAGAACCAGCTAGTACACTATCTGTCAATGATATTGCTGAAAAGAAGACTCACAACATTATGATGATAGATATATAATCTACCCTGAGTTATGAAGAATTTGATGATATCAAGGACTACAAATCTACCTTTGAAATGTGGGAAAAATTGAAAGAGATCTATGGAGGAGATGGTAATGTTAGAAGAGCCAAAGCATAAAGTTTGAGAGGACAATTTGATCAAATGAGGATGAGAGAGGATGAAAACATTATAAAATATGTTGAAAGAGTTAAAGCATGTGTCAGTGCAATCAAAGCTTCTAGAGGAGATATCAGTGAAGAGACAGTTATAAGTAAAGTTCTCATAACTCTACTTCCCATTTATGCAATCAGAGTTTCTACAACTCAAGAAAGAAGATGTGAAGCAAATCACAAGATAAATCTAGAGGCTATAGTTGAAAGATTGACTGCATTTGAACTAGACAACTTTGATAACTATGTTCCAGCTTCCAAAAATATTGAATCAGAATTTGAAGCCAAAATTTCACTCAAGGAGAAAGGCAAAAAGAAATCTCAGTCAGAAAGTGAAGATGAATCAAACCAAAGTTCAGACAGTGATCTTGAAGTAATTGAAGCCCTTCTAGCAAGGAAATATTCTAGAGGCAGAGGAAAATACAAAGGTAAAGTACCCCTAATCTATTTTTCATATGAAGAAGTTGGTCATATTGATGCTAGGTGTCTAAACAAGAAGAATAAAGATGAAAAGATAGATCACAAATAGAATGGCAAGAAAGATTTCAAATCATTCAAGGATAAAGGTAAGAAAACATGTTTTATGGCTAAAGATTCTAATGATTCTAATGATGAAGAAGAAGATGAAATTGTCTACATTGTTGCGAAAGATGAATCTGATAATGATGAGGAAATGGCACTCGTTTCTCATATGAGCAAAAATGATACATGGATCATAGATAGTGGTTGTTCTCATCACATGACTGGTGACAAAACTAAGTTTGAATACTTTGAAGACTACGGTGGTGGTAGTGTAAGATTTGGTAGCAATGAACCTTGTTATATAAAAAGGAGAGGAAGAATCTCTCTAACCAAGGAACTTATATGTGATAATGCCTATTGGGTAAAAGGACTAAAGCATAATTTGTTAAGTGTGGCACAACTACTCAATAATGGATTCAAAGTAGAATTCATGCATGGTAAAGCAAGACTACTAGATGGAAAAGGAAAGCTGATTGGATCAAGTACTCAAACTAAAGGTAACTTGTTCTATCTTGAAATGGGTGAATGTTCATGTTCCATTGCTCAAGTTGAAGAAAGTTGGTTATGGCATAAAAGGTTGTGTCATGTAAACTTTGATAATCTGGTAAAGATAAGAAAATTCAAGAAAGTAAGAGTCATTCCTAACATAAAGAAACCTGAGGTCTGTCTATGCAAAAATTGTCAGATTGAAAAGATGGGAAAGACTAGTTTTAAAAGTAAAAACTATCAGTCTAAAGATATAATAGAAATTTTGCATACTAATTTATGTAGACCCATTGGAATTGAAAGCTATACTGGAGAAAAGTTCTTCATTCTTTTTGTTGATGATTACTCAAGAATGATGATAGTCATGTATCTAAGAAACAAATCAAAAGCATTTGAAAAGTTCAAATGGTATTTGGCTAGAGTAGAAAAAGAAATAGGGAAAAGATTAAAATGCTTGAGGTTAGACAGAGGTGGAGAATTCATTTCACATGAGTTTAATAATTTTTGCATTGAAAGAGGAATCAAAAGACAGGTATCAGCCCATAGAACACCCCGGCAAAATGGAATAGTTGAAAGAAGAAATAGATCCATCATGGATTGTGTAAGAACTTTAATAATTGAAAAGAACATTGCTATCAAATACTAGAAGGAAGCTATCAGTACTGCAGTTTATATCTTGAACTGAGTACAGCTAAAGAAAGACTCATTCAAAAACCCCTATGAGTTATGGTATGGCTATAAACCTAATGTAAGTTACCTTAAGGTATTTGGAAGTAAATGTTACATTTTGAAAGAATCTAGAAAAGGAAAATTTGATGTGAAAGGTGATGAAGGTATATTCTTTGGATACTCATGCAAAAGTAAGGCATATAGGTGTTTGATCTTGTCTACTCACAAAGTCATAGAAAGTGCACATGTGAAAGTTGATGAGTTTGTAGAAAATATTGAAGAAGAAAGTAAAAGGGAACCAGAAGATTATAAAAGGTTTGTCTTCAGTGAACCTGATATAGTACCAGTTACATCAGAGAATCAAGAATCTTCTACTCCTAAGCCATTTGTAACCAAGTTACAAGAAGTTCAAACTGAGCCACAACATATCGAGAAAGTGTCTACCAAGTTTGAATAACCCGAGCAAATATCTACCGAGCCAAAACAGACAGAACCTGAAGTTGAAATGCAAGAAGATAATAATGAAATTCATTCAAAAGGCAAGGAACCTGTATTAGCTAAGTATGTTAGGAGACATCATTCAGTAGATCAGATCATTGGAGATAAATTTGAAGGAACCATGACAAGAAATAAGTTGAAAGGTACTTGTTTACTTGCTGACTTTGAACCTAGAAATGTCAAAGATTCATTGGAAAATGATAGTTGGATTGACGCTATGAATGAAGAGATAGTGCAGATAGAGAAAAACAAGACATGGACTCTTATACCTAGACCTAAAGAGAAAAATGTGATTAGAACTACGTGGGTATTTAGAAACAAGTTGGATGAAGATGGTAAGGTATCAAGAAACAAAGCTAGACTAGTATGCAAAGGATATGCTCAAGGAGAAGGAATAGACTGTGGAGAAACTTTTGCTCCTATTGCAAGATTGAAAGGAGTTAGAACCTTACCAGCATATGGTGCTCACAAAGGATTCAAAGTTTATCAGATGGATGTCAAGTCAGTATTCCTCAATGGTATACTAGATGAAGAGGTTTACATTGAACAACCTGAAGGTTTTGTTGATCCAGATAAGAAGGACATGGTCTGAAAATTACACAAGGCATTGTATGGTCTGAAACAAGCCCCTACAACATGGTATGAAAGATTGCATAACTATCTTATTTAAATTGGGTTTCAAAGAACTAATGATAATAGCAGTTTGTATATTAAGGAAAGACTAGATAATAAGATTGTCTTGGCAGAAATATTTGTAGATGATACTATTTTTATAGGGAATGATGATCTATGCAAAGAATTTTTAGGACAAATGAACAAGGAATTTAAAAAGTATATGTTTGCTAAGATCAAATTTTTTGTTGGTCTTCAAATTCAACATAATATAAATGGTATCTACATTAAAAAATCAAAATACATCAAGGAGATATTGAATTTTTTTGGAATGGAAGATTGCAAACCAGTCGGGACTCCTATGTGTACTGGACTAAAACTTACCAAGGAAGATGAATCAAAAGAAGTAGATCAAATAGTGTATAGATCTATGATTGGAAAGTTGCAGTATGTAGTTCATACTAGGCCAGATATTGTCCTTGCAGTTGGTATTGGAGCAAGATTTTCAACAAAACCAAGAGAAAATCAAATGATGGCAATCAAAAGAATAATGAGATATTTAAAAGGAACTGAAGAGTATGGTTTATGGTATAAGTTTGGAGGAAATTTGGATTTGAAAGTATTTACTGATGCTGATTAGGTAGGAAACCTTGATGACAAAAAAATTACAAGTGGAGGTGCATTCTTTCTTGGAAAGAGGTTGGTTTCTTGGACAAGCAAAAAGCAAAATTGTACATCTCAATCTATAGCAGAGGCAGAGTATGTTGCTGCAACAGTAAACTGTTCTAATATTGTTTGGTTTAAATAGTTGTTGGAAGGCATGAAGATAGAAATCAAAGAACCAGTTGTTATGTTCTGTGATAATACAAGTGCAATCAACATATCTAAAAATCTAGTGATGCATTCCAAAACCAAGCACATTGCAATAAAATATCATTTTGTCAGAGAATTGGTGCAAGATAAGGAGATCATATTGGAATATGTTCATACAAAGGAACAAATTGCTGACATATTCACTAAACCATTACTTAAGGATACATTCCTGTATCTAAGAGGTAAGTTCGGGGTCACTCCCCTATCTGAAGTTCACTAAAATAAAGTTTTAGTGATGCATCAACTCATACCAAATTGAAGATCTATCAGTTGATGTAGCATAATCAAAAAATACCACATATGAATCAGTACTAAAGGTACACTGAAATTCATTTGAGTTGAGTTGTCTTTGGCATGTGTTGTCAAAGAGGGAGAGTTTTACTGTCATATCTCTCTGAAATTTGTTCAAAATATAAAGAATTTGTTATGTAATTCCTTCACAGAGGGAGATTACTATAAGGAGATTTTTCTATCTTAGAGGGAGAATTTTTATGTTGACAGGTTGTGTTGCCATATAAAAGAAAGACTTGTCTTCAAATTTCATTTCTGCTATGACATGTTGTGCTGTCATCAATGCCAAAGAGGGAGATTGTTGGATACAATTGTTAATTGTGTATTGACTTTGATGTTACACAAATGTCATATCAGCCATTAGACAGAGTCTACTAAGCTCAGACGATCGATAAAGCAATTTACAGTGTCTACCAAACATTCCTGAACATTACACAGTAAGTTAGCTCTTACCAAGCTCACTCGGGCATCACAAGATCTTGTAGCAGAAAGTTAATGTTAACCGAGCTCCCAAGGTTAACAAAGGGAAAGTCAATTTTTACCGAGTTCAATGTCTACTAAGTTCACTCGGTCATCAAAGAGAAAGCTAGCTTTTATCGAGCTCACTCAGTAAGCGAAGGAAGATTAGCTTTTATCGAGCTAACTCGATAAATGAAGGAAGGTCAATGTTTATCGAGTTAACTTGATCTCTGAAGAAAGTTGCAAGGTTTGAAATGTTTATTGAGCTTCACTTGGTTAACACTGGAGATACCATTCTAGAGAAATGGTCACCGATCCGGGTCGGGCAGCAAGGAATTTTATTGTTCTAAAGAATTAAGTTTAATTGTCTTGTGGAGCTGACTAATTTAATGTTTTTCAGTTATTGTAACTTGTAATTGAGCTGACTTGACAATATGAAAGGTATATATGAAAGGTCAAGTTGTGAATTCATAAGATGTAAGAGTGTGGATGCATAAGAGTGCAAATGTATGAATGAGCGGATATATGAGCTAATGTTGAAGAAAGATTAGATATCCTTATGAAGCTGCAAAGTTGTGTTCGATCAGTGAGGATCTAGTGAAGTAGAACAGAGATTTGTATTCAACAAAGATAAGTTGCATATATTTTAGATCACTTCATTGTTTCTTTCTAATCATTGTAACAATGATTCAAAACCTCTTAATAGAGTTGGTTTGACAGCCATTTTGTAAATCCTCTAACAAGGTGATAATTCAGTTGAATTGTTGTAAAGACCTCCTGACAAGGCCACTTCTAACAAGGTGATTAAATCCTCTAATAGGGTCACACCTAACAGTGTGTTTTGTAACCTTTAACAGGGTTGGATCCTAACAGGGCTCACTTTAGAAGAGTGAAAATTGGTAACTAGTTACTTGTTGGTTTTTTCCGAATTGGGTTTCCACATTAAATCTGGTGTCTCTTGTGTTCAATTTCTTTATGCATGCATGTTAACTACTTTAAATGCTTAATAAGTTAACATAACATCTATCAAGTTTCTGCATTTATTTGTGTGGTTACCAAGTTTCAGTAGCAACTTTATTTTAAGACATCCAAGGATCTATGGATTTATTTTTGTGGTAATTGATTCACCCCTCCCCTCTCAGTTACACCATCTCTATTTCCAATAGGGCCTTGAGTAGGAACCAAGTGTTTTGTTTCTTGAGTAGGAACTAGGGTATTAGTGATCCACAAATCATAGTTGTGTATCGCACATTTCAATTTATTATTAGCCCAAAATTCTTCCCCAACCACCTTGATGGTGGTCATTTCTAGTCTTGACAAAGATTGAATAAGGTCCATGGCATTGGAAAGAAAGATGGAGATCAAAGTTCAAGGGAATAAACCATTCCTTCTAGATGCAGAGAAGAGATCCTCCCCAATTATGGTTTGAATCGCATGTCAAATGTTATATGAGTGTACAATAAACATATTATCCAAAAGCACATCATCAAGATGGTGAGAAATTTCATCTTCATCCAATGCCAAATGGAGCCTAATTCTGAAACTTTTGACAAGATGCTACGATGGAACTGATGGCAAGAATTGTATTTCACCCATACATCTTGTGGAGACAACATTTTGAAAGCAGTTTGAGTTGTAAACAAAAGAAGCTAAATAAATATATTCGATTGAAATCCATTTTTCACCTTAAACTATATCCCTTGGAGTACCTATAGTCATGAGTAATAAATAGGGTACCAATAAATCATAAACTAGTTGCAAATTGAGGAGGGAAAAGTACAAATCTGACGCACCCAAAATTGAAGATTGAGCAATTTGATCTGTAGCTATATATGTTGAAATAAATTTTTTGGATACAAAATTCCACATGATGAAACTAGAAAAGGATCGTAGTTAATTAATGTCATCCTTCTATTTAATGATGAAGATTTATCACAATTTTGCTTTAATCTCGCACTTGGGAGCCTAATTTATGAAAGTTTCAATAAATGTTCAATGCCCAATTTGGATAATGCGTAGTGACCATCAGGTGACATCAGAATGTCCACTATAGTATGCTCGACACATATGATGATCTAGTTTGCTCAGTATCATCCACAATTCAACATGTGTAGATAATGCAAAACATATAACCCATTCGACATCTGAAATCACAAGCTTACACAACATCAACTATGGCTTAGCACATATTTATCACTTGGCACATAGAGTACACTCGTCACATAACTTGAAGTATCTTGGCTTCTAACTTGGCACTAAATGTAACTTGGCACCTATAAGAATTCTAACTCCTCTTGGTAGCAATAGGATAACTCATGTACTATTTTGATTTACTTGGCACATATAGCCTACTAGTTTGCATGACACATGAAGCATACTTAAACACTCAACACATATGGCATTAGGCACCAAAGGTTACTAGCTTGGACGGCATCAACTATGCCTCATCACACATTGATCACTCAAAACATGAAACAGACTTGGCATCTGAAACAACTCGGCACCAATGAGAACTCTAGCTCAGCATTAGTAATAACTCAACACCTATGTTGATGCAAGCTTGGCACATTTATCACTTGGCACATGAGACACACTCGGCACCTGAGACAAATCTATAGCAATGAGAATTCTAGCTTGGCATCAATAGTAACTCAACACCTATATTGATGCAGGCTCGATGCATATATTACACACGACACTCGAAGTGTGTTAGCTTGCTCAGTTGGCTCGACACATACATTATATGTAGCACATGAAGTGTGTTAGCCTACTCAGAACATATCACATGAAGCATTCTTGGCATCTAAAGCATCATAGCACACAAAAGAATTTCTCGGCACACATATAGACCATTCAGCCCCAGAAGTCACTGCCATACCTGACATCATCTATGGCTCAGTGCATATTGATCACTCGGCACAAAAAAACACACTCGGGACCAAAGGAAACTCAGAACATAGGGTTCGCTCAACCCTTGAAGTCCCTACCATGCTTGGCATTACCTATGACTTGGCACATAATAAATGCTTAGCACATGAATCACACTCAGCTCCAAGAGTTTCTCAGCACCAAAAGAAAAAATAGCTCAACACAAACAGTAAAATCCTCTTCTAGAGGTTAGCAACCATTAGATTCTAAAAATCTTTTTAGTGCTCCATAATTGTAGAGGGTTTTAGTATAAAATTTTTAATCCCATTGCAACCTAAATTGGAAGATAATCTATCATTTTGTTGCCCTCTCTATATGTGTGTGAAACTGTGATCTCCTAAAATTGATCAATAATATTCTAAATTTTTTGGAGAACATATTTGGGTTTCTAAGAAGATGATTATCTCATAATACAAGAAGAGATTATAACTTGAGAATCACCTTCAATTTGCACTTGTTGGAAGTTCCCTTTCTTAGCTAGCATTAGCCCTGACAAAAATGACTGGACCTTGGGCATACTATTAGCTCCTAGAGGAAGGGGAGCCATTATGATTACCAGGACTTTACCAGCACAATCTCTAATGCATTCTCCCAATCCTGTTTGTCTTGGATTACGTCTGGATGCTCCATCAAAGTTGAGTTTGACAAAGTCAAGTGAAGGGGGTTGCCATTTAACTGTAGACCTATCTATATGAGTTTGCAACTTTAAAGAAGTGCTAGTACCAAATGGGATGAAAATTGATTTCCATTACCAAATGATACTACCATCCCAGGAAGTGATAGATGGATTAAATCTACACCTACTAACACTTGCATTAGTAACTTCTAACATCAAATTTTCAATTATTTCGAGCACTTTCTCTAAAAATGATATTTCTTTTGTAAAAATCCTCTTGTTTCTTTCCCACCAGATAGCCCAAATAACTAGAGTAGGTGTCCATTTCTAGATTCCTGCAAATAGGGCATTGGGTTAAAGAATTACCCAAGCCTAAAAAATGTCCCAAATATTGTTTTGCAGTGGGGAGTAGTAATTTAATTTGTTTAATACAAACATCCAACATTGGTATGCAAATTGACATCTTGCAAATAGGTGGTCAATTGATTCATCTTCCTCACCACATAAAACACATTTGAGAGGAGAGGCAATATTCATCCTACCCAGTCTATCACTTGTAAGAATTCTATGTTTGATTTCTAGCCATGCAAAGGACCCAAACTTGGGAAGTACTATTTTATTCTAGTAGAACATGTATGCTCAAGATGATGGTTTTGCCAAATTAAGTTGTTGAAGAAGTTTGTAACCTTCCTTGATTGAGTAGTTACCATATTTGGTGGGGATCCACATTAGCCAATCCTCAGCCATTAATACAAAAGCCTATCTTTCTTAAAAAGATAGATTTAAGTTGGTGTTTATGTTAAGGATCTAAAAGGAGATGATCTGGATCTTTCCATATTACTTTCCTTGAGAAGATGCAAATTGCATCTAGATAATGAACAATAAGGTTCCCCCATTGTGCTTCTGTAACTGAGATGATATTTTGTATGTTTGGCATTGTATTTAATGGGGGGTGGCCATTCCACGAGTCACCCCATAAGTTAATCTTGTCCCCATAGTTTAATTCCCATGAAATGTAGTTAAAGACAATATATCTGGATGCAATCATGAAGTCCCAAATGATTGATCCCCTAGGGGGATCCAACATAGTATTTTATGTGGCTCATTGGTATCTGGATATTTCTATTGCATAATTTGATACCAAACTAATTTTGGTTTAGTATACATGTGCTAAACCAGCTTACCGCTAAACGCTTTGTTCCTAGTTGTAAATCATGGATTCTCACACCAACTAGAGTTGGATGAAATGCCATATTTTGGAGAGAGATAAGTGGAAATTTATTTTCATTAGTCAAATTTCCTAACCATAGAAAGCCCTTAACAAGACTTTGAATTTGTGAGAGAACATAAGATGGTGCTTGCATGACAACCATGTAATAATTAGGTATTGCAGAAAGGACTAAGTTAATGAGCAATATTCTGCCAGATAAATACAACCATCTAACTTTCCAAGAAGCAACTTTGCTCATAATTCTTTGATATACCCCTTCCCAAAAAAATTTCTAGTTTGAGCCCATAAATAAAGGAATCCCAAGATAAGTGGAGGATAGAAAATCCTCAATAAACCCCAAAATATGCACAATCTTGTCCGAGATAATCTTGTTTGTATAAAACAAGAAGATTTTTGACTCTTGATGACTAACTTTTCTGCCTTGAAACTTCTGAATAAGTTAAAAGAACTTTCTTAATTTTTTTAGCCTTAGATACTAATGAGGCACAAAATAATAATGTATCATTAGCAAATAAGGAGTGCATGATTGAGATTGTTGTACCTTCAATTTTTGCTCCTTTCGACTTATTAGATAGATGATGATACTTGATTTTTCTACTAAGGGCTTTAGCCATGATGATGAATAAAATTGGTGAAAGAGGGTTTCCCTGTCGGGGACCTTGTGTGGAAGAAAAGAAATTAGATGTAGATCCATTGATAATGACTAAGAACCAAGCCCCTGAAATACAAGCATTAATCCACTTACACCATTTCTTGTCAGAACCCATTTTTTGAAGGACTTGAAAAAGGAAGTTCTAGCAAACTCTATCATAGGCCTTTTGCATGTCTAACTTGATAAAAAAATTAGAAGATTGACTATTCTTGATGGAATGGAGAACTTCATGAGCTACCATTGCACCCTCCATTGTTTCTCTACTAGGAACAAAGCCACCTTGTTCAGGAGAAATTATGGATGGAAGAAGTTTTTGGAGTCATAGATAGATGGCTTTAGTAATAATTTTTTAAGTTAGGTTGCAGAGTGAAATTGGACAAAAGTCTACAAAATTTTTGGGCTCTGTGGTTTTTGGAATAATTTTAATATTTGTAGTATTGAAATATTTTGACATAGATTTGAACTTTCTAGATTCCTCCATGACTGCTAGAAGGTTGCATCCCATAAAATCCCAACAAATCTAAAAGAAAAGTGTTGTGAAGCCATCTGGACCTTGGGCTTTGTCAAGAGGGATGGAGAAAACAAACTCACAAATTTCTTGAATGGAAAAAGGGGCCAAGAGCATGGAGTTCTCCATAGGGGAGATCATTCTAGGTATGTGTTGGATGAAATCCTCAACTTGTGGAGGTGAAGGTGAGGGATTTTCTGCCAGTGCAAGAAGATTCTTAAAGAACTTGACTCCTTCATCTCTGATCTAGTGAGGGTTGGTTAGAATATTACCTATTTCAAAATCTGAGATTTGAAAAATTGATTTAGCTTCCCTTTTTTGTTCGACAGAAGTGTGGAAATTTTTTGTGTTTCTATCTCCTTGTTGTAGCCAAATTTTCCTAGACTTTTTCCTCCAGTAATCTTCCTCCTTGTTACACAATTCCTCCCATTCAATCTATAACTCTTTTTGTTTAGCAAACATGTCACTATCCATCCCAAACTTGACAATGGAGTAGTTAATCTCCTCCAATTGTAGCTTAACAATCTCTTTCTATTTGAAGACATTTTTAAAACCTTGTATGTTCCAGATTTTGATCTGCTCCTTGACATATTTCAATTTACTAGCAAATTGGTGCATTCTAGATCCTAGAGCAAAGGCGGCATTGATCCACCATTGTTTTAAAAGTGGGAGAAAATGTGGGTGGCACAACCACATACTTTCAAATTTGAATTATGAATTATGTTGGTTTCGGTCAATAGGTACAGCTTGATCAATGTAAATGATGATTGAAAAGTGATAAAAATCTAGAGTAGACAAAATCTCTAATTGGAAGAAAAAATTATGTAATTTCTAGTCATGAGATAGTAGAAATCTGTCCAGTCTGACTACAATTTGAGAAAAGCTTGATCTCTTTTTTGTCCATGTAAACTTGCCATTAGATGGTCGAATATCCATCAAATCATTATTCTCAACAAATTGAGTGAAGTCCTCAATGGTTTTAATGGGTGGGAAAATACCACCAACTTTCTCATTTTGATTTAAGATGACATTAAAATCACCCCCAAGGATGACTTGATGGGAGTTATGAGATTGAATCAACATTTCTATATGATCCCATGTTCTCAGCTTTTCCTAGGTCGAGGTAGGTCCATACACATTGAATAGAGTAAAAGAGACATCCAAGTCAAGAACCTACAACATTTGCCAATTAGCTTGTTGTTTAATGAGATGACCTTGAATTGTTAATGGGTTCCAAAGTAAAGCAAGACCCCTAGAAGCACCCATACTTGGAGAATACACTTAGGAACACATTGGCCATTTGGCCAAGGATTTCTAAAATTTTTCTTGTGATAATTTTGTCTCTTGTAGCAACACAATATCAGCTTTTGAGGCTTCTAAAAAATTTTGAACCCTGCCTCTCTTGTTAGAGGCATTTATGCCTCTGACATTCCATGATACAATTCTCATTGCTGACAAGGAGAACAAGTTGTTCTCCTCGTCATTCTCTTATTGACAAAAAAATTGTCATCTAGTGTTGTCTAGATACCTGAAGTGATCTTAGTCTTGGTTTTAGAACCCTTTGGACATCCTCTAGATCTGGGTGTCTTAGATACCTAAGGGTGGAGAGAGGGAGATTGAATAATGGAGAAAGTGTGTTGAGTATCAAAATTTGACAAGTTAGCTTGGAGCCTAGATTTTGGTTTTCTTTGAGAACCTCAGACTCTTTCAAATTGTCCTCTCGAGGTTGAACCTCCAGCTAATCAGCCACCTGTGGAAAGTTGGAGTCCACCATAATGCTTGGGATGTTTTGAGAATTAAGCTCAATTTGGCCCTATTAATATTAGGTTCCTTTGAATAGTCACATCAAGAAGAAAATTTGAGTTATCTACCACGTGTTGAAAAATACTCTTCTCAAGACCGAGTGGGTCCAAAATACAACATGCATCTAGCATCGAATCTAGTTTAGTCACTTGTTTTGGAGTTTCAAAATCATCAATGGCCATGCAACAAGATACTTTTTTCTACTTAATCTAACTATTCCAATATTGAAATTCTTTGAGTAATGCAACTAGGTCACTATTTTCCTAATCACCAACATTAAATCCTTCTTCCTGTGCTATACCAAATACTATATTATTAGCAATTATAGAGGCAATTTGATCTGTAATCTAAAGAGTTTTCTAGTCAGCATAGAGATTTTTGACAAGATCCTTATCTTTGAAGCATACTAATGGAAAATCTAAAGATGGATGGCAATCATGGGAATTTTTTGATTCAGCTAGCAAAACTTGAATGTATGGTAAGACCAGCTATAAGATTGATGATAATTTGGATGTAGCAAAAAGATCCAAGCACTAATTATTTGGTGAAGTGAAGCCACACTAAACAAATGCCATTGGGGCCATATCATAATTTGGGTTTGAATGGCCATTGTGGGCACATAAGTTAGGATCTATACTATAATCTGGACATATGTCCTAGACCTCATTGGGTGAATCTTGACATTCAGTATTAAAATGACCTAAGTTATCTTGAAACTTTTGAACTGTTTGCTCATTTTGAATTTTGATTAACTGATCCCATGAACCCCACTGAGAATTAATGACCAATTAAGATGGAAAAGATTGCCTCATATCTAATAGTAGGAAAACTCTAGGGTCCAAATATGGTCGATCATATGGAATAAGGTCCTGTGTAAGGAAAATACCTAGTTTGTTTGCAAGAATTTCAATGATCTGAGGATTCTTATACTCTAGAGGTAAAGAGAGAAATGATATCCAATGTGGCAAAAATGGAATCTAAAGAGACTACAGTTTAAAATTTGGAATCCAAATCAAAGTGTATAAACCAGAACCACAAGAAAACTAGCCTTTTTGTTTATGTCCCAAATCTCTAGTAGCTTTTGTTTCAAAGATGGCTATAAAACATTTTGATATAGAATCAATATAGAAGATATCCCTTAATTTTGGCCAAGACACAAGAGCCCAATCTTTAATAGTTAGAAATGAGAAAGAATTGGAGGAAAATTTACCAATTACATATGACTAGGAAGTGTGATCAATGGCCTAACACTTGCTTGTGTGTCTTTTGAGTTGGATTCAATAGCCACCACTTGCTTCTTTTTCCATATTTGTTGTTTCTTGGCTATTATAAAGGGGGCTCTAAGAGGATCCTACATCTCAATATGAGGTAGATCAACACAAGGTTCCTAAGTTGAATCAAGCTATGAGAGAAGATTAGGTTCTAAAGGAAACCCTTAACAAATATCAAAGACCAGCTATTTGTGATGCAGTCCAGTCTTTTGGTTTTCCTTTAGAACCTTGTTGGCCCTGTTCTCATTTCGTGATAGCTGAAGTTGAGTTTGTTTTGTTGGCTGCTTGGAAGGGTTATTCTTAGATCAGATCAATGTCAGTTTTGAAACATGCTTGTTCTAGGAACCATCTAGCATTGATTGTTGTTGTAGCCATTTTGAGGCCTACATTGAAGTTTCTCCCTTTTTAAAGCTCCGTCTGACCTAAATGCAATTTATCCCCTAAATCTAGCTAATGTGCATCATGAATTTGATGGTTCACAAAAAAAGGTTTAGCTAGTTGAACCACTGCTCTCCCTTTGAATATTGATTTGTCACCTAAGAATAGATGGGTTTCCAAAAATGGAAATGCTGAAACTATAGAGAATCATGCTCCTTTGTTGCCTTCTATCCAATAGGATTTGAAGAAAAAATGTTGGAAAGGGCATCTCGATACAAAACCCTAGGTTGGTTTTGATTGTTAGAACCCAGTTGAGGGCCTGGGCATGTCTGTATGCCTAAAGCCTTTTTGTATAGGCTCTACTTGTGCCTAAGATTCTTTCTCCTATCCCTGCATTTGCACTTGTTCTTGCAATTGCACATGCCCCTGCATCTGAGCCTGCAACCATGCACACGATTGCTCCTCTCTGAACTTATTAATATATTATTATTATTATGACTTATAAATATAATATATTAATACATATATGATTATTATATTATATTATTATAATTTTTTACTATTATTATTAAATATAATATAGTAATATATATTATTATCGTTATTATTATTATTATGACTTATAAATATAATATATTAATATATATATAGAGGGACCCATTTGGTTGGTTCCAATGCATCGAAAGGGGTCATACGTTAACCTATGACCCCTTTTGATGCATTTCATGACAACATATGTCCTTAGAGGCCCTACGACCCCTAGGAATGCATTCAGTTGGTTTGAATGGATCAAAAGGAGTCATAGGTTAACACCTATGACCCCTTTCAATGCACTTCATGACAACATATGTCCCTAAGGGTCCTAGGACCCCTAGGGACCCATTTGGTTAGTTTGAATGCGTCAAATGAGGTCATACGATAACCTATCACCCCTTTCAATACATTTCATATCAACATATGTCTCTAGGTGTCCTACGACCCCTAGGGACCTATTTGGTTAGTTCAAATGCATTGAAATCAATGCATTTCATGAAAACATACGTCCCTTGGGTCCATGGGGCGCCTAGGGACCTATTTAGTAGGTTCGAATGTGTTGAAAGGGGTAATAGGTTAACCTATGACCCCTTTTGATGCATTTCATGACAACATATGTCCCTAGGGACTCTAGGACACCTAGGTATGTCGAAAGGGGTCATAAGTTAACCTATGACCCCTTTTGATTCATTTCATGACAACATATGTCCCTAGGGGCCCTAGAACCACTAAGGATCAATTTGGTTGGTTCAAATGCATTGAAAGGGATCATAGGTTAACCTATGACCACTTTTGACACATTTCATAACAACATATGTCCCTAGGGGCCCTAAGACTCATAGGGATCCATTTGGCTAGTTCAACTGCATTGAAATGTGTCATAGGTTAACCTATGACCCCTTTCCATGTATTTCATGATAACATATACCCCTAGGGGCCCTAGGACCCCTAGGGTCCTATTTGGTTGGTTTGAATGCATTGAAAGGGGTCATACAATAACTTATGACCCCTTTCAATGCATTTCATGACAACATATGTCCCTAGGGGTCCTAGGACCTACAGGGGCCCATTTGGTTTGTTCAAATGCATCGAAAGGGGTCGTAGGTTAACCTATGACTCCTTTTGACACATTTCATAACAACATATGTCCCTAGAGGTCCTAGTAGCCCTAGGGACCCATTTGGTTTGTTCGAATGCGTTGAAAGGGGTCATAAGTTATTTTGTGACAACATATGTCTCTAGGAGCCCTAGGGATCCATTTGGTTGGTTCGAATGCATCAAAATGGGTCATAGGTTAACCTATGACCCCTTTCAATGCATTTCATGACAACACATGTCCCTAGGGGCCCTAGGACCCTTAGGGACCCATTTGGTTGATTTGAATGCATCGAAAAGGGGTTTTAACCTATGACCCCTTTTCAATGCATTTCATGATAATATTAGATTTAACAATAATAAAATAATTTATATTTTAATATAATAATAATATATTATTAGATTATATAAAAATAATAATCATATATATTACTATATTATATTTAATAATAATAATAACCACATATATTACTATATATAATAATAATAATCATATAATACTATTATATATATTAAATAATAATAAGAAGAATAATTATCATATATATTACAATATTATATTCAGTTATAATAGGGTACAAGCACAAAGTTGGGTTGCAATTCCATGGAAGTCAAATCTCTAGAATTGCACCTCTCAAAAATGGGTACTCAATTTGTTTAGAATCAGGTACCCATTTCTAAAATCAGGCTTTAGATACCCAAGCCGTGATTCAAAAGTTAGGTACCCAATTTTTGAAAAGTAGACGAATGCTTGAATTGCTTAAAAATCGAGCACCCAATTTTGAACAAATCGAGTACCTAATTTGTTCAAAATTGTGTACGCAATTTGTAAAATATCAGGTACCCAATTTCAAAAAGTTACAAATAGCCCTTTTTTTGGCGTTTTGAGTGTCATTTTCAGCATTTAGAAAATGGGAGCCCAATTTTAGAGCAATATGAGAGCAATTTTTTGACTTCTACCGACTACCCCCTACTGTTATTTTCTGACATACCAGGTATTTTATTATGTTTTGTACTATTTTACTTAATTATTTTCAGTTTTACATTTTATATACTATCAATTTATTATTATTTGTTTAGTTTTAGTATACATAAAATTGCAAATTTTCATTGTTAATCAGTATTATCTTTAGATTATTGTATCTATTAATTTAAATAATAGTTTCATAGATGTTCATTTAAAAATTATTATTTTAGATGTTTTGAAATGTATTTAATATGTAAATTAAAATATTGAATGATTAGATTATAGATGTAAATTCATTGTTTAAACTTGTAATTACAAATAAATATTGATTTGAAATAACTAGTGATTAATTATAGATTAGTTTGTAAACCATATAATAAAGAAAGTAAAACTAGCTATATTCATACTTATCTTTAACCTCCACCTAACCATATAACTATACAATAAAACCCTAAACATATAACTAAGTATTTAATCATGTAACACCCTGCCAAGGGATCCAAACACAAAACTTAGTATTTAATGATTTTACTTATTATATTTTACTTTGTTTCATGGATCACAAATGGATGATGTAAACTTTTTTTTAAATGTATATTATTTCAGCCTTTCAACCCTATGACATGTACAGTGGATGATTGTGCATTCCGAATTAATTTGCCAAGTGGCATTTGGAACAAATGTATATTATTTAAATAGATTGAAGTTGTAGTTATTCTTTCATGTTGATGTGTTATTTATTTTACTTCTAGTACTTATAATTATTTTAAAATGAAATGTAAATGTTCTCATTAGGAATGTAATCTCTTATGTTTTTTATGTAAATTATTGTACATGTTATTGCTTGCTTAGTAAAACTTTAGGTTAGCTCTTTGGATCCCTTGGTTGGGCGTTACATAATGTGCTCCCTTACTTTACATCAAGGTTATTATTATGGTTAGGGTTAGCGTTCAAGTATTAGGCATAGGATTTACACTAATAGTTTTGGATAAAGGGAAAACATTTAGGATTAACTATAATCCAAATTTTAACCAAAACTCTAATCATAACCCTTATTGTCATCCTACCCATAATCTTAATTTTCTAAAACCTACAACCTAATATAGATAATTAAATAAGTATCCTAAGAACCAAGTACTAATTATAATGTCAAACCATAATCCTAACTTTAAATGATAAACTATTATCCTAAATTCTTAACCCTTATCTTAAACATTAATATTCCTAAGCCTAACCCTGTCCCTAAATCCTAACCCTTATACAATCTCTAACTTTTATTAAAATGCTAACACTAATCCTAAAAGATTTACATAAATCTAAAGTATTAAATACTAAATATTAGATCCATACCTAAGCAATAACCCTAAGTTATAGTAAATGATAATTTAAAATGAAAAAATCTAAACCCTTCAAATACTAAACTATAGTTGTCAATGATATTATAATCTCATCCCTAATTAAATAAATGCTAAAATTATACTTTAAATGGTAAAACATGTGCCTAATACAAAATATTAAACCTTGAGATTAAGTTTTAAATTCTAATCTCAAATCTAACCATTGCCCTAAACCTTTATCCTAAATTCTTAACCCTTGGCCTAACTAAGTTATTGTAAATGCTAAACCTTTATCATAAAAATAATCATAAATGCAAAGCGTTTCTCCTAATTCTGAATAAAAATATTAAGCTTAAATGTTAAACCCTAATCTTGACCTTAACTATTATTTACATATAAGGTTAAGGTTTAACATTTAACATTTAATATTAGGATCTAGTATTAGGATTTGTATTCAATTCTAGACTATAAATAGGATAATTATTATAATTTAGTTTTTATACTTAACGTGTATATTTAAGATTTATGATTAAGGTTTATAATTAAGATTTATGATTAAGGTTTATAATTAAAGTTTATATCTAGCAACTCATTAAAAAACTTTAAGAAAAATGATAATTTGTAAAGTTGCTTCCACCTGCAAATCAGAATTAAGAAAACATATTTTATTTTAATCATTGAAACTACTAACGCTAATGTTTGGATGAGCCAAGAGTAGTTCATAGGTGGAAGACAAGTCAGCATCCAAAAGTAATTATAAAAGATGTGATTAATATAATACAAAGTTTTCTAATAGTAAAAAGGCATTGGTCATAATTAGAAAATGCAATTAGTATAACACGTTCCAACATAGAGATTTAAAGGGAAGAACATTTCTATTAGCTCAAAATTCATAATAATTGTTAAATGTTAAGTTAAGATTTAAATTACTAAAGAAGATAAATTATAAGTTTAAGTATTATGATTAGAATTAGGATTATTATGGTTAGGGATAGGGTTCATGTATTAGAATTAGGATCTAGACTTATAGTTTGCATTAGTAGATAATATTTAGGATGAACTATAATCATAAATATAAAACAAATCATAATTATATGTCTAAGCTTTCATTCTAATTGTAACATTAACTCTCATCCTAATGCCATCTATTATATATCATTTAAACAATAGCACCATAATAAATATATGAAACCTAAATATAATTCTAACTAGAAAACTATAATCCTAGGTAAACCCTAACATTAGTCATAATTATTATAATAATCTTAAGCTTAGCCATCATGAAAACCTTAAACATAACAAAATTCTAAACCATAACCTTGCCATAATCTTAACTTTGTTTGATCCTGAGATGAACATATAATCCATAATGAGAATACAATCCCCCAATGTCACAAAATAAGTGTACACAAAAATTGATCTAGCTACTTGAATATAGAAAAGGGAAACAATTTTGAGGCAAACAACCTTAGAACAAACAACACATTAGAAGTTGCATTCTCAGTCCCCTTGCCAATTTTTTCATACTTTCCTTCCACAATCTTAATTATTCTCATTTTTATCTTATCTTATTCTTATATTTCTAAATGATTTTGTGCATTTCCTCACAAGTTTAGTAGGCCAAATAAATGCATAAATAGTGTTGAATAAAAAATCTTATAGGAGTATCAAAATATATTTTTCCTTTCTATAAGGTTAGTTAGGGGTCTAGGATAGAAACATATAACTGTAATATTTTTCTCAACAAGACTTTAAAAACTAAATAGAATAGGAATATAACTACTCTATCAATCAATATAAAATATTAATAATAAAAAAATTACTACAATATATTTCATAAAGTAATTCCATTTAGGATCTACATCATAATCTAACAAAATAATGGTTAAACTATTGGGCACTTTCACATCCTTTTCCTTAATATTAAAAACATGTTCCCTTGAACTCGCATAGATAAAACAAGTTTGTATCTAACATTAAAACCAAATTTATATAGTTCATTTATTAATATAGTCATTTGGAGTATTATTTTATGATTAGACTTAAACTTGATATAATGTTCAATTGGCCTTAACATTAAAGTTTACTTAAGTGTTTAAATTTATTTATTTAATTGATATGGTTTTAAAGATCTACGCATTTCTATAATTGATATTTTAGATTAAAATTTTATTAAATAGTAGTTTTGTTATTTTTTATGTTGTTTAAACATATATGCAGATTATATTTGATGGACCTGTTGCCAACCCCTCCCCCTCCCCCACCCCCGCCTCTACCCCCTCCATCTCCACCTCCACCTTCACCCCCACCTCCATGACAACCTAGTCATCCTCCACCACCCACCACCGTAGATGATTTGTAAGAGAGCATGAGGCATAACTTTAATGACCTCATGCAAGATATTGAGGCTATCAGATGTGAGGCACACCCCCCTCCTCACCTACTATGCCTTGTAGATAGCATGCAAGGTGTCATTCACTCCATATGACATCTAGATTGTGATATTGATTTATTTAGATTATGGAGGAAAAACTTACGTACCTTCTATTCCGATGGCTTATCATATAGAGAGGTCCATAACCTCAAAATTCCTATAAAGGAAATTTTAAAAGCTATTTTCTAAGCCCTAATATGGGTGAGGAGATTAATGAGAGGATGGTATTTAACATAAAATTTTTGGGAGTGGTGGTGGATGGTATTTGACCATCGACCACATGCTAATCATGAGGTGCCCATGTACTTCCTTAGGAAGCTATGGGCTAAGTTTGAATTGAGTTTGAATCCCAATTATTTTGATATAAGATCATTTCAGGGGGTTGGTGGAGGGCTGCCTCAGGATAGGCCTAGGGCAAAGCTGAGTGATAGAACAAGAAACTACAGGTGACCTTAGCCCCTTGTACCTCTTCCTACACCTGTTGTACCAGCTCCACACCATCATTGAGTATTTTCATCTACTATTACCTCTTTGAGTGCCCTTTCAGGCAATTTACTATAGCAATGGATGTAGGCGACGCATGCTCATCCACTTGGACATATTTGTACTAGCTATGGAGGCATATGTTGAGGCCCCGAGAGCAATCTTGATGTAGCACACAATGACCATTATGCCAAGGGTGATGATTTTGATGATGACGTATACGTTGCCCATGGTTATGGTAATGATGAGATTGATGTGTCACCATTTGTTCACCTCATGTAGGGAGAGCCCTAAGACAATCAAGAGTAGAAGGTAAAAATTTAATTAAAATGTAAATATAAAGGACATAATTATTTACTTTCTACATACATGTGTAACTGTATTAACCATATTAATTTGTACTTTTGAAATAATAGAGGATGGATGATATTGTTCCTCCTAGGAGGTAGTATAGTGTTTTTCTGAGACCTATAGACATTGGCATCCCTCATATGATATGCACTTTGAATTACACTATAAAAATGTAAATTCAAACTCAAATTTAATAACATGTGCTCATATGTTCTTTTTATCTGATTTTGTAGGGATTATCCGGTGCTACACAGTTTGATCTAGTTACCACTGAGGCACAACCTCAAATACATATAGTATGAACATTTGATTGAAGACAAATAATTTGTACTATTTTTATGTATGTAAATTGTTATTAACTTATAATATGAACATTTTTGACACATGTATACATTTTATGTGTTTTGATTTTACAAATAGGAGATGGATCGTAATCATCCATATAGGCCTCGATATAGTTTATTTTTTACTCCATCTTTTGATCATCATGCTAGCATACCTATTGACACATCTATGACAATGGTGACTACTTGTGTATGATATATATACATGTTTTTATAGTGTATAAAAAATGTAGTGTACAAATTATGTACTTTATAATTATTCATGTATATATAATTTTGACTCAAAGTTGATGTATCCATAATTTTAGGATTATGTCACCATCAATGTTTCTAAGAGTACAAGACTTAGCTAGATGGAGGTACCTACATCATCCATTGAGGTCAGTATTGTGATTTATGTACATACATAGTTCATTAAATGCTATTTATCAAAATTTTAAAATGTGTGTATTGTAAATTATAGGACCTCGCCATTGCTGCATTTGGTAGCTTTCCCAGCGCACCTCATCCTATCACATAGGATGATCCATCCACCTCATAGGGTGTCCCACATGATATCAGAACTCATATTACATAGGATGATCCATTTGAGTCCTCTTCACATGGAGTAAAGAGGACATTCAATCAGATAAATTGGGTCTTGTTAACACCTTTAGATATTTGTTTTTATGACACATATTGTTTATTATATGTATTTAATCATGTTAGTGTATGTATTATATATTATTATGTTTCATCATTTTTTAAGTATTCAAACCATTTTTTTTGTTGTGACATATTTTATTCATGAACATATGACAGATTTTGTAAGTATAAATGCCACATGAACAATAATTTAAACTATTTATAGAGCATTAGTATTGATATCAAAAAAATTATTGGATAAATATCACATCAAATTTATGCATTGAGATTCATACAACTAAATTTGACATACTATTATAAATAATTTTCATCCTAAAAATTCAAATTTATAAAATTTAGGTAAAGATTGAAGTTTTTTTTATGAAATGATGGATGATACCCTTCCTTTCACACATTTTCTCATCAAGGCTATGTACGTATGTTCATACGATTATGTACCTAGATGGTTCCTTGTAACTTTGACTTAGGTTTTCTTACATCCCAAGTAATTAAATAACCAATTGAGGTAGTTTTAATGTGTCCTAATTGGTCCTAATATATTCTAATGTTTTGTAATGGGTCTTGGGGCCACTTACAATCCATTATGACCCCTTATGATGCATTAGAATCATTAACATCCCATTTGTGTGTCCTATTATAGTTAATGTGTTTTAAGGGATCCTAATAGACCCTAAGATGTTGTATGACCACTAACAACCCATTATGACCCTTCATGATATATTAAAACCATAGTTTAAAATCCAACAAGAAACATTAGGACTGATTACAACCACATAGGAACTATTATAATGCCTTTGGACATAGAAGTGTATCATATGATGGTAAATGTGTTTAGAGGGGTTATAATTGGTTTTTATGAGTCCTAATGGCCCCTAATGGATTATAAAGGTTCCTAATGGGTCCTAAAAGGTCATGGGATCACTTAAAACACATTAGAACCCCATAGGACACATTAGAACCCCTTAAGGCACATTAGGACCCATTAGGGCATATTATAACTGTTGGTGTAAATAAGTATTTACTTATTACACTTACTTAAGCTTACTTAGGTTAATTTATTATTTTATTATTTATTTAGGTAAGACACTTAGGATTTTTTGTACTCTCATAGAAGTGCACAACTCTAATTATGCACATGGTGTCTAGAACACAAGAGTTTGCATCATTCATTGAGTTGTCATGTTGACAACACAGTTATTCAGACTCCTAATTTAACACATGTTTTCTACACCACTGATTTGCATGCTACACCATTGTAGGCTTATCCTCACATCATTACACTTAATTCCATGCTTAATAGAGGATAACCAATATCTGGTGGACATGTCCCTAGTTGTATGACTTATCATGATGTTGACTTCTATGCATTCTAGAAGTTCTCCTGAGGCTTTTATATAGAGGCACTCCTAGTGTACTCTTAATATGGCACATATGGTATATTGAATGAATATATCGTCATTCTGATCATACTCTCTCTATTGGTCTACTGTTGTGCTTGTGTCTAACTTCCTTGGTCTTGGGTGAATTTTGGCCTAAGCCAAATTCTTACAATAAACTATTAATGTGTCCTAAATGCCCCTTAAGATTATCTAAGAGGAATTAATGGATTTTAATATGTTTTAAATGGTCATAATGTGCACCCTAAATAATATTAATGGGTTTTCAAACCACATAGGACCAATCATGATCTGTTGTGAGATATTAGGACCACTTAGGACACATTACTATGTCTTGCAATGGTTAATGTGTTATAAGAGGTTTTAATGGGGTCTAATGGGTCCTAATGTGTATGAGTGGATCTTAATGTGTCTTAATGAGACCTAATGTGTACTAATGGGTCCTAAAAATCCCTAATGTCTCCTTAGACCACATGAATCATTAAGGCACATTAGACCTATAAATGGTGTCCTAAAATGACTAATATGCTATATAGGCTCATAATGGGTCATAATGGTTCTTAGGAGGTTGTATTTAGTCTCAAGAATTCCTAGAACCACTTAGGACCCACTAAAACTCCTTAGGAAAAAATAGGATTGAATAGGACACATTACAACCCTAAAGTGTATCCTATAATGATTAATGTGTTTTAAGGGTTCATAAAGTGTGCTAATGGTATGCATGGGTTCCAAGGAGTCATAATGGGTCCTAAGGTTTCTTATGACCGCATATGACCCATCAAAACCTCTTGGAAATATTAGAATATACTAGGACACATTAGAAAATATTACTTTTAGGACTACAATAACTAATGTGCTATAAGGAATCCTAAGAGGTGCTAATTTGTCCTAAGGTGTCCTAATGTGACCCCTTTCAGATAAATTAAAAGCACTTATAACCCTCCCCATATCCCTCCCTCCCTCTCTCTCCCTCTCTTCCTCCTTCCCTCCCTCTCACTTAACATGGTTAACATGGTTAAACATAAACATCAATTATCAACATAACCATAACATATACACAATACAGTGAGTAATGATCTTTAAATTATCATGTACAAGTGAAGGGTTATTAATTACAATGAATAATAATTTGAAACTTCAAACAAACATTAATTTAAACATGCTTGAATGTAAAATTAATGGAAAAAAATAGGAGGGCATTACTTAAATTGACAATTAATTTATAATATCAAGTGCACACCTTTAACTTTCAAATAGAAGTAAACTCCTATTTTTAAATTTGTTTCTACAACATATTTCACAATATATGTAAGACAATGTCAATGATAAATATATAGAAGTGAACTCAAAATATAAAATCTGTTCAACACATCTCTTCAAATGAGGTCTTGTAAAATAAAACTATAAAACAAGAACACATGTTAATAAATGCATAAATTAATATGAGGTATCTGAACTATGTAATGTGGAATTGCACAAGATGTTGATGCTCAATCCACTTTAACACTTAAATTTGCATAGATTATAATTGAGACCTGAATAAGAGGAATATATATAAGTTCTCTAATTTGGTATTAACAACAAAAACATACATGTAATTAAATTATATAACTACATTTATAAAAATAACACAATAAAGAAAAAACTTACATGTGTTTGATTTAAATGTAGTCATCCCACTATACCATCTACATCCTTTCTCTTTTGCAATGCATCTATGATTGTCTTGTGCTTGTCCATTGAAGTTGTCCATAATACCTTATTGGCAGGTCTCCCTTTGTATCTTTCTAATTTTATATTCATTTCCACAATAAAATTAGAATAGTGTAAAATCTTCTTTTCAGATTAGTAGTCTTCAAATGTTGGTAAACCATTTCTTCTTGTTAGGTATCTACCTAGCCAGGTGCCAGCTACAATGATAGACCCAACTGGATACTCAAAACCATCATCATCTACTTGATGACATATCAATTTTTTCTTAGGTTCCACACATCTAGCTAGCCAATACTCATTCTATTCATCATTATTACTAGGTGAAATAACAACATAAACATGTCCTACAAGATAAGATAAAGTGAAGAAACACTTTAATCACATGAGTACATATGAAAATTATATAAATTGAAGCATGAAATCACAAAAAAGTCTAATTAAATTGTGCATACCAAGTTCTTTGAGGTCTAAAATATGATCATAGTCTTCTGATGCAAAAGTAACATTCTAGCCTTCATTTACTATATCATCTTGAAAATGTGTGTTAGTAGGTGCTAATGATTTTTGTTTCCAATCTTCAACCCATTTTGTATTCTTGCATTCTTCCCATTCACCTAAAAGACAAAATTTCCAAAACAAGCAAGCTCCCTAGTCCATATAGTCCAAGTGTTAGAATCTAAACTCCTAAATGAATGCCATTTAGCTAACCCTCTAATTGTATCACAGTCATATCTTGAAGGGATATTGTTTTCTTCAACTAGGTAGAAGAAACATTTAATTGTAGAGTTGATCCCATATATAAATATTTGTTACACCATCTGAAAATCTCATGTGCATTTTTGAATTTAGCTTTTTCCTCAAATTTTAATTGCTCTCTACTAAGGGCTCTCTTCAGACATGCACTAGCACCATCATGTTCTCCTTTACCATGTCCAACCTAAAAAAAACTCCACACATGTTGGATGTTAGTTTGCCAATGTGTCCTACTTAACCAATAGAACCTTCTAGAATTCTTGAATTGTCCTATACAATTATATGACCATATCCAATGTTGGGTCATTTGAATTTGTCTCTCTTTTAAATTATCATAAAAGACCTTGAAACAATATTGGACAAACTCAGATGAATGGAATTTATTATCACTCATATAAAAATGGTACTGTCTCAATATTTTTTGATCCTCCTCTATACTATTAGGTTCATGCCTATAAACTATATGAACATAAATTTTCACTTGCATTGACTTGAAATATTGTGGTTGTACCTCTTCTTGCAGTGCAACTGTGTAGTTGTCTACAAAGTCAACAACTAAAAGTATAGTACCAATTGGAAATGTATTCTTACATATGTGAAATTTTACATCAATCCATCTAGCATATTGAGAGTGTTTAACATATTTTGGTATGATCACACTCTTAAACTCATCCATAAATGCATGACAACTAACTTTATCTGTAACTAGATCACACCTTCTTCCAATATTCACATCCTTCAATGGATATTCAATAGTTTTGAATCTTCTTACCTCGACTAATTTTTGTCTGAAAGTAGTCAAAGAATTTTTATGCAAACATTCATCTAACAAAGAAAGATTGCCACGCATATCACATGTACCAAAAATACATGCATTGAAAAGAACATATTGATCATTAGGTGGCTTACAAAACAAACCTGATATGAAATCCTTTATAGTTTAAGGTGGTATTTTTATACCACATTCCTACAACATTTCTCTACTATGCATGGTACCATGTATAGATCAAAATACATCATAATGGTAATAAAATTGAATATGAGTTTTACAACATGTGATTCTTTCCTTGTTAATTCTTACATACCATAGTTTACACTTTTCAAAAGATCTTTGACTAATGGTAATATTTAATGCCTTACCATCTACAAATTTTTTAAACAATTTAGTTTGAGTCATGTCCAAATGGTGTTTAGGATGTAGATCATGCATTTTTTACTCAATTCTCAATTTAAGAACATCTCTTGAATTAGGTGATACTCTTGTATTATCATGCCAAAAAATGTCAATCAAACTTTTGACTTCACTAGTAGTTTCATATCACATCTCGAGAGTCTACCACTAGAAATCCATAAAATATTTGCTAGATCACATTCAAAGTTAACCATTCTCTTTAAAACTCTTACTAAATTCTTATGATTCACATTAAGATATACACTTATGTTGCTAATCATTTTTTTGTCAGTTGTTGATTTTTTAACTAAAGCTATTGTTATTGCTCATCGTGTTGGATTCTTATCTTTAGGCTGACTTCTCTTTCTGATAACATCAAAGGCACTAGCAACAATAGATACAACTTGTTTTAAAGACTCATTTTTATTATTAGGTTTTGCATACATTCCCAACCTTCTCATTACTTTTCAAATTTTAGACATTCTAATTAGTTGCACCATCAACTGACATTGAAACCCAAATTTCTTATTATAAAAAAAATGTGTATAAAATCTATTAGCATGTGTCCTAATTTGTCTCCATGAAATGAATACCTCAAGATTATCTAGCACATCATTAGGAATATGAAAACTATGTTCAGACACTTTACTATCATTCTGACATGTTTGTTCAGTAGTTAATGTTTTTATGTCTACATTCATGCAATTTTTATTTTTAATTGACATTTAATTATCATTCTTATTTGGGATTTGAATCTCATTTTCAATTTTTCTTGGTATTTCTTTCGGGGCATGCATTTCAATTGGAGTTTTTTCTACATGATCGTTTGACAATTTATTCTCATGAAGAAAATCTAAATCATTTAAATCACAACCTGCTTCTAAAAAATCACCAATTTCATCATGAGAGAAAATTTGATGGTTTGGAGACACACCTATATTGAATGCATGATTAGAATGTGCACTTGAATTTTTTTGTATTGGGTTCTCTTCTTTGACCTCTTCATCCATCATGGTATCCTCAATATTTTTCTCCTTTGACACATTGTTCAAGTCTCTAATTCTTTGCCTTCTCTCTTGTTGACATCGTGCTTCATTCTCTTTATTTGTTGCAATCTCCTCATTTGTCAAAACTTTTTCTTTCTTCTTTCTTCATTTTTTTGATACCATGTTTGCACCAATTTTGAATTTGAATTAATAGCTTGCAAATTGTAGAAAAAGTCAAGAAAATAGAATAACTATGCATAATTCGTTGTTGCAGATCGAAACTATTATTCAATTATTTCAATAATTGAAAGTCAATATATGGGTCAACTTTTGGGGCCCAATGAGTACATTAGAATTAGGTACCCAATTTTTCAATAATTAGGTACCCAATTCTTACAACGGTTGAAATGCAATCAGGCACCCAATTTTTGAATTACAAAAATTGTGCCCGATTCTTGAGACATGAGTGGGAATTTAGTATGACACTCAACTTTTGCTTGGGGTTTTTCTTTGGGAAAAGGCATGGCATAGGCATGGTCCCACCAAGCCATGCCTTTATGATCCATTTTTTCTAAGGCATTTAATCAAAATTTTTAGGGATTGTCATAATTTTTTTAGATTCGTCCACATTGACTTTTTTGATGAAACAAAAAACCATTATAGGTCTTACTGTTTTGATTCCAAAAATATAAATTTTATAGTGTTATTAGTTTATTTTATATTTTTTCATTATTTATTAATCAAAACTATATCTTAAATGTTAAAGAGTGACATTCACTAAAACTTTAATAACTTTTTTATTTTATAATTTTTCTTAAATTAATTTATATGTCATCAATCTACAGATAATTATTTTGAGGTTAAATTTTTTTTTGAAAAAAGTGAGATTTTGATCAAATTATGGTGTTCATACACGAGAGGTTTTAAAATTTACCTTTATAGCCAATTAATAATTAATAATAATAAAAATATTTAATAAAAAATTAAGAAAAAATATCGTCATCAATTTTGGGTGTATTAGGTAACTCCCTTTAAAAGGATTTTCAAAAATTCATTTATTTGTGTCAAATTATGGTGTCCATACACAAGCATGGTATGGTCCTGAAATAGGCGTTTTGAAAACAATGGTTTTTAAAGATCCATACCAAAAAAAAAAAATCTATCATATAGGTACACAAATAAATTACATATTCAAAAACTAGATTTCAAACACTATAAAATTTGTTTCTAAAGTTTTTCTATATTCAATCCCTAAATGCCTCAAATTTTGACATCAATTGACAAAAAATTTCAAAACAAGAAAAATACTTCAGCTTTTTTGCCAAAGGTGAGACCCAACTTCTTTCACTGACCTAATAATAATTATATATATATTAATATATTATAGAAATATAATAATAATCATTAAAATTATATGTATTACTATATATAATAATAATATAAAATTACTCTATATAATGATAATAATTATAATCATATATAATAATAGTTAATAAGTATACTTATAAACATCAACAAAAGTTGTGTCACATTTTATGCTTTTCCTAGTATAAGGATAAAAAAAATTGGTAAATTTTTCAATTAGTTAAGGTGGTCAGACACTAGAGTTTTTTTATTCTGGAAAAGTTAGAGTAGAAAATTCATATTTAATTATTTATTTGGAATAAAAATACCCAAAAATATGTGTCACATCTTGGCATGAGTCTACCTTTTATATCTATAATTATATTTAAAAATATTATCATTTGATTTTGATTAAGAAGTTTTGACATACACCTACTTTTTATTTTTGCCCTAATTTTTTTGTAGTACTGCATTAAAATCCAAACTTTTGACCAATTAAATAACTTTTTATCCAGATAAGGCCTAGTAATTTAGAAACTATATTCAATTTTCTATAGATTATTTTCTTAATACTTTTTGATGTAAAGTGCAGAACCACTTTAAAATTATGTGTCAAGTTGACATAACCCTAATTTGTTGATTTTTCACTGCCACTTAAGGGCAAAGTTTGGTTGACCATGATCCTGCACATACCCACATGTAATTTTCAAGGTCATTAATATGAGAAAAGTAGAGTTAAATAAAATATGTTATAAAATATCATAAGTATACTTATAAGCATCACTTCAAGAGTGGAATTTATTTACTTATTTTGTTCCTCAAAAAACTTACATTGATTAAATCATAAACATAAGCCCATCAATTGAATAGTGAAAATAAAGTACTCATGTTGTTGTTCATATAAATCACATAGATGAAATAGGAAATATAAAACTAAGTAGAAGTATTTAGATAATGTATAAGAAACATCAGAGGAAACTATAAATAAAACATTTATTTGTAATGATTTAAGTATATCACATATTCCTCAATGATTAGGATGATGCAACAACCTTTATTAGAGAAATGATTCTGGTAGACTTCTTTCATCATTTTAAGAAATGCATCTATTTTTATAGATGTGTCATGCACAACTTTGGCAACATCTACCATTTCCATTATTTATATTTCATCAATAGTATCAATTGATAACATTGCATTCTCCAAAGCTTTCATTATATGTGAGCATGACTCATGAATTATTCATTTACATTTATCTAAATTAGTCTCAACAAAATTATTTGAGGTCACCAAAGAAATGACACTCATAACAATGATGTTTGATTCTCCAAGAAAGGAATCCATGTCACAAATGATATGGTGTAAAAAAATTTATGATCAATAGTCACTTCCCTATTAATTAAATATTAAAGAACTAAAAATTCACAAAAAATGGACATGGGAAAACAAGATGACCATACTAGAGTTAAAACAATATAGCTAGAAATACTAACAAAAATTCAACAAAAAAATTATAAGCCCTCAAGTGACTAAAGTAGTGCTAGACAAGGAAGGATCCTTGGATATGAACAAGATCAAAGGTGATGAGAAGAGTCTAAAACCCAATCCCCTTCCAAGTTAGCTTGTTGATAGGAAAACTAGAAAAATGTAGTAGCTAAGAAGAATCTTCTAGGCCACATCTATAGAAAGAGTTTAGATGGCTCACTTAACACAGAAGGAAATACCTTTATTGCTAGTGGAGATAAGGCCAAGCCCACCAGATTTCTTGGATAAGAAACAATATTTCCAAGTGACTCTGTGGAAGCCATGATACTGAGAATCCAAAACCTAGACGAAATGTCTAAGAAACTTCTCAAATTTAGAATAAGAGGATTTTGAAGGAGCCCCTTAGAAAGAATAATACACATGGGTAGTAGTCAAGACATTGGAGAAAATTTACTAGCCAAAGAGAGAAGGTTGGTAATCCAATAGTACAACTTTTTAGAGAGTTTTTTGAGCATGACATTCCAAATGTCTACATCAAAATATTGAAAAGAAAAAAGGGATACCCAAGAAATGAAATATTTTACCACATTGGATCCATTTCCACTAGCATTGAGCTAGGAAGGGTAGAGAAGGAAGGAAATATTTTATATAGAAGAGCATCTTGTGGCACTAAATGGTTGACCTAGAAGCTAGACAGAAGATATCCAAGCATTGGAGTACATTGGAATCATTGTTCTCATCCTAAATAAGGGTGATGAAGAAATCATCAGCAAAGTGTCCATTGACAATTTGATTAGGGGACTTTGAAAGAGAAATGACCCAAACATGACTAGAGGAGATGGCATAGACTAGAAACAAACCAAACACTCCAACAACTAGGATGTATAAAGAAGGAGCAAAACAATAGCCTTGGTGAATAGATTTGAAAAGGCGAAAGGCCACACATTATCTTCCATTATTTTTTATACAAGTAGAGGCAGCTCCAAAAAAAATCTCCATAGTCCAAAGAAAGAGAGGTCCAAATCCTAAAGCTTTTAGCATAATAAGAATGAAGGGCCATTCAATGCGATCTTAAGATTTGGAAAAATCAATTTTTGAAAGAGAGCTTATTGCCTAGACCTGTGAGTGTATTCCGTGCATTTCCAAAAAATAATGATGTTGTCTAAGATATAATAGGATTTGATAAACTCGATCTACTCTCGTCAAACAACTAGTAGTAAGAGATGTCAAATATTAAGTGCCAAATCTTTCACTATGATCTTATTGGAGACATTCAACAATGTGATAGGCCTCAAATTGTAGTTATCTTGGGGATCACCAACCTTAGATATGAATTTTATATTGCCTTTGTTGATAATTACCTAAATATTTTGAGTGAAAATATTCCAAGTAAACCTTTTGAAGGTCTCACCCAATGAAATCCCAAAAGTCTTTGTAAAATTCATAGGGGAAACCATTGCATGCAAGAGCCTTATCATCCATCATGGAAACGATAGCCTCCTTGAGGTCACCAAGAGTAACAAATTTCTCATAGAAAGTATGTTTCTCAACTGCAAGTTGGTTATGAGTTATAGTGGTACACTCCTTCGATGTTGACATTCACTCCAATAATTGATCCAAGGTAGTGAATTTTTTTTCATAATGGTAGAGAAAGACTTGAAGAATGTCAAGAAGGACAAAAAGAATCTTATGTCCTTCTTTAATTTTTTTTATTCCAACCAAAGTATGTTGAGCTCTGATATCTTCAATGAATTCCTTTGAGGCTTTGTCACCAACCTCAATCCAATAGAGAAAGGTTTTGATATGAGCCCCTTTGGTGGCATAATTGTTGGTAGCCTTATTTTGATGGAAGATATTGGCAAGCATAAGACACAGGTCTAGATCAAGTAGATTTAAGGCAAAAGCCTCCAAAGCCACAAATAGAGCTTTGGTGGTGGCCTAATAGGACCACCTGTGGTACAAGGAAATTTTCATACCATAGATCTAAATAAATCTTGTTGTATAGGTAATAGCATGATTCCAACATTGAATCCACCCAAAATGGGTGTGAGGCTAAGAATCTAAATTCTAAACACTTAATATGCACACCCTTGTAGGATCATGACTCAACAATGATGTGTTGAAGAAAAACTGGGTTTTGGAAGCACGTCACTGATATTTTTTTTGCGTGATAGTAAAAAGAATGGGGAAATGATTTCATAGGGTTACATCTAGTAGAGGAATGACAAACACATCTCTTTCTTACAAAAATAGATAAAATATTGTGCAAATACTATTGCATGATCAAGTCTTTTAAAAACTATGTTAGAGCCAACTTTGGAATTAGATGAAGTATGCCAATTCCAACTAGATAGATGACAATGGGCATTGGGATAAAGAAGGCCTAAGTTATTGCACATGCAGTACTAGGCTTCTCTTTCTCTAGTTGTCCTTTGGAATAGCATAATACCTTCTTTATCAGAGGCCAACTCAATCATATCGAAACCCCACAAACAACCCAAGTAGAAAGGAATCTAGATATTCTGCAAACTTTCAAAAAAAAATCAATATAAATATATTAAAATAAATTATAGAATATTGATAAGTAGGAGATAATTTCTATAGCAAGTCAAATTGTGATATTGCTATCAAGATTTAACTGTGTGAATTTTGAGTCAAACTCATTGACCCATGTTTCATGAGTAGTGACTCAACATGAATCCATCTCTCAAGAGAATAAATGGAACACTTGCCACTTACTAGATCTAGGTGATGCTCACAAAGGTGAAGCACTATGATCCCAGTAATACTCCAGCTTGAGTGTACTTAACTACAGAGCTTCATCCATGGTTAATCCTAAAGCTTAAAACCCCATTTTCAAAACCTTCACCAAGTGTTGTGCCTTATGAACCATTCATTAGAAAGCCTTTTAAGCTCATCAATTGATAAGTAGGAGATAATTTCCATATCAAGTCAAATTATGATATTACTATCAAGATATAACTGTTTGATTTTTGAGTCAAACTCATTGGCACATGTTTCATGATTAATGATTCAATATGAATGCATCTATCATGAGAATAACTGGAACACTTAGTGCTCATTAGATCTAGGTGATTCTCATAGGAGTGAAGCATCAAGACTTTCTAGGAGGTAAGCCATCCTCATACTACTATAGACTGAGCATGCTTAACTACAAATTTTCCTCCATGGTTAAACCCAAGGCTTTCAACCCGATTTGAAAAATCTTTAACAAGCATTGTGCCTTATGAAATTATCTCCAACTTATCAATTGATGAGCTTAAGGAGCTTTCTAATGAATGGATCATAATGTACAACACTTAGTAAAGATTTTTCAAATGGGGTTTCTAGCTTTAGGTTTAACCATAGAGGAAACTCTGCAGTTAAGTGCACTCAGGCTAGAGTAGTACTGGGATGGGTGATCTCCTGAGAAGTCCTGGTGCTTCACCCTTGTGAGAATCACCTAGATCCGATGAGGACTAAGTGTTCCATTTATTCTCATGAGAGATGGATTCATGTTGAATCACTACTCATGAAACATGGATCAATGAGTTTGACTCAAAAATCACATAGTTAAATCCTGATAGCAATATCACAATTTGACTTGTTGTAGAAATTATCTCCTACTCATCAATTGATGAGTTTAAGGGAATTTAAAATGAATGAAACATAAGGAACTACACTTGGTGAGGTTTTTTAAAATGGGTTTCAATCTTTGGGTTTAACTATGGAGGAAACTATGTAGTTAAGCATGCTCAAGCTACAGTAGTACTGGGATGGGTGACCTCCCAAGAAGTCCTATGCTTCACCCTTGTGAGAATAACCAAGATCAAATGAGAGCTAAGTGTTCCATTTATTCTCATGAGATATGGATTAATGTTGAATCACTACTAATGAAAAATGGGTCAATGAGTTTGACTCAAAAATCACATAGTTAAATCCTAATAGAAAAATCACAATTTGACTTGATGTTGAAGTTATCTCCTACTTATCAATTGATGAGATTAAGGGGATTTATAATGAATGGTTCATAATAAAATAAACACTTCATTAATTTTTTGCAAATGGGGTTGCAATCTTCAATTTTAACCATGGAGGAAACATTATAGTTAAGTGTGCTCAGGCTGGAGTAGTACTGGGATGGGTGACCTCTCAGGAAGTCCTAGTGCTTAACCCCTATGAGCATCACCTAGATACAATGAGTGCTATTTGTTCCATTTATTCTCATGAGGTATGGATTCATGTTGAATCACTATTGATGGAACATGGGTCAATGATTTTGACTCAAAAATCACACAGTTAAATCCTGATAACAATATCACAATTTGACTTGCGTGGAAATTATCTCCTACATATTAATTGATGAGCTTAAGGGTATTTCTAATGAATGTTTCATAAGGAAGAACACTTGGTGAAGGTTTTGAAAGTGGGGTTTCAAGTTTCGGGTTTAACCATGGAGGAAACTCTATAGTTAAGTGCGCTCAAGTTGGAGTAGTAGTAGGATGGGTGACCTCCCAGGAAGTTGTGATGCTTCACGCCTTTGAGCATCATCTAGATCCAATGAGTGCTAAGTTTTCCATTTATTCTCATTAGAGATGGGTTTATGTTGTATCATTACTTATGAAACATGCATAAATTATTTTGACTCAAAAATAACATAGTTAAATCCTGATAGAAATATCACAATTATATAGAATATACTAAAATATATAAAACAAAAACTAAATTTAGTACTTAAATAGAGACCAAACTAAGTCAATTGAAATATATATATATATTTTAATTATAATATTATTATATCATATCATTTTATATTATTTTAATTGTAATAAGTTTAGAAAATTATATGCATTGATGAAATTTTTAAAATTATATATTGAATCATTTAAGTTAATAGTTTAATTAAAGAAAAGTTGTCCATAATATTATCAAACAATTAGGATACATTGAAGAAAAAGTAAATATAATTTGTAAACATAAAATGATAATTTGATACTCAATGAATCTCCACAATTATTACCTAATACATCACTACAATTAATGAAATACATAATGCATCACAATAATTAACATTAAATCTATCACTTAATAATTATTCCAAATTGGATATAGTCAAAAGTACAATTCTATAAAATTTTGAGAGGATTTGGCCATGTAATGTATAGTATGCTTTGATTTTATTAACCGTGGATGTACTAGGGTAATAACTCTATATTTTTAGGGTCAATTTTTTGAACTTTGATTGACAAATTAGACTCACGATGAATAATGTAAATACCCAATAATATGCATGCAAAAATCTAAAAGATGCAATGACTTGATATACTATGAATGTGATATTGTAATGAAACATAAGAGTCAAAAGAGACCATTCCTCAAGTCAGCCCTTGTGATAGCTAATTTGAGATTCTCCTTTGAGAATTTTCATAAACTTTAGACTAAGTTTGCTAGAGAAAGAATGCTTCTAAAAATTTACTATAGGCTTGAATATGGTTTGGAAAATGCATTCTATAAGATAAAGATCATGAATCTCATGGTGCAAGGAATTTGACCATCTACTGAACTCTACAATCTCAATTTGCAAGTGCTGAAACTTCACATCTAGATTCATCTAAACTCTCATTCAATAATGATAATTGAAGTAGACAACATAGCTATAAATTTTAGTTTGATTTTTCCTCAGTCCATTTTTAAAAAATTCATTTTAACATCCTATCTCTCAGCCAGTAATGAACACTCAATCCTCTATGCAATGTTTGATATTGCATGGAAGATGCAGGTGAAAGTCATGCAACCAACTAGAAACCCATGCGAAACACAATTTATTGGACATCTTGATGAGTTGCATAAAATTTGTTAAAATATTTTATATCATCATGAAATAGTATAAGAAATAATGGTTATGAAAGTAATTAAAATATTGCATAAAAAGTACTAACCATTACAAAAATGCATGAACTAACAAAGGAATAGAAGACATATTTAATTAACTTGATATCTTTACAAAAAAATTGATAAATGTTAGTGATTGAACAATAATATTAAACAATATTTTTAAATTATATTTTACATGAAGATATAAAAAAGAGAATATCATAAAAATAGAGATTGGGTTTCTCAAAATATAGTAACTTAAAATTATGCACATATTTTTTATCAGTTATCATTGCCTAATATAGATATTTTTAAAGCATGAAATACTATAGGAAGTGTTACAAACAAGATAATAATATGTCCAAAAAGACTTTTAGGGACATTACATTTAAGAATAAAATATTACATCAACTATCTTCAAGGAACTTAAGTCTATTTTCTTCATCCTTACACTTGGAAATTTGTATAACCATTTTTATTTTCTCATAAAAATCATACATGAAAGGAGGAATTATTCACAAACATTAGAGAGATTTTACACATGAAACTGCCACAAATTTCAATCAATCTCTTTCTCTTGGTCATATATAAATATTTTTGTTTGGGAAGAATCAATCCCTAAGATTTGTGAATACTCAATGCCCATGCCAACCTAAATGGAAATTGAAGTTTTACACCCTTCTATATTGGTGGTATTGGAATAATATTTGGATTATGATCTTCAAATTGTAGTCCAAAATAACCATCAAGCTCAACCATCACATATGTTGGAGGTTTAGGTACAACATTTCCTTGCTTGTAGACAATATTTTGAATGTATCCAAGTACCCCAAGTACCTCTACTTGTATCCAACTACCTTGCTTGCTTCAAACCTTGCATTTTCTTCAAAAAATCAAGCTCATAATCCATGAGAATCAACTATCACTTCATTTTAGCTACCATCTGATCCCATCTAGTGATTTTGTCCTTTCCTTTTTTATTTTGATCCAACTAGATCTCCTACCACTACATCTTCACATGACCCTTTAGTACATAGCTTTCGCAAAATTGATCCTATCCAAATCTTTAATATCTTCATATTCAAAGTACTCTTTCAATTAATTGATCAAGTCAATCAATTCCTTCGGGTTGAGATTTCCCAAAAATGTGGGAACATCAAATTTAGGTCTTTTTCCAATACTAGAAATGGCCTTAAAAGACTTCATCTCCTTTGGGTGAAGAATTCCCTTAGTTGTGGCTTGGTCCATGTTTCCTTCATCTTCTCTTTCATCCTTGCTTTCACCATCTCTTACAACAAGATTCATTCCTCTATGATTTTCTCTAGAGGGTTCTAAAATCCTCTAGTGTAACACATCTGACTCTTCCACCTCACTGTCTTTGTGGTGGCATTTTTGTGCTTCTATTGAAACACTATTGTAAACTACCTCATGGCTAGTGATCTATCTACATGATTAGCCCAAACCATGATCCTAGTGCAAGCAACCTCACAATTGGCAATCTTTCTACACATTCAAGAACACTAGCTCTAATACCACTTGATGAAGGGTGCTCCCCTTAATACCATAAATACATAACAAAAGCAAAGAATGAAAAACAATTTTCTAGAACAAAATATGGGATTCTTATTATCACTCCAAATGTGGAATTATAGAATTAAGAATTACAATATGCTAACCCACATGGGCACCTTCATTATAGTAATCTACAAGATAAAGTTGCAAACTATCACCCAGAGTTGTCATAGAGAATGTTTGAATGTTTCTTAAATAGGAAATTCTATGTCACATGACAAGGTTCTAGACACTCAAACTTAATACATAGGGCTGAAAAACCCTAACAATACATATAGAGTTAGCCAAAGACACCTTTGACATTTGTTTTTGAAATTTTGGGTAGCTCAACTTCGGAAGGCCATAACTCTCAAACTTTTGCTCTGATTGGCAATTATAACTAGTTTTTGAAAACCTCAACTCCTAATCTATAAAATTTAATTTGCCCAAGCACCCATCTGTCAAGTTTTTAGATGTCATTCGGGGCCTCTGAGGCCTTCAAAACTAAGCTTGAAGTTTTTAAACAAAAATTACAGATCAAAAATCTACAATACCTTCACAAATACATATAATTTGGCCATGAAAATCCACTAACAAGTTGACAAATCTAAAATGAATCACCTCTAAAATTAGAACAGTTGGGGTCATATGAGTGACTTACTAAGTAGCAGTCTGCCATAGACAACAACTTTTCATTAAGAAAACCCTTATTAAAACAACTAAAATGAAATATTTTTCGGTGATGCAAGATTTCTCTTACAACTAAGATGCTCCTGCATCAAATTGTTAGCTTAATGATGTTATGTCAAACAATTAAAGTATCAATTTACCCCTTAGTCATGCCATACATTGATCTATATGTCATTATGTCACAGACAGAGCCACAAGATGCATTCTTATGGTCTAATAAAAAGAATTCCAACTATTAGCTACAGCATAGTTTTTGCTAACAATTAGATTTATTGTTTTACCATAATTATTTATTAGTTTATAAGTTTAAAAAGTTTAAATTAGTTGTCATCTACACCATTTATTGATTCTTCATATCCATAATAGTTCATCAAATTTATTTTTTCAAGAGGAATTTGAATGATGAAAACAATATATGAATATATATGTAAATAAAAAGAAGAAGAACATAAATATTTTTACTAGTTTTCCAATTGTCTACATTGCCTTTCAAGAATAAAATAATATTATTGATTTTTTAATATAAAAAATATAACTAACAACAACAAAGAAAATAAAAAGAATAACTTCCCAACTAGAAGGCCAACAACCATTATTGGAAGGAAAATGATTGTACTTCAAATTATTAACAATCTTATATATGAAATCCAAAAAACTAATGAGAGTTAAGCTCCCCACTTATATTTTACTATCACATTCTAACCATCCCAAGAGACCCTAAGATAAATTATTTTTTGCCATAAAAATGGTTATACCACTATCACCTAATAAAACATAGTCATTTTGACACTTCAGATCACTAATCAACTACTGTAATCTAATCATTTTCTTGGAACTAGGTCCATTTGGTTGTAGGAATAGGAATAGGTTAATTAAGAATTGTTATTCTAGAATAGAAAATAGGAATATGTTTTTATATTCCTTTTTTGGTTAGAAAAAATTGAAGTCAAAGTTTGAATAGTAGACAAACAATGTTGATAGAGCGATCTAAAACAATATGATCACATTCTAAGATTTTTTTCATGATTTTAGTGTGTATGAGTCCAAGAGTATCAATGAAGGGAAAAGGTAGGGGATATTCAAGTTTCTCATGATTTTCCTTTCCAATGACATCATAAAATGCTCCATATCCCTATGTGGACTTGAAGTTTTATCATTTGATCTTAGTATTCAAAATCAATGCCTTTGATCCAGTAATGATTTGTGCAAGAGCAACATCACTTTTGAAAATTGGCAATTTCCCATGACTTTGGGGCTCTACATGGCTGTTCTCATGGGCATGGATTTGAAATTTTCATCAAATATTAAAAAGTAAAATTCAAATAGGAATACATATTCTGATTTTTGGGCCAAAATGGGAATGTGTATTCCTATTCTCAATTATTATTTGGTGCACCCAAATGGAAGATTAGAAATTAAAAGAATTAACATATGCCTATTCTAGTCTAATTCCTTATGCGAAATGGACTTTAGAGAAAGTCATGTATTCATCTTTAGCCAACTATATGTTGTAACCATGAAATTCACTTAATGGAAACTCCAACAAATACAAATACATAACAATTAATATATCTGTGTTTATCTAAATTGCCATCTATTATTCCCTCCAAAATACAATACATAATTTGAAGAATTTTTAAAATACCTTAATATCAATTTAAAATATCTTAATATCAATTTGACCACCTCCTAAAAGTTATGATATTCCTAATGACTCTTCTCACGAGTTCCCTACATGATGCAATATCTAGATTATGTTAAGCCAACATTCTATGGGTAGTGTTTCTAAAGATTATATTATTAGAAACAATATTTGGGGATCCATACGCTATGCAATGTATTGTTTTTTCTTGTTAGATGATTGTTTTATTGATCAGGTTGTGTTTAGGTGCAAATTTTGAATGATATCTTGTGATAATAATGAATCCTATCATTGAAGAGATTTGTTGGAGGGTATTGGGAGTAACTTGTTAATTTTTATTAAAAAATATGAAAATTATTTTACTGGAGTTAAATAAACAAAATGAATGGGTTAATATACTATATTTTTATTTAAATAATCAATTATTACTAAGAGGCATTGGAAAATGACTCTCATTTGAGAGGTCATAGGTTTGAATCTATTCAAACTTGACACATAATGATTATTAATCTCAATAAATAACAGCAACTAGTTTATATATAGTATATATATACATATGTATATACATGTGTATAGATATTTACATATATGTGTGTATATATAGATACGTATGTATATATGTATAGATATGTGTATATGTATAGATATACATGTACATCTACATGTAAATGTATATGTATACACACACACACATACATACATATATATGTATATATAAATATATATATACATATATACATATATACATATACATACAAATATATATATACACACATATATATTCAAATATATATACACATATATACATATATATACACACATATGTATACATATATATTTACACATATTTATGGATACATACATACATACTTACGTGTGTGTGTGTGTGTGTGTGTGTGTGTGTGTGTGTGTGTGTGTGTGTGTGTGTAAACTGAGAGGTGTCCTTTCAGAGGTGTTATTATGTTGATTGTGATTATGAAAATAGGCACCTAGAGAAGGATTTCTCTCATCTACTCTACATAATTAATCATAGTATTTGTTTAAATATATTATTTTTTATTACTTTAGTATTCTTAAAATATTTTATTTACAATTATTAAGTTAAATTAATTTCTAGAATTAAAAAAATTATTCTTAATAATTACTAGAATAATATATCCAAACAATTAATTTTGTATGCCTTCATAAAAAAATTAATTTTTTTAGATTTAGTACAAATTTTATACTTCATAGTATTAGTTTTGATGATTATGCATAAAAATAGTAGGTGAATTGTATCGAAAATCTAGCATCTAACATATCAAGAGATGTCCTTTGTAGCTAAATGTTGATAATCTATGATATTGAGGCAAGAAACAGTATTCCTCATAACTCTCAACCAAATGATGCAGTGCCCCCTCAAAACCATCCAAAAAACAATCCCCTACCCCCTCAAAACCCTCCTTTAATTGAAGATTTGATATTTGAAAATCTTGCCGAAATGAGGATTTTGTGAACCACATATAATACTAGACCTGTATTGGCTGCCATGTTATCCACATTAAACACCATAGTGGATAATATTGAAACACTTAGCAATGAAAAAAATGCTACTCTTCACTGGTGTGAGCAAATGCATGCCATGTTTGATGATGGTTTGGACGATGATGAGGTTGCCACCCTAAATATAACTAAAGATGATATGGTTAGCCTTTTTGTGCACCCAAAAATTGGTAAACAAGTGGAATGCACAAAACCCAACCTATCAATTAAATGGTCCACAAATGAGGCTATGCATGCAAACTTTTAGGATTTTTTGTGGATGATTTTTGACATCCCTCCACACAGCAATTTAGAGGTGCCATTTTATTTCATTAGAAAATTGTATGCCAAAATTTGTGTTGGGCCTAAAGCTGAATTATTGGAGCATGAAACCCAACATTCATGTAGGAGGAGGATCTCCTTGGGATAGACCCTTTTCCTAGTGGAAGAAAGATGACACTTTTGTCCCCCATACTGATGTCTCCCCTCCTCCTCGAGTGTAGCATCTTGACATCATTGCAAAGGTTAGCTCTCAAACTATTAGAGCCATCTATAGATTGAGTAGCCTATTAATATCCTAGGCTAGGTCCTTGTTGCCTACTGGTATTGATGATGCCAACGTGAGTTCATCATCGACAATCTCATCACATGTTTGTGTGCCCCATAATTACATAAAATGCAAGAATATTTGTTTGGGTCCCATAGGTGATCTTTCTAAGTATCAGTTTGTATTTGAGGAGGATACACTAGATGCATGTACAAAGGCTACACACCCTAATGTGAGAAAGGAGGGGCATGCAAAAGCATGGAGTCCTTCTATGTCAGTATGTGTATAAATTTTTTTGTTACGACATATGCGATTTAAAGTTAATATTTATAATAGAGTAATTTTAATTTTTAACCCATATTTTCTCATACATGTATGTGATCTTCATTCATGTTTAGTTGATGACTGAGGAGGAGCTTAGATAGGATGATAATGTCATGCTCTCTTCTATTTCATTTGGCCTTGAGACATCTACAATACATTATGTTATGTTCTAATATTTTTTTTAATTTGATATTGGAGCATATATGCTTTCTAGTCTTTCTTTTCTCTTGCAAGTATCACTTGTTAGTGGGGGGCAGAGTGCGTGGGATGAGGAACAAGCCATTGACAAGGAAAAGGTAATTAGGTGCTTTTAAAGTGATTAAATATTGATGCATTCTTGTAAAATGTTTGCGGTAATGAAATTTAATTACATTCTTTATTGTATAGGTTGTGGCTATTGGTGATGAGTCTAGGCAAATTCCATGTCACAGACCCTCTGACATTTCCATTCATAGTGAGAGCCCCACCATATGTATAAGTATCATTTATTTTTTATTTTCCTTATTTTCATAATAAATTAAAAATATATTTCTATGATATTAACAACTAGTATTTTGTATCTCATAGGAAAAACCTAGTGCACATGAGGTTGGATGCCAAAGTTTTCTATCTTTGCTAACATAGCCATTATATTGAGAGGAGGATTTAACACGGGTAAGTTGTAGTTTGAATTCTTGATTATATGTTATAAATTTAGGATGCTATGAGTTATAATATTATAGTTTAGGTTGTAGATTCATCTGAAAAACATAAATGAACATACACAAGCCACAATCAACGAGGTTCAAGAATTGCTGAGAACATATGAGAGGACTCCTAACTAGCATAGGAGGTTGATGTGAGAGGTATTTATGATGAAAGTTCAATAGTATAAATCTTCATTAAAAGAAAATATCATTATGCATTTGAGTAATTCAATGTTAGATACATAGAATCATATCAATTTAGTAGTCTAACTTTGGGTTTTCCTTTTTCATTTTTGTAGGAGGCACCTAATCCACCTAGTGAAACGAAGAGGCTACATTTTGATGATCCACCAATAGCCTAGGATACTATATTTGTCATAGGATGCATCACAAGACATTTTGAGATGGCATATGCCACATTGTATATAGAAAAATTGATATTATACAAATTCCGATGAAATGATCAGCCACATTTTGTATATGGATCTATGTATTTTGATATATATTTGCATAATTTGTCTATGGATACATGAACTTTGATATATATTTGTGTAATTTGTCTATGGATACATGTATTTTGATATATATTTTTGTCATTTATGTGCACAATGATATACATATTAATTTAGTATAGTATTGTTCAATTTATCATGGATCATGTGTATTGTTCATGTTTATGGAATATCATTCACTTTCATCATGTTTTTTATATTCGATTCAAATGCAATAAATTTTGAATAACATTTTAATAACCTTTATTATCAAAGTTGGATGCAATGTTTAATTTGAAATGCTATAATATATGTCTAATTTGAAATAATCTCTACAATCCCTTAAGATGTCACTATGGTTCACCCACCCAAATGCACTTAGAGCACCTTGGAAATGAGATAGTTTATTGTGGGCCTCAGCATGACCATCCTATAGCATTTGATGTTTCATCGATTGCCCCCATGAGTTCTGAGTTAATACCCTTGGAAGATCGACCTTGAGATGCACTTATAGAACCTTAGAGGCTCTTCGATATGTGTTGGCAACAAATGATGGAGACTCTCTGTAGCTAGAACAAGGGTGTCACTAGGGTTCACCCACCCATCTAGAGAAAATGTCACTAATGATTCGATGCCAAGATAAGTGGTTTCAAAGTTACAATGTGATGCACATATGAACTGAGGCACATTATGAGTTTTGGCATCAAGCGAGATCACTATGCCATATCTAAATAGAATGTGATCTTTGAAAACTGAGATATGTTATTGTAGGCCTTGGCATAACTGTCCTATAGCATTTGATGTTTCATCAATAACCCCTACAAGCTTGAAGCTACAACCCTCAAAAGCTCAACCTCAAGATACACTTAAAGCTCCTTGAAGACTCTTTGGTACAGGCTATGTGTACTACAAGGCTTGCTCACACTAACTACTATTTCTTAGGACTTCCAAAGGCCAAATTCAATATCTTTTTATTTTCTTCTTGCTTCTTCCACTTTGGATCCAACTAAGATCCACCTCATTCACCCTGGTACATCAACTTTACAAAGAGCGTTTTAACACATGGAGATGTGTGTTGCTCACAAAAAATACATAAAAATCCTAAAATAAATTATGGATATGAATACCCTTTTCAAAATTAGAGATGATTCCATCACTTTCAGGCCTCCACCATATACCAAACACCTAAAACACAAAAAGGCTAAAAATCAAAGCTAAAAGGGGGTTTTGAACCCAATTTTGCAAGTTCTTGCATAACTTTCTTTCTAGAGCACGCAATCACCTACAATTTCACCAAGAATACTGAAGCAACATTCCCTACCACTTCCTATACTTGGTTTCACATTTTCAATCACCAAGAACATGATATGTTGTTGGTTATAACCATATTTCCACTAGCCAATACACTTTTCTTCCCTAGGGCATCACCATAAAAATGGTTTCCTTCATTTTCTTGATGCCTTCTTTTGGAAAAATAATGTACAATGAGTAACATACCATTTCCCACATTTTCAAGCCAATTCTATGGTGGGAATAGGAGGAAAACTCCAAGAAATTAAAATGCCACAACTTTTTTCAAGAAACTAGTCTAAAACAAGAAATTTATGTACAAAACTTAGACAAACAAAAAAACCTTTATTTAAGGTGTATAAAACAAGAAGAAACATTAAAATAACTGCTCCATGAAAAAGATCCACATTCTCAATTGAAAACAACACTAAAAGCTTCCATTTACATAGTGGCTCCTATGCATTTCAATGCCAACCTGTACACTGTATGACCCAAACACTTCCAACCCCTGAAACTGATCAATAATGAACTTATATAGGTGTTTCAAACCTTTTTTTTTTCATGCTAAAACCCCTAACTAACTCTTTGTACTCATTTTCAACTTTGCAAGAAAATGTTGCAAAAGTTGCAAAATTGCAATTTTGCAACTTTTGCAATTTTGAGCAATTTTTTCTATAACTTAAAATTCTTAATTAAACTAGTTCACCAAACTTGGTATGGGGTACTATTAGGTTGATTTATAAATTCCGAGATGTTTCTTGACCCTCGTTTAACTTTTCTACCACTTTGGTCAACCTAACCCTTGTTGAGCAACTTATAGGAATAACAACAACGTAGGAGCAAAAACCCACTTTACAACTAAGTTAACCTTACCTAAGGACCTAATAGGTCTTATTAAACCACTATTGATGTGGCTAGAATCAATACAAGAAAAAATGATAAGAAAGAAGCACTAGGTACAAACTAGCCTACCAATGTGCTCTTGCACTAGCGTAGCTACAAATGATTGAGGATCTCAACAGCTGGAACAAGGCTGTCACTAGGATTCACCCAACCATTTGAAGATAATGGTGCTAATGATTTGATGCCAAGATCAATAGTTTCAAAGTTACACTATGATGCACCTATGAACTAAGGCACATTGCGAGTTTTCTGTGCCAAATCCAAACATAATGTAATCTCTAAAAAATGAGATAGGTTATTTTAGGCCTTGGCATGACCATCCTTAAGAATTCAACGTTTCATCAAAAGCCCAAGAGCTCTGAGTTATGATCCTTAGAAGATCAATCTCAAGATGTATGTAGAGCACCTTGAAGACTCCTTAGTATGTGGTGGCTATGAACAATCAAGGTTCTCCATGGCTAAAAAAATGGTTTCACTAGGGTTTACCTACCCATCTAGAGCTAATAGCACTGATGTTTCATTGACAAATCAATGGTTTTAAAGTTAAGTTATGATGCACCTATGAACTGAGGAACACTGCAAGATTTTCCATTGAGCGAGATCATTGTTCCAAATCCAAATGGAATGTGATATCTTGAAAATGAGATAGGTTAATTTATGCCTCAACATTATCATCCTATAGCATCTAACATTTCATTAATAGCCCTCACGGGCTTTGAGTTATGACCCTTGAAAGATGAACCTCAACACACACTTAGAGCACCTTGCAGACTCTTCGGTATAGGGTGGCCATGAATGATGGAGGCTCTCTGTAGCCAAAATAAGGCTATCACTAGGGTCCACCATCCCATCTTGAGGTGATGGTGCTGATGATTTGATACCAAGATCTATAGTTTCAAAGTTATGATGTAATGCACCTATGACTGAGGAACACTATGAGTTTTGGCATTGAACAATTTTTCTTTGCCAAGTCCAAATGAGATGTGATCTCTTTAAAATGATATAAATTATTTTAGGCCTTGGCATGACCATACTATAACAATTGATGTTTCATTGATAGCCCTCACGAGCTATGAGTTACGACCCTTCAAAGATCAATCTCGAGACGTACTTAGAGCACCTTGAAGACTCTTTGGTACAAGGTGGCCATGAATGATCGAGGCTCTCGAAGTTGGAACAAGGGTTTCACTAGGGTTCACCTACCCATCTAGAGATAATGGCACCAACAATTAGATCCAAAGAGAATGTGATCTCTCAAAAATGAGATAGGTTGTTTTAGTCCTTAGCATCACTATTCTATAGAATTCAATGTTTCATCAATAGCCCTCATGAGCTACAAGTTATGACCCTTGAAAGATCAACCTCAACACACACTTAGAGAACCTTGGAGACTCTTCAGTATGGGGTGGCTAAGAATGATGGAGGCTTTCTACAACCAAAACAAGAGTGTCACTATAGTTAACCTACCCATCTAGAGATAATGGAGCTTAAGATTTGATGCCAAGATCAGTGGTTTCAAAGTTACATTGTAATGCACCTATGAACTCAGGCACACTATGAGTTTTGGCATCAAGCTAGATCACTATGTCAAATCCAAATGGAATGTGATCTCTCAAAAATGAGATAGGTTATTTTATGCTTTGACATGATCATCTGGTAGCATTTGATATTTATTTTATACCCCTCATGAGCACTGAGTTATAGCCCTCAAAAGATTGACCTTCAGACATACTTAGAGCACCTTGAAGACTCTTTGGTACGAGGTGGCTGTAAATGATTAAGGCTCTTTGTAGAAAGAACATGAGTTTTACCCACCCATCCAGAGCTAATGGCACTAATAATTCAATTTTAAGATCACCAATTTCAAAGTTACGTCATGATACACCTATGAACTAGGGTACATTGTGAGTTTTGGCATCGAGCAAGATCATTGTGCCAAATCCAAATAGAATGTGATCTCTCAAAAATGAGCTAGGTTATTTTAGGCATTGGCATGACCATCTTGTAGCATTTTATTCTTTTATCTATAGCCCTCATGAGCTCTAACTTATGACCCTCAAAAGATCAACCTTGGCATGCACTTAGAGTACCTTGGAGACTCTTCAATATGGGATGGTCACAAATAATGGAGGCTCTCCACAACTAGAACAAGCATGTAACTAGGGTTTTCCCACACATTAGGAGCTAATGGTGCTAATTATTTGATGCTAAGATCAATGGTTTCAAAGTTACATTGTGATGCACCTATGACCTGAGGCACACTGTGATTTTTGACATTGAGCGAGATCATTGTGCTGAATCCAAATAGAATGTGATCTCTCAAAAATAGATAGATTATTTTAGGCCTTAGCATGATTGTCCTATAGCATTTGATGTTTCATCGATAGCCCTCATGAGCTATATGTTACGACCCTTAGAAGATTGACCTCAACACACACTTAGAGCACCTCAGAGATTCTTTGGTATAGGGTGGCCATGAATGATGGAGGCTCTCCACAACTATAATAAGGTTGTAACTAGGGTAACCCACCCATTTAGAGCTAATGGTGGTAATGATTCAATGTTAAGATCAGTGGTTTCAAAGTTACGTTGTGATGCATCTATGAACTAAGGCACACTATGAGTTTTGGCATTGAGAGAGATTGATGTACCGAATCCAAATTAAATGTGATCTCTCAAAAATGAGATAAGTTATTTTAGGCCTCGACATGACCATGTTGTAGCATTCAACATTTCATCTATAGCCCTCATGAGCTCTAAGTTACGACCCTTAGAATATCAACCTTGATATTCATTTAGAGCACCTTGAAGAGTCTTTGGTATGGGGTGGCCATGAATGATGGAGGCTCTTTGCAGCCAAAAAAAGGTTGTCACTAGGGTTCACCCACCCATTTGGAGCTAATGGTGCTGACAATTTGATGCCAAGGTCAATGGTCTCAAAGTTACATTGTGATTCACCTACGAACTGAGGCACGCTAGAAGTTTTGGCATTGAATGAGATCGTTGTGCTGAATCCAAATGGAATGTGATCTCTCAAAAATCAGATAGGTTATTTTAGGCCTCTACATGATCATCTTGTACTATTAGACTTTTCATCAGTAACCCTCATGAGCTCTGAGTTACAACCCTTGCAAGAGCAACCTTGAAACATACTTAGTGTACCTTGGAGACTCTTCGATATGGGGTGGCCGTGAGTGATGGAGGCTCTCCATGGCTGGAATAAGGGTTTCACTAGGGTTAGTATTAATTAAAAACATTATTTTGTACCACTATTAGGTTTTCGGCATTGGACATAGTGCAAGTTTAGTGTTAGTATGTATTAAAATCATCATTGTTTACATCCCTCCACATAAATTGCATTAAGTAAAATCATCTTTATTTCTTACATTAAATCAACAAGTTTATATTTACAATATCTCAAGTGTTTCATCATTATTACATCAATACACAACTACCAAAAATCACAGTGTCAAAAATAGTAGCATAAAAAATACAATAGATTTTTCTTCATTCTACTCTTTATTTAGTTTTTTATTTTCATACATGGCTACTCCTCATGATGTACCTACATTCCAATATCATAAAAAATATTAGGAATTTATTGTATTAAACAAGATAATCATTGGTTCACTAAATGATTATGAAGAAAATAGTATAAGAAGTAAATATACCTAGTTGAGTGTTCTAGTAGGGTCCTCTCTCTGTTTTAGGGTCTCCAATAGGGCTTCATGATCAACATTAGTAATAGTAAAAAGTTCTTTTACTTTTGATCTTCCTTGATGCTTCAAAAACTTCACATTTGTTGCTATAATAAGATGTGAATATATGAGAATTTCTTTTTCTTCTAATAGTCTTTAAATGTAGGAATTCCTTTCCTTATAAGCATCTATGTCCATAGCCATGTTCTAGCAAAAATTACTAAACCAATAGGATATGTGAATCCATCATCATCTGTGATCAGTTGTGCAAGCATTTTTTTACCTCTTACACAATGTACTAACTAATAATCTAATTTCTGATCATTTCACTATGGTGCATCAAATGCAAAGACATGTCCTGGCTAAAGAAGATCTAATAGATGGTTATGGTCAAGTGAACTTTCCATGTCATCATTTCTGATAGATAGTATGATAGAAAATGAAGTAAGATAATGTGGAGCCCATGTGTCCACCCAATCACTTGACTCACAATGATCCCAATCACATTGAAAACAACTAGGACAAAAGCAAGCTAGTTGTCATGTCCAAATGGTCCATGTACTAGAATCAAAGCTCTAGAATGAATGCATTTTTTATGAGTCTCTCACTGAAGCACAATTTGAATGGAGTTGTAATACTAAGATTGTGTCTCATTTTGAGGCTACAATGTGTAGTTCTCAATAAAGTCAATAACTTATATAATAGTGTCAATGGGAAACATGTCCCTATACATTCTAAAGTGTTGATCCAATTCACATCTAGAGCCCTCAACCCCACTCTTCAATGTGTATTTCACCATTTTTTATTGTGTTCTTCCCAAGATCTTGTTTGCACCCCTCATGAAAACATGTGTCAAACTTGGATAAGCCACCACATTCTGAACACTTCTCATTTAAGTAAACATTTCTATAAAAGAAAAAATCATCAAATCTACGACAAAAAAATTAAGCTAGGAAGTCTCTTGATGATTTTGGAAGACCACTAGCACCACAATTCTCCAACATTTCTTTACTATGCAAAGTAGAATAGATGGAACGTAGTATTTCATGGTGCATAGAAAACTCAACACAATATTTGTACCAACATGTATTTCAAAATTTAAGTGGCACACAATAAAATGGCTTCAAAGACTCAAAAGCCCTTTGTGATATATGCAATCTTGGATGACTCTCTCTAAATTGTTTGAACAACATTGTTTGACTTACCTCCGAATAAATTTTAGGATGTGGCATGCACTCTTTGATGTTAATTTTCAACTTTAACATGTCTTTAGCATTGGGTGATGTTACCTATCTTGCCCCCCACCAAAATTTAAATTTAAATGCAAGCCTACCCAAATGGTCACCTTCCATTTTTAATAGTATTTAAAATCCCTTGGAAATACAAAAAAATAAAGCATTTAAAACTTATGGCATTTCCAAGTTTGTTTCTGTCGGCCTGCAACTTTCTGTGCTATCAAATCTCACCTAGATCCATAGTGGGCACTTTCCTACATTCTCCAAATGCACTACCTTTACATAATGCAGGGAAGCCCCTTTGTGACATGTGGATTGGTGGGTTCTTGTTGTTCTTTGAGACATCATAGGCAAGGTAGACAAGGTGGCAAGGTGAGTTGACAGTTTGATTGGCGTCCACTTTCCCATATTTTATCTTTTCTTAGACTTTCTAACAATATGAGCAAGTGCTCTAGTGATACCTATACCACAATGTCACATGTAACCAATAGTACCTTCCATTGTTAGATCTTCAAGGATCAATGGATGGTGCATGCCCGCAATAAGGAGTTGCAAGGAAATTAAACAATGCGGGCATGTGCCCTTCAAATGTGTGGCATGGTGTGACATCATGGGCCCGCTCTTCTTAGGAGAGATAATAAATTCTATCATGGCACTTGTCAAAACATGTGGGTTTGAAAAGGTGATATTTTATTGAGCAGCAAGATCCACCATTCGATGCAAACAAATCAAGGGCTAGTGCTTTTCCACAATAAGAAGTTGCATGAGTTTTAAGGAATGCAGGCATGCACCTCACTGTCATGTGTCCTTGTGGGGTCAGGTCTATTCCTTACATTGCAATTGGATGCCAAAGTGGTACCAGTCAGATGCCAGGTTGTGATGAGTGTTTGATGGGCCTAGAAGTATTAAAAGACATGGCATCATCCTACTTAATATTTGTGGGCCAGATGTTTTGACTCCGCTAGAGCTTTCTATATTGCTACTGGGAAGTTTGTAATTTTTTCTGGTAGTGAGGTAGTGACATGCCTAAAAATGACAAACACAACAAGGTATAATGATGTCATTAATGTCTGCCAACATGCTAAGCTAGCTCAGTGACAATAGTACTTGGATCCATGCCCCTCTCATAAAATACATGAGGAGCTCTGATCATCAGATCAAGCTTGGAATCAATAGTCCTCACTATCTCACTATGGAAAGTTGCAAGATGTTTAGTCTACATGACATAGTGAGTATGGAACCCACCACTCTACAAGGTACCTTGTGCAATTTCTATACTCTTGATTTGATCTCAGATTGACCACCATCGCTATCTCACCATGAAGAGTTTGTTAGAGGATATGCATAGTGAGGTAGTGAACTATTGACACATGTCCTCAGTCACCAATGGGCCCAAATGAAAATGCCATCAAGGAAGGAGCTGTGTACATGGGAAATTTTCATTGGATTGACTAGCCAACTTGTCAAGAGGAACACTAGGTTGTTTTTCTCTGTATCCTATAATTGTAGGATTTTTATCAATCAATGATATTCACTAACTTTCTATGGCAAGGTACTCACTTTTTATGTATAGCCCGATAGCAATTCAACAACATGTGTCCTTGCAGGCCCGGGTAGATAATGCTATGGTTAGCGTTGGTAGTGAAAATTGGTAGTTATGTGACATCGTGGTCAAAAAGTTGCAAAGTGGCTCAATTAGTGATGGAGACACAACCCAACAACCAGAATAGACACAATAGAAAGGGGGAATTACATTAACTAAGAAAATAAGCTGGTACAAATAGTGCAGAGAAAATAAACTCAAAACATACCCTGCGGGCTTACAATAGCATAGATCTGGAGAATATTTCTCCTTTTAGCACCTCCTCTCAAGCTCCAACCCGAACTGCCTTTTACAATGCCAGAAATCTCCTTAAATAGACCCCGGAGGGTTAAGGACTAGGAGTACATTCTAGAAAGTGCTAGTAGGCATCCACCGACAAAATAGAAGGTTCCGGAAGCTGCGTTAGAAGTCGGTGCAATTCTAGAAGAATCCAGAAACAGTAGCCGAACTTCCGGGAGGCATAACTTTTGAACCGTAACTCCGATTGACGAACTGTTTACATTTTCGGAAAGCTCTCGAAGCGCTCTATAGCCCTATGGACAAGCTACGCTCGTCCCCCATTTTTCGACCCTTTTCGAGGTCATTTAATGCCCCAAATCCGACTCTGAAGCATTCTTAGGGGGTCTCCAAAACTCGAAAAACTGCAATAACTTTCAAACCGTGGGGCCTTTTGACCTGATTCTTTTTCTGGAATGCTCTAAATCTTGATTACATTCATCTGGCCAAGTCACACCTTCTAGGTCACCAAAATGATGGTCAAATTGCATGCTCCTATTTTTTCGGGATTTTTAAATGCACTGATAGTTGAACTATGAGAGTTGGAACCTTTATTTGAGCCAAATGGGTATCCAAAAATGCAAAGACATGAAATAGAAACTAAGTCTAAGTACATTTTTTTGGGTGACACAGGATTGCCCTTATACCTCTGGATGCTCCTGCATCAGACACCCAGGGTAGATTGAAAAGTGACCCTGTCACTTTATGGATGGTAGAGGAAATCCCAAATGGGAAACCTCAGCTGCTGAAATCCAAGTCGAGTCCTCAATTGGCCGTCCTTTCCATTTGACCAAATACTCTTCATACTGCCTGTTTCTGGTACTCCTACCCACACGATGATCTAGAATGTCTTCTATCTCCTCCTTCTTAGAAGCAGGAATTGGACACGGCTCTAAAACCAGCTCCTCATCTGCACCATCATCATGATACTCTGTCAAATCTGCAATGTTGAAAATGGGAGAAATGTGAATACCATCTGGCAGCTCCACCTCATATGCATTTCCTGAGTTATGTTTCTTCAAAATTTTGCAGGGGCCAAATTTCTTCATTTTCAGCTTGTTGTAGGTACCAACTGGAAATCTTTCTTTTCGTAAGTGCACCATGACAAGATCCCCTACTTGGAATTCCTTATGTCTTCTCCTTGCATCAGCCCTAGCTTTATACTCTTGATTCATCTTGATAATGTGTGCCTGAACCTCCTCATGTAGACGCTTGATGTGTTCAGCAAATTCCTCAGCTTCAGCACTTGTTCTCTCCCCTTGTTCTATCTTCCTCAATTCTGGTGCAGTCCTTGGGCTATTTCCATATACAATTTGAAATGGTGATTTTCCAGTACTCCTATTTACAGAGTTATTATAAGCAAACTCTGCCTGTGGTAGAATCAAATCCCATCCCTTGGGCTTATCTCCAACTAAACATCTCAGCAAATTGCCCAGACTTCTATTTACCACTTCTGTCTGGCCATCAGTCTGTGGGTGATGCGTGGAACTGAATTTCAAGTCTGTTCTCAACTTCTTCCACAATGTCCTCCAGAAATACCCCACAAATTTAGTATCTCGGTCAGAAACTATACTCCTTGGAAGACCATGTAGTCTTACCACCTCTTTGAAAAACAAGTCTGCAATATGGACAGCATCATGAGTTTTGTGGCATGGAATGAAATGTGCCATTTTGGAGAACCTATCAACCACCACGAATACTGAGTCATTACCCCTTTGTGTCCTTGGCAATCCAAGAACAAAATCCATACTTATGTCCTCCCATGGCCTTGATGGAACAGGCAATGGCTGATATAGGCCAGTATTTTGACTAAACCCCTTGGCAACTTGACAAACCTGGCAACTCTATACAAACTTCTTCACATCCTGTGTAATTTGAGGCCAAAAATAATGTTCTCTAAGAATGGAAATGGTCTTATCCCGACCAAAATGTCCTGCCATCCCTCCACTGTGTTTCTCCTTAATCAGATTTTCCCTCATGGAACTCCTTGGAATGCACAATTGACTCCCTTTGAACAACATGCCATCCTGAATCAAATAGTCTAACCACTTGGTTCTATCTACAACCACAGGTTCTTTACAAGCTTTCCATGCTTCAGCAAAATCAGGATCCTCGGGGTACAAATTCTTGAGTTCATCAAACCCAACTACTTCAACCTGCATTGTTGTAAGCAACAACTGTCTCCTACTTAATGCATCTGCAACCTTGTTAGATTTTCCACTTCTATGCTTTAACACAAATGTATAACTCTGCAAGAATTCTACCCACTTCATATGCCTCTGATTCAATTTACCTTGGCTATTTAGGTACTGTAATGCCTGATGATCAGTATACAAAACAAATTCCTTTGGCAACAAATAATGCCTCCATTTCTTTAAGGCCTGAACTATTGCATAGAACTCTTGATCATAAACAGAATACTTCTTCTTTGCATCATTCAATTTTTCACTAAAATATGCAATAGGCTTACCTTCTTGGCTTAATACAGCCCCAATAGCGCTACCACTAGCATCACAGTCCACCTGGAATACTTTTCTGAAATCTGGAAGTGCCAACACAGGCTGTTCAGTCACCTTCTTCTTCAGCAATTCAAAACTTCTCGCAGCTGCTGCAGTCCATTTGAACTCTTTTCTATCCCCTCTTATTGTATCAGTTAGGGGTGCACATATGCCATTGAAATTCTTAATAAACTTCCTGTAAAAACTGACCAGACCATGAAATGATCTTACCTCAGTAGCAGCCCTTGGAGTAGGCCATTCCAAGATGGCTTTTACCTTTTCTGGATCCATTTTGAGACCTTCAGGTGATATAACAAATCCCAAATAGACTAACTCCCTTTTTGCAAAGACACACTTCTTTAGATTAATTAACAGTTTCTCTTCTCTTAGCCTTTCAAAGACACTACGAATATGCAGTAAATGTTCTTCCAAAGTCTTGCTGAAAATTAAAATATCATCTAAATAGACAATAACAAATTTTCCCAAGAACTTCTTAAGTACCTCATTCATGAGCCGCATGAAGGTGCTTGGGGCATTCGTCAATCCAAAAGGCATGACTAACCACTCATAAAGACCCTCCTTGGTCTTGAAGGCTGTTTTCCACTCATCTCCTTCACGAATCCGTATTTGATGATAGCCACTCTTCAGATCTATCTTTGTGAAGTACTGAGCTCCGCTCAAGCAGTCCATAAGATCATCCATCCTTGGTAAAGGAAACCGGTACTTGATGGTTATCCTATTTATAGCTCGAGAATCTGTACACATCCTCCACTCTCCATCCTTCTTTGGTGCAAGTACTGCAGGTACTGCACATGGACTCAGGCTCTCTCGAATCAAGCCCTTCCTCAACAGCTCCTGAACCTGTCTATTTAGCTCCTCTGTTTCAGTAGGAGTCATCCTGTGAGCAGCCTTGTTAGGCAAACTAGCTCCTGGAATCAGATCTATCTGATGACTGATTTGCCTTACTGGTGGCAATCCCTCTAGAACATTATCAGAGATAATATCTCCAAATTCCCCTAGTAAATCTGAAACTTCAAATGGTATTTCACTACTACCTTCTTTATCTTTCCTAGGAATCAAAGCATAGCACATGCGCTGATGTTTCATGCCATCTAAAAACTTCCTCCCATCAACAAGACAAATCCTAGCACTGCTACATACCTTTTCACCTTCCTTTTTCATGGGCTTCAATTTGTGGCGAACTCCATCCTTTGTCAGAGAGTATGTGTTTGCATGTCCATCATGTATTGCATGTCTATCAAACTGCCATGGTCTACCCAACAATAGATGGCAAACATCCATCGAAATAACATCACAGAGAACTTCATCATGGTAACTTCCAATTTTGAATTTTACTAAACATTGTTCACTTACCAGGACCTTATGATCATCTTTTACCCAAGAAATCCGATAGGGCTGGGGATGTTTCTCCCTCTTGAGCTTCAGCTTAGAGACCATCTCTTCAGATACCAAATTATCAGTGCTACCACCATCAATGATTACATCACAACATTTATCCTCACACTTGCATCTAGTACGGAACAAGCTCCTCCGTTGTCCTGGTTCATTTTCACCACTTAGTAGGACTCTTTCATTTACCAAGGTCTCTCCTCTTTCTGCATCCTCTGAATGTGATGATTGTGCATCCTCATCTACATGAGCAACCCTAGCTTGGCCCTCAGCTCTCCTATCTATCCTTCCTTGTCGTTGAGGGCATTCAAAGGCACGATGACCTTCTTCATTACAATGGAAACAGGTACCACAGAAGCCTCCTCTTCCCTGTCCACGTCCTCTACCTCTTCCTCTTTGATTTCCAAAATCTTGATCACGGGAGCGATTGAAACCCTCATTCCTCTGGTTCCTGCTAGTACCCTCATCTTCATTTTTCTTTTGAGTTTCATTGCGGCCTCCAGATGATCTACCGCTTCCCCTTCCTCCTTGACCGTGCCCTCTTTGTCTTCCTTCAAACCTTTTACTCAGCTTCTCTTCAACTCGTAGGGAAAACTGGTATGCTTCTTCAACGCTGGTCATTCTTACCAGACTTAATTCCTCCTGGATGCTAGGTCGCAACCCACTGATATAATGAGCAACCTTCTCCTTATTTGCTTCTGCATGCCCCGCTCTAATCAGGAGTCGGTAAAACTCCTCTGTATATTCTTGGACTGATCTTCCTGCTTGCTTTAACCCATGCATCTTCTTAAACAGATCTAGCTCGTAGTCCACAGGAATGAACTGCTTCTTCAATTTGTCCACCATGCGATCCCATCTTGTGATCTTCTCCTTTCCTCTTCTAAGTCTTTCCAGTTGAATCTCTTGCCACCAGATTTTGGCATGGCCTTTTAGTTTTGCCTTTGCAAACTTAACCCTATCTGGGTCCCTTATATCCTCATACTCAAAGTATTCGTCCAGTTCATTGATCCAATCGATCAACTCATCTGGTTTCAAATTTCCCGAGAATATACCCACTTCAATTGTAGGTCTTTTCCCAAACCTAGAAATGGCCCTAAAAAGCCTTTCCTCTACAGGATTCAGAACTTCCCCGTCAACTTCCATTACTTCCTCTTCATTGTCATCCTCACTATTGTCATCTGCGGCAATATTTGCTCCTCTACGAAGCTCCTCTTGCAATGCTTGTACTTGTCTCTGGAGGGCTCTAACCTCCTCAGGATCAACAGCTCTGGCCCTTCCACCACGCTCTCTTCGTGGAGGCATCTTCTAACTCGAACCCACAACCACACAGTCCTGGTGCAAACTGCCTCACAGTCGGCGCTCTGTCTACACACTCAGGAAAACCCGCTCTGATACCACTTGATGGAGACACAACCCAACAACCAGAATAGACACAATAGAAAGGGGGAATTACATTAACTAAGAAAATAAGCTGGTACAAACAGTGCAGAGAAAATAAACTCAAAACATACCCTGCGGGCTTACAATAGCATAGATCTGGAGAATATTTCTCCTTTTAGCACCTCCTCTCAAGCTCCAACCCGAACTGCCTTTTACAATGCCAGAAATCTCCTTAAATAGACCCCGGAGGGTTAAGGACTAGGAGTACATTCTAGAAAGTGCTAGTAGGCGTCCACCGACAAAATAGAAGGTTCCGGAAGCTGCGTTAGAAGTCGGTGCAATTCTAGAAGAATCCAGAAACAGTAGCCGAACTTCCGGGAGGCATAACTTTTGAACCGTAACTCCGATTGACGAACCGTTTACATTTTCGGAAAGCTCTTGAAGCGATCTATAGCCCTATGGACCAGCTATGCTCGTCCCCCATTTTTCGACCCTTTTCGAGGTCATTTAATGCCCCAAATCTGACTCTGAAGCATTCTTAGGGGGTCTCCAAAACCCGAAAAACTGCAATAACTTTCAAACCGTGGGGCCTTTTGACCTGATTCTTTTTCTGGAATGCTCTAAATCTTGATTACATTCATCTGGCCAAGTCACACCTTCTAGGTCACCAAAATGATGGTCAAATTGCATGCTCCTATTTTTTCGGGATTTTTAAATGCACTGATAGTTGAACTATGAGAGTTGGAACCTTTATTTGAGCCAAATGGGTATCCAAAAATGCAAAGACATAAAATAGAAACTAAGTCTAAGTACATTTTTTTGGGTGACACAGGATTGCCCTTATACCTCTGGATGCTCCTGCATCAATTAGTTGGTCAACCATGTAGAGACATCGTGAGGTGGTAGAAAAATAAAAGGCTATTGACCCACATCGCTCATCATGGTGGCAGAGTTCAGTTGACTTGCTAACTTTGCTGATTCAAGAGCCATAAATAGAGGATATCGGGTTTACTTGCACGATTTGATCTTCACGATTGATTCCAACCACTTCTGAGTGAATATTGTGCTTGGTAAATGAAGGAGAACACTCCACCACCTCTAATCCTATCCATCTACTTGGTCAAAATGGTTTAATGGTTTTGTTTCTATCTTCTCAAGGCCTTGGTTGAACGAGAGATCAGATTTCATGGTATTTGAGTCTGTGCCAAGGTTAGATTTTCCCTAGATCTACATGATTATTCTCTATAAGACTTAATGGCAGTAGTTGTGGAATAACTTTAGAGAAAATATCTTAGTTATGGCTGAGCTATAAAGGTAATTTTTGTAGATTTTGTACTATCGACTCTTCTTTGACTTTTCTAGTATTGCCCTATAATTTCATTCTAAATTCCCTTTGCCTTTGAACTATATGACGTCCTGCCTTATCTCCTCCAGCCATTGATGTAAAGTGCAAGAACTATTTGCCTCTCATTAGTGTATTTTTGAATCTATAATCTTGCATGACTGTATCTCTTTGGCCTACGAATGGTATATAAGTGAATCCCATCTTTCCTTGTATCATTCATTTGGGTTTTCTGATCTGCATGTGACTGTTAGATTAAAGCAATTCTGGATGTGTATATCTCTTCGTGTCATGATGGTTCAATAGTGCATGTATGGGTAGAGATTAGATTGAACACTCTATTTTGGTGCATCACCCCCTTAGGTTAGAGTAGGTAGATTTGCTTTCATGAATTCCTTCTCCCTTTTCCTCTCCAAGAGGAATTAGGTGCACCCTAATAGTAAAGGAAGCTAGCCTTCTCCAAAGACACAACCTCACAGTTCAAGTTCCATAGCTTGGAGGTTGTTTCCATGTTTCACAAGGTTGTCCTTAGGTAAAACTTTGGACAAGGGTGTAAACCTTTGTGACAACAATTTTTTACATGCCCGGTGGGACAATATTTAGAAAATGTCAAGTCTACTAGTGTCAAAAAGAAGATTTCAAGATTAATACCAAGGAGATAGTAATGGCTTCGGTGTTCAAGCCTGCAAGAGGCTCATTCTTCAAGTACTTGGTGAATCTGAGCTTCAAATGCATCTGGTTCTAGACCAAAGTTGCAGTAATTCATGCCCAAAGCTGAAATAAGGGCATCTTCTAGAGGTAAATTTTAGTTCCAAGAGCTTTCATTTTCAAATCCTAGAAGGAAGAATAGAGTATCTTTATCACCAGTTAGGAGTGCAATAGTAACAAATACACCTATAAGATCCATCTCTACTCCTCCTGCTATTAGATCTCAGCCTAGATTGCCATCAACATGTATCAATAGATCACTTGTCTATATGGCATAGCCTGGAGCCCATACTTTTTCCACCTTTAATGGTGGGAGTCCTCTTTTATCAGCCCAAAGACATGACATACCAATAGCTGCACTCAAAAGTATACCTGAATTTACTAGTGAAACTTTTATCTCTCCCTTAGAACACATTCAAGAAGTTGTAAATGTTTGTAATATCCATGGTATTACAGAGGATGATTTTGCAGTTAGGCTTCTAGCCTCATCCTTGAAAGGAAAAGCACTACAATGGTATAGAGGTTTGGTTCATGGTTCTATAATAGATTGGGATGGATTAGGAGCAGGACTGTGCAAACACTTTGAAGACAAAAGTGACCATTTGTCACTTTTAGAACAGTTGACTACTATAAAAAGAGCCCCCCTTGAATGTATGATTGATTTCAACTATAGATTTCAAAAGACATGGGATATAATATCTACTTCAGTACAGCCTACCCCTAGTAGTGCCTTCTTTCATTACCTTAGAGCTTGTAATAGTGACATTGCCACTACAATCCAAACTATGGGAGGAGAAACCTTACCTAATGCTTATAACATAGCAATAAAGTCAGAAAACATCCTAATAGAAGGAGGTAAGCTAGCTTCAAGGCATCTTATACCTCTCTTCCCTAATGTTCCAAATCACCAACCAGCAATGGCTCCTCTTCCCACAACTTCCACATCACAATCTCTTACTCTAGTCCCTCAAGCTTCCACATCTTCAAATGGAATAGTTGAAATTAGGGAGATGATGCAATCTATGATGCTGAACATGGATAAAATATTGCAAGTCCAAGAGAAGAAGTTGGAGGATAGTTTCTTTGTGATGCAAAAAGTGAGCAACAAGGTGGTGACTTTAGAGAGATAGCAAGATCAACGTAGTAAGGCTCATCAATTGCAACATCAAACTCTGAATAGTGGTAGGCATTCAAATCATAATTATGGGAACAATTCTTTTGATCAAAATAGGAAAAATAGCCATGCTTCAACCTCAAATGTAAACCAAAGCAGGGCCATAGTTCCTCAAAACAACATGGTCCAAGATCAATATTTTTGTCCCTCCTGTAAGTACTCCTATGCCCATTGCATGTGTCAGAAGGCTGAATTTTATTTGGCTTTGACCATCCAAGAGCCTACAGTAGAACAATCATACAAGGAGGATGAATTTAAAGATGCCTCATATATGCAAGGACAAGGTGATTGCTCCTTTATGAATCATCAAGTGGAGGAACATTGTAATGTAAACCAAGATTCCATTGCTCACAACACTATGAGAAAAAGAAGAGCTATTGAAGATGCTACCCATCCTCCTCCCAATTAGGCCTCAACTTCAAATACAATACCTCATGAGCAAGCACTAAATGATCAATCAAATACTTCTCAGTAGCAAAGGCAAAATAATGGTAGAAAGGATGTAAGTGATCCTCAGGTTGTTCCATCTCAACCACCTATAAATCCAGCTCCCAAGGCTTCTACCAAAGAACCTACTATGCCATTTAGTTTGGTAGAAAAAATGAAGAAGAAAAATGTGAATATCTCGATGTGGGATGTTGTTGCTACTATACCCATGCAAAAGAGGTTGCTACAACAAGAATTGGAAAGTATTGAACCAAAGGATCGACCACCCAACATGGAAAGTGCCACAAGCCTAGTATAGCCATCAAGGGAGGAAGAAAAAAATAAAAAGTTTATACCCCCTCCATTTTATGTTTATATAATTATAGGGGATAAACTAATCCATAATTGCATGATTGGTTTAGGGGCTAGTAGTTCAATAATGCCTTGGTGTGTTGCTAATGCTTTGGGAATGAAATATGAGCCCATTGTTAGGGATGTATTAAAATTGGATGGTAGTACTATCAAGACTATAGGGATCCTCAGGAACATGGAAATGGCCCTACATGCATCCCCTGGTTGTACTGTAACTCAAGATATATCTGTTGCTGAAGTCAAGCCACATTTTTCCATCTATCTGTCAAGAGACTTCACTGCCCAAATAGGTGGTTACATATCTTCTAATTGGTCATATATGTATTTTAGAACAAGATATGGGACCAAAGCTTCAATTAGATCATAGCCTCAAGCCCTCCATCATACTAAATCCTACACTCCTAATCTCATTAACATGAATTGCATTATCCTAGGAATGGATGAGAATGACATAATGAATGAGCCTACCACTTCCCTAGTAGAGATACCTAATTTTCTCTTAGATGAATGGGCTAATGCATATCAATTTGATCCTATGTCAGAAACCCTTGAAATAGGACTTAGTACATATTGTATATTAGAGAAGGATGCTCTAGTTCCCAATCTTATGGAGACTAAAGAAGATGTGAGTGGGATATGGAGCATGTACTTTGATGGCTCAAGGAATGAGAATGGATCAGGGGCTGCTATGATGTTGATTTCTCCTACACAAGTAAGGTACTACTTCTCTTTTAGGCTCTAGTTTAGTTGCACTAATAATGTGGCCAAGTATGAATCCTTGATTTAGGGTCCCCTACTTGCTCAGAAAAGAGGAATTCAAGCCTTAAGCGTATATGGAGATAGTGAGTTGGTGGTTAATCAAGTGAGAAATCAGAATATCACAAAGAACGGTTTGCTCAAGTCTTATAAACATAGGGTATGGGATTTTCTTGAGGGTTCCAATGCATTTAATATTCAAAGTATCCCTAGAAAAGAAAATAAACATGTTGATAGGCTTGCAACAATGGGTGCATCTCATGATGTGCCAGGGAATCTTGAGGAGAAGAAGAAGCAAAAAATCAAAATGGTAGTAAGGCCTACCATCCCTAACAACAACATCCATTGGCACATGTTTGAATCTAATGAAAAAATTGAAAGCTTCTTGTATAATGGAGCAGAGTTTTCAGACAGAAACCAGTCAAGACTATAGGATCAGTATGGTGATCAAATCATTAATCTCAGTTCCAAAAAAATTCCTAAGGGTGTCATTGCCTTGGAGAGTGTTTGTAATCCTAATGACCAAGAAAGATGCAGAGTCATGAACTTAGCTACTGATGAAGATGATCACACCCCAGTCACAATTGCTAGTGAAAAATCCTTAAACATGGGGAAGGTATGTTATGAGATTGAGAAAGAAGGCAAGAAAGTTTTATTCATCTATATAAGGAATTTAATGATGTATTTTCTTGGACATATGATGATTTAATGGGTTTTGATCCAAGGTTGTTTCAGAATACCATAGATTTAATTGATGATGTTAGAATAGTAAGACAAAAAAAGAGGCCAAAATTGAACCCTTAATGAGAAAAGAGATATCCAAATTGATTGAGGCCAATATAATTTTTCCCATCAAGCACTCATCTTGGGTAGCAAACCTTGTCCTAGTTAGGAAGAAGAATGGAGAAATTAGATTGTGTGTGGACTTTAGGGACCTTAACCAAGCTTCCCTTAAAGATCACCATCCTCTCCCTTCTATGGAGCGTATTTTGTCCAAGGTCAGCAGTTCAAAGAGGTTTTCATTTCTTGATGGATTTTACGGCTACAATCAAGTACTGGTCAAAGAGTCTGATAGGTAGAAGATTGTATTCACTACCAAATGGGGTACCTATGCTTATTGTAAGATGGCATTTGGGATAACCAATGTAGGTGCTACATTTTAGAAGACAATGGAGATGGCCTTCAAAAACATGATTGAAAAATTTGTATTAGTTTACTTTGATGATATCACAGTGTATTCAAAGAGTGGAGAAGATCATTTTGATCATTTGAGATAGGTTTTCTCAAGGTGTAGAGAGTTTTGGATATCCCTTAACCCAAGCAAGTGTATCTTTGCTACCAATCAAGGAAAATTATTAGGACACATTGTATCTAAGGATGGTTTAACTATTGATCCAGAAAGAACAAAAGCAATACTTTCTCTCCCTCTTCCTAAACATAAGAAAGGGTTGCAAATTTTCCTCGGTAGGATATATTTTGTGAGAATATTTATCCCTAATCTTGCTACCATGGTAAAGCCCCTTACAGCTATGCTCAAGAAAAGTATGGTCTTTGCATGGACCAAGGAAGGGAAGGAAAGTTTTGAAGAGATCAAGGTAGCCATAGCCTCGCCCCCCACTCTCATTAATCCAAATTTTGAAAAGGATTTCATCCTTTATACCCTAGGTGGTGAGTCAAGTATTTCTGCTATCTTGACTCAAACAAATGATAAAGATGAAGAGTAGCCCATAACCTTCTTTAGTGAAGGGCTTAAAGAATATGAAGACAAATACAGCTATGTGGAGAAGCAAGCCCTTGTATTCATTAGAGCTTTAAAGAAATTTAGACACCTCCTGTCTCATAATAAAATTCATTTGTTAGTACCCCATGCTAGTGTGAAGAATTTTCTTTTGAGAAAAGATATTAGTGAGAAGAGAGCTGGTTCAATTACTAAAGAAATGGAATATGATGTTGACATCTAGATGACCAAGCTGGTAAGAGGGAAGGGGTTGTGTAAATAGATGATATCATCTCAAGAATCAGATGAGGAAGTCGCTATGATACTAATAGAACAACAAGAGACAAGAAATGATGACCCAAGGAACTGGATGGATGATATGAAGAATTTCTTATTAGGCAACGAATATCCTCAAGGATTAGATAGAACTAAAGGAAGACAGTATAGATTATAGTCAATTCATTATGTTATAGTTGATGGTATCCTTTTTAGGAAATATTTTAACAGAGCCCTATTAAGATGCATTGACATAGACCAACTTGAAAGAATGATCATAGAGCTTCATGATGGTCCTGATGATGGTCACTTCTCAGCAAGGATAACTACAACGAAGATCATGAGGGCTGGTTACTACTAACCATCCCTGTTCTATGATTTTCATGGGTATGTTAGGAAGTGTGGAAAATGTGCCTTCTTTTTTGGTAAGAAAAAGCTTGCAGCTCTTCCTCTTCATCCCATCCAGGTGGACCAGCCTTTTGCACAATGGGGATTGGATTTCATAGGCCCTATAAATCTTTCTTCTACTTCTGGTCACAAATGGATTTTAGCTGCTACAGATTACTTCACTAGATGGACAAAGGTAGTTACATTGAAGGACGCCACGAAATCTTTAGTTGTTGAGTTCCTTGACAAAATTGTGACCAGGTTTGGTGCCCCTTCAACCATTATTTTAGATAATGCAAAATCTTTCATAGGAGCTCAAATTTTTGCATGGGCAATTGACCCTAATATCTATTTGAACACATCCTTAAACTACTATCCTTAGGGTAATGGTTTGGTTGAGTCATCCAACAAAAACCTAATTAGGATTATGAAAAGAACTATAGAGGATAACTAGAGGTGTTGGCATCTAAAGTTGAGGACTGCACTATGGGCTGACAGAATAACACCTAAGAGGTCAATAGAAAACTCACCATTTACATTGGTATATGGCAGAGAAGCAAAGCTTTCAATTTCATTAGAATTCTCATCCCTAGAACTAGCTCATCAACTGGAGCTAATTGAAGATGATGCCATGACAGTGAGAATGGTAGAGTTGATGGAGCTGGAAGAGAAAATAGGTCAGGCCATGCAGACCCTAGAGACACATTAGCAGTAGGTGAAAAGGAGCATTGGTAAAAAGGCTAGGGTCAGAACCTTCAGATAGGGTGATTTGGTTTTGAAATGGGATGTAGACAGGGCAAAACGAGGAATACATTCAAAATTCAATGCACTATGGAGTGGTCCCTATCTGATTTTCAGTTGCAAGTAGGCCAATGCTTTTCAATTAAGCAAGGTTGGTGGTGAAATTTTGCCTATCCTAGTCAATGGGATCTATCTCAAGCCATGTATTTGATAGGGATTGAAGTTTCATGTATATATTAGAGTAGTTTCTTTTTTTTGGTTTCCTAATTTCCAAGAAGTGCGCGAGCACAACTTTCTCTCTATGAGATAGCCATTTTTCAAAGCTTTAAAGGTTTTTGGTCTCTAGTTCTAGTTGCAGAGACAAAGATTTTTAGTGTTTTGCTATCACAGAGGTAGGGTTAGGGTTTCACAGTGCATAGATCCAAATCTTTTGCAACTCTATAGCCCAATGCATGCATAAAGCCACTGGTCACATGCATAGCTGGCTTGCATCCACTTTGAGTCACCATAAATGTTACCTATTTTTCTTGCCACCAAAATTTGAATTTAAATTTCAAGCCTACCCAAATGGTCACCTTCCATTTTTAATAGTATTTGAAATCCCTTGGAAATATGAAAAAAATAAAACATTTAAAACTTATGGCATTTCCAATTTTGTTTCCGTCAGCCTGCAACTTTCCACGCCTTGAAATCTTGCCTAGATCTATGGTGGGCACTTTCTCGCATTCTCCAAATACACTACCTTTACCTAATGCAGGCAAGCCCCTTTGCAACACATGGATCGGTGGGTTCTTGTTGTTCTTTGAGCCATCATAGATAGGGTAGACAAGGTGGCAAGGTGAGTTGGTAGTTTGATTGGTGCCCGCTTTTCCGCATTCTGTCTTTTGTTAGACTTTCTAACAATGTGAGCAAGCACCCTGGTGACACTTGTACCATGACATCACATGTTCCTAGTTGTACCTTCCACCATCAGATCTTTGAGGATCAATGGATGGCACATGCCCGCAATAAGGAGTTGTGAGGAAATTAAACAATGTGGGTATGCACCCTTATAATGTGTGGCACAGTGTAACATCATGGGCCTACTCTTCATAGGAGAGATAATAAATTTCATCATGGCACTTGTTAAAATATGTGGGTTTGAAATGGTGATATTCTATTGAACAACAAGATCCATCGTTCGATACAAACAGATCAAGGGCTGGCACTTTCTCGCAATAAGAAGTTGCATGAATTTTAAGGAATGTAGGCGTATGACTCACTACCACATGTCCTTCTGGGGTTAGGTCTATTCCTTACACCATAGTTAGATGCCAAGGTGGTGCTAGTCAGATGCTAGGTTGTACTAAGTGTTTTGTTGGCCCAGAAGTATTAAAAGACATGGCAGCACCCTACTTAATATTTGTGGGTTGGAAGTTTTGACTCTATCGAAGGTCACTATATTGCTACCAAGAAGTTTGTAATTTTTGTCAGTAGAAAGGTAGTGACATGCCTGAAAATGAAAAAAATGGTAGGGTCAAATGATGTCATTAATGTGTGCCAACATGTTAAGCTAGCTCAGCGACAGTAGTACCTAGATCCATGCCCCTCTCATAAAATACATGAGGAGTTTTGATCATCAGATCAAGCTTGGAATCAATAGTCCTAGCTATCTCACTATGGAAAATTACAAGATGTTTAGTCTATATGACATAGTGAGTATGGGACCCACCACTCTACTGGGTACCTTGTGCAGTTTTTGTACTCTTGATTTGATCTCAAATCTACTACCGTCACTATCTCACCATAAAGAGTTGCTCAAAGGATATGCATAGTGAGGTAGCAACCTATTGACATGTGTCCTTAGTCACAAGCAGGCCCAAATGGAAATTCCATCAAGGAAGGAGCTATGTACATGGGAAATTTTCATTGGATTGACTGGCTAGCTTGTCAAGAGGAACACCAGGTTGTTTTTCTCTATATCCCATGATCGTAGGATTTTTATCGATCAACGATATTCGCTAACTTTCTATGGCAAGGTGCTCACTTTTTATGTATAGAAAGATAGTGATTCAGTGACATATGTCCTTACAAGCCCAAGAAGATAATGCTACAATTAGCATTGGCGGTGAAGACTACCAGTTATGTGACATCATCGTCAGAAAGTTGCAAGGTGGTTTAGTTAGTTGGTCAACCATGTTGAAACCTTGCAAGGTGGTAGAAAAATAAAAGGCTATTTGCCCACGTGGCTCATCTTGGTGGCAAAGTTCGGTTGAGTTGCTAAGTTTTTTGATTCACGATCCATAAATAGATGATATCAGGTTTACTCACATGATTCGATCTTCACGATTGATTCCAACTACTTCTGAGTGAATTTTGTGGTTGGTAAATGAAGGAGAACACTCCATCACCTCTAATCCTATCCATCTACTTGGTTAGAATGGTTTAATGGCACCGTTTCTACCTTCTCAAGGCCTTGTTTCAATGAGAGATCAGATTCATGGTATCTGAGTCTTTGCCAAGATTAGATTTTCCCTAGATCTGCATGATTATTCTTTGTAAGACTTAATGGTAGTAGTTGTGGAATAACTTTAGAGAAAATATCTCTATTACGCTTGAGCTATAAATTTTTTTTTTAAAGATTTTGTATAGTCAAATCTTCTCTGACTTCTTTGGTATTGCCCCGTAATTCCACTATAAATTCCCTTTGCCTTTGAACTATATGACATCCTGCCTTATCTCCTCAACCATTGATTTAAAGTGCAAGAACTATTTGCCTCTCATTGGTGTATTGTGGATATCTACAATCTTGCATGATTGTATCTCTTTGGCCTATGAATGATATATAAGTGAATCCACTCTTTCCTTATATCATTCATTTGGGTTTTTTGATCCGCATGTGTCTATTAGATTAAAGCAAATCTGGATGTGTATATCTCTTGGTGTCATGATGGTTCAATAGTGCATGTATGGGCATAGATTGGATTGAACACTCTATTTTGGTGCATCACCCCCTTAGGTTAGAGTAGGTAGATTTTCTTTCATGCATTTCTTCTCCATTTTCCTCTCCAAGAGCAATTAGGTACACCCTAATAGTAAAGGAAGCCAACCTTCTCTAGAGACTCAACCTCATAGTTCAACGTCCATAGCTTGGAGGTTGCTTCCATGTTTCATAAGGTTGTCCTTAGGTAAAAACTTTGGACAAGGGTGAAAGCCTTTTTGACAACAAGTGATACTCTTGAGCTAGAGCACCAAACCTATGTATTTTCTTCCTTCACATCATCAGATAGCTTCTTATCAAAACATGGAAGTCTCTCACTTAAATCCCATATCTTATTTTGAAGAGGATCATCAATTCTCTCTTGTCTACTAAGTGCTCTTCTCAAAGTAGTACAATTTAGGTTCAAGTTAGTACAATTTTGTCTCGTATATCTACCCTTTCTCAAATTATGACTTAAAAAAGAGGTTGTAAGAACCCTTCAATCAATTGTCTTATCCTTCTCCTTGTTATTTTTCCCAATGCTATTGAGAGCACTGAAAAGATTTGTCACAATAATGACATTTCTTTCCAATTTTTTATTAACACAAATCTTCATTTTAGAAAGCATGGATCTCATCTTTTGCATCTTTAATAAGTGCATAAAAAGTTGGCATTGCTCCACCACTATCTTGTTGTTGAAAAACATCTTATATAGTCTTGAAGCCCATAACTAAATGGTTCTTTCTAAAATTTTCCCTTCCAAATTGGTAATAATTGTTTCATCAATTTCAATTATCCATTTTGGTATTATAGAACCTTCATGTCAACTATAATTAGGAGATATGTAACATTCCTATGCATTGTCATTTTTGACATAGTCAATCATGCAATTTACATGATGAACTGGTAAAATTTCATTCTTCAAATTTTCATTCTCCAAATTGTCATTCTGCAAATTTTCATTCTCTAAATTTTCAATCTCAATATTAACATTATCAATTGGTACATTGTCATTCCCTAACTGCATATATTCATTATTTGACTCTATGATTTCACCTTTGATCAATACATCGTCAACTTGACTCGCATTTCACATACCTTGTCTCTTCGAGGATTTACCTTGTCCCTTTCCCTATATATGTTGTAATGTCTTCATTTGGTACCTTCCTTTTATGTTTAGCCTTTTGACAACTACTGCTCCACATTTAGAAAATAATATTAGACACTTAATCATACATTATAGAACCTTTTTAGATCATATGGGCCCCAAAAAATTAGTTTTCTCCAAATCGTTGGAAATGGCCCACAAAAAATGTGATTGTCATTTTTGTAGTGACAGGGAATATGTTGGAAAAACCATGCCATTATTTTAGGTACCTGATCCCATATCAGGCATCCATTCCCAAATCAGATACCCAATATGATATCGGGTACCCAGAATGGTTGCCCAAATTTTGAAGGGAAGTCAAAATTTGGAAAGTATGGGCAATGTGGATAAATTTGACTATTATATATGATTAATAAATATAATTACTATTATACATGATTAGTATATATAATTATTATATTATGTTATTATGATTTTTGCTATTATTATATCTTATATTAACTTTAGAGAGATAAAAAAATATTACGTAAAGTTCACCGAGTAGTAACAAAGAGGCAATGTCTCAACCTGAGATCAAAGTATCAAAGTATTGTTATTAAATATAATATAATTATATATTATTATTATTATTATGACCAATATATATATATATATATATATATATATATGATTATTATGTTAAATTACTATGATTTTTACTACTATTATTAAATAAAATATAGTAATATATACTACTATTGTTATGACCTATAAATATAATATATTAATACATATATGAGAATTATATTATATTATTATTGTTATTATTACTATTATGACCTAAAAATGTAATATATTAATATATATGATTATTATATTATATTATTATTATTTTTACTAAATGATTATTAGATTTAATATAGTAATATATTATTATTATTATTATTACCTATAAATATAATATATTAATATATATCTCTATGATTATTATATTATATTATTATGATTTTTACTATAATTATTAAATATAATATAATAATATATAGGGACCCATTTGGTCGGTTCCAATGCATCGAAAGGGGTCATAAGTTAACCTATGACTCCTTTCAATGCATTTCATGAAAACATATGTCCTTAAAGGCCCTATGAGCCCTAGGGACCCATTCGGTTGGTTCGAATGCATCAAAAAGTGTCATAGGTTAACCTATGACCCCTTTTGATGCACTTAATGACAACATATGTCCCTAAGGGCCCTAGGACCCCTAGGGACCAATTTGGTTGGTTTGAATGCATTGAACGAGGTCATACGATAACCTATGACCCCTTTCAATGTATTTTATATCAACATATGTTTCTAGGTGTCTTACGACCCCTAGGGACCTATTTGGTTGGTTTGAATGCATCAAAAGTGATGCATTTCATAAAAATATATGTCCCTAGGGGCCATGGGATGCCTAGGGACCTATTTAGTAGGTTCAAATGCATCGAAAGGGGTCATAAGTTAACTGATGACCCTTTTGATGCATTTCATGACAACATATGTCCCTAGGGGTTCTAGGACCCCTTTGTATGTCAAAAGGGGTCATAAGTTAACCTAGGACCCCTTTCAACACATTTCATGACAACATATGTCCCTAGGGGCCCTAGGACCTATTTGGTTGGATCAAATGTGTCGAAAGGGGTCATAGGTTAACCTATGACCCCTTTTGACACATTTCACAACAACATATGTCCCTAGGGACCCTAGGAGCCATAGGGATCCATTTGGCTAGTTTGAATACATTGAAATGTGGCATAGGTTAACCCATGACCCCTTTCCATGTATTTTAGGGTCCTAGGGCCCTATTTGGTTGGTTTGAATGCATCGAAAGGGGTCATACAATATGTTATGACCCCTTTCAACCTATTTCCTGACAACATATGTCCCTAGGGGCCCTAGGACCCCTAGGGGCCCATTTGGTTGGTTCAAATGCATCGAAAGGGGTCATAGGTTAATCTATGACTCTTTTTGATGCATTTGATGACAACATATGTCTCTAAGGTTTCTAGGATCCCTAGGGACCCATTTGGTTTGTTTGAATGCATTGAAAGGGGTCATAGGCTATTTCATGACAACATATGTCCCTAGGGGCCCAAGGACCCCCAAGGACCCATTTGGTTGGTTCGAATGTGTCTAAAGGGGTCACATGTTAACTTATGACCCCTTTCAATGCATTTCATGACAACATATGTGCCTAGGGGCCCTAGGACCGCTAGGGACCCATTTGGTTGGTTTGAATACATAGAAAGTGGTCATAGGTTAACCTATGACCCCTTTTGATGCATTTCATGATAATATTATTTTTAATAATAATATAATACTGTATATTTTAGTATAATAATAATATATTACTAGATTATATAACAATAATAATTATATATATTACTATATTATATATTAATAATAGTAATCATTAAAATTATATATATATATATATATTAATATATATAATAATAATATAATATTACTATATATATAATAATCATAATCATATGTAATAATAATAATGCCCACACTTCCCAAATTTTGGTTTCCCTCCAATATTTGGGTGATTTCCATTCAAAATTTCAAAATTTTAAAAATTTAGGGAAGAATTTTGGTCGCCACTTTTTGGGTACTCTATTTTATATCCGACATTCAATCTGGTATCTGATACCTAATTTCAAATTGGGTAGCCAATTAGGGTGGGTATTAACTGAACCTATTTGGTCACCTTAAAAAATGTGTTTGAGAAAGGTTTCACTAACATTCAAACTTTGAGCAACCATTTGACAATATTATTTTCATCAAAATTCAATGAAATGAAAAAGACTTTTATAACACTCGCAAGATTCCATTGATTTAAATGCTATCAAATTATGGGTTTGATATGTACTTATTACTTACTTTTTAATGAAGGTGATTGTAAAGTGTTGATTGACATAGTGATTGAAAAATGGGTATAACTTTCAAACGGAATAACATTTTTGAAATCCAAAAGTTGCATCACATTTTATGCTTTGCCTAGTATAAGGAAAAATAATAATTTCATAAAGTTTTCAATTAGTTAAGGTGCTCAAACACGGGAGTATTTTTATTCTGGAAAAGTTAGAGTAGAAAATTCATATTTAATTATTTATTTGGAATAAAAATACCCAAAAATGTGTGTCACATCCTCGCATGAGTCTACTTTTTATATCAATAATTATATTTAAAAATATTATCATTTGATTTTGATTAAGGTGTTTTGACATACACCTACATTTTATTTTCTCCCTAAATCTTTTGTAGTACTGCATTAAAATTCAAACTTTTGACAAATCAAATAACATTTTCTCCAGGTAAGGCCTAGTATTGTAGAAAATATATTCAATTTCCTATGGATTATTTTCTTTCAACTTTTTGATATAAAGTGTAGAACCACTTTAAAAGTATGTGTCAAGTTGACATAACCCTGATTTGTTGAGTTTTCACTACCACTTAAGGCAAAGTTTGGTCGACCATGATCTTGCACATACCCACATGTAATTTTTAAGTCATTAGTATTAGAAAAGCAAAGTTGAATAAAATATGTTGTAAAATATCATAAGTATACTTATAAACACCACTTCAACAATGGAATTTATTTATTTATTTTGTTCCTCATAAAATTCACATTGATTAAATCATAAATCTAAGTCCATCAATTGAATAGTGAAAATAAAGTACTCATGTTGTTGTTCATATAAATCACATAGATGAAATAGGGAATATAAGCCCAAGTAGAAGCATTTAGATAAAGTATAAGAAACATCAAAAGAAACTATAAATAAAACATTTATTTGTAATGATGTATGTATATCACATATTCCTCAGTGATTAGGATGATGTTGCAACCTTTATAAGAGAAATGATCATGGTAGAATTCTTTCATCATTTTAAGAAATGCATCTATATTTATAGATGTGTCATGCACAATTTTGGCAACATCCGCCATTTCCATTATTTATATTTCATCAATAGTATCAATTGTTAATGCTACATTCTCCTAAGCTTTGATTATATGTGAGCACGACTCCTAAATTATTCATTTCCATTTATCTAAATTAGTCTCAAAGAAATTATTTGAGGTCACCAAAGAAATGACAGTAATAAAAATGATGTTTGATTCTCCAAAAAAGGAATCCATGTCACAAATGATATGGTATAAAAAATTTTATGATGAATAGTGTCTTCCCTATTAATTAAATTCTAAAGTTACAAGTTTACAAAAAAATGGACATGGGGATACAAGATCACCCCGCTACAGTTAAAACAATAGAGCTAGAAATACTAACAACAATTCATCCAAAAAATTATAAGAATCCCTTGAGTGACTAAAGTAGTGCCAGATGAGGGGGAATCCTTAGATATGAACAAGATCAAAGGTGATGAGAAGGGTCAAAAACTTGATGCTCTTCCAAGTTAGCTTGTTGATAGGAAAACTAGAAAATATGCAACACCTAAGAAGAATCTTCCAGGCCACATCTATAGAAAGATTTTAAATGGCCCACTTAACACACAAGGTAATGCCTTTATTTTTGGTGGAGATAAGGCCAAGCCCACCAGATTCCTTGGATAAGAAACAATATTTCCAAGTGACTCTATGGAAGCCATGATACTCAGAATCCAAAACCTAGAGGAAATCTCTAAGAATCTTCTCAAATTTAGAATAAGAGGATTTTGAAGCAGCCCAATAGAAAAAATAATACACATGGGTAGCAGTCAACACCTTGGAGAAAATTTACTAGCCAAAGAGAGAAGCTTGGTAATCCAATAGTACAACTTCTAAGAGATTTTGTCGAGCACGACATTCCAAAGGTCTACATCAAAAGCTTGAAAATAAAAAAGGGATACCCAAGAAATAAAATATGTTACCAAATTGAATCCATTTCCACTAGTATTGAGCTAGGAAAGGTAGAGAAGGAAGGAAATACTTTATATAGAAGAGCATCTTATGGCACTGCATGGCTAACCCAAAAGCCAAACAGAAGATATCTAGGCATTAGAGTGCATTGGAATCATTGTTCTCATCCTAAATGAGGGTGATGAAGTAATCATCAATAAAGTGTTCATTGACAATTTGATTAGGGGACTTAGAAAGAGAAATGACCCAAACATGACTAGAGGAGATGGCATAGATGAGAAAATAACCAAACACTTTAGAAACTAGTATGTATAAAGAAGGAGCCAAACAATAGCCTTGGTGAATAGATTTTTAAAGGCCAAAGGCCACACATTGTCTTTGATTATTTTTGATGCAAGTAGAGGCAGATTCAAAAAACATCTCCATAGTCCAATGAAAGAGAGGTCCAAATCCTAAAGCTTTTAGCATAATAAGAATGAAGGGTCATTCAATGCGATCTTAAGATTTGAAAAAATCAATTTCTACAAGAGAGCTTATTGCCTAGACCTATGAATGTTTTCCATGCATTTCCAAACAATAATGATGTTGTCCAAGATATAACAAGATTTGATAAAGTTGATATACTCTAGTCAAACAACTAGTGGTAAGACATGTCAGATATTAAGTGCCAAATCTTTTGGTATGGTCTTATAGGAGACATTCAAAAAAGTGATGGGCCTCAAATTGTAGATATCTTTGGGATCACCAACCTTAGATATGAATTTTATATTGCCTTTGTTGATAATTACCTAAATATTTTGAGTAGAAATATTTGAGGTAAACATTTTGAAGGTCTCACCCAATGAAATCCCAAAAGGCTTTGTAAAATTCATAGGGGAAGCCATTTCACCCAAGAACCTTATCATCCATCATGGAAAGGATAGCCTCCTTGAGGTCACCAAGAGTAAGAAATTTCGCACAAAAAGTATGTTTCTCAACTACAAGGCAGTTATGAGTCACAATGGTACATTCCTTCAAAGTTGGCATTCACTCTAATAATTGATCCAAGGTAGTGAAATTTTTTTCATAATGGTAGAGAAAGACTTGAAGAATTTCAAGAAGGGTGGAAAGAATCTTTTATCCTTCTTAATTTTTTTTATTCCAAACAGAGTATGTCAAGCTCTGATATCTTGAAAGAATTCCTTTGAGGCTTGGTCACCAACCTCAATCTAATAGAGATAGGCTTTGATTTGAACCTCTTTGGTGGCATAATTTTTGGAAGCCTACTTTTGATGGTAGAGATTGGCAAGCTTAAGTCACATGTCTTGATCAAACATATTTAAGGCCAAAGCCTCCAAAGCCACACATAGAGCTTTGTGGTGACCTAATAGGACCACCCATGGTACAAGGAAATTTTCCTACCATAGATCTAAATAAATCTTGTTGTATAGGTAATAGCATGATTCCACCATTGAATCCACCCAAAATGGGTGTGAGGCTGAGACGCTAAATTCAAAACACTTAATATGCAAGCCTTGGTAGGATCATGAATCAACAATAATGTGTTGAAGAGAAATTGAGTTTTGGAAGTATGTCACTGATCTATTTTTTGGGTGATAGTAAAAATAATGGGGAAATGATTTGATTGGGTCACATGGAGTAGAGGAATGACAAACACATATCTTTCTTACAAAAAGAGATAAAAGATTGTGCAGATACTATTGCACAATCAAGTCTTTTAAAAATCATGTTAGAGCCAAATTTGAAATTAGATGAAGTATGTCAATCCCACTAGATAGATGGCAATGGGAATTGGGATAAAAAAGGCCTAAGTTATTACACATGTAGTAATAGGCTTCTCTTTCTCTAGTTGTCCACTAGAATACCATAATACCTTCTTTATTAGAGGTTAACTCAATCATATTGAAACCCCACAAACAACCCAAGTGGAAAGGAATCCAGATATTTTGCAAACCTTCAAAAAAAATTATTAGTATAAATATATAAAAAGAAATTATAGAATATTGATAAGTAGGAGATAATTTTTATAGCAAGTCAAATTGTGATATTGCTATCAAGATTTAACTGTGTGAATTTTGAGTCAAACTCATTGATCCATGTTTCATGAATAGTGATTCAACATGAATTCATCTCTCAAGAGAATAAATGGAAAACTTGGCACTTATTGGATCTAGGTGATGCTCACAAGGGTGAAACACAAGGACTTGTTAAGAGGAAACCCATCCCAGTACTACTCCATCTTGAGTGCACTTAACTACAAAGTTTCCTCCATGGTTAAACCCAATGCTTACAACCCCATTTTCAAAACCTTCACCAAGTTTTGTACCTTATGAATGATTATTAGAAAGACCCTTCAACTCATCAATTGAAAAGTAGGAGATAATTTCCATAGCAAGTCAAATTATGATATTGTTATTAGGATATAATTGTTTGATTTTTGAGTCAAACTCATTGACACTTGTTTCATATGTAATGATTCAACATGAATCCATCTATCATGAGAATAAATGGAACACTTAGTACTCATTAGATCTAGGTGATGCTCATAGGACTGAAGCATCGAGACTTCCTAGTCCTACTCCAACTTGAGCATGCTTAACTACAAAGTTTCCTCCATGCTTAAACCCAAAGCTTTCAACCTGATTTGAAAAATATTTTCTAAGTCTTGTGCCTTATAAAATTATTGCCAAATTATCAATTGATTAGCTTAAGGAGATTTCTAATGAATGGATTATAATGCACAACACTCGCTAAAGGTTTTGCAAATCAGGATGCAAGCTTTGGTTTAACCATGGAGGAAACTTTGTAGTTAAGTGCATTTAGGCTAGAGTAGTACTGGGATGTGTGGCCTCCCAAGAAGTCCTAGTGCTTCACCCTTGTGAGAATCACCTACATCCAATGAGTGCTAAGTGTGCCATCTATTCTCATGAGAGATGTATTCATGTAGAATCACTACTTGTGAAAAAGGGGTCAATGAGTTTGACTCAAAAATCACATAGTTAAATCCTAATAACAATATCACAATTTGACTTTCTATGGAAATTATATCCTACTTATCAATTGATGAGCTTAAGGGGCTTTCTAATGAATGGTTCATAAGAAAAAAAACTCTTGGTGAAGGTTTTGCAAATGGGGTTGCAAGCTTCGATTTTAGCCATGGAGGAAACAGTGTAGATAAGTGCGCTCAGGCTAGAGTAGTACTAGGATGGGTAACCTCCTAGGAAGTCCTTGTGCTTAACCCCTATGAGCATCACCTAGATTAAATGAGTGCTAAGTGTTCCATTTATTGTCATGAGATATTGATTCATGTTGAATCACTATTGATGAAACATGGGTCAATGATTTTGACTCAAAAATCACACAGTTAAATCCTGACAGCAATATCACAATTTGACTTGCTATGGAAATTATCTCCTACTTATCAATTGATGAGCTTAAGGGGATCTATAATGAATGGTTCATAAGTCAAAACACTTGGTGAAGGTTTTGAAAATGTGGTTGCACACTTTGAGTTTAACCATGGACAAAAGTCTATGGTTAAGCACGCTCAAGCTGGAGTAGAACTAGGATGGATGACCTCTCGAGAAGTTGTGATGCTTCACGCCTGTGAGCATCATCTAGATCCAATGAGTGCTAAGTTTTCTATTTATTCTCATGAGAGATTATTTTATGTTGTATCATTACTTATGAAACATGGATCAATGATTTTGATTCAAAAATAACACAATTAAATCTTGATAGAAATATCACAATCATATAGAATATACTAAAATATAGAATACAATAACTAAATTTAACACTTAAATAGAGACCAAAAAAAGTCAATTGAAATATATTTTGTTTTTAATTATAATATTATATTATTTTAATTTTAATAAGGTTAGAAAATTATATTCATTGATGAAATTTTTTTAATTATATATTGAATCATTTAATTTAATAGTTTAATTAAAGAAAAGTTGTGCATAATATTATCAAACAATTAGGATAATTGAAGAAAAAGTAAATATAATTTGTAAACATAAAATGATAATTTTATACTCAATGAATCTCCACAATTATTACTTAATACATCACTAAAATTAATTAAATACATAATGCATCACACTAATTAACACTAAATCTATCTCTTAATAATTATTCCAAAATTGGATATAGTCAAAAGTAAAATTCTATAAAATTTTGCACGGATATGGCCATGTAATGTATAATATACTTTCATTTTATTAACCATGGATGTAGTAGGGTAATAACTCTATATTTCTAGGGTCAATTTTCAAACTTTGATTGACAAATTAGACATCATGATGAATAATGTAGATACCCAATAATATGCATGCAAAAATGTAAAAGATGGAATGACTTGATACACTATGAATGTGATGTTGTAATGAATCAGAGACCATTCCTCAAGTCAGCCCTTGTGATAGCTAATTTGAGATTCTCCTTTGAGAAATTTCATAAAGTTTAGACTAAGTTTGATAGAGAAAGCATGCTTCTAAAAATTTACTATAGGCTTGAATATGATTTACAAAATTCATCCTGTAAGATAAAGATCATGAATCTCATGGTTAAAGGAATTTGACCATCCACTGAAATCTACAATCTCAATTTGCAAGTGGTGAAACTTCACATATAGGTTCATTTGAACTCTCATTCAATGATGATAGTTGAAGTATACAACATAGATATAATTTTTAGTTTGATTGTTCCTCAGTCAATTTTTTTAAAATTCATTTTAGCATCCTATCTCTCACCCAATAATGAACACTCAATCCTTTATGCAATGTTTGATATTAAATGGAAGATGTAGGTGAAAGTCATGCAACCAACTGGAAATCCATGTAAAATACAATTTATTAGACATCTTGGTGAGTTGCATAATTTTTTTAAAAATATTTTATATCATCATGAAATAGTATAAGAAGTAATGGTTATGAAAGTAACTAAAATATTGCATAAAAAGTACTAACCATTAAAAAAATGCATCAACTAACAAATGAAAAGAAGATATATTTAATTAACTTGATATCTCTATGAAAAAATGTATAACTATTAGTGATTGAACAATAATATTAAACATTATTTTTGAATTATATTTGACATCAAGATATAAAAATAGAATATTATAAAAATAGAGATTGGGTTTCTCAAAATATAATAAATTAAAATTATGCACATTTTTTTAATCAGTTTTTGGTTAAGTAAAATAGGTTTTATAGGGATCCTGAAACATGGAATTTTTTACAACATATCTAAAATAGAAATATAAAGAAAAGTCCAACTACAAAGAAACTGCTTAATAAAAACCAACTGTAAACAACCGGCCTACGGCCAAGAAAGAAAAAAATAGCTACGTTAGAATAAGAAAGAACCAGCTAGAAAAAATGAAAACAAAAAGTAGCAGTAACTATTAGTTCTCTCTATCAAGAACCTGTAGGGTCTCTGCAACTTCATTGGTCTTCCTATCGTTCGCGTCCTCCTGATCCTGGTTCTAAGCATCCACCTAGTCCTTAGTTTCTTTCAAATCATCCTTAGCCTACCCAATGTCCAAGTTGGCCTTTTCTATCTTTTCCATGCCAAAACCAACACTAACCAGTTATTCACCTAGGCTATTAATGTTATCATTCAGGTTGTTCAAAGTGGCAATCACCTGATTGGCCAGGTTCTGATAGGAGAACACCATCCTTTGGACTCTTTGTTCAACCTTAGTGATTTTGTCCTCTTAGTCAGCCTTAAGTTCATGGACATTAAAATTTCATTGGCTTTCATCTTGTCTTCTCTCCTCATTATTGTCTCCCTGGTCACTACCAATTTTTTGGCTTCCTTCCTAGCTTCTTTTCCCCTTTAGCTTTTCAATTTCATGGAATAACCATTTGATAGACCAAAAATTGTCTATCATGTTGTTCTTAGCATTATTCAAAAGGTTAAGCCTAGTTTCCCTCCCATTATCATAGATAACAACCAGAGTGGGGTCAATGAGTTTATCATAGTGGGCTTTCCCATCAATTTCCTCCATCATTTAGATATTCAATAGCTCCCCGATAATCCCCAATTTAGCTATATTCAAATTAAAATTCCTCCAAGGCCTTCTCCTATTTTTCATTATCACCTCCCCACTCTCTTTACCCTAAATATCTATAGATGAAGAGGTAGTGGGGCTAGGGCCTAGAATCGCAAGGATCTGGGCATTGGTTTCAAAAGCCTCATCTACCTTCCTTTTCTTGGGATTCCCCAACATGTTAGCAGAATCCTCCTCCTTCTTTTTACTTTACCTCCCCTTCTCCTTCTCCTTCTCATCTTCCCCCCCCTTTGTCTCTTCCTTTGAGTTTGTGTCCTCATCATCATTGTTATCCTCCTCCTCCTCCTGAGGCTTATGCTTAGGGGGAATGGGAAGTAATCCTCTAGGGCTCTTTCTGCAGGGACTGTGGGTAGAGGGTTTCTTTTCTTCCTTGGGGGCTTTACCATTAGAGGAAAAATTATCCACTTCTTCTCATTTTATGCTATGCACAGCCTCAAAATCCAAACTCCCAATTTCCTCAGATGCACACCCAGTATCACCAAGAGATATTCCCTTGGTTTGAGTCTTTAGATACTCATAGACCAGGAGGAGTAATCCTTCATGAAGAGTTGGGTTAGCAGTAGGTTTCCTCTTAAAACCTTTGATACCCTTGCTCATGGAGGTGAAAAGACAAAAGGGAAAAGAAATTTTTATTCCATACCTAAATTGGTTAAGAAAAAAAAAATGATGCATTCTAATAATATCAAATTTGGGGTCTAGGAAAATATATTCAATGATAATCCTAAGGGCATACCTCCATAGCTTTTTAATTGACTCCATCTCATAATACATCTCCACCTTGGTGAGCTTATCTATCTCCTTTTCATCATTTACAAAAACTTTGACCTCGTTTGTCAATATTTTCTTGTCTTTGAAGAAGTTAATACCTTCTAGAGGGATCTCCGCAACTCGAGCTATCAAATCTGCATTGACCTAGTGTGTGACCCCATCAATTTTGACTCTCCCATTTTTCTAGAAGTCCACCATAATCTTGGTCATCCCCACATCAAATCCATGGAGCTTCTCCAAGAATACATTTTTTTTAATCAATTATCATTGCCTAATATAGACATTTTTAAAGCATGAAATACTATAGGAAGTGCTACAAACAAGATAATAATGTGTCCAAAAAGACTTTTAGGGACATTACATTTAAGAATAACATATTACATCAACTATCTTGAAGGAACTTAAGTTTATTTTCTACATCCTTACACTTGGAAATTTGGATAACCATTTTTATTTTCTCATAAAAATCATACAAGAAAGGAGGAATTATTCACAAATATTAGAGAGATTTTACACCTAAAACTACCACAAATTTTAATCAATCTCTTTCTCTTGGTCCTACATCAATCTTTTTCTTTCGGAAGAATCAATCCCTAAGATTTGTGAATAGTCAATGCCCATGCCGACCTAAATGGAAATTGAATTGTTACACCCTTCTATATTGGTGGTATTAGAATAATCCTTGGATTATGATCTTAAAATTATAGTCCAAAATAACCATCAAACTCAACCATCACATATGTTGGAGGTTCAGGTACAACACTGCCTTGCTTGTAGACAATCTTTTGAATGTATCAAAGTACCCCAAGTACCTCTACTTGAATGTATCCAACTGCCTTGCTTGCTTCAACCCTTTCATTTTCTTCAAAAAATCAAGCTCATAATCCACGAGAATCAATTGTCACTTCATTTTAGCTACCATCTAATCCCATATGGTGATTTTGTCCTTTTCTCTATTATTTTGATCCAACTAGATCTCCTACCACTAGATCTTCACATGACCCTTTAGCCTTCACAAACTTGACCCTATCCAAATCTTCAATATCTTCATATTCAAAGTACTCTTCTAATTCTATGATCCAATTGATCAATTCCTTTGGGTTGATATTTCCCAAAAATGTGGAAACATAAAATTTAGGTCTTTTTCTAATACTAGAAATGGCCTTAAAAGAATTTGTCTTCTTTGGGTGAATAATTTACTTAGTTGTGGGTTGGTTCACATTTCTTTCATCTTCTCTTTCATCAACTCTTTCACCATCTCCTTCCACACGATTCATTCCTCTACCTATCTATTCTTTCAATGGTTGCATTTTTCTCTAGAGGGTTCTAAAATCCTCTAATGTAACACCTTCAACTCTTCCATGTCACTCTCTTTGTGGTGGAACTTTTGTGCTTTTATTGAAACACTATTGTAAACTTCCTTATAGTCAGTGATCTAGCTACACGCATAGCCCAAACCATAATCTTGGTGCAAACAACCTCACAATTAGTGATCTTTCTACATATTCAAGATCTCTAGCTCTAATACCACTTGATGAAGGGTGCTCCCCTTAATACCATAAAGAAATAACAAAAGCAAAGAACTAGAAACAATTTTCTAGAACAAAATTTGGGCTTCTTATTATCACCCCAAATGTGGAATTATAGAATTTAGAATTGTTGGAATATTCAAATGGGAAGAGTACTTTTGAGAGAGGGAAGGGGTTGAATAAGAAGTGCCACACTTTTCCTTTATTCAAACCTTTGAACATACAATTGAAAAATAAAATGTGTCCATGTAAACATATAAAGTAAATCACATGTAATAACACATAACACCAAAATTGATAACCCAGAAACCTTCCAAGACTAAGAAGGTAAAACTGGGGTAGGGATGATACCCACATAAATCACTACAACAATAATAGTTCAACCACTTCTGATTGTCTTCCCTATGAAAGGCTTGCCCTATTAAAGGCTTTACACTATGTCAATAGTGACCTAGTTAGAGGATTTACAAACACTTTGCATGAAGTGTCACCCTATTAAATGATTTAAAATAGGTTGTTAAACCCACCTAATACATAAGATTTTCAATCACCTTCCCCAAAGGTTCTCCTACCTAGCTGTTAAGCTAACCTATCAATATAGGATTTTAGCATCCAATACAATTATAAGAAAGTATTAGAAAATTTGTCTTAATAGTATGCAATCTCTAATCACTAGATTTAGGCACTTGATCTTCTCTCCCTGATCTTGATCCTCTGAGATCTAATGTCTGATCATGTTCCTTGTCCCTTATGCTATTCTGATCAACTTGATATAAACTCACTACTATGTTTCTTTAAGTCTTTTGTTCTTCACACTAATTTTTTTTGCTATATTCTTCCCATACACATTGCTCTTATCCTCATATGCAATGGGGTTTTTATCTCCTTTTAAAGAATGTGAGGAATTCGGGTTAGGTATGGATCTATGATCCATATCAAATCTCAAGTTCCCACTCATACCTTGCATTTTTCTTATTGGCTACATGCCTCCTCCATTTTTCTAATTGGTTGAATGTAGATCACATAGGGAATGCAAATGATTCATCCTTATCCTTTTTCTTCTTCAAAATCTCTCTATGTTAGCTCCAAAAATAGTCTAGATTTGAGTTTGTGAGGGAACAAACTCATATGTTGATTCTGTGTTACTTGACACATATTGGACTATTGGTGCTTGGCACATACTATCCTGGACTTCTCAACACCAACTACACTCTATCTTTCTTGGCACATATATGATTATGGCTCAATCAACATATAATGCATTTTGTCTTGCTCGACACATACTATGACTTGGCACCTATATATCACTAGGTAGTTATATATTGCTCGGCACCTGAAGTCACTTGGCACACATTGTGGCTTGGCATACATGGGGTACTCAGCTTCAATACAAAAATTGATTAAGTTTTTTGACTCTCAAATGTCAAAACTTTCTAAGGGCTAACATTCTCCCCATTTGACATGAGTGTCAAAAACACTTAACTAGTCATTGCTATTATGCCCTTATGAGTGCCTTATCCACAAAATTTCGAAAATGTTCAAAATTTGTTCAAAATACCTTAACTCCCCCTGAGTTGATTTGTGCCTTGTCATTTTTGCAATCAAGATTTGGTATTGGCTATGCCTGATACTCTTTGTCTTCTACCCTATATCTATGTCTTTGTATCTATTTTATCAAAGCCTGTGGAATTTTTATGTTTGCATCAAAGCTACTTTCTGTATAAGTGCCAAAATTTCAAAATTTTGTGTCTTCCCCTCTTGGCTATCAAAATTTATAGATAATAGGTATTCTCCCCCTACATATATCTCCACCTTTATTAATTCTCCACCTTTTTTGACACTTATGTCAAAGGGCTCTAAGGAGTAATACCATATTTAGCCAAAAAATTATTGTTTACCTCCATTATTGTTTTCAGAGCTGCATCCCAATTCTCCAAAGCAATGTCTAATGACTTGTGCTAGATGGCAGTCTCTACACTAATGTGTACAAGTCCATCAAGGGTAGAAATATTTGGATCTTTCTTTAATATTGTCTCAACATAGACTTGTTCCTTATGGAGGACTTCTAAATGAGGGGTTATAGAGGATTGGATCTACATTAATTTAGCCTTAATAATTGCCTCCTCTGTTGTTAATACAACTAATTCCCTTTGTGTGTGAAGCGCTTATGGAAAATGCTTCTCACTTTGAGCTAGATCTCTAGGTCATTGTATGCTAGAGATTTTCAAGTTTCTCTCTAAGCTCATTTTTCTTTGATTTGTTTCTTGTGTGAAATTGGAAAAGTCACACAACTTCCTATACAAAGAAAAAATATTTTGAAGAAAATTTTTGGCCTTATCTATTGTCTTGACCAACTCTACCTATTCAAGTGCAATGCCACTTGATATCTTTCATTAACCTTTCCTTGAAACTTTCTTTGTGACCATTCCATGAGTTTGACATTGGTGTCCTAGTCCTCATTTGTCACCTAGTCAACTATGTCTAATAGTTGCTCAATTATTGGCTTTCCTTCATCTAGTGACAATAAGCTAAAAGAATCCATGAAGATGTCCTTGATCTCATGATGTTCTCGCTTGTGTTTAAACTCTTTCCTCAATATCTCCTACCTCATCCTTCTATCTAATGCATTTTGCATTCAATCATTTGTGCCATTGTGATAGTTTTGGAATCATAGGAGGGTATCACAATCTCTTCATCTAATTCAAGGTCTCCATAGTGAAGTACCCTTGCCACTCTTGTTGAACTTGGCCATGGCGTTTAAAATTGCAAGGGGATAACATCAGTGCTTAGCTTCTGAATGGTCTTAGTAGGAGTGCCAATCTTTGGTAGTTCTACCAATGTTTGAATCATGGCCTACTCCTTCTCTTTTGCTGCATCTTCTTTTTCACCTGATTTCCTCTCCTGTGCACTGGACATCTAAACATTATAACTTGTTGCACTTGGTGGAGGTGGTGGTGGTAGCATCAAAACTTTAATTCTAGTAGCAGTGTATGTGAAAGGTTTCTCCTTTGGCTTCACTTTTTCTTTTTGTGGTGTTGCTACTGGTTTTTGTATTTCATCTACATTCACCAATATAGGGCTTGTACATAATTGTGCCTATAAAGCATATTGGTGAAGGATCTTTGAGAGATCTCTACAATAAGCAGATTGATGTTTTGAGGTGTCTTGTTAGTAACATCCTTTATGATTATTATTTTTTCTAGTGTAGTGATTACATGAGGTGGCAATTGTGTGTCTTCTACACTCTTTTCATCTTCTTGTTGTTGATCAGCTATAGCCATAGTTTCCTCTCCCTTTGTTGATTCCTCCTCTTCTTTCTCCTTATTCTCCTTTTCTCCTTTTTCTTCCTCACCCTTCTTTTCTTCTTCCTTCTTTTCCTATTCCTTTGCTTTCTCTTCTCCTTTCTTCTTTTTTCCCTCTTATTGGCACTAGTTTCAACCTTATTAGTTTCCTCCACTTTATCATCAGTAATATTGTATATTTTTTTCTAGATTTGTGTGGATTTAGTTACTAAATATTCAATTTTGTTTTGAAGAATGCAAAGAGCTTTGTATTTGGGTGCACATTTTCCACTATGTTTCTTATTAGCCTTGGTTATTTGAGCTTTTGACATATCAGGCTTTACCTATGCTAGGGTAGATTCTCTAATTTCCCTTTCCATCTTTAAACAATAATTTCACTTATCCTCTATTATTTCATATAGTTCCTTTGGTAGTGTTATCAAGCTCTAGAGTTGTATTTTTGAATTCTGCCATCATGGCATACATAAATTCCTCTATCTTATTCTACTCTTCCCTATTGAGCTTATTGAAATTTAAATATTTTAAATCATTTAGATCTGTATTTCTAATCTTATTCAAAAGTTTTTCAATTACAAATTTTAGATGATGATTTACCACTTTGAATTGGCTTATATCCTCAGATTCTATTTTCTCATCATCTATATCTAGTTGATCCACATATCTTCTTCTTTTCTTGGGCTCTTCAGCTAGCTGGGTAGTGGCTTTCTTCTTCTCCTTTATTGCCTCTTTCACTTTTTGAGTTGATGCTCTTGTTGTGGCCCTTGTCACTACTAGCTTAGCTAAAGTTGGCTTCATTTGAGCTTTCCTTGTGAAATTTTTGGGCATTGGCTAAACTGTAAGCTGTATTTTTGTTTTTCTTTTCTTTTGCTCAGTAGGTGTAGGTGCTTCCTCAACTTCTTCTTTGTTGGCACCTTCTTGTTTGTCTTCTCCAAGGCCTTGTGTCAACTCAACTAGCCCTTGGCCTTTCTCTTGTTCACCTTCTTCTTCACTACACCTTCTACTTCTTCTACTTCTTCCTCTTCACCTTCAATGTCTACTCCAAATGTTTTCTTCATTTTTCTTACCATTTTGTCTTTCCTTTTGATGACTGAAGCAGGTTTCAACTCTATTTCAATTTTGGACTTAACCACATCATAAATCCCAAAGTGAGGAGCCTCTTTATCAATTTCTTTTGCTAGCATGGAGGCTTCATCAACATCCAGTTCATATCCTAATGGCCTTAGCCATCTTACCCTTGGTATTGCTACTTGAATGTAAGTGAAATCAATATCAACCAAGAAACATATGTCTTTGACATGTTTCTCTACTAATGAGACTGGTATCCTCATCCTTTTCTTTATAGATTTTTTAAAGTCTTCAAAATAGCTGGTCATTTGTGTCTCAAAATTATCCCCCATTTGATCAATGAATTCATTAATTTGGGTGACTGCTGACTTGTTACAATTTCAGTTCACCTTCCCAATTGAATGGAATTCTTCCATCACATAGAAGAATAGGCACATGACAACTGAGCCAAATTTTCATTCTGCACCCTTTGATCTCCTTATAGTTCCTAAGTTCTCATTGATTTGCTGCAACATAAGTTTAGCTAGATCATAGGTATGATCCTTCTTCTCCAGTTTATATGCTACATCAACAAGTATGCAGGGTATGCTATTTAGTTTTCTAGATTGATAGAATTTATGTGAAATTACCCTCACAACAATTTCAAGTAAGGGTTCAGTCACAGTGCCAATAGTCATTTCCCTATTGTTCCATTTTGCACCTATGTTCAGGTAAAAGTACAAACCTGTGTCACCTTTTATAAAGAAATGTGATATCAGAATGTGATAGTTCAACATTAATAACAAAAAAAATGGTATTTGTGTTTAAAATATGAAGATGATGTAAACTGATGAAATGTGTAGAATTGGATGAGTTTTGTGCCTATAATTTTGATAATTTTTTTGAGTAAGAATTTATTCATTTTATTTTATTTTGAAGTTCCTTTTTTAATTGTAAAAAATATATGGTGTAGTTCCCATCAAATAAGTATATGCAAATCATCCTTTTTTGTTCTGATTTAAAAATATCTTATAGATGACATGTATAGCTAGTGAAAAAAAAAAAGAAATAATTATTTTTGATGTATATTTTCTTTGTTATAAGTATTCAAGTTCGACCTTATCAAAATCCAACAAAATTTTCCTCCTGTCAAAACTTCCCTATCAAATCTATACCTTCTTGAAAAAAAATTGCATATTTGTGAAGAGGATTCTCTCCTCTAGAGATAAATATAATTTTTTAAATTTTTTTGATATGATTTATTATTTTTTTCTTTTTTGAGGGAGCATCTTTTGAAATGTTGAAATATTGACTTATAATATTTTGAGATTATAACATATTATAACTAATCAAAACACTCAAAAATTTATATAATGATGATATTGAATCTAAGATCTATAAAAGGATAATTTTAGTTTTTGAAAAAAAAAAAGTTTTGATAGAGAAATGAGATTTGACCAAAACAAGTTTTGGTATCATAAATAGTGATACAGATCTATGCTTTTACCCATTCTTCTCAATTACTTCCTTCCTATCACTTCTCAAAGTCTTTTGCCGATCTAGGGTTGGGAGACTAGTAACCCGATGTAGAATCCTCTTAGTAATTTTTATAGGTCCTATCTCTAGCCACAAAAATCCATCATGAATTTGGCTCAGAACAATGTGAATCCATTCTATTTTGAACACCATAGGAAAAACTAGGGTTTTGGTTAGACCCTTCTTGTCAACAATTTGAAACTTGTCCTTAAGTATTCCATTGTTACATGGCTTATCATAGGCATGAAAGATTTCTAAGTATCCCATTGCACCAATTTTGCAATTTTTGCACTTCCTAATATCTTGAACCATAATAACCTTGGGTGGAATGATAGATAACACACTAGCTAGGTCATTTCTATAGGAAACTTCAGGTATTGGTTTGAATTTAGGCTATTTAACTTTGTTGCTAACCAGTTGAATCTCATGGTCTTCCTTAGCCTTAGGATTTCTAGAGCTAGAGGCCATTTTACTGAACTAGGCCTTTAAAATGTATTAAAAATTGAAACTCTATGTAGCTCAGTACTTGATAAATACCTTTGAATCAATGCATTCATGTTGAATCTTTGTTGAAATTGATGCAATCAACTATAAGGTAGTTGCTTTATCACCTCTTTGATCTTCTCATCTTTGATTTGTGTTTGAATGACATGAAAATGAACAAAATTTGACCTTATACTTGTCAATGACCTAGCATTAAATGCTTCATGCTTACAACTATATACTTGAAACTTGAAGGATTTACCATCACCTAGCTTCCATTGTATTTTATTTACTCAGCCTCCACTAGGATTCTTTCTCACTTAGCTTCAACTATCAACTCAACAGCTATTGGAAACTCAACATCCATTGGAGCTTCACTCGACATCTAAGGGTAACTTGATAGCTTCTTCAAAATGTTCATTCGCATCTCTTCTCATGTAGATTTATTCTTTGCAGTACTTTTTTCATTCTTTTGGAATTGATGTATGATATAGCTTTGTATATTAGTTCCATATTCCTATCTTGTGCTTAATTGGATGAAGTGTGATCACTTGACCTCTTGGGTGAAGTGATCTCTCCATTAGATGTGCTATGCTCACCTTTCTTCTTCCATGTCTTGTTCATTTGTCTTCTTATTTGTTCAACATCAACCTTCTCTTTTCCTTTGTTGAATTCTATCTTGGGTGCTCTTGACTTTGTGTGGCAATTCCTACTAATATGACCAGTTTTCAAGCAACTAAAACATGTAATTTGACTTAGCCATCTACTGTAACTTCCTTTAAAATGTGTTCTTATGCAATTCTTAGGGATGTTTCCATACTCCTAAAAATAGTGATAGCTATACCTAGTATTGTAATCCCAATTGTAGTGATGTGCATGATTTGTTCCTCTTGTAGGCTGATTAGGTGTTTACATAGGCTTTGATCTACATTCAAATGCTCTATGTCCATACTTTCTGCAATTATAGTAGTGACCTTCAAATCTTGGTGTCCTGATGGTCTTGGATCTACATTCATGTGCTTGATGTCCTTGCTTTTTGCACTTGTGATAGCTATACCTAGTATTGTAATCCCAATTGTAGTGATGTGCATGATTTGTTCCTCTTGTAGGCTGATTAGGTGTTTACATAGGCTTTGATCTACATTCAAATGCTCTATGTCCATACTTTCTGCAATTATAGTAGTGACCTTCAAATCTTGGTGTCCTGATGGTCTTGGATCTACATTCATGTGCTTGATGTCCTTGCTTTTTGCACTTGTGACAAAAGCATGCATTTGTAGGCTTATCATGCTGATGACTATTCTTGCTCTTGCACACATTAGAGGTATCTCCCTTTTTACCACAAAAATGACAACTAGGTTTAGTGTTCTTACCTTTGTTGATTCTTTCTACTATAGCCTTGGATGATTCTCCTTGTTCAGTACTGGTGTAACCAAGTCCTGAAGTATCATTACTAGCCTTTGGTGATTTTAGTAGTTGTTCAAAGTACTTGATAGCCTCATTAGGTTTGTTATAGCTTTCTGCTATCTCCTTTTCTCTCTTCAACTCATTTTTTCAATTGTTTGTTCTACATTTTCAAGGTGGAGATCTCAATGTCCTTGATATTTACCTCATGATGCACATTCATCGTCTGGCTTAAGGTGTCTAGTTGCATGTTTGAGATCTTTTCAAACTCAATTGTTTTCTCTTCTAGCCTATTGATGAGATTTCTCTTGCCATCTTCTATAATGTCCTTGTCATCAATGGATCTCTTCTTTTTTTTAGTCACTTCACAAAGCATTATGGCTTGTGATTATTGTTCAAGCTTGAGTAATCTAATTTCTTCAGCTTGTGCTCTATTTTTCTCCATTAAATCTGCTATTGCTACATCAAATTCCTTGGAATCTCCATTGGAAAATACCTATGTGGTATCAATATCCTTGTAGTGCATGTCATTTTCAGCTATGGCTATCTCCTTTCTTCTTTTTAGGTATTTTCTCAATTCCTCTCTAACTTCCTCTACTTTTTGTAGAGCTAGATGCACATCAATCACTTGATTTTCAATAATCTTCCCAAGTTTGAAGACTTCCATCCTATGATCTTTTTCTCCAAGTTGTTAGACTTCATCCTTGTGAGAACCAAGCTCTGATACCAATTGTTAGAATATTCAAATGGGAAGAGTACTTCAGAGGGAGGGGTGGGGGGGTGGGTGAATCAAAAGTACCACACTTTTCGTTTATTCGAACCTTTGAATATATAATTGAAAAATAAAATGCATGCATGTAAACATTTAAAGTAAATCACATGCAATAACACATAACACTAGAATTGAGAACCCATAAACCTTCTAGCAATAAGAAGGTAAAACTGGGGTGGATATGATACCCACAAAAATCACTACAACAATAATAGTTCAACCACTTGGTTTGCCCTATGAAAGGCTTTATACTATGTCAATAGTGACCTAGTTAGAGGATTTACAAACACTTTACATGAAGTGTCACCCTGTTAAAGGATTTACAATAGATTTTTAAACCCACCTTATACATAGGATTTCCAATCACCTTTCCCAAAGGTTTTCCTACCTAACTATTAAGCTAACCTATCAATATAGGATTTCAGCATCTAATAAAATTGTAAGAAAGTATTAGAACATTTGATCTGATAGTATGTAATCTCTAATTGCTAGATTCAAGCACTTGATTTGCTCTCCTTGATCTTGATCCTCTAAGATCTAATGTCTGATCATGTTCCTTGTCCCTTATGCTATTGTGATCAACTTGATATAAACTTGCTGCTCTATTTCTCTAAGTCTTTCCTTCTTCACACTAATTTTTTTTTTGCTATATTCTTCCCACACACACTGTTCTTATCCTCATATGCAATGGGTTTTCAATCTTCTTTTAAAGAATGCAAAGACTTAGGGTTAGGTATGGATCTATGATCCATATTGAATCTCAAATTCTCTCTCATGCCTTGCATTTTTCTCATTGGTTAAATGCCTCCTCCATTTTTCTAATTGGTTGCATGTAGATCCCATAGGGAATGCAAAGGATTCATCCTTATCCTTTTTCTTCTTCGAAATCTCTTTATGTCAGCTCCAAAAATGGTTTACATTTGAGTTTGTGAGGGGACAAACTCATATGTTGATTCTCTATTACTCAGCACATATTAGACTACAGGTGCTCAATACATACTATCCTGGATTGCTCGACACATATATGATTCTATCTCACTTGACATATACTACATTCTAGCTTGCTCGACACATACTGTGACTCGACACCTTTATATCACTTTGCACTTATATATTGCTCGTCACCTAAAGTCACTCAACACACATTGTGGCTCGGCATACATGGTGTACTTGGCTTCAATTCAAAAAGTTATTAAGTGTGTTGACACTCAAATGTCAGAAGTTTCTAAGGGCTAACAAGAATTACAATATGCTAACACACATGGGCACCTTCGATATAGTAATCTACAAGATAAAGCTGCAAACTATCACCTAGAGTTGTCATAGACAATGTTTGAGTGTTTCTAAAATAGACGATTTTATGCTACACAAGAAGGTTCTAGACACTCAAACTTAATACATAGGGCTAGAAGACCCTAACAATACATATAGAGTTGGCCAAATATAGCTTTCATATTTATTTTTGAAATTTTGGGTAGCCCAACTTTGGAAGGCCATAACTCTTGAACTATTGCTCTGATTGGCTATTATAACCAATTTTTGAGAACCTCAACTCCTAATCTATAGGTTTGAACTTTCCCAAGCACCCATCTATCAAGTTTTTGGATGTCATTTGTGGCCTCTAAGGCCTTCAAAACTAATCCTAAATTTTTTATACAAAAAGTACACACCAAAAATCTACAATAACTTCACAAATACATATAATCTAGCCACAAAAACCTAGTAACAAGTTGACATATCTAAAATGAATCTTCACCTCCAAAATTAGAATGTTCAAGGTCATATGACTGACTTACTAAGTTGTAGGCTACCATAGAAAACAAATTTTTATTAAGAAAACCCTTATTAAAACAACTAAAAGAAATATTTTTGGGTGATGCAAGATTGCTCTTACACCTAGGATGCTCGTACATCAAACTGTTAGCTTAATGATGTTATGTCAAACAATTAGAGTATCAATTTACTCCTCAGTCATGCTATGCATTGATCTATATTTCATTATGTCATAGACATAGCCACAAGATGCATTCTTATGGTCTAATAAAAATAATTCTAGCTCTTAGCTACAACATAGTTTCTGCAAAGAATTAGATTTATTATTTTATCATAAGTATTTATTAGTTTATAAGTTTAGAAAGTTTAACTTAGTTGTCATCTATACCATTTACTGATTCATCATATACATAATAGTTCATCAAAAAATTAAATTTCAAGATAAATTTGAAACATGAAAACAACATATGAATATATATCTAAATAAATAGAAGAAGAACATAAATGTTTGTAGTAGTTTTCCAATTGTCTACATTCCCTTTCAAGAATAAAATAAAATAATTGATTTTTTAATATAAAAAAATACCTAACAAAAACAAAGAAATTACAAGGAAGAACTTCCCAAGTAGAAGGCCAACAACCACCACTAGAAGGAAAATGATTGTACTTCAAATTATTAACAATCTTCTATTTGAAATTCAAAACACTAATGAGAGTTAACCTCCCCACTTAGATTTTACTATCACATTCTAACCATACCAAGAGACCCTAAGATAAATGATTGTTTTCCATAAAAATGGTGATACCACTATCACCTAATAAAACATAGTCACTTTGACACTTTGGATCACTAATCAACTACTGTAATCTAATCATTTTCTCAGAACTAGGTCCATTCGGTTGTAGGAATAGGAATAGGGGAAATAAGAATTTTTATTCTAGAATAGAAAATAGGAATATGTTTTTATATTCCTTGTTTGGTTAGACAAAATTGAAATCAGAGTATGAATAGCAGACAAACAATGTTGATAGAGCGATCTAAAACCATATGATCGAGATTTTTTAATGATTTCAATGTGTATGAGTCCAAGAGTATCCATGAAGGGAAAAGGTAGGGGATATTCAAATTCCTTATGATTTTCCTTTTCAATGAGGTCATAAAATCCTTCATAACCCTATGTAGACTTGAGGTTTTATCATGTGATCTCAGTATTCAAAATTGATGCCTTTAATCCAATAATGATTTGTGCAAGAGCAACGTCACTTTTCAAAATTGGCAATTTCCCATGACTTTGAGGCTCTACATGGCTATTCTCATGGGCATGGATTTGAAATTTTCATTAAATATTAAAAAGTAAAATTCAAATAGGAATACATATTCCAATTCCACCTATTTAGTTAGAATTGCAAATACTCATTTTTGGGCAAAAATGGGAATACGTATTGCTATTCTCAATTCCTATTTGGTGCACCCAAATGTAAGATTAGAAATTACAAGAATTAACATATCCCTATTCTAGTCTAATTCCTGTTGTGAAATAGGCTTAAGAGAAAGCCATGTATTCATCTTTAGCCAACTATATGTTGAAACCATGAAATTCACTTAATGAAAACTCCAACAAATACAAATACATAACAATTAATAGATTTATGTTTATCTAAATCTCTATCTATTATTCCCTCCAAAATAAAAAACATAATTTAAATTATTTTTAAAATACCTTAATATCAATTTAAAATAGCTTAATATCAATTTGACCACCTCTTGAATGTTACGATATTCCTCATGAATCTTCTCATGAATTCTCTACATGATGCACTATCTAGATTATGTTTTTCCAATATTCTATAAGTAGTGTTTTTGAGGATTAGATTATTAGAAACAATATTTGGGGATCCATACACTATGCATTGTATTGTTTTTTCTTGTTAGACGATTGTTTTATCAATGGGGTTGTGTTTAGGTGCAAATTTTGAATGATATCTTGTGATAATAATGAATCCTATCATTGAAGAGATTTGTTAGAGGGTATTGGGAGTAACTTGTTAATTTTTTATTAAAAAATATGAAAATTATTTTAATGGTGTTATATAAATAAAATTAATGGGTTAATATACTACATTTTAAATTAAATAATCAATTATTGCTGAGAGGCATTGGAAAATGACTCTCGTTTGGGAGGTCATACATTTGAATATATTCAAGCTTAACACATAATGATTATTAATCTCAATAAATAACAACAACTAGGTTGTATATAGTATATATACATATGTATATATACATATGTATATGTGTGTGTATACATATACATTTACATGTAGATGTACATGTATATCTATACATATACACATATCTATACATATATACATATGTCTCTATATATACACATATATATGTATATATATACATATCCATACACATGTATATATATACATATGTATATATATACTATATACAAGCTAGTTGTTGTTATTTATTGAGATTAGTAATCATTATGTGTTAACCTTGAAAATACATGTATATATACACACATATATACAGACACATATACATTCAAATATATATACACATATATACATATACATATATACACACACACATATATATACAAATATATAGGGTATAATTTAGTGGCTAATATTCATAAATTGGCTAATTTTAGAATTTTTTGGCTAGTAATTTGGCTAATAATTTAAGATTTGATACAACCTAAATCGCCATAGTTTTATAAAATTTAGTTATAGAATATTTAAAATCGCTCAATAATTTATTTTATTAAAAAATTTAAACTCAAATATTCACCAAAATGTTCATTACATGAATACATTTGAGTTAGCTAAATATAATATATTATTGGAGAAATTAAATTGAACTGACCAATAATTATCATAATTATTAGTTACTTTAGGTATATATCACCAATATTTATTTTTCACTATTGATTTAAAGTATATATAACAATTCTCATAATATTCCACGAGGTAAAAAAATGTTCAATTTTGATTTGTAATATTACATGGGGATTAATGAACTTCTTATTATTATTGAGATTCATCAATATTTTATACAAAAAAAATTATGATTCAAAAATAATCGCCAATATTAATCATATTTAGAATAAAAAATTGAGAGATTCGCCAATAGAAATAATTTTGTTTTTTCAAAATAATGAAAGATTCGTGAATATTTTATATCTTTATTTGGAGGTGGCTTTCTTAAAGTTTACCCTGCAGATATATTTACACATATTTATAGATACATACATAAATACATACATACATATATATATATCTGTGTGTGTGTGTGTGTGTATAAACTAAGAGATATCCTTCTCAGGCGCTTATTGTGTTAATTGCAATTACGAAAATAGGCACCTGGAGAAGGATTTCTCTCATCTATTGTACATAATTAATCATAGTATTTGTTTAAATATATTATTTTTTATTACTTTAGTGTTTTTAAAATATTTTATTTATAGTTATTAAGTTCAATTAATTTTTAGAATTAACAAATTAATTCTTAATAAATATTGGAATAATACATCCAAACAATTAATTTTGTATGTCTTAATAAAAAAGTTATTTTTTTAAAGATTTAGCATCAATTGTATACTTATTAGTATTAGTTTTGATGATTATACATAAAAGTAGCAGGTGAGTTGTATAGAAAATATAGCATCTAACATATCAAGAGATTCCCTCCATAGGTAAATGTTGATAATTTTTTTCTTCTTCATTTCTAAAACTCACATAAATGAAATAGGAGTTGTGACATGGGTATGTGCAGGATCATGGTGTGCCAAAAAGTGGTGATGTGAAAAAACTAGAGTTTAAAAATGTCTAAAAGCATTTCAAAATCTGCTCTGATTTTTATCCACCCATCATGATACCAAAGCTAAAAAGTTAGGACCAAGCCTTTTTAGGTATCCAATTTCATATTGGATACCCCCTCTATATATTAGGTATCCAATATGAAATCAGATACCCAAAACCTATAACATTGATTTTTAAAAAAATTATTGAGAGCTCTTTTCACATTGTGTTTTGTTTTGTTTGAGTGTTAACCTCTATTCAGGTATCAGATTTCAGAATGGGTATATGATAAGGGTAAGTTTTTTTTGTTTCTTTATTGTTTTGAATGAATATTATAAGAAATTAGTTATTTTTAATTGAATTTGTTAAAAATTAGGTTTTCTTTAATAGAAATTGTTGAGATTTAGGTTGTTTTTATGTAATGTCCCCTTTCTAGCATTCATAACATGATGTTGTCGCTAGCCTATTTCCCCACAGTCCCATAGGCTAACTAGGACATTAAAGGGGATTAGAGGCCATTTGGCCTAGACAGTTTCAGTTGCAGGTCTTTCTGAGGGGTTCTGAGGCAACTTTGGGCATACTTACTATTTATAGTAAGTCATCTTGGACATGGCCGGACATTCAGTCACAGTGGTATGTTGATGGTAATTATTTAAAATCGACATGAAAACTTATTTATCATTGATAAGATTTGTTATGCATTGATAAAGCCATTCTATAAAGTTAAATTTAAATATTTAACTTTATTAATGCATAGACTATAGTTTGTGAGAAATATTTAAATTAAAAGAGTTCCCTTTATTTTTATAACACATTGGAGACATAAGGTACATAAAGGGAGTTATGTTTTATCCCACATTGAGAAAATGAAGGATTGAGCTCTTGTGAGAACACTATAAAAGAAATGGAAGAGCTTTTTTTTTGTATGCTTGGATGAAGATTAATGTTATGTTGCTGGATATCTGATTATTGGGCTTGGAGGATGGAATCCCTCTTTGCTAGCATTCTCTTCACTATTGGAAGACACAGTCAGGAGGATCAAGGGTGTTTTCACTTCAGGAAACACACTGGGTTTCATTTGGGGCATTTGCATAAAGAAATTTGCAAGGGTTTGAGGTGCAGATCTGAAGTTAGTTATTGCTATAGTGCCGCATGAATAGTATTTTGCTACAGTCGACATGAATAGTATTTTGCTAGAGTATAGTGTGAACACTGTTGGTATCAAGTTTACTTGTTTTTTCGGCTAATTAGAAGTTTGGAGGGCTGGCCGACTACATTTGCAAAATACTACGGCAACTAATTCCAGGTTTCTTCTGTCAAATTTTGATATTTTGCATAATAATTGTTGAATACAAGTCTGAATAGTTGTTGCAGCCTTTAAGGCAGTTGTAAGTGCACATCTACATTTAAAAATCACCCTTTATTAGCAGATTGAAAGAGTTTCCAGATTTTTCATATACTATTGAATGTGTGCCAAGTGTTTGTGAAAATGTTATGATGTGTATTATGCATTTTAATGTCACTTCATAGTTGTTCATAAATCTACTCATTGGAAAGCAATTTATTGAGGAAATCAGCTTTATGAGTTTGCATACAAAGTGTTTAACAATATTCCTTAAGTTAAACTTCTGCAAGTCAAAGTTCAAATCAGGGGAGGATATTACAGTGGTATCAGAGCTATAAATCCTGCCATCCTATGGAGGTCTTATAGGAAATTTGGAACTGGCGGATAGAGGGGAAAGTGTTTGATGAAATGTCAAAACACTAAAATCAGAGCATTTATGTTTGAGCATGCGACAAGGGCCTTATAATTTCTGCAATACCAGAGCAAGACAAAGTAGGAGTTCAGACCTGCAAAGCAAATAGTCTAGTTCATCCATACAGGGGGGTATAGAATCTAGTCATACATACACAACGAATGTATTCTTTGATCAAGACAACAATATGGGTGACCGAGATGACAGGAATACAAGATTAGGTGGAGGCGGGAATGCCAATCCAGAGCCTGGAGAGGAAAGATTCTTACAATTATTAGAGACCTTGGTATAGGGTCAACGAGTAGTAGAACAAAGGGCACAGGAACAGAATCAGAGATTGGATATTATGATGCAGATGATGGCTCATCAAATGGGGTTGAATGCTAACATGGGTGGAGGAAACAATCATAATGGAAATGATCAGGATGGGACACATAATGGAGATGAACAAGTTGGGAACAATTTCAGTCATGCACCCCAGCAAGCTAGGACAGTGAGTTCAAGGCCCATGATTCCTACATTTCCTCCTAGAGCTCTAGAGCAGCTCGTACCAGAGCCCCAGATTACTGATATACATGACCAGTTGAGGAGAGATTGGAAAGTCGAAGGGCCAGATTTTACTGCTGCAATTAACTTTAGGGAGTATATGGATGTGCAAGTGAAACATATGCCACGTGGACATGACAGGAACTAGAGCTATGAGCTACGAAAGAAAGTAGGGAGACTTGAGTTACCATATTATGATGGCTCAGGAAAGTCTACAGCAGGACCTTGGGTTCAAAAGCTTGACACATACTTTCAATTGAACCCTATGCCCAAGGAAGAAGCTATTAAGTACACAACAATTCATACGGATGGTTTAGCACATGAGTGGTGGCATCATGGTATGGTCACTATGGGACATGCACACATTACCTCATATGTGGAGTTTACAGAGAGGCTGATTGAACGTTTTTATAGGAAGGATCTAGAACTCCATTTCAAGGAGTTAGCTTAGCTTAAACAGTGGGGATCATTGGAAACATACATTTCAGAGTTTCAAAAACTTGCAGTGTTAGTAACAGATGTATCTGAGTGGAGGATACTAGTTCTATTTATGGATGGGTTAGTTGATCTGTTGAGAGGGTGGATTAAAGCTCTCAGCCCTCCCACTTTGCAGGAAGCCATTAAGAAAGCTCGTGACATGGATTCCTCTTCATCTTCAAAAAATAAATTCCAGGCAAAGAGTTTCCCTTCAAGGAAAGATAAGGACAGGAAACCTTTTCATAAAGAGGTTTAGCTAGCTAAGGAGGAAAGTAAGAGGTTGGACAATGAGACACTTAATGATCTTAGGAAGAAGAAGCTTTGTTTTCATTGCAGGGAGCCTTGGGATTTGTCACATAAGTGTCCATTGAAAGCAAAAGCTAAGCAGATGGAGCACTTTTCAGCCGAAGAGTCAGTAGATGGAGATTCAGAGCAGTCATCTAAATCAGATGGAGATGATGATAGTTCTTCATAGGAGGAAGTATGCGGTGATCGCATGATAGCTCAGTTGTCAAGTATACAGGAGGCTGTCACTTTCAGAGTTAGGGGAACCTTGGATGGATAGAGAGTTGTGACACTCATTGATACAGGGGCGACAGATAACTTCATTGATGAGAAGTTCGTGACACACAGAGAACTACATACAGAGGAGCATAGGAGATTTAAGGTGATGGTTGTTGATGGCTTCAAAATTGAATGTACCAAAAAAATCTCCAACTTGTAGCTTCATTTGGGAGATTATGACATGACAGGAGATTTCTTTGTGGTCAACATTGGTGATTAGGATATGGTGGTTGGGATGAACTAGATGAAGTCTCTGGCAGAGTTTACATTTAACCTTGAGAAAATTGAAATGAGGTTTGAGGAAAATGGTAAGAATATAGTGCTCAGAGGTTTGTCAGATGGAAGACTTTGAGTGGTGTCACTCAAGTGGATGCAGAGTTTCTTTAGACATGATCAGGTGTAGTGGGCAGCAGAGTTTAGAGTAATGCCTGAGATGATAGAGCAGCATAAACAAGAGTATCCACCTGATGTACAAAAAATAATAACCAAACATACTAAGGTGTTTGGTGAGATACCTCCAAGGAGACCCCCGGATAGGGGAATCGAGCATGTTATTGAATTAGAGGAAGGGGCTAAGCCAATTATCATCACACCTTACCATCATCCGAAGAGATGTAAGGATGAAATAGAAAAGGCAATTAAGGAGTTGATTGACATGGGGCACATACGGCCAAGCAAAAGTCCTTTCGCTTCTTTAGTAGTATTGGTGAAGAAGAAGAATGGTACAATGAGGATGTGCATTGATTATAGGGAGCTAAACAAGAAGACAATCAAGAACTGATACCCTATCTCGCGCATCGATGAGCTTATTGATGAATTACATGGTGCATGCTACTTCTCCAAGATTGATTTGAGATTCGGCTACCATCAGATACGGGTTAGAGAGGTGGATGTGGAGAAGACAGCTTTTAGATGCCACTATGGACATTTTGAGTTCTTAGTCATGTCCTTTGGGTTGACAAATGCCCCTGCCACTTTCCATTCCTGTATGAATAGAGTGTTCAGAGATCAGTTGAGGAAGTTTGTGTTGATATTTTTTGATGATATACCGATATACAACCGTACTTGGGAGGAACATTTGAAGCATATTGATATAGTGCTCAGTATTCTAGAGAGGGAGTCATTATATGCCAAGATGAGTAAATGTGAGTTTGGGATGACAGAGTTGCTCTATCTAGGGCATATTATTAGTGCAGGAAGTGTTCGGGTTGACCCAGACAAGATCAGGGCCATTCTGGATTGGCCACCACAGAAGAACACTTCACAACTCAAGGGATTTCTAGGGCTTTGTGGGTTCTACCGCAGATTTGTGAAGGGATTTTCATAGATAGAAGCACCACTTACAGATTTGACATAGAAAGATAGTTTCAAGTGGTCAGAGAGGGCTCAAGATTGTTTTGACAGGTTTAAGGAGCTGATGAGTACATGTCCTATTTTAGCCATTCCAGATTTCACTAGGCCCTTTGAGCTGCAGTGTGATGTCTCGGGAGAGGGCATAGGAGCTGTTCTCATGCAAGACAAACATCCCATCGCATATGAGAGTAGAAAATTACGAGGTGTGGAGAGAACCTACAGCATCTACGACAAAGAGATGCTAGCAATCATGCACGCGCTAGCTAAGTTCAGGCAGTACTTAGTGGGAAGCCGGTTCATAGTAAAAAAAGATCATAATAGCTTGAAACATTTCCTTGGATAGAAGGACCTTAATGACAGGCAATAGAAATGGGTGAGTAAATTACAGGCCTATGATTTTGACATAGCCTATGTCAAAGGGAAGAAAAATATTGTTGCAGATGCTTTATCTAGAAGGCCTCATTTGCTTGCTGTTGGGATAGTCATGGATGATTGGAGAGAGATGATCTTGGCAGAATATGCTAAGGATAGTTGGGCATCTTGCATTATTGAGGGAGCTATTCAAGATAGTCGATACACTGTCGTAAATGATCTGATCATCTACAAGGAAAGGATTTATTTAGTGCCTGGGTCTGCTATGAAGCAGAAGATTTTGAGGGCATTTCATGATTCACCAATGGCAGGACATCTCGAATTCTTTAAGACATATCGGCAGGTGAGAGAGCACTTCACTTGGAAAGGACTCAAATCAGAGGTGCTTCAGTTTGTGAGGGAATGCCCTGTGTGTCAGTAGAACAAATAGGAACATTCTTTTTCGGGTGGTTTACTACAGCCCCTACCCATACCAGAGAAGAAGTGGGAGAGCATTTCCATGGATTTTATCACAGACCTCCCCAAGGCACAGGGTTGGGATTGTATCTTTGTTGTGGTAGAAAGATTGACAAAATTTGCACATTTCTTTACAATTTCGTCTACATATTCAGCAGCACAAATAGCAGAACTATTTTTTTGAGAGGTATTCAGACTACATGGGATACCACGGAGCATAGTCAGTGACAGAGACAGCAAATTTATGAGCCACTTTTGGCAGGAGTTGTTCAGGTTATGTGGAACAGAGCTCACTCCGAGTACCAGCTACCACCCCCAAACTGATGGGCAGACAGAGATAGTGAACAAATGGGTTGAGGGGTACCTTTGAAACTACATTACAGGAGAGCAAAAGACTTGGGTGAAGTGGCTACATCTAGGGGAGTACTGCTATAATACCTCTTTCCATATGTCTATTCAAATGTCCCCTTTTATGGCACTGTACGGGTATGATGCTCCTAATTTTTTGGATTTTTTATTTGGGGACAGCAGGGTGCCTAAGGCCAAGGATACTTTGCAGAAGTGTCAGGACATTATGCGATCCTTGAAGGAAAATTTGCAAAAAGCACAAAATCAGCAAAAGCAATATGCTGATCAGAACAGGGTTGAGAGGTCTTTTGAGGTGGGAGATATGGTGTACCTCATGTTAAAGCCGTATAGACAGTCCTCTCTCAAGAAGAGTGGAGCAAAGAAATTGAAACCACGCTACTATGGACCATTCAACGTAATCAGGAGAGTGGGCGAAGTAGCTTATGACTTGGAGTTGCCTGCAAACAATAAAGTGCATAATGTGTTCCATGTGTCACGCCTTAAGAAGGCATTGGGTCACAATGTGGTGCCTTCAGTAGTATTGCCACCTCTTGATGATGAGGGAAAGCTTATCTTGGTTTCTGAGGCCATACTTGACTCCAGGGAGAGGGTGCTTCACAGGAGGACTATCAGGGAGTATCTAGTGAAGTGGAGGAACCTACCTGTCGAGGATGCTACTTGGGAAAATGAGCAGATATTGCAGCATCCAGAGCTGAAATTGCTTGAGGACAAGCAATTTTGGGAAGGGCAGACTGTAATGTCCCCTTTCCAGCATTCATAGCATGATGTTGTCGTTAGCCTATTTCCCCATAGTCCCGTAGGCTAACTAGGACATTAAAGGGGCTTAGAGGCCATTTGGCCTAGACAATTTCAGTTGCAGGTCTTTCTGAGGGGTTTTGAGGCAACTTTGGGCATACTTACTATTTATAGTAAATCATCTTGGACATGGCCGGACATTCAGTCACAGTGGTATGTCGATGGTAATTGTTTAAAATTGACAGGAAAACTTATTTATCATTGATAAGATTTGTTATGCATTGATAAAGCCATTTTATAAAGTTAAATTTAAATATTTAACTTTATTAATGCATAGACTATAGTTTGTGGGAAATATTTAAATTAAAAGAGTTCCCTTTATTTTTATAACACATTGGAGACATAAGGTACATAAAGGGAGTTATGTTTTATCCCACATTGAGAAAACGAAGGATTGAGCTCTTGTGAGAACACTATAAAAGAAATGGAAGAGCTTTTTTTTTGTATGCTTGGATGAAGATTAATGTTATGTTGTTGGATATCTGATTATCAGGCTTGGAGGATAGAATCCCTCTTTGCTAGCATTCTCTTCGCTGTTGGAAGACACAGTCAGGAGGATCAAGGGTGTTTTCACTTCAGGAAACACACTGGGTTTCATTTGGGGCGTTTGCAAAAAGAAATTTACAAGGGTTTGAGGTGCAGATCTGAAGTTAGTTATTGCTATAATGCCGCATGAACAGTATTTTGCTACAGTCGGGATGAACAGTATTTTGCTACAGTACGGCGTGAACAGTGTTGGTATCAAGTTTACTTGTTTTTTCGGCTGATTAGAAGTTTGGAGGGCTGGCCGACTACATTTGCAAAATACTACGGCAACTAATTCCAGGTTTCTTCTGTCAAATTTTGATATTTTGCATAATAATTATTGAATACAAGTCTAAATAGTTGTTGCAACCTTTAAGGCAGTTGTAAGTGCACATCTACATTTAAAAATCACCCTTTATTAGCAGATTGAAAGAATTTCCAAATTTTTCATATACTATTGAATGTGTGCCAAGTGTTTGTGAAAATGTTATGATGTGTATTATGCATTTTAATGTCACTTCATAGTTGTTCGTAAATCTACTCATTGGAAAGCAATTTATTGAGGAAATCAGCTTTATGAGTTTGCATACAAAGTGTTTGACAATATTCCTTAAGTTAAATTTCTGCAAGTCAAAGTTCAAATCAGGGGAGGATATTACATTTTAATATAAATTATGTTTTGCAAATTAATAGGTACGATTCACCCAAATGATGACACTAAGGCAAGAAATAATATTCTTCATAACCCTCCACCAAATGATCTAGTGGCCCCTCAAAACCATCCAAAAAACAATCCCCTACCCCCTCAAAACCCTCCTTGGATTGAAGATTTGATATTTGAAAATCTTGTTGAAATGAGGATTTTGTGAACCACATATAATACTATACCTATATTGGCTCCCATGTTATCCATGTTAAACACCATAGTGGATAATACTGAAACACTTACCAATGAGAAAAATGTTGGTCTTCATTGGTGTGACCAAATGTATGCCATGTTTGATGATGGGTTGGACTGTGATGAGGTTGCGGCCCTAAATATAACTAAAGATGATATGGTTAGCCTTTTTGTGGACCCAAAAATTGGTAAACAAGTGGAATGCAATAAACCCAAATTATCAATTAAATGGTGCACAAATGAGGCTATGCGTGCAAACTTTTGGGATTGTTGGTGGATGGTTTTTGAGATTCCTCCACACGACAATTTAGTGGTGCCATTTTATTTCAATAAAGAATTGTATGCCAAAATTTGTGTTGGGCCTAAAGGTGAACTATTGGAGCATGAAGCCCAACATGGATGTAGGAGGAACTCCTCAGGATAGATCCTTTGCCCAGTGGAAGAAAGATGACACTTTTGTCGCCCATACTAATGTCTCCTCCCCTCCTCGAGTTCAGCATCCTAATATAATTACAGAGGCTAGCTCTTAGACTATTAGAGCCATATATAGATTGATTAGCCTATTTATATCCTAGGCTAGGTCCTTGTTCCCTCCTTGTGTTGATGATGCTGGCATGAGTCCATCATTGGCAAGCTCATCACATGTTTGTGTGCCCCATAATTGCATAACATGTAAGAATATTTGTCTAGGTCCCATAGGTGATTTTTTTGAGTATCAGTTTCTATTTGAGGAGGATACACTAGATGCATGTACAAAGGCTGCACACCCTAATGTGAGAGAGAAGCGGCATGTAGAGGCATGGAGTCCTTCTATGTGATTATATGTATACATTTTTTTGTTACGACATATGTGATTTAAAGTTAATATTTATAATAGAGTAATTTTAATTTTTAACCCATGTTGGCTTATACATATATGTGATCTTCATTCATGTTTAGTTGATGACTAAGGAGGAGCTTAGATAGGTTGATAATGTCACACTCTCAACTATTTCATTTGGCCTTGAGACATCTATAGTACATTATGTTGCGTTCTTACTATTTTTTTCTATTTGATATTGAAGCATATATGGTTTCTAATCTTTCTTTTCTCTTGCAAGTATCATTTGTTAGTGGGTGGCAAAGTGCAGGGGATGAGGCACAACCCATTGACAAGGGAAAGGTAATTACATACTTTAAAAGTGATTAAATATTGATGCATTCTTGTAAAATGTTTACGGTAATGAAATTTAATTATATTCTTTATTGTATAGGGTGTGGTTATTGGTGATGAGTCTATGCAGATTCCATATTGCAAACCCTCTAACATTTCCAATCACAATGAGAGCCCCATCGTATGTATAAGTATCATTTATTTTTTTATTTTCTTTATTTTTATAAATAAATTCAAAACTGATTTCTATGATATTAAAAACTAGTATTTTGTATCTCATAGGAAATACCTAGTGCATAGGAGGTTGGACACCAAAGTTTTATATCTTTGTTGACATAGCCATTATGTCGAGAGGAGGAGTCAACATAGGTAAGTTGTAATTTGAATTCTTGATTATATGTTATAAATTTAGTATGCTATGTGTTATAATGTTATAGTTTAGGTTGTAGATTCATCTAACAAACATACATGAACATACACATGCCACAATAAATGAGGTTCAAGAACTACCAAGGACATATGAGAGGACTCTTGACTAGTGCAAGAGATTGATGCGAGAGGTATTTATGATGAAAGTTCAATACTATAAATGTTCATCAAGAAAAAGATCATTATGAATTTGAGTAACTCAACGTTAGATACATAGAATCATATCAATTTAGTAGTTTAACTTTGGGTTTTCCTTTTTTGTTTATGTAGGAGGCATCTGATCCACCTAGTGCAATGAAGAGGCTCCATTTTGATGATCTACCAGCAACCTAGGATAGTATAGTTATCATAGGATGCATCATAAGATGTTTTGAGATGGAATATGCTACATTGTATATAGAAAATTGATATTATATAGATTTTGATGATATGATCAGCCACATTTTGCATATTGATCTATGTATTTTGATATATATTTTCATAATTTGTCTATGGATACATGTATTTTGATATATATTTTTTTCATTTATGTGCACAATGATATACATATTAATTTAGTATAGTATTGTTCAATTTGTCATGGATCATGTGTATTGTTCATGTTTATGGAATATCATTCATTTTGATCATGTTTGGAATATCATTCATTTTGATCATGTTTGTTACATTTGATTCAAATGCAATAATTTTTTAATAACATTTTAACAACCTTTATTATCAAATTTTGATTTAATGTTTAATTTTAATTTCTATCATATATGTTTAATTTGAAATAATCTCTAAAATCCCTTAAGATGTCACTATGGTTCACCCACCCAAATGAACTTAGAGCACCTTGGAAATGAGATAGTTTATTGTAGGCCTCAATATGACCATCTTGTAGCATTTGATGTTTCATCAATAGCCCCCACAAGCTCTAAGTTAGGACCCTTGGAAGATTGACCTTGAGACACACTTAAAGCACCTTAAAGGCTCTTTGATACACAGTGGCCACAAATGATGGAGGCTCTCCACAACTAGAAAAAAAAGGTGTCACTAGGGTTCACCCACCCATCTAGAGTGAATGACACTGATGATTCAATGCCAAGATAAGTGGTTTTAAAGTTACGATGCGATGCACCTATGAACTGAGACACATTGCAAGTTTTGGCATCAAGTGAGATCATAGTGTCAAATCTAAATGGAATGTGATCTCTCAAAAATGAGATAGTTTATTGTAGGCCTCGACATGACCATCCTATAGCATTTGATGTTTCATTGATAACTCTGACGAGCTCCAATCTATGTCCCTCAAAAGGTCAACCTCAAGATGTACTTAGAGCACCTTGAAGACTCTTCAGTAGGGGGTGTGATGTACTACAGGGCTTTCTCACATTGACTAGTTCTTCTTAGGACTTCCAAAGGCCAAATTCAATATCATTCTATTTTCTTCTTGCTTCTTCCACTTTGGATCCAACTAAGATCCACCTCATTCACCCTGGTATATCCACCTGACATTTTGGAAATTCAAGAAAGATTCAAGGCTTACATCAACATCATGAAATTGATATGTATGAGTTTGGATCAACCAACAACTATACAATAAGTAAAAATCAATATCTCAAACAAATTTCAACTAGTTGTTGCTATTAGCACATTAAAATCACGGTCATAGCAAGGTCATTTCACACCTCACACTATTATCATGGCATGAGATGATTCCAAAACTTTAACCATATGTCATTGGGAATTTTTTAACTCAAGAACAATTTCTAAATGAAGTTCTTACTAGTTTTTCTCCAACCTCTATCATTTGTGTTGCTGCAAGTGCATTTCAAGAATGCCAAAACAAGAAATTTAGCATGCCACAACTCCTACAAAGTCATAGTTAATATTTTAACTATCTAGAAATTTCCAAATTTCATGATTCAACTTGGAAAAATCCACCAAATAAATTTCTTGGAACTAAATGCACTAATATGAGAAAGTGTTGCTGCTGCAAACCAAGAAAAGAGGGTTTTAACACTTGGAGGTGTGTTTCTCACAAAAACCACATAAAAAGCCTAAAGAAAATTAGGGATATGAATACCATTTTCAAAAATAGAGATGATTCCATCACTTTTAGGCCTCCACCAGATGCCAAACATGCAAAACACAAAAACACTAAAAATCAAAGCTAGAAGGGGGTTTTGAACCTGATTTTGCAAAATCTTGCATAACTTTCTTTATAGAGCCCGCCATCACCTCCAATTGCACCAAGAGTACTATAGTAACATTCCTTAGCACTTCCCATACTCAGTTTCACATTTTGAATCACCAAGCACATGATATGTTGTTGTTTATAGCCATATTTCCACTAGCCAAGACACTTTTCTTGCCTAGGGCATCACCATAAAAATGGTTGCCTTCATTTTCTTGAGCCCCACTTTTGAAAAAATGATTTACAGTGAGTAACCTCCCATTTCCCATGTTTCCAAGCCATTTCTATGGTGAGAATAGGAGGAGAACTCCAAGAAAACAAAATGCTGCAACATTTTTCAAGAAAGTAGTCTAAAACAAGAAATTTATGTTAAAAACTTACACAAACAAAAAAACCTTTATTTAAGGCTTAGAAAACAAGAAGAAGAATTAAAATAACTGATCCAATCAAAAGATCCACATTCTCAATCCAAAACAACACTAAAAACATCCATTTACATAGTGGTTCCTATGCATTTCAATGCCCAACCTGTACACTGTATGACCCAAACACTTCCAACCCCTAAAAATGATCAATAATGAACTTATATAGGTGTTTCCAACCTTTTGTGGTCATGCTTAAACCCCTAACTATCTCTTTGTACTCATTTTCAACTTTGCAAGAAAAAGTTGAAAAGTTGCAAAATTGCAATTTTGAGGATTTAGACATTCCAAGATGGTTCTTGACCCTTGGTCAACTTTTCTACCACTTTGATCAGCCTAACCATTGTTGAGAAACTTATAGGCATAACAACAACTTAGGAGAAAAAACCCATTTAGAAACTAGGTTAACCTTACCTAAGGACCTAATAGGTCTTATTAAACCACTAGTGATGTGGCTAGCATCACTACAAGCCAAAATGATAAGAACAAAGCACTAGGTACAAACTAGCCTACCTAGGTGCTCCTGCACTAGGGTAGCTACGAACAATCGAGGCTCTCCATAGTTGGAACAAGGGTGTCACTAGGGTTCACCTAGCCATTTGAAGCTAATGGTGCTAATGATTTGATGCCAAGATCAATAGTTCCAAAATTACATTGTGATGCACCTATGAACTAAGGTACATTGTGAATTTTGGCATTGAGTGAGATCACTGTGCCGAATCCAAACATAATGTAATCTCTCAAAAATGAGATAGGTAATTTTAGAGCCTTGACATGACCATTCGAAAGAATTCAATATTTCATCAATAGACCTCATGAACTCTGAGTTATGATCCTTAGAAGATGAACCTCAAGACATACTTAAAGCACCTTAAAGACTCCTCGGTACGGGGTGGCCATGAACTATCAATGCTCTCCATGGCTAGAAAAAGGGTTCCACTAGGGTTTACCTACCCATCTGGAGTTAATGGTACTAATGAATTGATGCCAAATCAATGGTCTTAAAGGTACATTATGATGCACCTATGAACTGAGGCACACTACAAGATTTACCATTGAGTGAGATCATTGTGCCAAATCCAAATGGAATGTGATATCTTTAAAATGAGATAGGTTATTTTATGCCTTAGCATTATCATCCTATAACACCTAACATTTCACTAATATCCATCACGAGCTTCAAATTATGACCCTTGAAAGATCAACCTCGACACACACTTAGAGAACCTTGGAGACTCTTTGGTATAGGGTGGTCATGAGTGATGGAGGCTCTTCGCAGCTAGAACAAGGTTATCACTAGGGTCCACTCTCCCATTTGGAGCTAATGGTGCTGATGATTTGATACCAAGATCAATAGTTTCAAAGTTATGATGTGATGCACCTATGACTAAGGTACACTATGTGTTTTGGCATTGAAGGAGATTGCTTTTCCTAATCCAAACAAAATGCAATCTCTTGAAAATGAGATAGGTTATTTTAGGTCTTGGCATGACCATACTATAGAAATTGATGTTTCATTGATATGCCTCACAAACTACAAGTTACGACCCTCGAAAGATCAATCTTGAGGTGTACCTAGAGCACCTTGAAGACTCTTTGGTATAGGGTGGCCACGAATGATCAAGGCTCTCAAACTTGGAATAAGGGTTTCACTAGGGTTCACCTGCCCATCTAGAGCTAACAACCAAAACAATTAGATGCCAAGATCAATAGTTTCAAAATTACACTATGATGCACCTATGAACTAAGGCACACTATAAGTTTTAGCATCAAGCAAGATCGCTATGCCAAATCCAAATGAAATGTGATATCTCAAAAATGAGATATGTTATTTTAGGCATCAGCATGACCAATGGGCAGCATTTAGCATTTCATCAATAGCTATCATGAGCTCTATGTTATGAGCCTCAGAAGATTGACCTTGACATGCACTTAGAGCACCTTGGAGAATCTTCGGTATAAGGTGGCTACAAATGATGAAGGATCTTCATGGCTAGAAAAAAGGTGTCACTAGGGTTCAACCACCCATTTGGAGTGAATGGTGTCATCGAGCAAGATTTCTTTGTTGAATCTAAGGAAAATGTGATCTTTCAAAAATGAGATAAGTTATATTAGGTCTCAGCATCACTATCCTATAGAATTCATTTTTTTATCAATAGCCCTTACAAGCTCCAAGTTATGACCCTCGAAAGATTGACCTTGACATGCACTTAGAGCACCTTACAAACTCTTTGGTACAGGGTAGCTATGAATGATGGAGGCTCTCTATCACCAAAAAAAGAGTGTCACTAGGGTTAGCCTACCCATCTAGAGCTAATGGAGTTGATGATTTGATGCCAATATTAGCAGTTTCAAAGTTACGCTATGATGCACCTATGAACTAAGGCATAGTATGATTTTTGGTATCAAGTGAGATCACTGTGTCGAATCCAAATAGAATGTGATCTCTCAAAAATGAGATAGGTTATTTTATGCCTCAACATGATCATCCTATATCATTTGACATTTATTTGATATCCCTCATGAGCTCTAAGTTACAACCCTCAGAAGATAAATCTTGAGATGTACTTAGAGCACCTTGAAGACTCTTTGGTATGGGGTGGCCACAAATGATTGAGGTTCTCCATGGCTAGAACATGGGTTTCACTTTCCCATCCAGAGCTAATGGTACTAACAAGTCAATTTTAAGATCACCAATTTCAAAGTTACACTGTGATGCACCTATGAACTAAGGTGCACTGTGAGTTTTGGCATCGAGCAAGATTGTTTTTCCAAATCAAAATAGAATGTGATTTCTCAAAAATGAGATATGTTATTTTATGTATTGGCATGACCAGCCTGTAGCATTTGATTTTTTATCTATAGCCCTCACGAGCTCTGAGTTACTACCCTTAGAAGATTGACCTCGACATGCACTTAGAGCACCTTGGAGACTCTTTGGTATGGGTTGGTCATGAATGATGGAGGATCTCCATAGCTAGAACAAGTGTGTCACTAGGGTTCACCGACCCATTAGGAGTTAATGGTGCTAACAATTCAATGCCAAGATCAATGGTTTCAAAGTTACGCTATGATTCACCTATGAACTGAGGCACACTATGAGTTTTGACATGTGATATCTCAAAAATGAGATAGATTATTTTAGGCCTTAGCTTGACTATCCTATAGCATTTGATGTTTCAACGATAGCCCTTACGAGCTTTTTGTTACAACCCTCAAAATATCAACCTCGACATGCACGTAGAGCACCTTGGAGAATCTTTGGTATAGGGTGGCCACAAATGATGGAGGCTCTCCACAACCATAATAAGGATGTCACTAGGGTTCACCCATCCAAGTAGAGCTAATGGTGCTAATGATTCAATGCCACGATTAGTGGTTTCAATGTTACGCTGTGATGCACCTATGAACTGAGGCATACTGCAAGTTTTGGCATCGGGCAAGATTTTTGTGACGAATCCAAATGAAAAGTGATCTCTCAAAAATGAGATAGATTATTTTAAGCCTCGACATGACCATGTTGTAGCATTCAACATTTCATCTATATCCCTCACAAGCTCTAAGTTATGACCCTTAGAATATTGACCTCAATACGCATTTAGAGCACCTTGGAGACTCTTCGGTATGGGGTGGCCATGAATGATGGAGGCTCCTTGCAGCCAAAACAAGGGCGTCACAAGGGTTCACCCACCCATTTGGAGCTAATGGTGCTGACAATTTGATGCCAAGATCAATGGTTTCAAAGTTACGCTGTGATGCACCTATGAACTGAGGCACACTACAAGTTTTGGCATTGAGCGAGATCGTTGTGTTGAATCCAAACAAAATGTGATCTCTTGAAAATGAGATCAATTTTTTTAGGCTTCTACATGATCACCTTGTAGCATTCAACTTTTCATCAATACCCCTCACAACCTCCAAGTTACAACCTTTGGAAGAGCGACCTCAATACGTACTTAGCGCACCTTGGAGACTCTTCAATATGGGGTGGCCACAAGTGATGGAGGCTCTTTGTAGCTAGAAAAAGGGTTTCACTAGGGTTATTATTAAGCAAAAACATTATAATTTACCTCTCTTAGGGTTTTGGCACTGGTAATAGTGCAAGTTTAGTGTTAGTATGTATTAAAATCATCATTTTTTAGGTCCCTCCACATAAATTGCATTAAGTGAAATCATCTTTGTTTCTTACATTAAATCAAAAAAATTATTTTTAAAATATCTCAAGTGTTCCATCATTATTACATCAATACACAACTACCAAAAATCACAGTGTCAAAAATAGAATAGATTTTTCTTCATTCTGCTCGTTATTTAGTTTTTTATTTTCATACATGGCTACTCTTCATGATGTACCTACATTCCAATATCATAAAAAACATTAGTAACTTATTGTATTAAACAAGATAATCATTGGTTCACCAAATCATTATGAAGAAAATAACATAAGAAGTAAATATACCTAATCTAGTGTTCTAGTAGGGTCCTCTCTCTATTTTAGGGTCTCTACTAGGGCTTCATGATTAGCATTAGTAATAGCAAAAATTTATTTTACTTTTGTTCTTCCTTGATGCTTGAACAACTTCACATTTGTTGCTATAATAAGATGCAAATATATGAATTTTTTTTTTCTTCTTATTGTCTTTGAATTCAAGAATTCCATTCTTTATAAGCATGTATGTCTATAGCCATGTTCCAGCAACAATTGCTAAACTAGTAGGATATGTGAATCCATCATCATCTATGATCATTGTGCAAAATTTTGTTTACCTCTTACATAATTCACTAACTAATAATTTAATTTCCCATCATTCCTCTGTGGTGCATTGAATGCAAAGACATGTCCTCACTAAAGAAGATCTGCTAGATGGTTATGCTCAAGTGAACTTTCCACATCATCATTTCTGATAAAGGGGATGACAAAAAATGGAGTAAGATAATGTGGAGCCCATATGTCCACCCAATCACTTCACTCACAATGATCCCAATCACATTGAAAACAACTAGGATAAAAGCAAGCTTTTTGTTGTGTCCAAATGGTCCATGTACTAGAATCAAAGCTCGTGAATGAATGCATTTTTGAAGAATCTCTCATTATAGAAAAATTTGAATGGAGTTTTAATACTAAGATTGTGTCTCATTTTGAGGTTGCAATGTGTATTTTTGAGAAAATTCAACAACTAATATAATAGTGCCAATGGGAAACATCTCCTTACACATTCTAAAGTTTTGATCCAACCACTGAGATCTATGACTATGTCTTGCATACTTGTAGAATATATTTGTCTTGAAATATAAAATAAAACTAGCCATACTAATTTCTTTTGCAACCAATTCAGATCTAGAGCCCTCACCACCACTCTTCAATGTGTATTTCATCATTTCATATACCATTTTTTCACTATTGTTATCCTAAGATCTTGTTCGGACCCCTCATGGAAACATGAGTCAAACTTGGATAAGCCACCACATTCTGAGCACTTCTCATTTAAGCAAGCATTTCTATAAAAGAAACAATCATCAAATCTACGACATAAAAATTAATCTAGCAAGTCTCTTGATGATTTTGGAAGACCACTAACACCATCATTCTCCAACATTTCTTTACTATGAAATTAGAACAGGTGGAGCATAATAGTTCATGATGCATAGAAAAATCAACATGATATTTGCAACAACATGTATTTTAAAATTTAAGTGCCACATAATAAAATGTCTTCAAAGACTCAAAAGTCCTTTGTGATATATGCAATCTTGGATGATTCTCTCTAAATTGTTTGAAAAACATAGTTTGACTTACCTTCAAATAATTTTTAGGATGTGGCATGCAGTCTCTGATGTCGATTCTCAAATTTAACATGTCTTTAGCATTGGGTGATTCTCTTGAGCTAGAGCACCAAACCTATGTAATTTCTTCTTTCACATCCTCAGATAGCTTCCTATCAAAATGTGGAAGTCTCCCACTAAAAGCCCATGTTTCATTTTGGAGAGGATCATCAATTCTCTCTTGTCTACTAAGTGATTTTCTCAAAGTAGTAAGATTTAGGTTGAAGTCAGTACAAGTTTGTCTCATATATCTACCATTTCTCAAATGATGACTTACCAAAGAGGTTGTAATAACCCTTCAAGCAATTCTCTTATCCTTCTCCCTACTATTTTTTCCAATGCTATTGAGAGCACTGAAAATATTTTTGATAAAAATGGAATTTCTTTCCTTTTTTTTATTGACATGAAACTTCAATTTGGAAAGCATAGGTCTCATATTTTGCATATTAATAAGTCCATAAAAATTTGAGATTGCTCCACCACTATCTTGTTGTCGAAAAATGTCTTATATAGTCTTGAAGTCCATAACTAAATGGTTCTTTCTAATTTTTCCCCTTCCAAATTGGTGATAATCGTTTCATCAATTTCAATTATCCATTTTTGTATTCTAGAACCTTCATGTCAATTATAATTGGGAGATATGTAATGTTCCTATGCATTGTCATTTTTGACATGATCAATCATGCAATTTACATTATGAACTGGTAAAATTTCATTCTCCAAATTGTCATTCTCTAAATTTTCAATCCCATCATTATCATTATCAATTTGTACATTTTCATTCCCCAACTACACATATTCATTATCTAACTCTATGATGTCACTTTTGATCAATACATCATCAACTTGACTGACACTTCAGATACCTTATCTCTTTGGTGATTTACCTTGTTCCTTTCCCTATATATGTTGCAATGTCTTCATTCATTACCTTCCTTTTGCATTTAGCCTTTCAAAAACTACTACTCCCCATTCAAAAAATAATATCAGACACCTAATCATACATTATAGAACCTTTTTTTATCATATGGGCCCCAAAAAATTAGTTTTCTCCAAATCCTTGAAAATGGCCCACAAAAAATGTGATTGTCATGTTTGCAGTGATAGGGAATATGTTGGATAAAGCATGCCAGTATTTTAGGTACTCAATGCCATATCGAGTATTTGATCCCAAATTAGATAACCGATATGATATCGGGTACCCGAAATGGTTGCCAAAATTTTGGAGGGAAGTCAAAATTTGGAAAGTGTGAGAAATGTGGATAAATTTGACTATTATATATGATTAATATATATAATTATTATAATATATGATTATTATATATAATTATTATATTATATTATTATGATTTTTACTATTATCATATTTTATATTAACTATAAAGAGATAAAAAATATTACAAAAAGTTCACAGAGTAGCAACAAAGAGGCAAAGCCTCAACCCGAGATCAAAGTATCAAAGTATTATTAATAAATATAATATAGTTATATATATTATTATTGTTCTTATTATTATTATTATGACCTATAAATATTATATATATATATATATATATATATATATATATATATATATATATATATATATATGTATATATATATATATATGTGTGTGTGTGTGTGTGTGTATGTATGTATGTATATAATGTTATATTATTATGATTTTTACTATTATTATCGTTGTTATTATTATTATTATGACCTATAAATATAATATATTAATACATATATGATTATTGTAATTTTTACTATTATTATTAAATATTGTAAGAATCTGCCTCAGTGCAGAATTTACCCAAGACCAAGGAACTCAAAAAACAAGTACAAAGTATGATCAGAATAACTATATACTACTCAATACAATGTACAAGTACACTAGGAGTGCCTTAATATAAAGGCCTCTAAGATGCATCTAGAATGCCTCAAAATCAACATCATGATAAGTCCTACAACCAGGAACATGTCCATTAGATATGGGTTATCCTCCATTAAGCACAAAAGTAAGTATGATGATGAGAGGATAAATCTACAATGGTGTGACATGCAAATTAGTGTTGTTGACAACATGTGCTAAATTATGAGTGTGAAAAACTATGTTGTCTACATGACAACTCAATGAATGATGCATACTCTTATGTTGTAGACACCATGTGCATAATTAGAGTTGTGTACTTCTGTTTTATCTACAAGACAACCCAAAAAGGTGAGAAAACTCCTAAGTGTCTCATAAAAAGAAATAATAAAATAATACACTAACCTAAGTAAACTTAAGTAAAGTTTGATTAGTAAATACCTATTTACACCAACACCCCCCCTTAAGTGCAACTTAGGGGAATGCACTTAAGCTCACTAATGCATAATGGGTCCCGACTATGATGCCATGTTAGGTACCCATGTACAAAAGAAATGCTAAGAATGATGCAATGCAATCTCTCATAAAGTAGAGAAAGAGGGAAAACCTCATGGGAAAAACCCTCCTTTAAAAAGAGAGATGAGTACAATAAAGAACAAGAGAGAGAAGAAGACCTCATAAGAGTAAAAAATTCCTCCTAGAAGAAGAAGAAGAGAGAAGTCAAGGGACTCCCCTTTTTGCAATATCTTGCACCCCCAACGGATCTTGTAAATGAGTATACTTGACCTTAGTGAAGGGTTTGATGAAGATATTAGTGACCTACTCTACTGTAGGATAGTATTGTAGTGTAATGATCTACTCATGTATAAGCTCACTGATATAGTGCATATGAACCTTAATGTGCTTAGTCCATTGATGTTGAACTGGATGCTTAGAGATTTCAATGGCACTCTGATTATCACAATGAATAATTGTAGGCTTAGGTAGATCAAATCCAAACTCATCCAAGATGTGCTATAACCAAAGAGCCTCTATAGTTGCACTAACAGCTCCTTGATATTCAGCCTCTATGGAAGAAAGAGAAACATTGTTTTGCTTCTTAATTTGCCAACAAATAGGACCAGAACCAAGGTGAAATATGTACCCTAAAGTGGACTTGCGAGAATCTAAGTCTTCTACATAGTCTAAATCTATGTATCCAATTAGTTGAAGTCATGTACCTATTGCATAATGTATCCCATGTGTATATGTACCCTTGATGTAGTGCAAAATGCTCATGAGGTTCTTGCATGAGGCATGAAACCATACCAATTGTAAAAGCAATATTAGGGCATGTATGTGTCAAGTAGATAAGGTTCCCAACTAACTATCTATATAAGGTAGCATCAACAAGTGGAGTGGTACACTTAGCTTCTAGCTTGACACCTGATAGGAAGGGAGTAGGAACAAGCTTGTAGTCACTCATGTGAAATCAAGAAAGCAATTCAAGGGCATACTTGGGTTTTGAAAGTGATATCCTTGTTGAAGACTATGTGATCTCAATGCCAAGGAAGTAATGTAGCAAACCCAAGTCTATCATGGAAAATATGTCCTGTAGAGAGGTCTTGACACTGGCAATGATGGATGAAGTGCTCCATATAATGATCAAGTTGTCTTCATAAAGCACTAGGATCAAGTGAGAGTCATCATCCTAAAGAATGTATACATTTGAATCTGAGTGACATGTAGTGAGACCTATTGAGAGGAGGAAGGAATCCATTTTGGCATACCAAGCCTGAGGAGCCTACTTAAGACCATAAATAGACTTCTTTAATCTACAAACCATTATGGAATCTTGTATGAACCCCTATGGCTGCTCCATATAAATTTCCTCATGGAGATCAACATTAAAAAATGCACTTTTAACATCCATTTGGTGTACAACCCATCCTTGAGCTGCAACAATTGCTAGTGTTAGGTAAATGGAGTTCATCTTGGCAACTAGTGCAAAAGTCATTATATAGTCAATACCTAAAACTTTCCTAAAACCTTTGGCAACTAGTCTAGCCTTAAGTTTATCAACGCTTTCATCCATTGCAAATCTGGTTCGATAGATCCCCTTACATTGAACCACCTTTCTTCCCTTACGAAGGGGAACTAAGTCCCAAGTGTTTTTTTTTCATCAAAGAATTATATTCTTCCTCCATAGCCTTATCCCATTCTAGAATCCCTGATGCTTCCTTAAAGACTATGGATCTAAAGTAATGGCTATATATGCATGTGGAAATGACTTGTACTATGACCTAGTCCTCCAAGTATCTAAATGATTTCCCACCAATGGACCTGCTACATCAAGAGTTTTTTGTGCCCAATGAGGTTTAGTGGAAGAAAAAGGAGGAATGTCCCCAAATATTTTTTGACCATGCGAAGGTGGTGTCCTATGAGTCAAAGTTGGAGGAATCTCATCTTCTAAGTCACTATCATCACTATAATCATTGTCCACAAAGGAGGAAGAAGGGGGAGTTGAAGAAGCCAAACTTGGACATGTCTCTTCAAAGTGTACACTCATCTTATAAAAGATTTCATGAGTCTCTAGATCCATTAGTTTGTATGCCTTGAGATGATCAGGATATCCAACAAATATACATGGTTTTCTTTGTGGTTCTAATGCCTTATGCTTTTGTGGAGGTATCCTTGCCCATGTTGGACAACCAAAAATTTTGAAGTGCTTGACACTTGGTTTCCTACCATAGCAAGCCTCAAAAGGTGTTATTCCATCTAAGGCCTTATGCAGACTCTTGTTTTGGATGTAGTTGGCACAAAACATGGCTTCAACCCAAAACACTTGGTCTAGAGACTTGTGTTGAAGCATGCAAGTATTCATTTCCTTAAGGGTTCTATTCTTTCTTTCAACTACACCATTCTATTGTGGTTTTTATATAACTAAATGTTTAATATCTATCCTCTCATGTGTGCAAAAGTCTATAAGTCTAGAGTTGACATATTCTCTACCATTATCTTTCCTTTAGATATTGATGTCTTTCCTAGATTTTTTCTCAACTTGAGCTTTGAAGGTGATAAAGTTACCAAAGACTTAACTCTTATTATCAAGGAAAAAGACCCAAGTGTACCTTGAAAAGTCATCAATAAATGTGAGAACATAGAAAGCCTTACCAAAAGATGGTATAGGAAAAGTGCCAGCTACATCACTATGAACCAATTCTAGAACAACAATTGCCTTCCAAGACTTCCCCTTGTCATATTTCTCTTCATGATGTTTACTTGCTTCACAACTTGGACATAGACCATATGGAAACTTGACTTAAGGTAGACCAATGACCATTTCCTTGTTGCTGAGTTGTTATAGGTAGCGATAATTAAGATGCCCAATTCTCTCATGCCATAGTTTACTTTGTGTGTTTGAATGAGTCAACAAGGCAAGAGAAGTGGACTTGGGCACAAAATGTGAGAAAGAATAAAGTCTAGTCTCATGATTTTTCTTTCCAACCACCACCATTGAATCATCTTAGAGATTTTTCATCACTATTGTGTCATGGAGGAACTCTACTTTCTTGCCACATCCATTGTGAGTTATTTGATAAATGGAGAGAAGGTTGGTCCTAAGATTAGGAACATGAAGTGCATCCTTGAAGATGTAATTTTCTAACTCAACCTTCTATTTAAACTTGAGTATCATTGCCAACATAGATGTCAGTACATTAGATGGTTTTAAAGAGGAAAACTACTCCCTTGAAGCACCCATGTGATGTGTTGCTCATGAATCTAGAACCCATTCCTCCACATTGTTTGTACTTGCAACTAAAGCTTGTCCCTTGCCCTTTGAAGTGGATGATGATCCCTTGTATTTATATGCATTTGGTACATCAATTTTTTGTTTACTCATAATGTTGACCAATTCATCAATCTGATTGTCCTTGCACTCATGTTCATCATGTCCATTCCTCTTATAATAGGAGCAAATTTTCTTCTCCTTCTTGTTGGAATTGTTCCCCTTTTGATTATTTTTGGAAGAAGATTTTTCCTTGTTGTGAAGAAGAATGTTGAGTGGAAGAAGATTGATTTGAGGAAGATTTTTGTTTTGAGGAGGATTGTTGTTTGTCATCTTGTGGCTTAGCCTTCCATTGCTTCTACTTCTTATTTGAGTTTTTACCACTTGAGTTACCTTCATTTGCTACCAAGGCTTTGGTTTTGGAAGACTAGAGAATTCCAATACCCACTAGATTGTCATGTTCTAAGATCAACATTACTAAGAATTTCTCAAATGAAGCCTTAACATAGGCACTACCCATTGTTAATTTGTTTGTATTAAAGCTAGAAACAAAAGGAGCATATTCAAGTGGAAGATGAGTCATGATGTGTTTGATTATCTTTCCTTCCTTGATGGGTTCATCACAATCCTTCAGCTATGCCATATACATTTCTACTTGGGTAAGATAGTCCTTAATTGTGTCAAAATTTCTAGGATCCAACTTGGGAAGTTTATCTTCTATGGTGTAAGCCATGTTTTCATCTACTATTCCATACAAAGCTTCAAGTTTAGCCCAAACCTCTATTGGATCTATAAGCTTCCTAATGTAAAATTTGATAGGATCAGAGATATTTTTCAACAAGGTTCCTAAGGCCATCTATTTTTTTGATTTGAAGTCTTTTTTCTGAGCTTCATCAGCATCAACATGAGGTTTTTTTGTTGCACCAGTGACATAACACAATATTTTTTTTTCTACCAATGGCTCTTTAATGTTTTCTTTCCAAGTAGCATAATTATGTGGAGTTAAATTTGAAAAAGAACCCATAATACAAGAACAAAAAATCAAGGAGACACAATACATAGTACACACACCCCTTTTCACTCAATAAAAATATCCCCCCCCCCCCCCTCCTAATAAATAATTTTGGCACTTTATATATAGTGTGTTTACAATGGGCCACTTGCCAAAATGGACAAAGTGGGCTTTTCAATTTTTTTGATTACAACCTCTATAGAGAGTACAAATCTAGACATTTACAATGTAGCTAAAAATTACAATAATTGGGAAGCAATACAATGCAAAATAGGACCTATCTCTGAAAGTGATACTTTTGTCCAAATAAGACTACAATCAGACTATAGATCAAAAAACTAGATTAAGAAAAATACACTTTAAAAAAAATGGAACAAAAAAAGGAGTCCAGATGAAATGGTATAATGCATTTGAAGTTGCAAAAAGTAGGATTAGACAATTATAGTCTCCAAAAAATTCTTATACTAACAAATCTGTGCACCAAAAATAAAAAATAGTTGTGCCACTAAAAAATTTAGGAAATTCTACCCAAAATAAAAAAAATCGCACATGATTAGGAGTCTAGATGACCAAGTTACAATCATTTGAAGTCAAGCTATCAAATAAAAACTACATCTGAAGAGGGCTCTACAGAGGAAAACACTGTGTTAAATTTGATGGTCAAACGGTTGTTGCAATTGTTCAAAAATACCCTAGAATGATGACCAAATGACCATCAAATTTAGGCTCTTATTTGTTGATGTCAGCATCTATGCAAGCATGAGATGACATCACACTATACATATGATGATGTTAGCAGTACAACATCTTCTATATAGAATGGATGGTACAAACAATTCTAGCATGTAGGGCTGATTTAGTGTATGGTAGGTATAGTTGGGGGCTTGCGCAGGGCTAACTATATGTCCTTGTAGATTGTACAATGGTGATGACATGGACACTTGCTTAGATTGTACCTTCTACTATGTGGACTAATTACAGTTTGCCATGTTTCCATCGAAAGTCTATTGGAGATTGCCGCATGGCAACTTCTCTATGTGCCACGTGTGTGTGAGCGGTCATTGGTCACAGTGGGAAATAAAGGTGCCGGACTAAATTTGCAGGTTGCCAAATTTTTAAAAATGGTAGGGATGTTATGAGATTTGATTCCACATTGATGTCAATGTCAAGTGGCTCAATGCTTAAAAAGGTAAACCCACAGTAGTAAAGTAATCAGCAGACGCAACGATTATTATGACTACTGGTGTCAATCGCTCGCTGTGAATTTAAAATTCTTGGCCACTAGTGTGGTGTTGGTGACCATCAATTTGAGGAATATTTAGTTGGATTTGTTGAATAGACCACCCATGGAATAATGTGACTTGCCTACTACTCTGCCTATGAAATAAAATAGACTGCACACAAGGCCAGGGTGTGACTACGTTGCTTGTGGAAATTTTTTTTATTTGCATGCCCAACTTGGCAGAAAATAATTGAAATTTTTTTTCAAAAATATAGAGAAATTAGTAGAATAAATAAAATCCAAAAAATAAATTATAGATCAAATAATGACCATACCCAGCTCTGTAAATTGGGCCTTTGGGTTTCGATTTGCAAAAAAATTGCCTCTTGGTTGACGATGGCCTAAAATAGGTAAATTTAAAGTCAATCTTCACTGAATCATCACTCTAGATGCAATGATAAGGTTCTCTTTGGCTCTAGATGCTCCCAATTATAGCTGATGCTCTAGATCTGAATCGGGTCCCTTGGAGAGATGGAACAAAGAGATCTCGAATGGATATGTGATGAGTTTCTCCCTCAGCTCTGATACCATGTAAGAATCTACCTTAGGGTAGAATTTACCAAAGACCAAGGAACTCAAAACACAAGCACAAATTAGACAAGAGTATGATTAGAATAATTGTATAATATTCAATACAATGTACAAGTACACTACGAGTGCCTAAATATAAAGGGATCTAAGATGCATCTAGAATGCCTCAGAATCAACATCATGATAAGTCCTACAATAGTCACATGTCCACCAGATATGGTTTATCCTCTATTAAGCATGAAAGTAAGTGCAATGATGAGACGATAAGCCTACAATGGTGTGATGCGTAAATCAATGTTGTAGACAACATGTACTAAATTAGGAGTGTAAAAAACTATGTTGTCTACATGACAACCTAGTGAATGATGCATACTCCTATGTTGTAGACACCATGTGCATAATTAGAGTTGCATACTTCTATGTTATCAACATGACAACCCAAAAAGGTATGCAAACTCCTAGGTGTCTCATAAAAAGAAATAATAAAATAATGCACTAACCTAAGTAAACTTAAGTAAAGTATAAATACCTATTTACATCAACAAATATAATATAGTAATATATATTATTATTAATATTATTATTATTATCACTTATAAATATAATATATTAATATATATAGGGACCCATTTGGTTGGTTCCAATGCATCGAAAGAGGTCATAAATTAACCTATGACCCATTTCGATGCATTTCATGACAACATATGTCCATAGGGGCCCTACAACCCCTAGGGATCCATTTGGTTGGTTCAAATGCATCAAAAAGGGTCATAGGTTAACCTATGATCCCTTTCGATGCACTTCATGACAACATATGTCCTAAAGGGCCCTAGGGACCCATTTGGTTTGTTTGAATGCATCAAATGAGGTCATACAATAATCTATGACCCCTTTTGATGCATTTCATATCAACATATGTCTCTAAGTGTCTTAAGACCCCTAGGGACCTATTTGGTTTGTTTGAATGCATCAAAAGTGATGCATTTCATGAAAACATATGTCCCTAGGGGCCATGGGACCCCTAGGGACCTATTTAGTAGGTCTGATTGTGTCAAAAGGGGTCATAGGTTAACCTATGACTCCTTTTAATACATTTCATGACAACATATGTCCCTAGAGGCTCTAGGACCCCTAGGTATGTCAAAAGGGGTCATAAGTTAACCTATGACCCCTTTCGATGTATTTCATGACAACATGTGTCCCTTGGGGCCCTAGGACCCATAAGGACCTATTTGGTTGGTTCAAATGTGTCAATTTGACACATTTCACAACAAAATATGTCCCTAGGGGGCCCTAGGACTCGTAGGGATCCATTTGGCTAGTTCAAATGTGTTGAAATGTGTCATAGTGTAACCTATGACCCCTTTCGATGTATTTCATGACAACATATGTCCCTACGGGCCCTAGGACCCCTAGGTCCTATTTGGTTGATTTGAATGCATTAAAAGGGGTCATACCATAATTTATGATCGCTTTCAACGTATTTCATGACAACATATGTCCCTAGGGGCCCTAGGACCCCTAGGGGTTGATTTGGTTGGTTTGAACGTGTTGAAAGGGGTCATAGGTGAATGTATGACTCTGTTTGACATATTTCTTGACAACATATGTCCCTTGGGGTCCTAAGATCCCTAAGGACCCATTTGGTTTGTTCGAATGCATTGAAAAGGGTCATAGGTTATTTTGTGACAACATATGTCCCTAAGGACCCTAAGACCCCTAGGGACCCATTTGGTTGGTTTGAATGCATCAAAAGGGGTCATATGTTAACTTATGACCCCTTTCGATGCATTTCATGACAACATATGTCCCTAAGGGCCCTAGGACCCCTAGGGATTCATTTGGTTGGTTTGAATGCATCACAAGGGGTCATAGGTTAACCTATGACCCCTTTCGATGCATTTCATGATAATATTAAATTTAATAATAATATAATACTATATATTTTAATATAATAATAATAAATTAATAGATTATATAACAATAATAATCATATTTATTACTATATTATATTTAATAATAATAATAATAACCATATATAACTATATATAATTATAATAATAATATAATATTACTATATATATTTAATAATAAGAATAAGAATAATTATCATATATATTACTATATTATATTTAGTTATAATTATTATATATATTACTACATATAATAATAATAATCATAATTATATATAATAATAGTTAATAATAATAATCATAATCATATGTAATAATAATAATAATGCCCACACTTCCCAAATTTTGGTTTCCCTCCAATATTTGGGTGGTTTCCCTTCAAAATTTCAAATTTTCAAAAATTTGGGAAAGAATTTTGGCCATCACATTTTGGGTACTCAATTTAATATCGGGTATCCAATCTAGTATTAGATACCCAATTTGAAAATGTGTAGTCAATTAGGCTTGCTATTTACCAAACCTATTTGGTCACCTCAAAAAACCTGTTTGAGAAAGGTTTCACTAACATTCAAACTTCAAGTAGCCATTTCACAATATTATTTTCATCGAAACTCAATGAAATGAAAAGGACTCTTTTATAACACTTGCAAGATTCCATTGATTTAAATGCTATCAAAATAAGGGTTTGATAAGTACCTAATAGTTAACTTTTAATGAAGATGATTGTAAAGTGTTGATTGACACACTGATTGAAAAATGGGTATAAATTTCAAATAGTATAGCATTTTTGAAATAAAACAGTTGTGTCACATTTTATGCATTGCCTAGTATAAGGAGAAATAATAATTTGATAAAGTTTTCAATTAGTTAAGGTGGTCAGACACTGGAGTTTTTTTATTTTGGAAAAGTTAGAGTAGAAAATTCATATTTAATTATTTATTTGGAGTAAAAATACCAAAAAATATGTGTCACATCTTGGAATGAGTCTACTTTTTATATCTATAATTATATTAAAAAATATTATCATTTGATTTTGATAAAGGTGTTTTTAAATACACCTACTTTTTATTTTTGCCCTACATTTTTTGTAGTACTACATTAAAATCAAAACTTTTGTCCAATCAAATAACTTTTTGTCCAGATAAGGCCTAGTAGTTTAGAAACTATATTCAATTTCCTATAGATTATTTTCTTACAAATTTTTGATACAAAGTGGAGAACCACTTTAAAATTATGTGTCAAGTTGACATAACCCTAATTTATTGATTTTTCATTGCCACTTAAGGCCAAAGTTGTGTTGACCATGATCCTGCACATACGCACATGTAGTTTTTAAGGTCATTACTATGAGAAAAGTAAATTTGAAAAAAATATTTTGTAAAATATCATAAGTATACTTATAAAAATCACTTCAAGAGTGGAATTTATTTATTTATTTTGTTCCTCATAAAATTCACATTAATTAAATAATAAATATAAGTCCATCAATTGAATAGTAAAAATAAAGTACTCATGTTGTTGTTCATATAAATCACATAGATGAAATAGGAAATATAAGCCCAAGTAGAAGTATTTAGATAAAGTATAAGAAACATTACAAGAAACTATAAATAAAACATTTATTTGTAATGATGTAAGTATATCACATATTCCTCAGTGATTAGGATGATGTTGCAACCTTTATTAGAGAAATGATCATGGTAGACCACTTTCATCATTTTAAGAAATGCATCTATTTTTATAGATGTGTCATGCACAACTTTGGAAACATTTGTCATTTCCATTATTTATATTTCATCAATAGTATCAATTGATAATGTTGCATTCTCGAAAGCTTTGATTATATGTGAACATGACTCCTAAATTATTCATTTCCATTTATCTAAATTAGTCTCAAAGAAATTATTTGAGGTCACCAAAGAAAAAACACTCATAAGAATGATGTTTGATTCTCCAAAAAAGTAATACATGTCACAAATGATATCATGTAAACTTTTTTATGATGAATAGTCCCTTCCCTGTTAATTAAATATTAAAGTTACAAATTCACAAAAAATGGACATGGAGATACAAGATCACCCCACTAGAGTTAAAACAATAGAGCTAGAAATACTAACAACAATTCATCAAAAAATTTATAAGAAGCCCTCGAGTGACTAAAGTAGTGCCAAACGAGGGAGGATCCTTTGATATGAACAAGATGATAGGTGATGAGAAGCATCTAAAACATGATCCCTTTCCAGGTTATCTTGTTGATAGGAAAACTAGACAAAATGTAGTGCCTAAGAAGAATCTTCTAGGTCACATCTATAGAAAGAGTTTGGATGGCCCACTTAACACACAAGGAAATGCCTTTATTGTTGGTGGAGATAAGGCCAAGCCCACCAGATTCCTTAGACAAGAAACAATATTTCCAAGTGACTCTATGGAAACCATAATACTCAGAATCCAAAACCTAGAGAATATCTCTAAAAGCTTCTTAGATTTAGAATAAGAGAATTTTGAAGGAGCTTAGTAGAAATAATAATACACATGGGTAGTAGTCAAAACCTTGGAAAAAATTTACCAACCAAAGAGAGAATCTTGGTAATCCAATAGTACAACTTTTTAGAGACTTTGTCAAGTATGACATTCCAAAGGTCTACTTCAAAAGCTTGAAAATAAAAAATGGATACCCAAGAAATGAAATATTTTACCACATTGGATCCATTTCCACTGGTATTGAGCTAGGAAAGGTAGAGAAGGAAGGAAATATTTTATATAGAAGAGCATCTTGTGGCACTGAATGGCTGACCCAAAAGCACAAAAGAAAATATCCAAGCATTGGAGTGCATTGGAATCATTGTTCTCATCCTAAATGAGAGTGATGATGTAATCATCAGCAAAGTGTCCATTGACAATTTGATTAAGACAATTAGAAAGGGAAATGATCCAAACATGACTAGAGGAGATGGCGTAGACTAGAAACTAACCAAACACTTTAGCAACTAGGATGTATAAAGAAGGAGCCAAACAACAACATTGGCAAATAGATCTGAAAAGGCCAAAGGCCACACATTGTCTTCCATTATTTTTTATAAAAGTAGAGGCAGCTCCAAAGGCCACACATTGTCTTCCATTAATTTTTATAAAAGTAGAGGTAGCTCCAAAAAGCATCTCCATTGTCCAAAGAAAGAGAGGTCCATATCCTAAAGCTTTTAGCATAATAAGAATGAAGGGCCATTCAATGTGATCTTAAGATTTGGAAAACTCAATTTATGAAAGAGAGCTTATTGCCTAGACCTGTGAGTGTATTCCATGCATTTCCAAATAATAATGATGTTGTCCAAGATATAATAATATTTGATAAAGTTGATCTACTCTGGTCAGACAACTAGTGGTAAGAGATGTCAGATATTATGTGCCAAATCTTTTGCTATGATCTTATAGGAGACATTCAACAAAGTGATAGGCCTCAAACTTTAAATATCTTGGGGATCACCAACCTTAGATATGAATTTTATATTTCCCTTGTTGATAATTACCTAAACATTTTGAGTGAAAATATTCCAGGTAAACCATTTGAAGGTCTCACCTAATGAAATCCCAAAAGGCTTTGTAAAATTCATAGGGGAAACCATTGGACCCAAGAGCCTTATCATCCATAATGGAAAAGATAGCCTCCTTGAGGTCACCAAGAGTAAGAAATTTGTCACAGAAAGTATGTTTCTCTACTGCAAGGTAGTTATGAGTTACAGTGGTAAATTCCTTCAATGTTGACATTCGCTCCAATAATTAATCCAAGGTAGTGAATTTATTTTTCATAATGGTAGATAAAGACTTTAAAAATGTCAAGAAGGGTAGAAAGAATCCTTTTTCCTTCTTTAATTTTTTTTATTCCAACCGAAGTATGTCAAGCTTTGATATCTTGAAGGAATTCCTTTGAGGCTTGGTCACCAACCTCAATCCAATAGAGATAGGCTTTGATTTAAGCCGCTTTCATCAAAAAATTGTTGGTAGCCTACTTTTGATGGTAGAGCTTGGCAAGCTTAAGTGACACGTCTAGATCAAATAGATTTAAGGCCAAAGCATCGAAAGCCACACATAGAGCTTTGGTTGTGGCCTAATAGGACCACCTGTGGTATAGGGAAATTTTTCTACCATAGATCTAAATAAATTTTGTTGAATAGGTAATAGCATCATTCCACCATTGAATCCACCAAAAATGGGTGTGAGCCTAAGACTCTAAATTCCAAACACTTAATATGCAAGCATTGGTAGGATCATGACTCAGCAATGGTGAGTTGAAGAAAAATTGAGTTTTGGAAGCACATCATGGATCTGTTTTCCAAGTGATAGTAAAAAGAATGAGGAAATGATCTGATAGGGTCACATCTAGTAGAGGAATGACAAACACATCTCTTTCTTACAAAAAGAGATAAAAAATTTTGCAAATACTATTGAACAATCAAGTCTTTTAAAAACCATGTTAGAGACAACTTTGAAATTAGATGAAGTATGCCAATTTCCACTAGATAGATGACAATGGGCATTGGGATAAAAAAGGCCTAAGTTATTGCACATGTAGTACCAGGCATCTCTTTCCCTAGTTGTCCACTAGAATAACATAATACCTTCTTTATCAAAGGCCAACTCAATCATTGAAACCTCACAAACAACCCAAGTCGAAAGGAATCCAAATATTGTGCAAACTTTCAAAAAAATAGCAGTATAAATATATAAAAAGAAATTATAGAATATTGATAAATAGGAGATATTTTCTACAACAAGTCAAATTGTGATATTTCTATCGAGCTTCAACTGTGTGAATTTTGAGTCAAACTCATTTTACTAAAGTTTCATGAGTAGTGATTCAACATGAATCCATCTCTCAAGAGAATAAATGGAACACTCGGTGCTTATTGGATCTAGGTGATGCTCACAATTGTGAAGCACCAGGACTTGTCAAGAGGACACCCATCCTAGTACTACTCCAGCTTGAGCATGCTTAACTACAAATTTTTCTCCATGGTTAAACCAAAATCTTACAACCCTATTTTCAAAATCTTCACCAAGTGTTGTTCCTTATGAATCATTAATTAGAAAGCCCCTTAAGCTCATTAATTGATAAGTAGGAGATAATTCCCATAGCAAGTCAAATTATGATATTACTATCAAGATACAACTATTTGATTTTTGAGTCGAACTCATTGACACTTGTTTCATGAGTAATGATTCAACATGAATCCATCTATCATGAGAATAAAATGAACACTTAGTGCTCATTAGATCGAGGTGATAATCATAGGACTGAAGCATCAAGACTTCCTAGGAGGTCACCCATCCTAGTACTACTCTAGCTTGAGCACACTTAACTACAAAGTTTACTCCGTTGTTAAACCCAAAGCTTGCAACCCAATTTGAAAAATCTTTACCAAGTGTTGTGCCTTATGAAATTATCTCCTATTTATAAATTGATGAGCTTAAGGAACTTTCTAATGAATGTATCATAACACACAACAATCGATAAAGGTTGATGAGTTAAGCACGCTCATGGGATGGGATACCTCCTGGGAAGTCCCATTGCTTCACCATTATGAGAATCACCTGGATTCAATAAGCACTAAGTGTTCCATTTATTCTCATGAGAGATGGATTCATGTTGAATCACCACTCTAGGTCAATGAGTTTGACTTGAAAATCACACAGTTAAATCCTGATAGCAATATCAAAATTTGAATTGCTATAGAAATTATCTCCTTCTAATCAATTGATGAGTTTAAGGGACTTTATAATGAATGATTCATAAGTCACAACACTTGGTGAAGGTTTTTCAAATGGGTTGCAAGATTTTGGTTTAACCATGGAGGAAACTATGTAGTTAAGCATGCTCAAGCTAGAGTAGTACTGGGATGGGTGACCTCCCAGGAAGTCCCATTGCTTCAACTTTTAAGAGTCACCTAGATATAATGAGAGCTAAGTGTTCCATTGATTCTCATGATAGATGGATTCAAGTTGAATCACTACTCATGAAACATGGGTCAATGAGTTTGACAAGAAAATCACATAGTTAAATCCTAATAGCAATATCACAATTTGACTTGCTATGCAAATTATCTCCTACTTATCAATTGATGAGCTTAATGGGATTTCTAATGAATTTCTTATAAGAAAAAAATACTTGGTAAAGGTTTTTCAAATGGGATTTCAATCTTTGGTTTTAACCATAGAGGAAACATTGTAGTTAAGTGCGCTCAGGCTAGAGTAGTACTAGGATGGGTAACCTCCTGAGAAGTCCTAGTGCTTAACCCCTATGAGAATCACCTAGATCCAATGAGTGCTAATTTTTCTATTTATTCTCATGAGATATGGATTCATGTTGAATCACTACTGATGAAACATGGGTCAATTATTTTTACTGAAAAATCCAATAGTTAAATCTTGACAGCAATATCACAATTTGACTTGCTATGGAAATTATCTCCTACTTATCAGTTGATGAACTTAAGGGGATTTCTAATGAATGGTTCATAAGGTAGAACACTTGGTGAAGGTTTTGAAAATTGGATTGCAAGCTTTGGGTTTAACCATGGAGGAAACTCTATAGTTAAGTGCGCTCAGGCTAGAGTAGTAGTAGGATGGGTGACCTCCCGAGAAGTTGTGATGCTTCATGCCTATGAGCATCATCTAAATCTAATGACTGCTAAGTTTTCCATTTATTCTCATGAGAGATGGTTTTATGTTTTATCATTACTTATGAAACATGGGTCAATGATTTTGACTCAAAAATAACACAGTTAAATCTTGATAGAAATATCACAATTATATAGAATATACTAAAATATAGAACACAAAAACTAAATTTAGTACTTAAATAAAGACCAAAAAAAGTCAATTGAAATATATTTTGTTTTTTAATTATAATATTATTATATCATATCATTTTATATTATTTTAATAATAGTAAGGTTAGAAAATCATATTCATTGATGAAATTTTTTATATTATATATTGAATCATTTAATTTAATAGTTTAATTAAAGAAAAGTTGTGGATAATATTATCAAACAATTAGGATACATTGAAGAAAAAGTAAATATAATTTGTAAACATAAACTGATAAGTTAATACTTAATGAATCTCCACAATTATCACTTAATACATCACTACAATTAGTTAAATACATAATATATCACAAAAGTTAACACTAAATCTATCACTTAATAATTATTCCAAAATTGCATATAGTCAAAAGTAGAATTCTATAAAATGTTGCAAAGATATGGCCATGTAATGTATAGTATGCTTTCATTTTATTAACCATGGATGTAGTAGGGTAATAACTCTATATTTCTAGGGTCAATTCTTTGAACTTTGATTGACAAATTAGATTTGACAATGAATAATGTAGATACCCAATAATATGCATGCAAAAATCTAAAAAAATGGAATGACTTGATACACTATGAATGTGATATTGTAATGAAACATAAGAGTTGAAAGAGACCATTCCTCAAGTCAGCCCTTGTGATAGCTAATTTCAGATTCTCCTTTGAGAAATTTCATAAACTTTAGACTGAGTTTGCTAGAGAAAGCATGCTTCTAAAAATTTACTGTAGGCTTGAATATGATTTTTAAAATGCATCCTTTAAGGTAAGGATCATGAATCTTATGGTGCAAGGAATTTGACCATCAACTGAAATCTACAATCTCAATTTGCAAGTGGTGAAACTTCACATCTAGATTCATTTGAACTTTCATTCAATAATGATAGTTGAAGTATACAACATAGCTATAAATTTTAGTTTGATTGTTCCTCGGTCCATATTTTTAAAATTAATTTTAGCATCCTATCTCTCACCCAATAATGAACACTCAATCCTCTATGTGATGTTTGATATTGCATGGAAGATGCAGGTGAAAGTCATGCAACTGACTAGAAACCCATGCGAAACACAATTTATCGGACATCTTGCTAAGTTGAATAAAATTTGTTAAAATATTTTATATCATCATGAAATAATATAATAAAAAATGGTTATGAAAGTAATTAAAATATTGTGTAAAAAGTACTAACCATTACAAAAATGCATGAACTAACAAAGGAATAGAAGAAATATTTAATTAACTTGATATCTTTACAAAAAATTGTATAAATGTTAGTGATTGAGAAATAATATTAAACATTATTTTTAAATTATATTTGACATGAAGATATAAAAATAGAATATCATAAAAATAAAGATTGGGTTTCTCAAAATATAATAAATTAAAATTATGCACATTTCTTTTATCAGTTATCATTGCCTAATATAGACATTTTTAAAGCATGAAATACTATAGGAAGTGCTACAAACAAGATAATAATGTGTACAAAAAGACTTTTAGGGACATTACATTTTAAAATATAATATTACATCAACTATCTTGAAGGAACTTAAGTCTATTTTCTTCATCATTACACTTCGAAATTTGTATAACCATTTTTATTTTCTCATAAAAATCGTACACGAAAGGAGGAATTATTCACAAACATTAGAGAGACTTTACATGTGAAACTACCACAAATTTCAATGAATCTATTTCTCTTGGTCCTATATCAATCTTTTTGTTTGGGAAGAATCAATCCCTAATATTTGTGAATAGTCAATGCCCATGCCAACCTGAATGGAAATTGAAGTGTTACACCATTCTGTATTGGTGGTATTCGAATAATCTGGATTATGATCTTCAAATTGTAGTCCAAAACAACAATCAAAATCAACCATCACATATGTTGGAGGTTCAAGTACAACATTTCCTTTCTTGTATACAATATTTTGAATGTATCCAAGTATCCCATTTAAAAGACCCTTCTCTATATGTAGTTTTGAAGTTAGCATGACCCTTGAATCCTTATAGATTAGAAACTCTAGATGAAACTCATCATTTGAATAGGCACCTATTATATTGAAACTACATTATTTTTATGCAACACTATGTGCAATATGATGTTTCAATGAATGTAGCATTTTTCTAACTATGAACACAGACGTTTTCATTTTTTGAGAAATAATGAACATCGTTATAAAATTCAAAATTTATTGCAACATCTATGTTTTTAGGGATCCTTGACATCATCAAACTCCAATCTTCAATTTGTGGGGTTTCACCTTTAGGTATGTGCAGTATCATGATCAACCAAATTGCACCCTCAAGTAGCAATGCAAAATCTGTAAATTGGGGTTATGTCAACTTGACGTGCAATTTTCAATTTGTTATGAACTTTCTATAATAAAAATTGAGAGAAAATAATCTCTAGGAAATTCAATTCAGTTTGTAAACTATTAGGGCTTATCTAAAAAAAAAAATTTGATTGGTCAAAAATTTTAATTTTAATGCAATAGTACATAAATTTTAGGAGAAAAATAAGAAGTAGATGTATGTTTGACCACCTTAATCAAAATCAAATGATAGTATTTTTTAATAAGAATCTAGATATAAGAAGTAGATTAATGTCTAGATGTGATGCATATTTTTGGGTATTTTTATCCTAAATAATTAATTAATTATGAATTTTCAACTATAGTATTTTTGCAATTAAAAAACTCATGTCTAACCACCTTAACTAGTTCAAAACTTTGTAAAAGAAGTTTAATTTTTTTTTCGCTTATGATAAAAGAACCATAGAATGTGATGCAACTTTTGGATTTCAAAAATATTATACTATAAGAAAGTTATAGTTGCTTTTCAATCAATATATCAATCAACACTTTATACACAGCTCCATTAGAAAATAAGTAATATTTACTTAATTAATAATTTGGTGGACATTAGATTTGTGGAAAGCTAAGAACATTCATAAGAAACCCTTTTAATTTCATCAAATTTGGGTGAAAAAAAAGCTGTCAAGTACATGTTTGATGTAGAAAAACACACAAGAATAGGCCAAAAACACATTTTTGGGACATTTGTAAAGTTGACCATGTAGGGTTGGTATCCAAAGATATATTAGGCCTTATAAAGGTACAAATTTTTTGGTTTGTTATCAGGATGGGAGTGAAAAAAGTTGGAATAGATTTTGAAATGCTTTAAGGCATTTCAGAACTACATATTTTTCAAATCACTACTTTTTGGCACACCATGATCCTATAGGTACCCCTCTTAGATTTTTAAGTGTTTTTGAAATCTTTGTTGCTCAAAATTTTCCATGTATTATCTAAATTTCTTATCTAAGGTGACAATAGTCTTGAATTCCCACCATAGAAACTTTTCCCATTTATTGTTGTTGTATGTTGCTCAATCATTAATAGGAGGTAGCTAGCCCAAATCTCCCACCAATTTTTATAGATACATCTAAAATACAATCGAGAAAAATAAGTATTTTATAAACTATGTATTAATTATTGTATTTGAGTCAAATGAATTATATTTTGCACATGAATTAGTTATTGATGAGGTAAAAATGTAATCTTTACCTCTAAAGCTTACATGTGTTGATTATGGGAATGCTTGCCAGAGTCCTAAATCTATATTTTCTATCATGTTCAAACCCATGAAGCTCATTTCATCAATGAAAATAAATTTTAAATATGTGACATTTCTTCTTAAAAATTTATGAGTTTTACTCCTTCCAACTAAGAAAAAATCTCTTATTAGTATTTTTAATTTTGAATGAATTGTAGAAACTCCTATATAATTGAATACAAAAACTCCTCTTGGTGCAAGTTATAGAAGGGAGGAACAAGAGGGCATTGCCACAGTTTGAAGAGATTGACTAATGGAACCAATTAGATATGATTTTCTTATTACTGTTGTTCCTTGAATGATCCTAGACAAGGACTCTTCATTTTGATTTCTATAGTAATATGTCATGATTATGTTGGGTGCATTTTTTTGTTTCTCAACAAGGTCATGTAGTTTATTCATTGGGAATGTCATCATAGATAAGGCCACAATGATCCCTCATTTTACTTATGAAATTGATTGTTGTGGTAGTGTAGTCTTCTCCTTGATAATCAACATGACAATTTATTTCTCTATCAATTTCTCTTCACCCCAACATTTCTATTTATTAGCACTACGTATTCTGAGCTTGGTAAAACATAGATATAACCTCCCATTAATTTTCTATAGTTTTTCTCTAAACATCTTCATTGTCTTTAGTTTCAGAATCATTCAGGTTTTCAAAATTTTGTGTAGATGTTATGCATTCAACATGGAAAGTGTTGTAATTGAATGTCTCCCAATTTTCTATGATAGAGGCATCATCATGACCAATATCTAGTTTATTATCATAATCTTTTTTGTAGAGAAGTAACTTTGATATATAAAATCTAATCCATTTACCTCACTCATGTGAAGGGATGGATACAAACCCAGGAAACACTAACAATTATGGCTTTTTCCTTTGGCTTCCATTTTTTTTCTCTTTTTTTCTTAGGATTATATATATCAATGATTTGGAAAAATCAATTAATATTATACCTTCCATACATAATGGCCTTTTTTGTACCCTTTCATTATGTAATGTTATAGGTTGAACACCTCACGTGTGATGTCTAGATTAAAAATCTCCTACTGCACTCCACCAATGGAAGTTCTTATAACATCTAACATGTTTCTTGAGCACCAATGTATCTTTCTATGATTTCCTTAGTTAGAAACCTCCTATATGTGCATATGGTTAAATCATCTAGATTTTCCATGTTGGATAGGAACATCAACTTTTGGTAGTATATTTTTGAGCTTTTCTCTTTTTTTCCCACATACTTGGCAATGTATTTAATGAAAACATGTTTAGAAAGAATGGGTTATGGTAAAGAAGAAGAGATGTACCTAAAATTGTGAAGCCTGCGAATGTTGTGTGAAAATATTGTGTTATGGATAAGAAGAAGAAAAGCTCATTTTCTAGCAAGAAGTTCTCTACAACTGTGAAGTTGAGGAATGTTCATACAAATTTAAGTTGTCCTACTAGGACAAGAGGATTCTATGATGAAACTTTCTTCATGATTTCTTTTATGACTTTACTAGGATGATGTAGGTAGTGTTCCTTGAAGATAAGTTTGAGGCAATTATTAAGTTTAACTTTTTTAAGAATAGAGCTAAGAATGAATATGGAGTGAAAATTAATTATTTAAGATCAAATAGAGGTGGAGAATTTACCTTCAATGAGTTTAACACCTTTGGTGAACTAAATGTAATTAAGAGATAGCTATCAAAATCAAAGACTCGTGATAAAAATATAATTGATGAAAGAAGAAATTGGTTTTTAATAGATGAAATGAGAGCCATGATGTTTGAGAATGATGTATCAAAGACATTTAGAAGAGAAGTAGTCAATATAGTAGTATACATAATAAACAAAGTGCAGATTAGAAAATGTACAAACAAGACTCCCTATGAATTATGGTTTGGACATGCGCCCACAGTGAAGTATTTCAAAAATTTCAGATGAAAGTGTTACATAAAGAGAGATGATGATATTGTTAAGTTTGATTCAATAACTAATGAAGGTATGTTCCTAGTTTATTCATTTAAATAAAAGGTTATAGATGTTTTAATCAAAGAACTCAGACTATTGTTGAGCGTGAAAATGTAAAAGTTGATGAAAAGTTTCAAGTGAAAGAAAGGAAATCGAATTAGAATTCTGACGAAGAATGATCCAATCCTAAGTCTATCATAGAAAGTTTTGAAAAAAAAATTGAGACTAACAATGATTTGTAGAATGATGTTCAAGTTGTGCAATGGAAAGAAGAACCAAGATCTGAACCTAGAGAAGAAGTAAGAGTTGAGTCAGTAATGCCTACACCTAACAAGAATTTCACAAAGAATTACCATGCTAATTAGATTATTGGAAGAAAATAAAAAAGACATATGAAAAGAAGAAAAAAACATGAGGAATTGTGTTTGATTTCCCACGTTCAACCAAGGATGATCATTGGATTCAACCAATGAAGGAAGAACTAGATCAGATTGTGAAGAATGAGACATGGCAATCAATTCCTAGACCTAAAGATAAGAATTTTACCAAAATTGAAGCTATAATAATATTCTTGGCTTATGCAATAGGTAAGAAGTTTAGAGTGTGTCAAATTGATGTGAAGTCAACATTTTTGAATGGAGAACTTGAAGAAGAATTTTACATTAAGAAGCTTAAAGGATTTCCTTTGACACAAGAAGGAAACATGGTATGCGGATGGAAGAAAGAATTGTATGGACTTAATCAAGCACCTAGAACATGATATGAGAGGTTGGACAAGAACTTAGCAAATTTGGGATTTTCTAAAAGTGTAGCAAATAGTAATTTAAGTATTTGAAAGAAATTGAAAATGGTTTGTTGGTTATTGTAATATTTGTGGATGCCATGATATTTGGAGGTAATGATGAAGCAAGAGACAAATTTGCTAATGAAATGAAGAATGAATTAGAGATGAGTATGATTAGTGAAATGAAATATTTCTTAGGTTTAAAAATTGTGCAAAACAATGATAATATTTTCCTATCTTAGACTAAGTATCTAAAGGAATTGTTGAAAATATTTGGCTTGGAAAGTTGTAAACCTATTGGAACACCTATGATAACTAGTCACAAGTTATCTAGAAAAGATGAGAAACCTACAATGGAAAAAAGGTATGGATCCATGATTTGAGGTTTGAAATATATAACTCACACTAGACTAGATATAGAAAATGCAATTGGTATAGTTGCAATGTTTCAAGGACCCTAGGAAATCACACTATGCAGTAGTAAATTTATTTTTTAGATATTTGAAGGGAACACTTGATTTTGGCTTGTGGTATGAAAAATCGAGTGACTTTACTTTGTGTGCATACACTGATGTGGATTGGTAAGGCAATATGGAGGGAAAAAAAAGTACAAGTGGAAGATCATTTATTCTTAGAAGAAGATTGGTTTCTTTGTTGAGAAAGAAACAAGATTGTATTTTACAAAGTACAAAAAAAGTTAAGTATGTAGGAGAAAAAAACAATTGTGATCAGATCATGTGGATGAAAAAAAAGTTGAAGGACATTGGGATAATATTTTCAAAATCTTTTATCATAGATTATGATAAAAAGAGTACAATATGTATACCAAAGAATTATATCTTACTTTATAGAACTAAGCATATATCTATTAAATATCATGTTCTAAGAGAGAAAGTTGTGGAGAAAGATATCATATTAGAGTATGTGAATAAAAAAGGGTGGATTGAATATATTTTTACAAAGCCTTTTCCTAAAAATACATTTGAGTATTTACAAGGTGAGTTTGAGGTTATACCCCTACCTACTTCTGAGTAGATAATGTGGAGAGTGCATCAGTCTTGTGGTACATAGAACTATTGTTTATCTAGATGAAATTCTGATCGGGGAGTATTTATGGTGAGTAGATTCATCAAGGAATCTTAGTATCTAGTATAGAATAGTATCTTTGGAGACTTGAGTTGATTGGAGACATTGAGTTGTAGATTGACATAATGATGCCTTTGTCATTGATGTCAATCGAGGAGAGTTGTATATGAAAAATAGCTTCTATGAGGAAGAGTATTGTACAAGAAAGGGGAAGAGATGGATATATTGATGTCAATGGGGAGAAACATTGAGTTATATCAATGGTGGATAAGTGTAAACAATTTAATCCATGTAAGAATGAGAAAGAATAGATAGAGAGTTGTTCCTATAAGTTTTAGATTTGATTGATGAAGAGGATTTGAAGAAGAGATCATAAGCAACAACAAAGTTGGACTTAGTATTCTTGGAACTTAGATGTTTTTTCATCTATGTTGACATCAATGCCAAGGGAGTAGGTTGTTAGCATAAATTTTGATGGTATTCCTTTGAGGGAGTATCCTAAGAATTGAAGAGTTTGTTGGCATGATTTGCATGTTGCATTCATGGCTATGTTCATCATTGATGTCAACATAGTATTATTTCTAGAAAGATTGGTAGGGTAGTAGATAGAGAATGAGGTTGTACAAATTATGTATTGAATATGACATTAAGAGAAATTGAGGATATGCTCTACATTGTGTTTTGATGAAGTGGAAAAATGCATGTGTAGAGAGTTAAAGTCATGCAAGAGTTATTCAAGAATTAGAGAGGACAATGTGGAGATAGAGTATATAAGAAGTGGTTTATGATGTTTGGATTACATCTCTTCATAGGGATAGAATTTGATTCCATGAGAGAAGATAGATAATGATAGTAGACAACCTAATGATGACATCAGTGTTGGAATAGTTTAGAATAACTAAGAGGGGGCTGAATCAGTTATCCAAGGTCCAAAACTCCCAATTAAACTTCTCATTGCTTAACAAAACTCACACATATATCTCCTTGTCATGTATCTTTCATGCATCCATTAGATTATTCAAAACTTGAAATTTTAGGTTATTGTCCTAGGTTAAAATCACTTTGTAGAAATGTAAACATGAAACATAATAGAATCATTCACACATATGACATAAGGATTTTACATGGAAACCCAGTTTGGGAAAAACCATTAGTAACATGATACTAATTCTCACTCTTCTAAATTGATGCCCTCTAAAAGGCCAACCCTATTAAAGGTTACCATACACATTGTTAAATGTGACCAGCTAGCTAAAGGATTTCAATCACTATGTTAGGAGTGAGACTATTTAGAAGACTTTAAGTCATTCCATTAGAATGCCACCTATTTAAGGGTTTTACAAATGAGTGGTAGGTGAACCTTAATCCAAATAATTTACCCTAAATTGATACAATGATTAGAGAGTAATAGTAAGGCTTGATCTAACAATAAATCACAACTCACTTGCAAATTATAGATATCTATTTTAGTCCTACATTTTTCTTGGCTTCATTAACTTCAACTCTAATAGCTCATTCACCCTTCAAGTATTCATCACCTTAAGCCTTCTTTCTTTTCATTCCAATTGAAGATTCTATAGTTTGTCCTCCATATGAAGTGATACCCTAGACTCATTGTCTTCCTTGGGATCTCCCACATGCCAACTATTGCTTCATGCCTAGTATCCCCTTATAAAGAGAATTTAGATCTTTTGTCACTTGATCACAATCACCCATTCTAGGGTTAGCTTAGCTTCATTGAATCTTCCCACTTTTATATTTTGTCCCCTCTAGAAACTTCCTTGTCAATCCTCCTTGAATTTTTCTCAAAATAGTTTACCTTGAATTCTATGCCACCAACTCATCAAGATTATCTTCCACATGTTAGATACAATTCAAGAAATCAATCTTGTCAGCTCAGATTTGTCAAATTCATGATCTAACTCATAATGTTGTCACTTCACATTAACTAACCTCTAATTCTTGTCACACACTATGTTGCTTGACATCCACTAGTAATTCACTTGGAACATACTAAATTTTACTAATGCCTAGCATCGACTAAAATTTACTCGGCTTACACTATGTTCACTTGTCATATACTAAATTTTTACTTTGCTCGAATCCAACTAATTTTCTGCTCAACTTACACTATCATTGCTTGGCACCAACTGTGCACTCAGTCAAGCTTAGCAAACACAATTCTTCTTCCTTGTTCTTCTAGACTTAATCAACATATCCATTCTTTGTAACCTTAAGTAGATAAATAATACACTATATCATCACTATCTTAATTGATCTTTGTACTTCTTTTATAGACCTTAAGTCAACATTTCCTCTAGCTGCTCTTGTTATCTCATTTGATTAAATCCTCTTTATCAATCAAACAAATAATATTACTCAAATTAACTAAGCAATTGTCTTACTAAAAAGTTGCAGGTTTGACATTAGTGACAAAACAATGACTAAAACACGTTCTCATACTTGTATTAATATTTTCCCAAAATTTAGAGAGTGTGTGGTGTTAAAGGTCGCATGTGTGAGAATTTGTATCAACTTTGTAGCTGACAATGATTTGTAATTTCAAAGAGATTTAATGAATTGTAATATCTTAATGAGCTCCTATTATAACTAATTGGGAAAGCCTTGAGGATGACTCAATAAATTATTTTGAGCATATGGCATAGAGGAAATTTATTTTCCTTTTTGGGAATGTGTGTAACATGTGCAAGTTTGAATTGTGAAAGTCATATATATGTGAAGTTTGTAAATGCATGTAAGTGATTAGAGGTATTAGTATGTTGCAAGTTTGAAGATTTGGTATTGAGATCTAAGAAAGAGTTTGGTGTGGTATTGGCATAGTAAGAGGATAGAGTAATAGTTCAAGTTGCATAATTCAATATCATTTATATTATTCAACAATGAATCATATAGAGACCAAATTGATAGTGAGTTTAGAGCACTTGCCCCTGAAGTTGTTTGGATAGTGAGTCCATCTACCTTCTACAAATCTTAAAAGGGTTGGCACAACTCCTAACATGGATTCAAATTGTCCTAACAAGGATTGATATGTACTCCATTTATTTCATTAGCTCTAAATAGATTCCATCCTCTTACAAGAAATGTTTATATTAGTACATCATTTTGTGGGTACCATCCCCACCATGGTTTTCCCTCTAATCAAGGGTTTCCCCAGTTAACAAATCTGGTGTTAATGTGTAGGTGTATCTTCTTATGGGTTTTGACTATACGATTCACATGCTTAAGGTTTAATAAGATTGATAAAATTTAAATTGATTTGAGAATTGATTCACCCCCCACTTCTCAATTATCTCAGTGGACTTTAGTTTCTAACAAAGGATTGCTAAGGAATCTATTATTTGGTAGACTGACTGAGGAAAATCCTTCATTATATTTTCCACCACAATCATAATAATCATATATCCTTTAAGGGCATGGGCTATATAGAGAAAATTATGAAATATATTTATCTCCTTCTTATATACAACAACTTTAGTAGGTCTCACTATTAACATGGAAAACAAGGATAAAGCAACTAGTAGGATACCCAATAACATCAAAATTATCCCTCTATTTTCATGCTCATAAATTGCATGGTATATTTGAGTGAAGATTTCTCTATTAAGCCCCACAAATCCTTTGATAATCCCAAGAACACTTCCTCTACTATGAGGGAATTTTTTCACACATTTAACAAGAGCCCTTATGTTGGTAAAAGTTTGAGAGTTGGCTCCTATACATATGTACAAATACATCTTCCGTGGATTAGGCTTCACAACCCTTTACACCATAGATAACCATATCATCAAATAGCCATTGATGCACATGATGATGACTCCTACCCCAAAAAATACCCATGGTGGAGTGATCTCATTGATCAGGCTAGACACAATTCCAACATTCCCCCCTAGATCATTGAAAAACCCTAGTGTGCTCAAGGTTTCTTGATCATACCCTAGGACTATTTTTACTATTTGTGATGTCTCTCCTATAAGGGCCATGATTAAATATACACAAATACCACAATCCATCTTCCCTTGGGCTCATCTATGGCCAAAAGAAATGCCTCTTGTAAATCCATAATGTCCATACAAGTGAAGCTTCTTTTCTACCTTGATTCATCCCTCACCCTTGTTTCTCCCCTCTAGGCCTTATTTTCCTTTTATAGAATTGCAATTTAGGCAACTTCTAAGCAATAGGTCTAGAATGTTCCATTTATTTTAATATTAATTAATTAAAAAATAAAAATTAATCAATTGAAAATGGAATTGAAAAGAATTATACTATTTTAAAATTAATTAATGATTGGAACATTGTAGGTGATGCATTTACAATGACCTCTAATAAGACAAAAAAATAAAAATCAAGTCAAAAAAAATGTGGTCTCATGATGTGAATGAAAATATCCTCTATTAGGGTCCATTTGGTTCATGGAATTGTAGTAATTGAAATTTCTACACTTCTTTATTCAGCCAAATGAACGTTTTGCAAATCTTTATTCCTTTTTTTGGGATTTTACTTGAACTATTTGTTTCACTCAAAAGATAAGTGTGAAGACACATTTTTATGTGTAAGCTAGGAGTTGAAGGGAGACTCCAAAAAGTACTCCAATCTATTGCTTTCACACTCCTCAAAAAACACAACCAGGTTTTGATTTTCAATTCCAACTTGCTAGTAGGAAGTCGAAAAACCTGGTTTTGAGGATAAATTAGAAGTTGAAAATTCTAATTCCAATTTTCCAATTTTGAAACAATTGTAAAAAAATTCAAATCCGGGTTATGAAAAGGCCAATTCCTATCACCTTCTAGGAAATAAATGGACCCTTAAAGAACTTCTCATCTACAGAAAGTTTCTCATGCCATGCATATTTTTTCAACAATGTCATTGTTAGGGTAAGTGTAGAAAGATCACTTTTTCTTTTTGTTCATTGAACAAAATTTGTAAGGACATCATTTTAATGAAATAGAGAAGGATTGGCACAAAAAATTATGGAAACATTGCTGACAAGTAACAATATCCCTCCTTCTTGACTATGGTTACAGTACAATTTATTTGGGAAAGGTCTTTATGGTATCAAATATGGTGAGGAACAAAATAGCCTATGACAATATCAATTATTTATTATATAATTCTTGAAGAGCACTAGTTCTATGAATGAAACCCAAGTTGTCCATGAAATACCAAAGTGCAAAATCTATGTAATGATTTTGTTAATTTGGGTGTATGGCCTCTTATCTCCTAGTTATGGTAGAGGATAATGATGAATCGATGTGCCTCAAGGTGAATGTTAGAAAATTCATTGGAGAATATTCAAGGGGAGGGTCTTTCTCATTAGCTCAGGAGGGCAATACAAAAACCATCTTAACAATTAGCAATAATATGGAGAGTAGTAATGGAACAAATTTTCCTCCACTCAATAGGGAGATCTTAGTTAATACATCAAGTAAAGAGGAAAATGGGAAAGGTAATATAATCAAAATGTTGGAGGAGCTAATAGACACAGGTAAAACCCGCCAATCCGATGGTGACAAAACTATGGAGGAGCTTGTTGGTCTAATTTTTTACATATTAATTTTTCTTAGAATCATGGTGAAAAAATTAGATGTGATTTATTTTGTTAGGTCCTAGGTTTTTAGGTTTTGGTCTTGTATTTTTGATATCTTTTAAAATCTATGTAAAACCCTAGGTCTTGCCTTTTAAATCTTATTTTGGCATGAAAGTCTTAACAGGTACTGAATATTCTTTCCCACATACATCAAGGTCATTGTTGAGTCCTTTTTAAAAATCTTATCCCATCATTGCATCTTGTTAGAATCAACAGATGTCACGTACTCGCTATAAAAAGTTACGAGGTTGTTTCCTATAAATATGTAGCGACCATCAGAGAACTATGTCTTGGTGCTAAAAGTGAAGTTCGACACTGAAAAAACTATATTAATATTCAGGCATTATGGTCAGGTGTTATCTCCCAGGATTATTAGTGTTAGAAAGGAAACATGAGGATGAATTTGCAAATGTTGTCACCAGAATTGAAGTTTCTCCAGCAACTCACTAAGTCGCTATTGAAAAATCTATGCGACTTGCCGGTAGCGACATAGCGAGTACCTAGATTTTAAAGGAAGCGGCAACCTTTTTTAAAAACTAATGTTATCATGAAAATTCCCATGCAAGTTCATAAATATGCATGATCACCTTCTCTGACACTAGTATTAATTGATGAATTTTCAATCAATGTGTTTTTGTTCTCCATCACTCGAGTTTTGACTCCGCCGAAAGTCACTATCTTGCTAGCCGAGAAGTTGGTGTTTTCACTAGTAGCAAGGTAGCAACTAGTTAGAAGGTTGTGATGTAATGGAAATCTTAAAAGAGATGGGCCTTGAACAATTGATTCATAAAAAATGAGTTGTACAGATTAAATGACACGGTGGCATCCTACTTAGCATTTATAGGCCAGAAGTTTTGACTCCGTCGGAGCTTGCTATGTTACTACCAAGAAGTTTGTGATTTTTGTCGATAGTGAGATAGTGACATGCTTAAAAATTAAAAACATGGTAGATTCAAGGAAAAAATGATGTCATTAGAAATTAAATAATATATATGTGTGCCAGCATGTTAAGCCAGCTTAGCAACAACAGTATCTTGGACCCACTCCCCATGCATAGAACATGTAACTGATTCTAAATAGTTAGATCATGCATAAATTGATGATACTCGCTAACTTTCTAAGGAAAGATGTGTGAAAGTTATGTATAGCAAGGTAACAAGTGAGGGACCCACCATTGTTCTCTGAAGGGTTGTATCAAATGTCTACCATAGGATCGAAGAAAAATCAATGGTTATCACTAGCTCACTATAAAAAGGTGCTCGAAAGTTATGTATAGCGAGGTAGCGAGTTGATGACACATGTCCTCAGTCATCTGTGGGCCCAATTTGAAACACTAGCATTAGAGGAAAGGTACAAATGGAGTTATTTTATTGGGTTGAATGCCAGCGTGTTAAGAGGAAATGTGAGTCAGCCCAGTTTTCATTCCGTGATCATAGGAGTTTTCAAGGATCTATGATGCAAATTTAAAAGGAAGTATGGTGCCACTCTGTTTCTCTATTTTGTGCATTTATGATGAATGAAAGCTTCACACGTGAGAAAAATAGTGTATAATATAGGAAATTTCATCACTTTTAGTCTCACTCGAAAAAATATTTTGCATTTTTTGAGCACAAGAGCCTATTGATTGTGCTGTGTCAAGACTGGTAAAGACATGAAGTGATTCCTCATTTGGTTGAGAGAAATTGCAGGGATTCAAAGAAGAACAAGTTTGGAAAATCAAGTAAGTACTCATATTACAACATTTGTAGCATTCCAATTCCTTTCATTATGATCAAGAAGCCTCCTAAGAAAGCATTTTCTGAGCAAGTTAATTATACGGATAGGAATGTTCATGATGATTTGTTAGAATTACTCCCAGAATCCACCACTAAACCTACACAAGTTAAAAAATTGATTTCCTTAAACCTTAAGCTTAAAATTGTTGATGGCTTATATGACAAGGGGAACTAGGTTAGGGATGCAACAACTACTCAAACTGGTCTTGTCTTGTTTAAAAAATGGTTTTCAGAGAGGAATTTGTTTGCCCCGCATGCTAATGTCTAGAATTTTGATTTGGGAAAGCTAGTAGTTCCAAGTGTTTTCATGAATTATAATTTTCTTGAAGCCATTACCAAGAATTACGACCAAGCTATTAGGGTGGTGAGAAGAAATGATGGTGTGCCTCTAATCTCAATTAGTCATGAAGAAATTAGAGAGGTTTTTCACCTAGAACCATTTTTAGATTACCATGTGCCAATCAATCTACCAAAACTAGAAAATGAATACAAACAAAAGAAGGATGTAATTAGGGGAGGTGCACTAAGGACACGCATTGGTACAATAGGAAATCTATCAGTAATTACTGCAGCCTCTGGAGAACCATTTAAGAAGAATCTTTTCACTTCCCAAGCTATAGAGATATACAAGACCCTGTGTCATGTTTTTGGTGAAGATGAGCAGGATTTCATGCCCATTGGCCTTATGTATATGATGGTTCAAATTACTTCTTTTGGTGTAGATATTATCTTTGATTTTTCTTCCTATTTGGCTGAAGAAATTCATACTGGTTTAGTTGGAATTGCAAAATGGAAGATAGAAAAAAATTTTGGACACTATTCTCTATTGATGCACATGTTCTTGTTCAAAGGGGTGACTTATTTTGGTAAAGAGATGGATTTGAATAGAGAAGAGAATGGGGAAGCACTACTAGTCTAGTTGTGGAGTGTAGATATGACCTGGGATGCTGATAATGCTAATTTTGTTAGATTTGATAGATAGTTTGCTTCCAAGTTGAGATGCCTCATATTGAATGACAATCCCAAGATCCCCAAGGCACTAATGAGACTCATCAAGCCTATGGATAACCCCCATAATTTTAAAGTTTCACATAATTGGGGAGATATCATCCCTTACTCTGTTTCTACTATTTTAGGAATTTATGGTTTTAAGGGGAGCCCTCATGTCTTGCCCTACCAAGTACCTTTCAAGGTAGGAATGGCTAAAGTTTTGTGGCAATTAGGAGGAGTAGAAGAAATGTTTTTGTTGAAAAGGCAACTAGGGCCAATTTTCCCTACTTGCACAATGGCCCATTAGTTTATGATTACTAAAGGGGGTTGGCTCTTTTTGCGTAAAATTTTGGATCAGTATATGATGGCTGTCTCCCATCCCTATTTTTGTGATTTTGAGGGATTTTTTAATCAAACCTTGAAGCATAGAATTAAGTTGGGATAGGTCAAACATGATTCATATTATCTAGATGACATTATAAGGAATGAATTCTCATTGCAGGAGTAGGAAACTAAAAAAGAAAAATAGAGAGTTTATTCCTAGGTCCTAGAATTCATTCATTGTTTTGATCAGAAATATAGTCCTTTAGATAATGCTAATACAGAGGCTAACAAAATAAATAAGCTCATGAGTAACTTCCCTGAAATAATGGAAGCTATGAATGAGAAGAAATAATTTTTTATTGATTCTTATCCTGATAAGGCCAGAGAAGTCATGAGGAGGTTGGTTTTCACTCCTCATCTAGGAGCTGGTCAAATAATTGTACAAAAGAAGCCTAGTTACACTATAATTCAAAATAAAAGGGCTCCTGTAGATAAGGGCAAGCAAATAATAGGATCCTCCAGTATAGCCCAAGAGGAGAGACCTGATGATCCTAGTCCCATGAGGAAAAAGGTAATGAAAGAAGAGAGGCCTCAAGTTGAGGAATATTCACCCACTCAATCCCCTTTGAGGATTGGAGAAGAATAGCGCACTGGTGAGAAAATTGAATAGATAGGATCACAAGGAGTTATTTTTATTACTCAAGCAGAATTAGATGAGGGCAACCCTCCAAAACCTCCCCTCCCAAGTTTGGATCTAATAGTAGTAGACTATAGAGGCAGGGAATTGGACCTTGTATTAGAATAGGCAAGTCATCAATTTTTGGTTGATGACAACTTTGTGAAATCTAGGACTTTTTAGTAGTTTGCATGGAGGGAAAACATGAATATTTTTGAGGAAAAATGTAAAAGCTTGAAAATAGAGCATCCAAAAATGGATGAAGCGTCCATCCAGAACCAAACAAAAGAAGAAATGATAAAAGAATTTCAGAATATAAGCCCTAAGGATGGAAGGAAAATGGTGAAGGCATCTAACATTTTATTGTTACCAAATTGGAATATTGTTGATGCCTTGGTTTTTAGTTCTGTTTCAAATAAATTGACTTTGCAAGATAAAAATAAAAGGGACTTCCAAGGCACTACATTCATTGAAGATCAAGCTGCATTGGTCAGTTGGTCATTGAGAAGAGGATCTAGAGCTGCATCATCACAACTAGATGAGTCTAGATTGATGGGAAGCATAATTGTGAGAAGAGTTGCTAATACCTCACATGTACAGGCAGCACATTGGAATGTGGATTCATCCCAATTTATTTTGGCCACTACTAAGAAAGAGGAACATGCTATATTTAAACTATAGAGTAAATATGAAACAATTCTTGATGCCTATAATAAGGAGGTAAAAAGGAGAATTGAGCTTGAGGACAAGCTAAAAAGGAAGCCCACAAGGCTGAGAATTACATACCCCCCAAGGCCACCTATTGAACCCTTCAAATTAACTCCAATTATTGAAATACCAGACACCCCAGAAAGGCCTCAGTTCTACACTACAAAGGAGTTTGAAGAGGAGAAGAAAAAATTATATGCACTACATGTAGAACTAAATGATTAGTATCAAGAAAAATTGAGGCAGGGTGTTATGTATTTAGTGGACAGGATAGAATGGCCATCATTTTTTGATTTATTATCAGGGATTGCAATCATCAGGGATGAATTGAAGAGAGATGAAGCTGTATTCAAACCCCTTGTGTAGAAGTAGACAAAAAGAAATGAAGATATCACTGCTATGTGTATATCTGTCATCCAGTTGCCCTGTCATTAAATAGAAAAAATCTTTGACTTGTTGAATAAATTGCAAGGATTTGATGATAAGAAAAATTCTTTTCAAAAAAGATTAATTAATTGTTTTTCCAAGTATATTGCAGAAAATTTTGATTTATTCCCTTATGCATTAAAGACCATTGATAAAGTGAAGGAAAAAGAGGAATGGAAGAGGGAGTTGGATGAGATTTTTTGTGAAAGGATAAATAAAGTTATAAAGGAAACTGGACACTTGTTATGGGCTATGACAAATGAGGAGTTGGTTAAAGTGCAAATATTCTCTAACTCCATCAGAAAAGAATTGGTTGATCTAGAAGAAATTGGAAATTCTCTGATAATAGTACAAAGAGATGTCCTCAATTTTGATTGGCTTGATGACACTATCTACAATGAGTGGAAGGAAAAGTTTATATCTATAGAACAGACAGAAGAAGATGATGAGGTGGAGGGTGATGATGAAGAAGAGGGTACAAAAGTAGAAGCCACCTCTTCCATTGATGACAAAGGCAAAGAGAATCCTTAGGTAGCAAGAGATGACTCATCATTGTCACATTTGATGGCCACCTATCCTAAGGAACTAGAATGCTAAAAGAATTTGATCATAGTATTTTTTTCCTTTCCAAAGGGAATAACAGAAGTGGACCCACAAAAGGATTTTCAATGTACTAGTCTTTCTATTATTCATAGTTTGGTCTTGTTGTGATAGGTGTATGTAAAAATCTTTTGAAGGACACTTGTCAATCACATTTGCCCTATGTTTATTGCAACTCAATTCTATAAATGAGTTTTCAAGGCAATGTGATGGTCCAAAAAACTTGTATATTTTTTGTTTTCTCTCAAGAAAAGTACAGATAGTCGGTCCAATAGTATGTAGTTGTTTTGAGTTTGCTTCCAATTGTACTCCTTGATGACACATTGAAATGGCAGAAATAGCAATCTATTCTTGGCTTTCAATTGATTTCTATTGGTCATTGTAGTAGTCATCTGAAAGGATAATACAAAGGGGTATTTACACTATATTTGTGTCATCAATTTCTGTCTCCATTTTATGGGTTTGTCTACTTTGAAGTCATTTTAAATAAGGTTTAACTTGGTTGAATGCAATCTGGATGGGTTGTATGTTGATATCATTGTTGCTTTTAATTCAAGGAATTATAGAAATGCTTCAATGAATCAGTAGGGTTTATGAGTTTATAGAAAGGATACTTCATAAGAATGGAAATGGGTGATTACAATTGATTAATTCATTTACAAGTTATTTGAATTAGATCTCCCACCAATAGTTAATTTTTTGCCCAATGGATAAGGCACTGGTCACATAAGTCAGAAGTGAGCAAAGGTGAATTCTGCTACTACATATCAAATCATTTTTTAAAAAAATCAAAACCATTTCATTCCATTTTGTTTAAAGTTACAAATGCTAGTTACTACCCATTTGCATATAGTTTTTTGAGTCTTAGATAGCCACTAATTCTAGGAATACTTGTAAACTATAGGAGGTTTATAACCAGATCTGCTTATAGGGGATGCATATAGATTTGAGAAGCTTTTAGAGAAAATTGATAAATAGTGTATATGCCTGAGGGTAAAAGATGAGAATAAAAATGAAACTAAGATAATTTCATACCACAGTTTGCATTAGAATCATCCCTAGGTATACCCACCTTGGTTTAACAGAGCCTAAAGAGTAGAAAACCATTTTTGGTTTTCTTGAAGTTGGGTCAAAGTGGTTTATTCATGTAATTGCTACTAGGAATTGGCTAATCCTTAGATTGTGTGAGTAATTTCACTGTGATATTGAACATTTTGTTGCTCAGTAGTTTCAAACACCAATAGAGCTGACAAATGAAGGTAAAACCCTAGAATATGTACTTGATCTAGGGGATAAAAATTAGTGAAAATTTAAATTTCCCAAATGGCCCAAGAATCAACATCATTACAAAGTGTTTGCAATTCTGACTCCAATACAACTTGAATGGGTGAAATTAGAGTTTGGATGCCAAAGTTATGGTTAGTCAAAGATTGTTCAAACCAAGTACAAAGGTCATAAAAAGGTAAAAAAATCAAATTGAAGAGATTCTTAAGAGCTTTTTAATGGCATTCATTTGTAAAAAAATAGATTTAGTATGTGAAAGTTATCATCGCTTAAAGTTGGAAGAAAATGTTTTAAAATAATGTCATTAGCATGATGTTAGTGTCATCCTAGCTAGCATCGTAACATGGAACAACAACTGACATGGCACTTGGATGAAATTTCCTTTTCCAAAAGTGAGGTAATTAGATTTGAACCCATCACATGCATTAAATAGCAACCCAATTTTATTGCTACAACACTGATTGCTCTTTACCATTATTTGAAGCTTTCGTATTTTAACCAAATAACAAATTGGCCACATGGGAAATGGAGGCTAACAGGGATGGATCTCTTGACCAGGTTGCTAGCCTCCCAAAATGTACTTTGGCCACAATGTTATTTGGCAATAGAATATTTTGTATTTAAACACAGTTAAATCACCCATCTTTAGATAAATAAGGATATGGGTGAGAATAGCCCCTAAAAGTAAAACAAGACCAAATTTATGAAATGGAAAAAGGAATATTTTTGAGATGATTTTCCTAAGGATGATTGTTTTGGTTATGTTGGTTAAAGTCTAATTATGGAAAATTTTATGTACAAAAGGGGGTAGTGGGCGTTTGAAAAATCATCTAGGTGATGAGAAGGAAATTATGATCTTGAAGGCTTGATGATTATTCCTACACATTGGAGAATAATTTTAGAATTCTACTTGAAGGGAAGATCTTGAACACTTGTAATTTATTTTTTGGAGTTAATTGAACCAATCCCTCTATTTTAGAAGGACTTAGAGACATAGTCCCACCCGTGAACAAACTCTGGTATCAATGGTGTTTTATCTTCTATCTCTCTACTCTCTTTCTTTCAATCATTATCTTATTATTATTTTTTTCCATTTAAGCATTTAAGTTATGTTAATTCATTAATTAGTTTTTTGAATTAAATTTATGTAATTATGTTAAGCATTCCTCTGTAGTAGTTCTAGATCCTAATCAGATAAGTAATTCTAATGATGTGCTTGAATCTATTAAGGATTGTCAGTATAGATTTGTAGTTCTATTCTTTTTGAAGGGCATTCCCACTGAAAGTGATTTCTTTAAATGGGATAAAATTAATTGGGAAAGCAAAGGGTGGAAAATTGAAGCTCTGAGAGGTTTGGGTAAAGGCTAAATTTCTTGTAAACTCAAATCTGTTAATGTTCCTCAAAAAATTCTCCAATATGGGACATGAGTAATATGTAGAAAAATTTATTATTTATAGGCTTGGACATTAGATTTTTCTCCTGAGGGCCCTTCTAGATCAAAATAACCAATGTGGATTGAGTTACCATTTCTTAATCTAGCCTTTAGACCATTTTTGAAAAAAATAGTAGAGCAACTTGGAAGGGTTATTTGGTGCAAGAATAATGATAAGTTGTCTAGACTAAGGGTGCATCCAAGGGCTTGCATTGAGATAGATTTGAATAAATAGTTACCGAAAAATATTAAGTTAGTTGGTCCACATTTTTAGTTTTCTCGGCCAATAATCTACCTTAATAAACCCAATCCATATTTTTCTATAGACAAGAGGGACATTTGATAAGAGACTTCTCATCCCGTAAGATAAGAGTTAGACTCCCCTAGGTAATAACTCCAACCTCAAACCTTGAGTTACAATCTCCTCAGTCTATGGTCTGCCCAATCAAAAAGTCTAATCAATCTACTAGTAATCCAGAGATCCTAAATGACAATGTGTCATCTCCTACCTATAAAGATGTCATAATGGTAGATAGTTGGAGGCTGATTAGGAAAAGAAAAGACCCTCCTAGGTTCATTTCTTCATAAAATATGAGGTCTTCACCTTTTCATAATCATTCTTCATCACCAACTAGAGCCAATGTCAAGAATAAGGAAACAACCCTATCTAGTCCTTCCACAAGGCATAGATCACCTTCTTCTTCAAAGAGAATCAACTCTATTGTTCAACTCAAGAGACATTGATCAAAGTCACCCAATCCTTATATTAAGGATCAGGAAAATTTTGAGAAGTCTATTATACATGAATACCATTTGGATGTGTTGCTAAGAGAGGATGAATTTCCTACCTCAATCTAACTAAGAACTTTAAAAATGTGTCTTGGAATGTTAGAGGGTTATCCCTCCCACACTGCAAATTTGAGGTTAAGAAAACCATTGTTTAATGGAAGCATGATTTTTTATTCTTACAAAGAGGTCAAGTTAAACAGCCCTCACCTTGTAGCTTCATTACTCAATGTCTGGAGAGAGGGATTCTTCTTCTATACACTACATAGTGAAGGTATGGTGGGTGGGGGGGGGAGGGGGGTGGGGAGCAGTCCTAGGGCTAGCTTCCTAGATCAATAGATTTATCATTGAAAAAGGGGAGGACCCTACACATTATTATGAGTGGGTCCTCTCTGCATAAAAGAAAGATGTGAGTTATGGGATTGGTTGTCTAATAATTTACCTCAGGATGATTGGGTTTTTGGAGGTGATTTTAATATGGTGAGCATCACTTAGGTTGCAATTGGTCCAGCTATGTAAAACTCGGCAATGATGAATCTGATCAATAGCTTTTTTGTCACAACACTATAGGTGTCATAGATCCAATTAGTAAAAAATAAACAAGTTACCATCAAAATTACTGTAGGATAAGAGGTGAAGAAAAACATAGTAGATTAGATAGATTTTACATCTCCCTAAGCTTATAACTTGTTGAAGGTTCTATATGAATTTTGGTTAGTGTGGATTATACTACCACACTTTTAGATCACTTTCCTATTGTTTCTATTATTACTAAGGGGAATTTGAAGGTGGCTAAATGAAAACTGCTATTTAAACTTAACACCTCTTATCTGAATATTTCATCCTATGTTGATGCTTTGGTTGGGTTGTGGAACTCATTCCCCAAGCCAAAAGAAGGAGATTCCTAGAGTGTGGGGGTATTTAGCTATCTCTAAATGTGCTCAGTTTTTATGTTAATTGGGCAAAAAATTAGCATGGAAGCGAAAAAGGAAAGAGGAGTCTCTATAGGGAAAACTTGAACTCCAATGAAAAATGTTAAATTCTAATCTAGGCAATATAGTTATCCAATCATGCATAGCTTCCATTGAAACTCAACTTCATAATCTTGACCACTACAGAGAGCAAGGAGCCAAAATCAAAGCTAGATTACATTGGTTTAAAGAAGGCAATATAGGCTCTAAATAATTCTTTCAATATTTAAATTATAAGCATAAAAAGGAATTTATTGGACCTATATTTGATGAGGATGGTCAATTGCATTCTCATATGGTCGATATCCAAAAATTATTTAGAGTTTTTATGAAAAACTCTCTAGGGAAGAAAAACATTATCAGGATGTGCATTTGGTCTTAGAAGATATCCTTGAAGATGTTATCCCAAGGAAGGTGGATCTAGATTATGGTCATTATATTGATCATGATATTTCTATTGAGGACTTATAACATGTTATTTCAATGGCCTGTAACAAGATTCTTAGGATTGATGGATTATCAATTGAGTTCTATCAAACCCTATGGGAGCATATTAAGGAATATTTTTATTATGTATACCTTGAAGCTATTAAGGAAGGATCCTTTGGCCTAGAGATTAATAGAGGTCTGATTGAGATTTTTCCTAAAGGGGAAAATACAAACTTCATATTTTGATGGCATCCTATCACATTTTTTAATACGTCTAAGAAAATTATTACAAAAGTTTTGGTGAATAGGATTAAACTAGTTACCCAAATGATAGTTAGACCTAAACAAACAAGGTTTCTTGGTGGCAGATTTATTTTGGATAATCTTATGTTAGCATGTGAGGCATGTGAATGGGTCCAACTGTATATGAGCAATGTTAGTATGCTAATAGAAACCAAATTTAAATAAAGCTTCTACAAACTAAACAAAATTCATAAACTTCAAGATAGACTAAGATGAGCTCTCAATTGAGAATATGAGCCATTAATGGGCTCTCTCAATGAGAAGCTCTATTTTTGAGTAGCTTTGTCTAAATAGATAGGATGTATGCTCAAGATTTATGCTTTAGAAAGGGCTTCAAATGGAGTTGGAATTTGGGTGTGAGTGTATGGTTTTGATGTAAAATGGATTCTCAAAATGGAATTATGACTTTACTTCATGGATTGTGTTATTTTGCAAAGGGGAAGGATCCAATTTATAGGCAAGAGGCTTGAGGGATTGAGGGCTAAGATGCAAGGATGGGGGAAAAATTGTGGAGGGCTTAGATTGCATGAGAGGAGAGCACATGGATTGTGCTTCCTTACAACCAATCAGGGACTGACACATGTCACAAGGTGAGAGGATGGAGAAAAGGGCAAGGATGAGTCAACAAAGGAGGCTCAAGAGATAAAATCTTCATAAAGACCCTTCATAAGTGCTTTGTAAGAACATTTATGACTTTGTGGGCTTTATAAAGTTTTGTCGTTGAAGATATTTGTGAGAGATACCATGAAATTTGAATTTGAGGGTTTAGGGGGGTTTTAAGCTTGCTTAGGGTTGTAAAAATGATTAGAGGATGGATTAGGATGGTATAGGATTAGCTTAGGGATAGGCAAGTGGATGGCATTTAATGAGGGTGGGTGAAGGAGGAGATATTTGTTAACTTTGGCTTGGGTTAGTAATTCTTAACCCATGTTTACGGAATGTGACAAGGTTAGGAGGGGATTAGGATCAGGTTTAAAGACATTTTGTAGAAGAGTCTAGGCTTTGGATGAGGATGAAGACTTTCTAGAAGAGTCTAGAACTTCCTAGGATAAGATTTTATAACATAAATAAAGTTTTATTTATTTCAAGGGTTTGGGTTGAGGAGATATTTATTAAAATATTTTTAATAAACATGAGGATTAATATTTAATCTTGATTAAATATTTTGAGTTGGGATTAGGGGTAGGAAATGATGGGATTAGCCTTTAATCGAAATTAAAGAAGGATTAGAAGATTTTGGAAGAGGTTATTGGTAATAAGGAAATTGGCCAAGTTTTGGGCAAAATTTTTTTTATTCATTTTAGGATTTTTTGTCAATTTATTAATTAAATAATTAATAAATAAGGAAATAATGTTTAAATAAGATTTAAACATTTTTGGGAGGAATTCCTTAATTAAATATTTTTAATTAAGATAAAGGGATTTAATGGCATAAAAATTAATTAATTAATTAATTAATGATGATGTCATCAGGGATTTTTTCAAAAAATAAAAATACTTTATTTTCTAAAGGATTTTTAGGTGTCTACATTTTGCCCCTCTTTGATGTGATGGCGCAAGTGGCATGGCATCAAAGATAAGAAAATAAGATGCCCAAGGCTAGAGCAGAAGAGGAGAGAATGGACTGTGAGATGCCCCCTCAAGAAGGCGGCGGGGAGAGAAAGCGAGGCTCGATGGCTTCTTGAAAAGTACAAGAATCTCAGATGAGCAAGGAAACTCAGATTGGCAAAGAGAAGGGGCTGAATTAGCTCAAACTCTCACTATGGGAGAATGATAAAGGGAGAATTAGAGGCACAAGAGGAAGCAAGCTTAAGATCTCAGGGATTGCAGAGGATGAAGGAGCGGAGCGCTATAAAAAAGAATCTAGGATAGGGAGATGGATGATAGGATGATAAAGCTGATGCAATAGGATTTCAAAGAGTCAGATTGGCGGAAGATGGGTTTCGGAGATCCCTAGGACTAGGATTGTGGATCTCGAAAGATGAGGCTTGGTGGATTGATTGGATTGGTGGATCCCTAAGACTAGGATTGTGGATCCCTAAAGCTAAAGGTGAGGAGTGATTCAAAGAGATACTAATGCATAAGGTTGGGTAGGAGAGACAAATGTTAGATATGGATGGGGGATAATGGAGATGAAGGAAAACCATTAAAGCTTTTTGAGCAGGGGGGATACTTCAAAGAGAAGTACCACCATGTAGTTGAGCACTAGATTTTCTATAGGACTATTGGTTAATTGCCAAGGTTACCAAGAACATCAAGGCCTTTTCACCAACTGTTTAGAGGACTGACGGACTGACTCAAAACAAACATGCAAGGATTGCCCCCGCATCACACATGAGTCCAAGAGGAAGCAGTGTGGAACCGACACTGGGTAAGCCACAAGAAGAAAAGAAAAATAAACAAAAGACTTGATCAAGACCTTACGCTCAGATTGTCTCATTCGTAGCATACCATGATATGGAAGATCGTGGCAACCTTGAGGAGGAAACAAAAAGATTGCTTGGAAAAGATATTTCAAGACCCAAAAGGGAAGATTCCAAATCAAAAGAAAGCGAGAATCCAAAAGAGAACCATTTGCCAACGAGATGGGTAGGACGAGGTACTAACGGACCAAGATCAGACATGAGGAAAGCTATATCCTACAAGGATCTATCGGAGAGCACCTAAGCTGATGGATCTGGATGGGTGATGCGTCTGGCAAGCTGAACTAAGAAGGATAGCACTTTGGTGATAGGAGATCTAGCTAAAGGATGCATTGGAATAGCTAACCAAGGGTTGTGTGATGTGTGCAAGATGCTAATCAAGGAGGAACGAACACGAAAGTTGGATAGATACAACGGTACTAAGCTAAAGAGGATGTACAAGCTGATAGACCAAGATATTTACAAGCGGGCTAATCAAGATATGGTACAAGCTAACAGACCAATGATAGGTATGATACAGATGGATAAAAAGCTCAGGATGAGAGGATAGCGGGATGGTTCGATGTTGTGCAATATGTGAAAGCTAAGGGTGGGGTGATAGCGAAAGATATGGATTTAGCAGGATGCATCCAATGATGAGGAGAGATTTTGTGACCAAGGATAGCTAGAGGAGCATGATGAGATGGATGGATAGGATGGTAGATAGCTAGGATTATGATGGATATAAAGAGATGACATTGGGTTTTCATGAGGATAGCCTAGAGCTAGATACCAATGACAAGGGAGGATGGACAAGACAAGATCTCCGAGGAATATAGTGCCCCCAATCAGAAGATAACATGCAGAAGGAGGTCTTATGATGGATGTGATAGGATTGAAGCTAGGATGGAAAAAGCTGAAGGGGCTAGGGAGATGGATGATAGCTGGGATGGCTGAAGTTGCAGGAGATTAGTGGATGGTGTGAGATGGAAGATGGAGGGTGGAGGATAGGTGGATAGATTGGAAGATGGAGTTGGATGTCAAGAGATGACCAAAAGCATGAGGGTGATAGGCTAAGCTAGGGATGGCGGGATTACGCATGACGCTTGTTTGCCAAGTTTTCATCATGGTACTTGTCCAAGGCACTTGAATTGCCAAGTTTTCACCAGTGGATGCTTTATTTTTCTTTACTTTTTTTTGACTTTTTGACTTTGGACTTAGCTGGAATGATTTTGGCTTTCTTCAGCTATTTTGGCTTTTTTGGGATTTTTCACTAGCTGTTGGAATGTTCAATTTTGTTGCTAGTTGTTGGTACACCAAATGTGTGATTTATGCAATAGATGGGATTAGATGGGATTGATGGTAAGAGATGGAGGGATGAAAAGGTTGGAAAGGAGCATGAGATGGGGATGCTTGCAAGAGAAACATTGGCACATGTTGGGATGGGTGTGAAAAGAGCATATGGGGGATAGATGGTAGATGCAGGCATGATGGAGGATTTGTGGAAGCGTGCTTGGGGATATAGGCACCCAAGATGGAGTTAGGAGATGGGGGAAATGAGTCACTAGATGGGGGATTAGCAATGGTGGATGCCATTATGCATTGGGTTTCAACTTTTTTCTTGGGGATCCACATGGTTTTGGATTTTCTTTTCATAAGCTATTGCATTGTTTTGCATTCTTTGATTGGATTTTTCCTTTTTGGAGTATGTCTTTTAGAATAGACATATGATTGCCTAGGATGTGGATTTTTAGCTTTATGCATTTTGAAGTTGGCATTCACATTGCTGTGGTAAGCTTTGGGAAGATGGTTAGGAGAAGCTTTGTGAGATGGAGAGGATATGAAAGAGCATGTAGGGGGATGATGATGGATGATGTGCCCTGATATGTGCCTTTGTTGATCTTGCATAGGAATGGATGGAATAGGATTTTTATGATGGCTGATAGGAGGATGGAGGATGGTAGATTTTGGGACATAGGGACCCAAAATGGATTTAGTGGATGAAGGGGGGATATGGTAGGTTGTTTTGGGTTGTAAAGATCATGGAGGGGGGATGACATAAGATTTCTTGAAGGAGTGATGGGAGGCTAGCATGGTGGGCTTGGAGATAGGCTTGGTTTGGGGGTGTGGTGTACCAACACCTTTAGATGGTGAGCCTTTGGATACATATCCAAGACCATGAAATCCTAGATTTTTTTGTGCAATAATAGGCTCTCTAATTCCTGGCTCTCTAATTCCTTGCTCTTGTGGTCCTAAACCTTGACCTTGATAATGCCATCGATTGAGCATTTGAACAAGCTGAGGAAACTTTTTGCTTGCAAAAAATGGTAGAAGTGATTTATTAGGTGTATTGCAATGGGGAGATACTATTCTTAATTCTTCTGTTGAGAGAGGACCACCGTGGATGAATGTAAGTGAACCAAGAGGGTAGATTATAGATGGTGGAATAGCTTGGATAGGTGGTAAGATGGAAGCATGGAGTGGGGGAGATGGAAGGATAGGATCTTGATGTAGCTGGTGGGATGACAAGATATCTTGTAGTGGAGGAGATATGGCTTGAGGTTTTGGAGATGGAGGAGATGGTGACTGCACTATGGATGGAAGACATGGTACGATGATATCTTCATTTATGCTTTGGGGGATGTCAACATGCTTTTGGGCAGGATCTTGATAGGATTGGTTTGGAGTGGATGGTGCGATAGGAGGTGAAGGGATGGATTCTTCAAAGGCAGCAGATGGATAGATGGGGGATTCAGTAGTGGAGATGGGTGAGTAGAAGATGGATGCATAAGGGTCATTACGAGAGATTTGGGAAATGCTTGGAGGCGATGTGGATAGGATTTGGAAGGATTTGATAGGTGGTGGGATTTTGATGCTTGCGGGAAGTGGAAGGATTTTAAGAAATTTGATGGATGGTATGGGGATGATAGCTATGGGAGATGGAGGTGATATTATAGATGGGGAAGCTTCATCACTGACTACTTCACATGGTTGGATTAGATGACATGGCTTATCGACTGTTGGAGGCAACTTTTCTTGTATTTCCTCTAGGAGATTCCTTGGAGGCTCGTGTGTCGAAGGTGGAGGTGGATTGACAGGAATAGCTAGTGTGATGGGGGTGGAATATTGGAAGCTTGGTTGATGGGGTGATGGAGGGGAAGCTAGAATATTAGATGGCATGACTAGATAGTTTGGAATAACTCTTGGATTTTGGGGGATGCTTGGGGGAATGTTTCTAAGGCTTTCAATATTCCCGTCATAGTCAACAATATTTTCATCATCATTGGAATAGGAGGTGGCGAGAGCAAGGACAATGCGACCAAACACATCATGATAGGATTGGTACTTCATGCTTTGATGATGAGTTTGATGGGGATGGGGTCTTGCGTATGGATGAACACGGAAGCTCATGGTTGGATTTAGGTTAAGCACAGATTTTGGATTGGCTGATGAAAGATTTCCTAGGGAGAGTCAAAGTTGCATGATAGACCTAAGGAGGATTGGCTAGATATTTTTGGCTATCTTGTGGGTGGAAGACTTCAAGGGTGTGCTGTCAAAAAGTGAGAGTTTTGCTCTCCTATGTGCTGGATTTGGTGGTGGCTGTGTCAACTTGAGGATAGACTAAAGATCCTATGGGCATGACATGAGATTGACCACTTGTGGATCCCAACCTTTAGCTCAAGGTGATGAGGGATGCAAGTGACAAAGCTGGATTACCCTAGACAGTGCTCTGTCAGAGGGATAACCTTGGTGAGATTGGTTGATTGGTAGGATTGATTAGATAGCATAACAACAACTCTTTAAAGGCTTGGGTGATTTTGGATTGGGTTGCTAGCTGGCTGGGGGGATGATTTGGATGGACTTTGGATTTGGGATTTTTCTAAGGCAAAGAACTAGATAGATTCGGTTGCAGTGGGGGAGCTTGGATGATTTTATGATAAGGCAGTGACTATGCTAAGTATGCCTTGAGCTGGGAGATTTTTTCTTTTTTGGGATTTTGACCAAAGTTGGCAAACATTCATTCAAAAGCTATGAATAAACAAGCAGACAAAATTTTGGAGCAAGCACGTCAAACACACCAACATCCTAGGAAGCTTTCTACAAGGATGAAATTTGGTTTAGCTAGGGAGTCCTCAATATACACAAGGTACGTGAGGCCCAAATCCGTAGATGAAACCAAAAAGATGTCACATAGCCGAGAGGAGCGGTAACCCACTTCTCCTCTTTCACTTCTCAAGGGTATAAAGTTCCTTGAGGCTTAGCCCGAGTGACAAAATTTTGATCCCAAGAGAGGTGTCTTTGGATTCACCTCCCGATCTTTATACTCTGCCGAAACGCTGGAGTTGAGGTCATCCCAAGGGGTGATGAAATCCCCAAGCAGGCCTCCTAAAAAGCTAAGACAAGATTTTGGATCCTAATCTTATGCACCCAAGATGGCCTCAAAAGACAACAAGGGGAGAGAAGACTTGGATGACCTTGGGCTAAAAAACACGCTTGTTCTTTTACCAACTGACTCTTATGTGTGCTAATCTAGACTTTGCAAGCACTCATGTTTAAGAGACAATGTTCAATTCCAACTTGAAGCGCCAACAAAAGTAAATCGATTGAAGAATGCAAACAATAAGAAGAGTTAGGGTCAACAAAAGCAAACTCGCGTGCCTAGAGGCCCTCCACGTCAAGTATCGATTAATTTCCTTTAAAGCATTCAAGAGTTGGTGTGATTTTTTTTTAAGCCCAAAGCAAAGATGTGTGAGACTCGATTTTTTCAAGTGCACGCCCAGAGGCCCTCCACATCAATAGTTGTTCAATTTTAGTGCCCAAACTTGAAGTGTGATCAATTTAATCTAGAGTTTTGATCATTTAAAATTTTTGATAAAGTTAAAGAAAAAGTTCAAAGACCAAGTGAGTGAGTTAGATTGTGGAACATTTAACACCTTTTTCAGGTAGACCCATCCCCATGAATGGCGCTGAGATTGCAACCAATGGTTAATATTTGATGGGTGATTAGAAAAAAGGTGAGTCCAAGGAACTACTCAAATTGATTTTTGCAAATTTGTGTTTAACTTAACGAAGTTTCTTAAATGTCCAAAAAGCAAACTTTGCCTAACTTGCATATGGAAAAGAGATTTGTTTTGTTCAATTTTAAAAGCTCCAAATGAAGTGTTTGATATTGCAATGGTTAATTGATTGTTGGCATTCAAGATTGGATTTGTTGTTTTAATCATGCATTCAAGGAAAATTTGATTTTAATCCATGGCATTCAAGAGTGTGTTTAGCAACATGCATTCAAAGACAAGTGATTAAACATTCAAGTTGTTTCCTTTGAGCATTCAAGATTGAGATTTTGTGTGTTGTTTTAAGAACTTTGAAGTGCTTTGTTTAAACCTTAGATCATTCAAGATTGTTTTGGACTCAAAAGTGAAAATGACTCTTTGGACTTTGGTTTTCATTCAAGATTTTGTGTTCTAGTTTGCATATTTTAAGCCCAAAAATGATATTCCTAGATTGTTTTGATGCATGAAAAACCTAAGAAACATTCAAGATTTTGCAACAAGACATTTGTTTGGAACAAATAACAAAGCTTTTAGGACAATTTTTGGCAACCATTTAGGACTCTTAGTTTTCATGAGATTTTTAAAAGAACTTTAAAATATTTGCAAATGAGGTTCATTTTATCCTTGATTGATGCTTTGAGTTTGATTTAGATTTAAGTGTGCACTTAGTGTTGATTTTGAACCTTTTGAAATGGAAACTTGAAGTTCTTTTTAAATTCCCAAAAATGAAGTGTTCCTAACTTTGCATGAATGCATCTAAAACCTTGATGTTGCAAGGATGCAAATGATTAGATTGGTTTAGTTTCACTTGTTAAAATATTTTTTCTTTTTTGCAAATTTTTAATTTTTCAATGGATTTAAGTATGATTTGGGGGTTCATTTTAAGCACTAAAAAGAAGTGTGTATGATTTTGCTTCCTTAAAAAAAAAAAATGGCCAAGATCTCCCACAAGAAGAAGAAGAAGAAGTAGATGGAATAAGAAGAATATAGACAAGAAGAGGAAGAAGAATTCCAAGTTCTTTGTCCACCTATAAGCTTGAAAAATCTGCAAACACTATGAGATAGATTATGAGTTCTTTTTTCTTCTTCATGCTCATGTGGACCTACAAAACCAATTTATACAATCCTACCAATCACAAAAACAAGTAAAATTAGCCAAAATCAGCAAATGACATACAAAACTTGACTAAAAAAGCTGATGAAGATGACCCATGCGGGGTCCCACTGGATGTGCCAAAATGTATATGAGCAATGTTAGTATGCTAATAGAAACCAAATTTAAATAAAGCTTCTACAAACTAAACAAAATTCATAAACTTCAAGATAGACTAAGATGAGCTCTCAATTGACAATATGAGCCATTAATGGGCTCTCTCAATGAGAAGCTCTCTTGTTGAGTAGCTTTGTCTAAATAGATAAGATGTATGCTCAAGCTTTATGCTTCAAAAAGGGCTTCAAATGGAGTTGGAATTTGGGTGTGAGTGTATGGTTTTGATGTAAAATGGCTTCTCAAAATGGCATTATGAATTTACTTCATGGATTGTGTTATTTTGCAGAGGGGAAAGATCCAATTTATAGGCAAGAGGCTTGAGGGATTGAGGGCTAAGATGCAAGGATGGGGAAAAATTCATGGAGGGCTTAGATTGCATGAGAGGAGAGCACATGGATTGTGCTTCCTTACAACCAATCAGGGACTAACACATGTCACAGGGTGAGAGGATGGAGGAAAGGGCAAGGATGAGTAAACAAAGGAGGCTCAAGAGATAAAATCTTCATAAAGACCCTTCATAAGTTCTTTGTAAGAACATTTATGACTTTGTGGGCTTTATAAAGTTTTTTGGTTGAATATATTTGTGAGAGATACCATGAAATTCGAATTTGAGGGTTTAGGGGGGTTTTAAGCTTGCTTAGGGTTGTAAAAATGATTAGAGGATGGATTAGGATGGTTTAGGATTAGCTTAGGGATAGGCAAGTGGATGGCATTTAATAAGGGTGGGTGAAGGAGGAGATATTTGTTAACTTTGGCTTGGGTTAGTAATTCTTAACCCATGTTTAGGGAATGTGACAAGGTTAGGAGGGGATTAGGATTAGGTTTAAAGACATTTTCTAGAAGAGTCTAGGCTTTGGATGAGGATGAAGACTTTCTAGAAGAGTCTAGAACTTCCTAGGATAAGATTTTATGACATAAATAAAGTTTTATTTATTTCAAGGGTTTGGGTTGAGGAGATATTTATTAAAATATTTTTAATAAATATGAGGATTAATATTTAACCTTGATTAAATATTTTGAGTTGGGATTAGGGGTAGGAAATGATGGGATTAGCCTTTAATCGAAATTAAAGAAGGATTAGAAGATTTTGGAAGAGGTTATTGGTCATAAGGAAATTGGCCAAGTTTTGGGCAAAATTTTTTTAATTCATTTTAGGATTTTTTGTCAATTTATTAATTAAATAATTAATAAATAAGGAAATAATGTTTAAATAAGATTTAAACATTTTTGGGAGGAATTCCTTAATTAAATATTTTTAATTAAGATAAAGGGATTTAATGGCATAAAAATTAATTAATTAATTAATTAATTAAGTAATTAATAAATGATGATGTCATCAGGGATTTTTTCAAAAAATAAAAATACTTTATTTTCTAAAGGATTTTTAGGTGTCTACACCAACAATCAAGACAAAATGTGTTGTTAGTTAAGTTGGACTTTGATAAATTTTATGAAAAAATGCAATGGGACTTTATTATAAGGATGTTGCAATTGTTGGGGTTTGGACCCAAGATTTTTAGGCTTGTTCAGATGCTATTTAGAGATGCTAATGCTCAATTAAGGTCCAATAACTCTTTATCTGATTCATTTCCTTTACAACACTCTATAAGGCAAGGTTTTGCATTATCTCCATTTTTGTATGTTCTAGGGCTCTTAGATATCTTTTGCATAAATACAACCAAATGGGTCTTATTAAGGGCATATCTATTCCCAATAATTTAGTGGTAATCAAATGTCATTTTTTTTTATGATAACCTATTGTTTATTCAAAACTTTGAATATGAAATGGAAGCAAATGTGATGGAGGTTTTGGAGTTGTATTGTTCTATATCAAGCTCTCAACTTGTGCAACACAAAATAATTTTTTTGATCATCCAGCCTTATGTTGTAGCTCCTTGGATTCCTAATCAATAGAAGCTTATTCAACATGGATAAATTACACATTATCTTGGTACTCCCTTTGGTTTTTGGGTCTCTCTTCATGACATATAGAATTGATTTCTTACTAAATTGAAGAAAAAACTTTTTAATTGGGGCAACAAATATCGTTCCTTAGCTAGGAAAATAAAAGTGATTAATCAAATCTTTTTAGCATCACACATGTATTATTCTTCCTATTGGATGTCATCTACCAAATGTGATGACAATCTTACTAAACTTGTTTGTCAATTCTTGTGGGCTAAGTGGGATGGTAAGGTTGGATTTAGAGCTTCCTCATGGCTTCATTGTATTCAACCCAAAAAAAGAGGAGAGTTGGGACTATTGGATCCTAAGACATAGGGGGTTTGTTTATTTACCAAATGAATAGTTAGAGTTGTTTCAGGTGATGAACCATGGAAGATCCTGGTGTCTAACAAAAATGCAATTATTGATATGAATAAGAGGTGGCACTACGTGTGATGGCTAGATAAAATTCTACTTGCCCCCTTTTTCCATATTAGAGGTTCTCTACCTTTGCAATCCATTTGGCAGGCTTGGCAGTTGGTTTGTAGTTACATTTGGAATGGATAAAAAACTATTTACAACATGGTTCTAGCTTTGCTAGTTCTTCAATTTGGTGGAATAGGTTTGTATAATACCATAAACAACTCTTAGCTATATGTTTCCCTAAACATGCTTGACATATTTTGAGAAAGGCATAAATATATTTCTGACATTTGGGACTTTAATACTCTTGAATGGGCTACTTGGATAGATATCAAGGACTACTTTAGTCTACATAACAGGAATGAAAGATTTTTAATTTTTTTTAGCTCACTAGTGCGTTAGGATCTCCTAATGAAGGTGTGTACTCCCTTGCAATGCAACATTTTTAAGAATTGGTGGTGGCTAGAGAAATTTCTATTTTCTAATTTCCCCTTAAAAAAAATCTACCTTTGAATTCTTCCAGCCTTAAAATTGAATCCTCAACTTAACAATAAGTGGAATTGTATATTTTTAGAGAGGACATCGATCAACTTGAGTTTTCAAACTTGGAAGTCCAAAGTGGAGGCAAATGCACAGATTTTGTCTTGGAAAGTTTTACACTAGAAATTACCAGTCTGTGACAGATTAAGATTCTTGTCCATGAAAGCCAATTCATGCCAATTTTGTCATCAATCTAAAAATTTGAAACATATCTTTTGGAGCTGTCCTAGAGTAAGAAGGAAATGGAATGTCATATTTCAGCATTTTCTTGCTATTTTTATCATACTTTGAGGTGGAAGGAAGCAATCTTTGAGATTGGTCTTGATAAGAATGTAGTTTCAGATTCTATGTGGCAATGTTTTTGTTACATATCTAGAAAATTAGACGTCGAGCACTTTTTACTAGTCATTGTTTGCATCAAGAATTAGATTTTATAGTTTTTTACTCAAACATGTTGTTTGAATTAGTTTATCTATGTTCATAGCTAAAGATTAAGCATAAAGATGTAGCGAGATATCAGAGACAACTAGATGAGATCAAGTATTAGTTTTTATAGCTATAAGGAGGTGAAATAAAATGCTCCAGGTAGCTTCAAAAACTTCTTAGTTTTAGAGTTTGATTAATCTTTTTGTAAAAGTGTTTACTTGTTATATGTGAAAACTTGTTAGCGACTTCTAGTTTTTAGTCTGTTTAGCTTATTATATGATAAAACGAGTCAGTTGCTTCTAGTTTTTAAGCTTTTCGACTTATTACAACATGGTTTTGTTTGATCAACACTATAAGTTTGCTTTGTATTTTCATAACTATAGTTTTTTTTTGTATTTTTTTCATATTTCTTCAAAAAAAAAAAATTATTAAATAAATAATTAGAATAAAATCATAATGTAATTATATTTTAAATTTAATTTAATTATTAATTTTAAACAAATTGCGTTGTGAGAGATTTCTTGTTGTCTGTATAAACATTTCCACTTATTTGAGCATGTAGAATGTCATGCATCTATGTTCCATGCTATGGGAAGCTACCCTAGGCTATACTCATATCACCACTTCGGCTCATTCAACTTTTGAATACAACAGTATATTAGTGTATCATTCATAGTGTTTAACATTTTTAGTTTCAATTTTTGGTTTTGGTTTTGTATTACTTTTTTAAAAATGTTGATTGATATATAAAATGTACTAATTATTATTTTATATTGGTTGACTAGTAGCTAGGTTCTTTTGCATGTACAGTCATGAGTGGATAGATTTTCTAATTTTAAGAGAAGTGATTATTCTTGTATAATACAAGAGATTGTTTATTAATTGTATGTGTATGAAATTTTAAAAATGATATTTAATGATTATTAGTTTTACTATAATTTATTTTTTTTTTTAATATAAAATGGTAGGATAAGGGCTTTGAACTTAGAACTGAAGAAACAACATTACCATACACCCACAATCAACTAGCAAAAAGAAAAACTTAGAGCTCAAACATTTATAAATCTACTAGAACAAAAATAATAAAAAACCCTTTGTCTATAGATTATTAATAGTATCCAATATAACTATACTAACACCATTTCTTAAACTATAAAATCTCAGAGGAAAGTTTGAAAAGTTTTTTCCTAGCCCAACAGGAGCAGGTAATTACCACAAACATATAAGTTTTAAAATTGTGTCTCAAATTACAAGCAAGAGCACATCCACAAAGTTAAAACTGAAAGAAAACATAAGTACTTAGTGAAAAAAGGAACCAAAAACTAAAGCATGGAAAATACCTAAGTTGACTTAATGTCTTCCCAATCTTCCACTAAGAAATTAAGTTCTTCCATCTAGTTGATTGCACCCTTCGGCCTCTTCACCTCCTTGCAGTTTTCACGCTTGAGAAGACCAACCTTTTTGAGTTTTCTTTTTATAGTAATGGTGCCAAATATTGTCTTCCTCGTCATTTATTTTTGGACCCTGCAAATAGAAGAAACCACCATCTCGAGGTTGATGCCCATAATAGCTCCAACAACTACTTATTGAGTATATCAACCTTCTCCTAAAGGTCTAAAACCTTAGCATTTAGGTACTTTTCCATAATATCTATCTTTTTATGCATAGTCTCAGGGTTATCTTTTTCTTTACTAGTCTCTTCCTCTTAGATCTTGGGTAGATGAACCTCCTCTTGAACTCCATGGTCAACCTCAATATGAGCCTCCTCAAATTCTTATTCATCATCTTTAGTCTCTTCAACATTTTTTACTTTATAGTCTTCATTTTCTGTATAGTTATTACCAATTTTTTCTAAAGTTTTCTCCACTTCAGTTTCATAATTAGCATCTTCATTTCGAGTTTCCTCCTTACTCTCTTCATTATAGTTCTTACCCTTTTTGTTTCTCAACCTGATAGACTTTCTCTCCCCAGTGCTTGACTTAGCTTTAGGTTTTTTATCTCCTTGATTAGCATATGAGTTTCCATTCATGTCATTCTTATCCACCTCTATAATTTCCTCCACAATTATACTCTTTTTAGGGCTCTTGGAGGGTTGGACATAGAAGATGCATTCTTGCACATAAGATGGGTTTCCCACAAAAGGCACTCCTCCATAGTTTGATTTTTATCCATCAAAACCTTAGAACTTTTATGAACATGACCCTTTTAAGTAACCAGAGGGGCTCTTTGGGGTCTTGTTAAATTTCAATTCATTTAGTAACTACATAGGACTTAGGGTTATGGGGAGGACTAACATTCCTAGGCATGCATCTACCTAGCCTAGGATGGTGGGAATAAACATGGTGTTATAAGACAAAAATAAGACCTTGATGTATGGGTGGAATATCCTCATTAACAATTTCTATAGTTGACTGAGCCCTTCCTTTCCACTTTGAACCCTTCACAAGCTATACCACTAGCTTCATCAATAAGTTCTAGAGTAACCACAAACTTCACACTCCCAATAGTCTCTAAGCATTTGTGCCAAGAGTTGGCAAATTTTGAGGATAGAAGAGTGATATTACCATGCATCGCAAGGATATAACTGTTGAACCCCACTCTATTAAAATAGTTCCAAATTTATTTGTTGTACATTAATTTCCTATGACTCCTTGGATGTACTCATTTCAAAAGGTCACCCATAATATATGTTTTGTCAAAACCTTGGTGACCCTTGTCCAAGTCAAGATAAATCATCATAATACTCCACTACAAGGTTCTACTATACATGATAAACTTCACTATCAAACCAAGACACCTAACATAGTTTCTATAATTTTTTACAAAGAGCCAAGAATATTGAAAAAGGATATGAAGTGAATGATAACAATTAAAATGGGACTTATTAATATCTCATCCCCACTAGATCACCTTTCCTCATTTCTTAAGGTACACTTATTGACTAAATTAGTAGCTTTCTAGCTTATGATGGGACATTTGTAATTAAAATGTGAGCTTAACTCATACTTCATTATTTAAAAAGGGTATGTCACATTCTTTGGGTAGATTTTCCTAACTTTAACACTAATAGAAACTTTAATAGTCTTCATTATCTAAAATGGTTTCTTTTCCACTACAATAATTATTGTCTCCTCAAAAAGGGTGGAATTTATTTTTAGTGGACCTCCTCTAAAATAAAAATAAGAAAGGTTTAATACATATTTTTTGCTAAATTTCTTGCCTGATTCCTGCCTAACACATAACCACTTTTCTCTCTTTTTTGGGTGCATATTTAACAATATTTTTATGACAAATATTTAGAGTATAATCAAAACATTTGTTTCCTTTCAGAATACACCCTCATGTTATCTTACCAACTTTCTTAATTTCTCATTTTTGTTATTATTAACAATATCTTTCAATTCTAATGTGTAGTCCAAGGTAGTAACATAATGTCATTCTTCATAAGCTAGACCCCAAGAAGCGAAAAATTTGTAGCACAATTTTCTTCTCTTAAGGTGTGTTGAAGACCTTATTAAATGAGAGCATTATTCTTCTACATCCCAATATAAAACTATGTAGGTTCTATGGGCAATTGGCTTTATTCTATAATATGTCTACAATCAGTTTAGAGTCTCCCTCAATCATATATTTTTCTCCTCATAACTTTGTAATGTTTTGATGTCATACCTCATAACAATTTCCTCTACATAGTTATTGGATTTTTTTCCTAGATTCTTAGAAAATCCCAGAATCTAAATCCCTCTACAGTCTCTTATTAGACCACAACACCTCTTATCCATGGATTTCCTTTTGAATGTCCATCCACATTAAACTTGAACCAACCTTATTTTGGTGCTTCCCATCTACATTATTTCCCCTTCCATATGCTTTTCTAGTTTATATTGATAAGTTTCTAGTTGATATTCATGTTTTATTTGATTCTCAAGTTAGGTAGACCAAGGGAAGATAGAACTTTAGGAAAGGTCACATTATTTATATTTTCTATTATTATTCTTCTGATCAAATGAAATGTAGAAATGGCATCCTTTATTTCTTTTCACAATTTTTTTTTGTATATTTCCTTCCAAATACACCATGTCATTGTAGGAAGAACCAACCTCCACAGATTTTTAGAGACCAAAAGATGGAAAGGAGAACGACTCCATTGCAAGATATGATCTTTGATGGACCTAGACATCACCATATCAAACTAAAATTCATACAAGATTAGTCTACATAAATCACTAGTGTAAGAATAGTACATGAACAAATTCTCAATCAAATCAACACCTTTTTCACACAAAACAAATCTATTAGCAAATGGGAATCATCTTTGAAAGGTTATCTAAAGTAAGAATTTTCTCATGAGAAACTTTCCACCAAAATAAATTGATCTTTGGGGGAATATTTGGTGTTGAGACATCATAATAGAACTTACTTTACATCATGAGCTAATATTATAAGTGTAGGACAACCTAATAGAGAAGAGATGATTGCAGTTATTCGTCCAAGCCCATTTCTCCTTCTCCACTAGGTTAAATAAATTAAGATCTAGTAGCATGTCGTTCAAGGAACTGGCACCTTCAATTTTAATATGAGAAATTCTACAGGCATCCCCACATGACTTTTCTAGATTCAAAGCAAGTCTACCCATTTAGCTTTGCCATTAACCCATTCTAAGTAATTCTCCACCTTGTCTACAAGAGTAGCTAAAATCCATTCAATTAAGCCTTGGTTAGAATGGGTTGTCTTTAATTGCACTTCTTCATTCCAAATATCTTCCTATAAGATTTATTTATCTTCAACTAGAACTTTATAGATCTTTATGTTAATCCTTTAATACTCATTCAAACCATAATGAGCTATATAGATCATGAATCTTGTTGTTACCTATGTCTTGTATCTCAACTTCCAAGTATGTGCTTATATCTTTTGTATTTAAAATATCAACGTGGAGTGATGACAATCTTATTTCATCTTTTAGATCATTCCCTTTCAATATTATCCTCTTTATTTTTCTTGCAATGATTAATTTTCACCCTTTCTTCTTCAATAAATAGGTTGTGTTTTCTTACAACATCATCATTTTTTCTTCTTACTTTTTTGTTCTACCAGTTTAGACTAGGGTAAAAGTTTATGATTAATCTATTATTTTCTAACCCCTCTAAGCTTCCTAAGATTATTCTATTTGTGAGGTTTCAATATTCACCAGTGAGATTCTAACCTTGTCACAATTCTCTACCTCTGTCACTTTACTCTTCTTCATTCACTTTGTGGAAAAGTTCTTCTCTAGTTGCTCCATAGTCTTGTTTTTATATTTCCTGGTTGGAGATTTTTTGCCTATTCTTCTATTAATTATTTAATCTTTTGCAAGATGACCAATATTATGAAAAATGTATCATGTCATTTCAATACCTTTTGTGGTTTGGTGCTACTCCTTAAGTTCATCCTCAGTCTGCATTCAACTGTTGGATGACCATCATTTCCATGGGTCATGTAGACTGGTGTGGGAAATTTTTTCCTCCTAGTGGGACTCATTTCCTTTGGATATGTTAGGTTTTCTTATTGAGATAATGGGTGTTGCACACATTGCATAATATTATTATATTGCATTATTTTATTTTATTATGTAATGTTGCACCAAGGAGCAACTTGATGGACATGCAACATGTAAATATTCTTATGGGATATACTTGATGAGTTGTATTGTAACATTGTGATTATAATATTTGGCATAATTATTTAATATTGGAAAAAGGAACTAAATGTCCAATATTATATGTGCATTTAATGGGGTTCTTGTAGCACATGGTTTTAGCACATGGTCTATGTAATACTACTTGGTGGTTTTGTGGCACTTGCTACTACATAAGCAACCACAAGAGTAGTTGTAGAGATAAGGGACAAAAGGTATAGAGGCAAAAAGGAAATTCAAGCAAGACAAGGCTTGATAGGTTAGCCAAAGGATTATTTATAAAGGTTGGAAGCATGGCATGGGATGTGTTGATTCATACTTGTTCACATGGATTTCTTGGTTCTGGCTATGACTTTGAAGGCTTCCTTGGTTGAATTGCGATGGTGTTTTTAGTGAATAATACATGGTGATGAATGCTTTTAGAGGTTGGTTTTATTCCTCGATGATGGTTTTCTAAGGTATATCTTGTGTCACATTTTTGTGGATATGTTGTCTATTCTCTTGTATGTGAATTTTAATTACATATTTATTTTAGATCTATTATGGGTTATGTGGGAATGATTATATTGTTTTAGTTTCAATTTTCCTTACAAGTGGTATCAGAGCTATGGTTTTATTGTTTTAACTCTAGATTTAATCTATGGGTATGCATGAGAGGATAAAAGAAAGGCCAGATATATGGGTTTTGTATGTTATTTATTTCAGATCTAAGGGTTTTAGGTTTGCTATTATGATGGGATGTTGGTAGATTTTGGGCATCTAAAATTTTTAGTCAAAAATTTATTTTGGGTCATTTATTTAAATGAGGGTTTTATGGGGGAGCTTGCAGAAATGACCTCTTGGGAAAAAACAAACCTCGCCATTATATCTGGGTTCAACTTTTCATAAATTTTAATGAATAATAACTCCTAGTTTGGTGATGTTGATAGGAAAATACAAAAGGTTTTTTTTTTTCAGCTCATGATGGCCTTCAAATTTAATCCCATCAAAATTTTGTCAAAAAAATAAAGGTGAAAAAATCATAGTGAAAATGGTAAAAAGATTGTCTTGGTAAAACAACTATAACTTTCTCTCAAGATATTACATTTTAAACTTCTTATAGTCATTGTAAAGATAATTCTGAGCACTATAACTTGGTGTAGGTTTGTTTCTATGATTTTGATATTTTTAGGATTTAAAAGCCCAAAAGTTAGATGCTATTTATTTTGAGCATAAATTAGGGCATAACTTAGGCATATGTAGTCAAATTTTGGACTTCAAGTAGCCAATGAAAAGATCTTGAAGAGATCTACACATTGGTTTAGATTGGGTGCAAGTTTGGCATGATTTATTTGGTGATATATTGATCAAAATATATGATGTATATTGACTCTAGTAACATTTTGAGTTTATGACATGAAAAGTTTTGGAGATTTGAGATTTGATGTCATAATATGTACTTACCTTATATTTCATATTGGTCTCATGAAGATATGATTATTAATGTTTGTTTTGGATATGTATGATGAGTTATTGGGTCTACAAGTTGTGTAGTGTTGTAATTGGTCTATACTTATAGGTTTTATTTATAACTTGTTCATGGGTTGTCTTTCACCATTGATATTTCATTATTAATACATATTTAGATTAGTGGCTTGGATTTGGGTTTTGTATGCCCTAAGTCACATGATTTTCTAATTTTTCATTCATGTAGAAGGGATCAGATGGTGTTACTAGGTAAAGTTATGTTGGAGGATTGTGGTTGACTATTTTATGCTCTTAGGTTAGACACATTGAGAATTAGTTTCTTGGTTCATGGATGTGATCATAGTTCCATAGATTTTGGCATGATATGATAGGATAGATAGGTACATCCTTGATGTTAGTTTGGATTTCTAGTTTGTTTATGGTCATAGTATATCTTCTTAGTTGACAATCATGGTTATTTAGTTTCTTTTAAGGAGCTCATGATGTGCACTTTGATTTCTTTGATGTTTGATGCCTTGATTTATTCTCATGGTTAGAGGATGGTTTATTCATCATGATGTGATGGATAGCTTGGATACATGTTTTAGTGGGAGCTTGTGATAGTGATGACATGGAAGTACAAGATTATTTCCTAGTTTGGTTTGTATTTTCTTAGTTTGGAGATCTTAGTTTCACTTGGTACTAACACTTTGGTTGTGTAAGTGTAGAACTATGGGATCTTCATGTAAGAAATGGATATTATGATACCATGGATTACTTGGTACAATGCTTGAGAGGGAGCTTTTGGCATTGATATATTCATTAAGTTTTTTTATATGTTTGAGGTTTGTCTTATATCCTATTGTTGTAGAAGCATCTTTGACATTTGCATGGTGCACTTGTTATCTTTATGTTGTGTGAAAATGGTTGGATCTTGAGGACTTATGCAGTTTCTAATTTTATTCATAGTGTGTGGATATGGTTCTTCATGGTATATGGGGATGATTTTTTTAAAATGGTGTGTGAAGATGGTTGCATCTTGAGGACTCATGGGGTTCTTGGTAAAGGTGTGGTTTATGCTTTCACTTGACATGTTATCCTTGGTGTGAGGATGATTTCATTATTATATTATGGTATGCTCTTGATACACATTTATATTTTTGACATGTTACAGTATGTTCATATGGAGCGTGTTATCTCTTTCATTGAGATGGTTAGATCATGTTGTCATGTTTATGTTCCTAAGGCCATGGTTGAAACTTTGACATTGATCATGGTTTAGTTTCTTATTATTAAGTACATTGATAATTTGTTGGATGCTTCATGGTATTGCTATGTTACATTTGGAGTTGGCATGGATTGATTTGTTACAAGTTATCATGGATACTTAGAGACAGTGGTGATGCTGATTTCTCTTAGATTAGAGAAGTATTTGTTGGGATAGTTCATGGTTTCATCAGGAAGTTTGAGGGGCATTCACCTGATATAGACTTCAGAGGAGATTATTCTTAGATGAGTCTTGTTTGGAGACAGGGATATCTTGATGAGCATTCTTATTCCCCATTTTTGATCTACTTGATGGTTACTACTTGAGAGGTATAACCCATTGTTTCTATTGGGTGCATTATATTTATGCTTTTCTTTCATGGATATGGATCTTGAGCTATGGTACATGAGTTAGTTCTAGAGGGTTCATTTGAGAGATGGTTTAGCATTGGTTATATCTATGTGCATATGTTTTTTGTTATTCTAGTTGAGTTTGGAATGTGGTTTTATATTGGACATATTCCTTGGATTAGGAATGATTATTCTTTGGTTTAGGAATGGTTTATGTGTTTGATCTTCTTGTGAGAAGCTTACAATCATGATTAGTTATATTGTATGTTTTTGGGGTTTTATGGAGGAGATTATACTTGCATAGTTTACATTTAGAGGTATGTGCAGAAGGACATGATATAGGTTATAATTTGCATGGTTTCTCTTTGGTCTTGGTTATCTTCTTAGATGTTTAGTTTTCCTTACATTGGATTTAAGATTGATGAGAGCTTGTGATCACTGGTTTGTGTTCATGCATGTCATGTGAGAAATGGCATGGTTATTCCTTCCTTTGTTGGTTGCAGAGAGCTTAGGAGAGCATTAGAGACTTATTATGAGAGTTGTTCTTGTAGGTTATCAGTTTATGTATTGTGGATGTCCTTGCTACTACATGGATTCACTTATATGGGATGTTGTGAGTAGATTGGTTACAAAATTTGTATTATCTTTTGTAGGGGGGTCTTCTTGGTGTATATGTTGTGAGTATTGCTCTTTAGGTTTGTGATTGCAAGTTACAAATTGGATATGTTGATGATGTGAGATTCAAGTGGTGTATCTTTGGAGGTATGCATAGTTGGATGGGTTGGTAGTTGCTATGGGTGCTATTTTAGATATGGATTTCTGAAAGCTACAAATGCACATGATTATCTTTGGATCAGGTGTTTGTTCTTGGCATTTCAGTTGGTACAAAATTTTGATCCTCTAATGTGATAGTTTGAGTGGATTTATCTTTGGATGGCTTCGATGTATGTCCAGTGGTAGTGGCATAATAGGAGGTGGCCTCATTCATGTTTGAGAGGCTAGAGACATTGATTTTGGTGTAGGTACCAAGACAAAGTGTAGTGCCTACCCTTGTTCACATCTTTTCTAGACATTGTTGTTATTATCAGACTTTGATAGACTAGTTTTATGTTGATGGATTAGTGGTATTGTTTTGACACTATTAGACATTATGTTATGGATTTAGTGGTTATATGATGAGATCATTTAGACTTTACATTTCATACATACATGATGATCATTATACTATTTCCAGTTATTATTGATGATTAGATGGATGGTTTATTATCTTATGTGTTTTATTATGGATACTTACCCCATACTTGCATGTGTATGGTGTGAGTGTTTTCTTATTGTATGGTTTTTCTAATGTGGTTAAGGAAGGGAGTCGTAGTCACTTGCTTATTTGGTATCTACACGATGCACCACTTCCTGCCATTGTCTGTTTACCTTAGCATTATATATATATTGTATGTACATGCATGGTTTTTTTGCAGGTTGCAAGTACCAGGTATCGACTTCCCTGAATTGCTAGGATGAGCGTACCCTATTATACTATCTCAATGATAAGAGAAGGGAGATAAATTCTCAAGTCCAAATCCCAAACCCTTAAACCAATTGTCCTAGTGAGGTAGGACAAGTATCTAGATATTTTACCCACCGAATGTGTCGGATGACATAATTCATGATTTTTAACCCTTTAAACTGATTTTGAGTGATTTGCTCTATGATGGGTTTTCATATTTTATTTTTGGAAGTCTATGGTGAATTTTCTATTAATTAAGTCTTAATAAATAGATTTAATTAATAAATTAACTATTTGAGAAAATTAATATAAAATATCATGTTATTTGATATTTTGATTATGAATGAGAATAAATTGAAGAAAAAGAATTAAATAAAAGGAAATTAGAAATTAATTTTAATAATAATAATAAAATAATAATAAAATAATAATAAAGTAATAAATAAATAATAATAATAAAAGTTATAAAAATTAAAATAGAAGTTATAAATATTTAAATAGAAATTATATAAAAAGTAAATTGGAGTTATAAGCTTGCATAGGAATTAACGCACTTCTCTATTTCTCATGTGTCAACAACACGGGGGTTAGTGCATCAATTAAGCACATGGTGTCTACAACCCTATGGCTCATCTTGAAGGTTGGAAAAGACCCATGCTTAGTTGGTGACACCTTCCAGTTGTTTCTAGAAGCATTCTAGATGTTTCTTGAAAGCTCTTTATATTCAAGCATTCATAAAAGCTTAGACATAGCGTTGGGAGAGCAATTGGAGCATTGGAGGACTCGAGAATTTTGAAGAAGGGAGGAGCTTGCTCTGTGGATTTTTCGAAGAAGAGCGATTTAGCATCAGAATTCGGGTAGATTCTTGTGATTTTAATTATGCTATTTTCGCATCACGCATTCCCTATCTTCTTCTTGTCTTCCATATGTCTTCTGAGAAGTTTCATATTTATATGCATTCTCAATATGGGTAGATTAATTTATTGGAGAATTCTATATGCATTTTATAATGCAAATATTTTGTTCCTAAATTGTAGTTATAATCTTTGTGGAAAAGAAAAGAAAACATACATGGTTATATATTCAGATTAGCATACATATACATATATACATATATATAAATATATATATATATATATATATATATATATATATATATATATATATCTATGCATATGTATACATTTATTATGAATTTATTATAAAATTCAAATATATATATGTATATACATACATATATATATATATATATATATATATATATATATATATATATATATATATATATATATATACTGATATATATATATATATACACCTATGTATATTTATATATAATACACTAAATGAGCGATTGATAAATCGTAGTGGAGAAATTTAATAAATCGCATCGCAATTCATATCGCATGAAACAATGTATATAATGAAACGTCGTGGGCACGAATTGTACCCACGCCTACGGAAGGCAGAGACTTGCCATCACAGGTCTGCGGCGACAAGGGTACCACGTACCCGCTGTCGGCGCAGTGCCTGTGACCGCAGGTACTACGTACCGCAGCAAGTGTTTGGGGGGTTAATTAATGTTAATGTGATGCAAAGAAAAACATTTATGTTAAAACGTTTAAAAAAACAATCGATTCTCATTGCTATATAATATGGTGTCAATCAAAATTGTTATATTGATTTTATGAAAACGTATTAATATATTTACATATATATATATATATATATGTAATATGTAAATATGTTATTTATAAATTTAAGTTATTATTATTTGATAAATGATTTATATTGAAGGTTTATTTTCATAAAGGTGACTCTTTAATAACTTTCAACTATTTAATAATTTAATTGTTTTAAATTATTAAATAAGGAATTGATAGTTTGGTGGGGAATGTATCAAACAAATATTATAAATTGGAAAATGGATTTTTAGTTATGTTAAGGAAAACTTAAACAATATATGTGTTCCTCCATTCAAACTTGGAAACTTAAACTGAGATCTCTACATTTAGATTCAAGTTGTAAACTTGGTAAAACCAAAACATGTGTTTGCATTGTGTACTCTTTAAGCTATTGTTTTGGGTTTTGGGTTGACTAGTGTTGACCAGTATAGGACATCTACTAGAGGCTTGGGGGTTATGTGATTGTGGTGACATGATGATGTTTAATCTCGATCTTTATAAACCCAACCATGGTTATGTGATGGAATGCTCTATGTATTGGTTGTGATTACTGATTGTTATAGTTGAGATTCTTATGTATGAGACACTTGACTTGACCATTATTTTGGTCATCGATCAGTTATCCTTGGTTATTTTTTAGTCGCCATGATGGGACTGTAATGTGGATTTATTTTTGATGATGTCATGTTGTGACATGTTTGACTCAACCATTTTTGGAGTCTTCGATCAGTATGATTGATATATATACATATTGGTTATTGAGAACCATTGGATATTTGATTATCAGTGATACTTCAGTTGCCAACAGAGAGCTGTTGTGTTCATGATTTTCTATGGATGTTAGCTCATGGAGATTTGATGCTTTTATGCATATTTGATGTTTTTATGGATTATCTTTTGTGATTTTGAGATTTATGATTCCATGAGCATTAGGGTAGGATATCTGCATGTAGTGATGGGAAGTGGCTTGCAATGGGGGCCGGGGCCCTAAGAGGCTGCCAGGGTAACTCATTGTAAGTTGGATTAATAAGTGATAACATTCACACCTAATACTAACTGAATGAACCTAAAAAGATAAGTGTTTTTTTCTCGCCCATGCCTTGAGTACTTGTACAAGCTAGGATGGGAGTAGTGAGATGCATGGTTGCAACCTTGCATTCCGTAGTATGCCTCGTCAGTATGAGAGGATACTAGTGGCTGCATGAAATCAGTATGGACCCGTGGAGTTTAGCTAACTGCCAGGGTAACTTGTATGTGATAATTGCGATGACACTTTTCCACTTGCATAGTAGGTTCCTACATGTCATTGTGTGCCTTTGGGATTAGATGTCAGACTTTGTGTTTGGAACTTTTGTGTCATGCCCAAACTATGAGGGCAAGAACACAACAATTTTTTTTTTTTGAAGCAAAATTTTAACAAGGCATGGTCATGTCATTTTATGCATTTCATTTATGTTACTAAGGATTTGAATAAATCTATTATTAACATTCTTCCTTAATACAAGTATTCCAATACAAGGGAGTACATTAGGTATAGTCTCTCAATCTCTTATTTAAACATGTATGTTTTATATTAATTCTTCAAGGACATGGTATGAGTTCTAAATTTTGATTATTATTATTATTTTTGATTTCAAGAATACAACCTTTTAGTCTAATTGATCATATTTGAAGAACTTAGGAGGTGAATGATGCTATACACATAATTTAAAAAAAAAGGGTGGTGGATTATTCTCATTCAAATTTGATTATAACCACCATGAAATTTATCAAGAAATGAAATATCTTTAATTTCGTAATATAGGGTTTGCTCTTGATTTGATCTCATCATAATACTTATACATCATATTTGAAACTCACTATATCAATTCAACTCTTCATTATCGTAATTAAAACTTGAACATTCATAATTCAAGGCATTATCTATGATTCTATTCTCCCATATATATATATGCAAATTTATTTATTCTATTTTGATGAGCACTCATATGACTGAACATTATGATCAAATATTATGAGAACCAAATACACTCAACCATTATTTTATTGGCTAACCTGATTCAAAAGCTCAGCCGGGAAAGAATCAAGAAGAAAACCCGGCTTCGTTGCCATTTACAATAAGGTTTAAAAATACAATTTACAATAGGATCTCAATCCCAATTTTCAATAATTTTATCAAATTTTCTTCATGATCATAATCAAGGAGTTTGTAATGTTTTCTGAATCTCATTTCAAGAACCATGGAGGAAACCAATATCTGATTGGGTGACAACCAAGCAGAACCAAAAGAACATCAAGCATGCATAATCATACATGGTTTACACAATAGGATTCACAATGAATCAAGACTAGGGAAAGGTGGATTCTTCCAACAGGAGAAGTCAAGCACAACACCCATTCAGATGCCCAATCGGGGCTAATAACCAAGAACTTCCGTTCTTCCATTTAAACTTTCCATACTCATACCAAGTTTGTGCTGACGGGTAAGCGCCCATAACACCCTACCCTTTATCCCTCTTCTCATCCTGAGAAGAGACTCTACACAGGTTGGAGTCCAACTAAACAGACCTTTCCCAAAATTGGTCACTTCTGCCCTCTCCAAGGGTGAGTAATACCAAAACACCCATGTAAGGAAAATTCAAAAATTGCAAACATAAACAAGAAAGGAAAACAACCAAAAAGACATGGTTTTCAAATCTTCCCACATACCCACAACCATACAACAGTGAAACAACAACAAGATAACATGAACATGAAACCAAACATAAAATCTGAATAAGGGAGATGAGAATTTCCTACCTTCACAAAGAGGTAATGGCAATGAAATAAGTTTGAGTAGAGTATCCCTTTCCTTTCTTCAAGCTTCAAGAAAATCTTCTCTAAAAGTAGAGATTGGGTAACCACCAACTAGTCCAAGGAAGGCCTCTAAATAAGCCTCCAACTCAACCACCCAAAAGGAGCAATAACTATTTCCACCCACTAGCAACTCTAGAAACTCCTAACTCAACCTACACTATGGTTAAACCCCAAGTGGAGATGAGGTGAGGTAACTCAAGATAACCATGATCAATTTTCGCACAAAGGCAAAAAGGGACTTTTTGAGTGACCTCAAAAGTCAAAACAAGGGGCTTAGGGGTTGGAAAAGACCCCTAACCCATACCCATACCCTTTGGTTAGAAAAAAACAAGTTTTAAAGCCTTAAGAAGAGGTTTAGAGTCAAATAAAATCTAGGAATAAAATAGGTCCAACTTACTACTCTAACTTTGCAAATAAGCACTAATCCGGATTAAGGGATGACTAACCTTGATTAAGAACCCAATAGAAAACTGATACTAACTTAAACCAACTTGGTCCAAAGGTTAAACAATTAACCCTAAACAGCCACTGAAGCACATAACCATTTTACGAGTGTCAAGCGACACTGAAAGAACATAATTATGAACATTTAACATTCACTGAGCAAGGAAGATGCATACATACATCTCACAATATAAATATGTGAATTACAAACAACAAGGTTTTCAAATTTAGCACATGGAGATCAGTTCTGTTCCTCTGTAGGGTTTCTTGGTTAAATATCTGCACACTCATTGCACACATCAGTAGTCCCGTAAAATCATATGTACATAAATGTATACGTATTCATAAATTTACATAAATTAAAACATACATCAATAAGGGTTTCTTTATCCTACTTAATTCTTAACCATTTAAAATATCTTAAATCAAAGTATCGATCCTACCTTTACTAATTTCATCAACATACATATACATGAAACATTAAATGATAATCATCAAATATATCTGAAAATAACATCACACAACATGAAATAATAAAATATGTTCTAAGCATCAGATAATGTCTCGACATCTCGAGTCGTGAATAACAAAATAAGGGTAATGTATCACTATGCTACGATGGGTCGGGGCGAGGCCTCACACTTTGAGTTAGTATACTTTTAGTATTCCTGGACTTATAGAGATATGTGCTATGTGATTTTGATAGCATGTTTGGGACTTGAGATTATCTCCTTAGCATGGTGGGAGTGGACCACTTAGGTACCATGCGGTCGGGTGGTAGTGTATTTTCCACTCTTATCATTTTGAGATTCATTGAGACATCGTGGCTGATGCGTCCTTCATGATGGTGGATATGTATCCTTTTTCATTGATGATTAGCATATGTTAGATGATGTTATCTTATGCTTTTATTTGCATGTTAGATTACTCCTACATATGATGTATTTATTAGGAGTGACATTCCTACTATGTAATACCAATGATCTCTTCGATGATTTGGAATGTTACGCACGGAGGGATGGCTAGGATCCACGATGGTCTAATGATGCTATTGACGGTTGGGAGGAACCGTGCACTTAGTTTATTATGTTTGATCTTTATGATGGATGCATATGTTTTCTATGATGTTGTACCATGTGTATCATGTGATTATCTCTACTTTGATGTATCATGGATTAGAATAGGATGATGTACCTTATTCTATGTATGTATATTCTTTTGAGCTTGTCATACCCTGTGACATGTATAGTGGATGATTGAGTATTTGAAATGTAATGTATAAACATTAGACTTATCATTATTATTTCATGTGGATGTTGTACTAAATAGATTCATGTATGTAATTCAACATTAAGGAATCTTGAAGAATGTAATCTGTTATGTATGTTATGTTTACTTTCAGATGGAAATTACTATTGCTTCCGTTATTGTGCATTAGTTATATATGGTATTTATTTTCAAAAAAAAAAAAAAAAAGCTACCAAACTTAGTGAAATTCTAGGTTAATTCTTTGGATCCCTTGGCAGGGCATTACACAAAGCACTTGATGTACTTTGATCAATGATGGTGGATCTGCTAGCAAGGATTCTTTCCTTGTTCATTTATGTGACTACAAATTGACCATATGCAATGTATACAACAAGTGAGAGATTGTTGAGATAATGGGTATTGTACAAATTGCATAAGATTAAACATATATTGTATTATTTTACTTTATTATGTAATCTTACACTTAGGAGCACCTAGATGGATGTGCAACATGTAAAGATTCTCATGTGATATACTTGATGATTTGTATACTAACATTGTGATAATATTTGATAAAATTAGTTAATATTGGGAAAAAGAATTAAATGTTGAATACTAAATGTGGGGTCAATGGGGGATTGGTAGCATATGGTTTAGCACATAGTGGATATAATACTACTTGGTGGTTTTGTAGGACTTGCTAATATATAAGAATCCACAAGTGTAGCTGTAGAGATAAGGGACAAAAGGCAAATAGGAAAGTCGAATAAGACATGACTTGACAAGTTAGCCAAGGGAGCATTTGTAAATATTGGAAGCATGGCATGGGATGTGTAGATTCATGCTCATTCAAATGAATTGTTTGGTTGTGGCTATGGCTTTGAAGTATTCCATTGTTGTATAAAAATGGTTTTTTTTCTCAATAATACATGGTGATGGATGCTTTTGGAGGCTAAGTTTTCCCCTCAATGAGGGTTTGCTAGGGTATATCTCATGTCACATTTTTGTGGTATGTGTTGGATACAATTGTTTAATTGTGTATTGTCTTTGATGTTATACAAATGTCATATCAGTTGGTAGACAAAGTCTCTCAAGCTCAGTTGGTCAACAAAGAAAATTCTAGAGTCTACTGAGCATTCCTAAAAATTACTCTATGGAAACAATTTCTACCGAACTCACTCGAGAGTCAAAGGATTTTGTGATAGAAGTCAGTGGTAATCGAGCTCACAAGGTTAGCAAAGGAAAGTCAATGTTTACCAAGTTAACTTGGTCTCCAAAGGATTTTGTGAAATTCATAGTCTTAATCAAGCCTTAGTTGGTTAATACTAGAAATCATTTTTGGAGCAGGGTCAGCCAATGAAGGATTTCATTGTTTTGGGAAATAAATTTTAATTTTTTTATGTAATAATTATTGTTGACTAATTTAATGATTATTGGTAATTGTAACTTGTAATTGAGCCGACCTAACAATTTGTAAGGTATAAATAAAAGGTCAAGTTGTGAATTCTAAAGTGTAATGAGAGAGCATGCAAGTGTGTTGAAGAGGAAAGTGTGAGCAAAATTTGAAGGAGGATTAGATATCCTTGAGGAGCAGAAAAGTTGTATTCGATCAGAGAGGATCTAGTGAAGCAGAATAAAGATCTATATCAGAAATTTAGTTGCATCTCATTCAAGTCAAGTCATTGTTACTTTCTCACCATTGTAGCAGTGATTCTTAAATCTCTTAATAGAGTTGGTTTAATAGCTACTTGTAAATCCTCCAACAATGTGACCATTCTATTGAATTGTTCTAAAGTCCTCTAGCAAAGTCACTCCCAATAGAGTGATTAAATCCTCTAACGAGGTCAAACCTAATAGTGTTTGTTATAACCTTTAACAAGGTTGGCTCCTAATAGGGCTCACTTTAGAAGAGTGAAAATTAGTAGCTAATTACTTGGTGGTTTCTTCCATATTGGGTTTCTATGTTAAATCTGGTGTCTCATGTGTTCATGTTATTTCTCTTATGCATACATGTTAATCTCTATGAATGTTTAAGATCTGTTATAGTTAACATACACTGCATCTACCGAGTTACAACATTTTTTTGTATGTTTACCGAGTGACAGTAGTAACTAGTTTTATTAGACATCTAAGGGATTTGTGGATTTATTTTTGTGGTAACTGATTCACCACCCCCCACCCCTCAAAATTACTCCATCTATATCTTCAACAATTGGTATCAGATCTTTTAGTGCTTGCAGGAAGGATTTCAAGGATCTAAGCTAAAGATCAGGATTTCTTACAAGAGAGAAATTCCAAGGCTTAACAAGGATAGCTTTTCAGCATGGAAAGGTCTCATGATACTCCATCTGGCTTCCATTGGAGATACAAGATTGAAATATCTTGATGAAGAATACACAACTCCTTTTGGTACACTATCTATTAATGAAATTGTTGAGAAGAAGACTCATAACACCATGATGATAGAAATTGCATCTACCCTAAGCTATGAAGAATTTGATGATATCAAGGACTGTAAAATTTCTTTTGAAATGTGGAGCAAACTGAAGGATATCTATGGAGGTGATGACAATGTGAGGAGAGCCAAAGCAAAAAGCCTAATAGGACAATTTGATTATATGAGGATGAGAGAGGATGAAAACATTGCCAAATATGTTGAAAGGGTCAAAGCAAGAGTTAGTGCAATCAAAGCTTCTGGAGGAGATATCAAAGAGGAAATAGTTGTAAGTAAAGTTCTTAGAACATTACTTCCCATTTATGCAACTAGAGTTTTTGCAATTCAAGAAAGAAGATGTGAAAATAGAACAAGTTGTGAATTTTGATAACATAGTGAAAATAAGAAAATTTAGGAAAGTAAGAGACATTCCTAGTATAAAGAAAACTGATGTTGGTCTATGCAAGAATTATCAAATTGGTAAGATGGGAAAGACTAGCTTTAAAAGTGAAAACTATCAGTCTAAAAAAAATTTAGAAATTGTGCATACTAATTTGTGTGGACCTATTGGAATTGAGAGCTATACTAGAGAAAAGTTCTTCATTCTTTTTGTTGATGACTACTCTAGAATGATGATTGTCATGTATCTAAGATAGAAATTAGAAGCATTTGAGAAGTACAAATGATATTTGGCTAGAGTAGAGAAGAAAACTGGAAAAAGATTGAAATGCTTGAGGTTAGACAGAGGTGGTGAATTCATTTCCCATGAATTCAATAACATTTTCATTGAAAGAGGAATCAAAAGACTAGTATCAACTCCTAGAACCTTAAGCAAAATGAAATAGCTAAAAGGAGGAACAGATCTATCCTGGATTGTGAGAGAACTCTAATGATTGAAAAGAACATTGCTATCAAATACTGGAAGGAAGCTATCAACGCTTCAGTTCATACTTTGAACCAAGTACAGTTGAAGAAGGACTCATTCAAAACCCCTATGAATTATGGTATGGCTATAACCTAATGTAAGCTACCTAAAAGTATTTGGAAGTAAATGTTACATTTTGAAAGAATCCAAAAAAAGAAAATTTGATGTGAAGGGTGATGAAGGTATATTTTTGGGATATTCTTGCAAGAGTAAGGCATATAGATGTTTGAATTTTTCTCCTCACAAAATCATAAAAAATGCACACGTGAAAGTTGATGAGTTTGCAGAAAGGACTGAAGAAGAAACCAAAAAGGAACTAAAAGATTATAGGAGATTTGTTTTCATTGAACCTGATACAATGCCAAATACATCTGTCAATTAGAAAACTTCTACTCCTGAGGCTTCAGTCACCAAGTTCCAATAAGTTCAATCTAAGTTGCGGGAACCCGAGTCACATTAAGATGCTATTGAGCCAATGCTTACCGAGCCAGAGCAGCCAAAACTTGAAGTGCAAGAGGATAAAAATGCAATTCATCCAAAAGGCAAGTAACCTATATTAGCCAAGTATGTCAAGAGACATCATGCACCAAACCATATTATTGGAGACAAATCTGAAGGTACTATGACAAGAAGTAAGCTAAAAGGTACTTGTTTACTTGCTAATTTTGAACCTAGAAATGTCAAAGATGCATTAGAAAATGAAAGTTGGATTGAGGCTATGAATGAAGAGATAGAGAAAATAGAGAATAAAACATGGACTCTTGTACCTAGGCCTAAAGATAAAAATGTGATTGTAACTAAGTGGGTATTCAGAAATAAGTTGAATGAAGATGGTAAGGTATCAAGAAACAAAGCTAAACTAGTATGTAAAGGCTACTCTCAAGAAGAAGTAATTGACTATGGAGAGAATTTTGCTCCTGTTGCAAGACTAGAAGGTGTTAGGACCGACCTTACACATGTTGCACACAAAGAATTTAAGGTATATCAAATGGATGTCAAATTTGCATTTCTCAATAGTATTCTGGATAAAGAAGTCTACATTGAGCAACTTGAAGATTTTGTTGATCTAGACAAAAATGACATGGTCTACAAATTACACTAAGCATTGTATGGTTTGAAACAAGCCCCTAGAGCATGGTATGAGAGATTGGATAACTATCTTATTTAGATTGGTTTTTAGAGAACTAATGATAATAGTAGCTTGTATATCAAGGAAGGACCAGATAACAAGATTGTTTTGGCAAAAATATTTGTGGATGATACTTTGTTTATAGAAAATGATGATCTATGTAATGAATTTTTAGAACAAATGAACAAGGAATTTGAAATGTCTATGTTTGGTGCTCGATCAAATTCTTTGTTGGTCTTCAAATTCAACAAACCAAGAGTGGTATCTACATTACTTATTCTAAGTATATTAAGGAGATACTCAAGAAGTTTGGTATGGAAGATTCAAAGCTAGTTGGAACTCCCATGTGTACTGGACTAAAGCTTACCAAGGATGATGAATCAAAAGAGGTAGATCAGACCTTATACAAATCAATGATTGGAAAGTTGCAGTATGTAGTTCATACAAGGCCTAATATTGCTCTTGCAGTTGGTATACTGGCAAGATTTTGAGCAAAACCCAGAGAAAATCATATGATGGCAATTAGAAATATTTTGAGATACTTGAAAGGCACTGAAGATTATGGATTGTGGTACAAATTTGGAGAAAATTTAGACTTGAAATTTTTTACTGATGCTGATTGGGCAAGAAACATTGATGATAGAAAGAGTACAAGTGGTGGAGAATTCTTTCTTGGAAAGAGGTTGGTATCTTGGACAAGTAAAAAGAAAAATTGTACATCCGAGTCTATAGCTGAAATAGAGTATGTTGTTGCAGCAATAAACTATTCCAATATTGTTTGGTTCAAACAGTTATTGTAAGGCATGAAGGTTTAGATCAAAGAATTAGTTGTTATGTTTTGTGACAATACAAGTGCAATCAACATATCAAAGAATCCAGTGATGCATTCCAAAACCAAGCAGATTGCAATATAGTATCACTTTGTTAGAGAATTGGTGTAGGATAAGGAGATTAGATTGGAAGGTAAGTGCAAAAAATTGGGTCTCACTTTTGGGCAAAAAGTGGAAGTGTTTTTGCTATTTTTGAAATTTCTTGTCAATTGATGTCAAAATTTGAGGCATTTAAATATTGAATATAAAAAAACCTCAGCAATAATTATTTTTGTGTATAGAATCTAGTTTTTGAATATGTAATTTATTTGTATACCCATATGATAGATTTTGTTTTTGGTATGGATATTTAAAAACCACTTTTTCAAAATGCTTGTTTCAGGACCATACCACACTCATGTACAAACACCATAATTTGACACAAATAAATGAATTTTCATAAATCATTTTAAAGGGAGTTACCTAATACACCGAAGATTGATGACAATATTTTTCCTTAATTTTTTATTGAATAATTTTTTTTATTAATTATTAATTGGCTATAAAGGTAAATTTTTAAAACCTCTCATGTACAAACAACATAATTTGATCAAAATTTCACTTTTTTCAAAAAAAATAAAAATTAATGTCAAAAGAATTGTATGTAGATTGATGGCATATAAATTAATTTAAGAAAAATTATAAAATAAAAAGTTATTAAAAATTTAGTGAACTTCACTATTTTACATTTAGGTACCACCTTTCATTAAAAAATAATGCAAAAATAGTAAATAAAATCATAGCACCATAAAATTTATATTTCTAGAAACAGGACAATGAGAGCTCTAATGGGTTTTTGTTTCATAAAAAAAATTGAATGGGAAGACTCTCTAAAAATTATGGCAATGTGCGAATTTGTTAGTTTCATGTCTTAGCCAAATCTTGAGAGGTCAAGGCATAGGCTTGGTCTCACCAAGCCTATCCTAAACCAAAATACAAGGTAGGAGAAAAACATCTTGCCCAATGTTGTAAGAAACGGATACCCATTATTTAAATTCAAAAAATAGGTACCCATTTTGAAAAAGTCAAATTGGCATGTAAAATCCCCCCAAAAAAATAAAATTTTAAATTTTTAGAAATAGGTACCCATTTTTTACTTTTAAAAAATGGGTGCACGTTTCTAATTTTTTATTTTTTTTATGTTTTCAAAAATGGGTACCTGTTTTTTGAAAATAAAAAATGGTTACTCGATTTTTAAAAAAAATGGGTGCCATTTTTTAAATTTCGGATCGGGTGCCCAAGACTAAAATGGCTACCCATCTTTTAAAAATGGGTACCCATTTATAAAAGAGTACAATCTCAATCTGCAGACTTCTGCGAAATTGAGACCCAACTCCTTGCTTCTACCTTGGAATATGTCCATATGAAAGAACAAATTATTGACATATTCACCAAGCCATTACCTAAGGATGCATTCTTGTATCTAAGAGGTAAGCTAAGGGTCATTCCCCTATCTGAAGCTCACTAAAATAAAGTTTTAGGAACCAAGTCGAAGATCTATCAGTTGATGCAACATAATCATGGAAACATTACATATGAATCAGTTCTTAAGGTACATTGTTACTCATTTGGTATGTGTTTTCTTTAGCATGTGTTGTCAAAGAGGGAGAGTTTACTATCATATCTTTCTGAAATTTGAATTTGTTTAAGGAAGAATTTGTTGTTTGGAAAGAAGCTATGTAATTCTTCACAGAGGTAGATTACTTCATTAGAGAAGTTTGTGGCATAAAATCTAAGAGGGAGAAAAGTTCTATCTTTCAAATTTCATTGTGCTATGACATGTTGTGTTACCATCAATGCCAAAGAGGGAGATTGTTGGATACAATTATTTAATTGTGTGTTGTCTTTGATGTTACACAAATGTCATATTAGTTGGCAGACAGAGTCTACTGAGCTCTGTTGGTCAGCAAAGCAAATTCTAGAGTCTACCAAGCATTCTTAAAAATTACTCTATGGAAACAGTTTCTATCAAGCTCACTCAGGCATCAAAAGATTTTGTGATAGAAGTCAGTGGAAACTGAGCTCACAAAGTTAGCAAAGGAAACTCAGTGTTTATTGAGTTCACTTGGCCTCCAAAGGATTTTGCAAAATTCATAGTGTTAACCAAGCCTTAGTTCGTTAATAGTGGAAATCATTTCTAGAGCAATGTTTACCAAGCAAGGTTGGCCAATGAAGGATTTCATTATTTTGGAAAATAAAGTTTAATTATTTTATTTAATAATTGTAGCCGACTGATGTAATAATTATAACTAATTATAACTTGTAATTAAGCTGACTTGACAATTTGTAAGGTATAAATAAAAGGTCAAGTTGTGAATTCTAAAGTGTAATGAGAGAGCATGCAAGTGTGTTGAAGAGGAAACTTTGAGTGAACTTTGAAGGAGGATCATATGTCCTTGAGGAGTAGAATAGAGATCTATACCAGCAACTCAATTGCATCTCATTTAGGTCAAGTCATTGTTACTTTCTCACTATTGTAGCAGTGATTCCTAAATCTCTTAACAAAGTTGGTTTAATAGCCATTTGTATATCCTCTAACAAGGTGACAGTTCTATTAAATTGTTCTAAAGTCCTTTGGCAAGGCCACTCCTAATAGGGTGACTAAATTCTCTAACAAGCTCAGACCTAACAATGTCTTTTGTAACCTTTAACCAGGTTGGCTCCTAACAGGGCTCACTTTAGAAGAGTGAAAATCAGTAGTTAATTATTTGGTGGTTTTTCTCATATTGGGTTTCCACATTAAATTTGGTGTCTCGTGTGTTCATGTTATTTCTCTTACGCATGCATGTTAATCTCTATGAATGTTTAAGATCTGTTATAGTTAACATACACTATATCTACCATGTTACAACATTTTTTTGTATGTTTACCGAGTGACAATAGTAACTATTTTTATTAGACATCTAAGGGATCTGTAGATTTATTTTTGTGGTAATTCATTCAAACCCCCCCCCTCCCACGCCTCTCTTAGTTACTCCATCTATATTTCCAATAGTATGTTGCTATTCTCTGGTATGTGGATTTTAATTGCATATTTATTTTAGATCTATTATAGGTTATGTAGAAATAATTATTATTTTTTAGTTGGAAGTTCCCTTACATTTCTCTGGCACTTGTTCTAGAGTCCCAACTCTATGTCAATACTTGTTACAATAGCAACAATTATATACAATTATTGTGTTGTGTGGCCATAAAGATGGCAGTTGTTGAAGCACCCCTCAAATGTACACTACTTAACATGTGTTATCTTCTTAAAATAATAGATGCTAGATGTATATCCTTTCTTACCACAATAGTAACATGTGAGTTTAGTAGTATCCTTATCTTTTGGATATATGTTTCCTAATCATCTATTGTCTAGGTTTGTTTCTCTAGAGGTCTCTCCTTCCTTAGTCTTGTTATTGCCTTCCTAACCAAGACTAGTTGTGCTTTTATTTCTTCTTTTGGGTTTCAGTTTCTCATCTTTTTTCTATGAGCTTTCATTGATTCTTCTTAGTTTTTTAGTACACTCTTTTTTTATTCTTAGCTCTTCTATTAGTTTGAGAACTTGTTTTATTAGTTGTGTAAACTATTCCTTGTTAGGATGGCTTCTCTCCTTAATCTCCTGCATGTCCTTTCTTTTGAAAACTTTCGCTTTATCTCTTGTTGATATGGCATTGTCTCACTCAAACTGTGCTCTTATAACCTCTTTAGTTAACTCTTCTTTTTCTTTTCTCATTTCACCAATGGTTTCCTTGATAATCTCATTCATAATCATTAAGTCAGATATATATTCTTTAGACTCTTATGAACTACAATTATCTTCCAACTATTTAATAATATCTTGAATTTTACTGAGCATTTTCATTAGCTTCTTCATTTTAGTGAGGAACCTCCTAATTTTTCCTTCAAATCTTGAATCGTGTCAAGTGTTTCTTCTAGTTTCATTCTAAGTGATTCCATTAGATCTTTCCTCAAGTTGTCAGACTTGTTACAACATGGATCTTTTCCCTGATACCAATTGTTGGTCTCAACTAGTACTGAAGGGTGGGGGTTGGGGGGAAGTGGAGGGGCCAATCAGTACGAACTCTAAAACCATTTACTACTTTTACTGCTCTGAAAAAATTGAGCACTAACCACTTACCAACTAGAACCAAGGTAAATGTAGTGAAGTAGAAGCAAATAAATTTACACACCAAAGATTTCATCAGGATAACACATTAATTTATACATGTAAACACTCAATTAGAGGATGAAAACTATAGTGGTAATAATATACTCTCATGATCGTAAAAATGAATCAAATAATGTAAAACAAGTAAGCCAACATTATACTCTCAAAGTCTAACTCATCAAGTGCCCATTAAAATCCATAAATTTATCAACACTTTATGCAAATTATCTTCATCAATCAAATGATATGGTACTCTACTGAATTAGTATAATGTCTTACCAATTTAGGCTTGATATCAACGACAACATAATAACTGATATGACTCTTTGATATGCATTTTCAACATTATCAGTTAGGGCTAACACACTAAGCTACACATCTTTGAACAATGATTATCAAAATAAAGATGAAAATTTAATCCCTTACAAGAAATTGGTTGTTGCTCTAAATAATTATGTGATGACCCCTTTTTACCCCGTGACCTAAAGTCCCAAAATTTAGGCATAAGTTAGGGAATCATCCAATAATTAGCAACCTATAACCATCATTATTGTTGAAATGTTTGAGAAAATGAGTATTTAATTTAATTTATTGATTTCATTTGAAGGATTCCATTATTATAGTACATCGACGACTTTCCCTCTCCTTGTTATGATCATCTTAGGACAATAGAATGACGGTACAAAGGGCGCATGAAACAAGGTCCAAGCATATCCGACAAGTCCTCGAAATTACTCTGCCTTCCCCCCCACCAACTCCCTATCATAAGAGTACGTAATTCAAATGAGAGATAGACTCGTGTACTATAATTGAAATGTGTCTTAATGTTATATTATATTTCTCATCTTTATATTTCATTTGATGTTTACTACTTATAATTGTCTTCTCATATATATATCCACGATATATTGTATATGACATTATCATATCTTTCACTTTATAAAATATATATATCTGTATCTTCTAAGTTTGGTGTTTTACCTATCCAAATAACGTATACTTATATTCATATCTTATTATTCCATTGTATAATGATATATTATAGAACCAATAATATTTATAGATAGTTCATTCTATGGATACATATATACTTACTAGGTACATCCAATTTTGTATATAATCCTTATTTAATTAAGGACTATCTACTATTGTATTATTTATGTACTTTTTTATATTAAGATAAATATATATCAAGTGATAAATATACCCTGTATTCATAAATATATATATTATGTGATATATTATATATCTCATATCACTTAATCTCTTTTCTTAAACGTTTCATAAATTGAAATATATTATTTATATATTAATGAATAAGATAAGGCAAAGTAGGCAATACCTCTCAATACCTTTGATTAATGTGTTGTGGCTTTCTAACAACCTTTCTAGTCGTAGTGTGTACCTTGGTCATCGGTATTAATATCTTCGATGCTATAATGTCTCCTCATGGTTTCGGTGTATCATTGCTTAGTCAGTAATGACTGATCCATTAAGTATATTATGTAGCATGCAATATGTATTAAAAAGGAAGAGTGGAATGTTGAATATGCTCCTTCAATTTATCCCTTGATCTAAACCATCAATCTATGCCTTCGAACATAGCAATGTCTCCATCAGCGATATTGGTCGTCTCAATGATGGCGAGGCATGGAGAGCTTGGGTGGACTACTATGGGGCAGCCAAGAAACTTCATCTTTATCTTTCGAGGGAAACATATGTTACATCATATCCAGTGAAGCTAAAACCCACAAGACCAATCTTGTCTTGTGACATAGATCTCATTCAGTTTCTTCCATAGCATGTCAAGATTGGTTTCTCTGCTTCTGCGGAGCTTGGTTCAACAGAGTCTTACAACATCTCAAGTTGGTACTTCTGCTTCGAGTATTCATGGGAAATCGAAATACGTTCAGTACATGATGAGGTCTAGCCCACTATGACATACGGTATGTACCCTGACGTGGCCAACGTCTCTTTATGCACTCCCCACGTATTTTGATTGGGAAGCCACTCACGTCTTATTGCCTCCGTCCAAGTAGAATTCACACACTATGGTGGCATTATCCTTCTTTCTTGGGTTCGAGTCCTTTTGATGCTTGTTCTTTATCATGATTGGATCTGCTAGTCTTTCTCTTCTGTGATGTGTACGTTCTCCTCGATGTCCTCAGTATATGTGGAGTTTTTGTATTCCTCTCCCCCAACTGTGTCTTTGCGATGACTTTGATGATTTTATGGAGGTTTATGTATGTTCTCTGAACTATGTACATTTGTGCATCCGTGGCGAATGATGAATATCCACGTACTTTGACCTTGGTCTTATCTCTGGCCTTTGTTATTAAGTTCAGTGTATCTATTGTATATTATGCATGTGTTCTTAAAAACATTACTCCTTATATAGGAGTGGCCAAGTACCATGGACGGGCATGTCTATTCGGCATGTTTAAACTATAATAACAATTTTCTTAAACCGTCCCAACTAGCTAAGGAGTCTAAGATCGACAGCAAAAGGGCAAAAGGAATATACCACAAGATGCCCCAAAACCAGGATGGTAAGGATAAGGTATAAATTAATATATAGCATTTCAAATAAAGATATATTTGTTAATAGAATATATCTAAATTCATTAATGTATTTGATATACAAAATATCAAGAGACATTTTTTTTAATCAAGGGCAGGTTCTGAATGATTAGTATTATAGTTTAACTGATTGATGTTATAATCATTATTATAATATGATTATCATATTAGTATGATTATTATTGTAATATCGAGGGTAAATTATATCATTATTATTGATAATTAATTAATTATTAAATCTTAATATTTTGTTCGAATAATAATATATCCTTTTAATTTGGGCTCATGACAAATTACTTCATGTTTTTCACCTTTCAGTGAGCACCTAGAACAAAGAATAAAGGGGTTCATGCTATGACAAATTTGGCTTTTATCTTACAATTACAAGAGCATGAATCAAGATTTGAATTCTTGGTAGAAGAGATGCTAAGTACTAATACCCACCACCATCAATATCTGAGATATAAGAATAAGAATAAGAATAAGAAGACAAAGAACACTTTAGATAGATGAGTGTCTATTTCCTCCTTTGATGGCCAACTCATTTATCTCCTATGAAGAAATAAGGTAGATATATGGATGAAAATGCATGGATACTTTGTGGATAGATACTTTCCCTTGAAATTTTCTTTCTTGAACATCTTGAATGCATAAAAGCTTCCTTGGACTCTTGAAGTCTTGTTTGTAATGGATGTGAAAACGAGAGGATGAGGTCTCCTTTTAGTGATTTTAGGGCTAAATTTCCAAAATGATGACCTTGTGAGGCAACGAAAATAAAATACTTTGCATAAGGCCCCAAAACACTTAAGAATTAGTGCTTTGTATTATAGATCACTGCAAGGCAACCTATACATGAAAGATGTTGTGATTTCGAGGTGAAATGTGAGGGGTTTGAGAAGTTTTTGAAAATTTGGAGAAAAATGAATAGATAAGAAAAAGATCAAGCACAAGTGCCGAATTGGAGCCAAGGTGAATTAGGTAAATGGATGGAAAATGAGAAATTGTGCATAAAAACTAGAGACACCATAGAGTTTTGAGCAAGAGTGAAAGAGAAAAGAGGGCCTTAATTTAAGCAATGTATGCAATTAAGTGCAATATAAAATCCCAATTTTATAAGCCACACTAAGAAGGGCTAAAATTGTCTCCAAAAGGGCACAAAACATGTACCTACTTTTAAAGAATATACAACAATTATAAAGCCGTTTCTTTGTGAGTATCTTACCTCCATGGGCAATCCTTAGTGGTTTTCTTTGAAGATTTTTGCTCAAAGCTTTTTGTTATGATTGAAAATGAAAATTATTATGGAAGAAGACATAATCGTTTTGCCTTTTCCTTCTAACAATTGAATACATGTCTGAAACTTATTTGCAAGGTTCTATATTTATCAGAGGAATTTTAGATTTGATTGAAAATATTTGTGAAAAGGTTTGTTAAATATACTTAAGATTATTTCACAATAATGTTTGAATAAGAGTAAGGTTAAGATAGATAAGAAATATGAACCACTCATAAAATATAATTTAATGAATATAATTGAAAATATTTTAATTATAAAAAAGATGGTTATTAAATGTTACAATTGTAAAACTATTTCATGAAAAAATAAATATCACAAATAAATTTTCCAAACAGTAAAAAATATTAGACTAACAATCAAAATAACAACTTTTCTTAACTACGAGTCAAAAGCTTTATTCATTGGATCGAAGGGAAAAGGAATCAGGTATTCTATGAAGAAGATACAGACGAGCGCACATGGAATTCAAGAGAGAGACATAAACAGTGGTTCCAGGAACACCCTCTTTACCTTGACATATGTGGAATTTGATGGCAGTGGGCCATATAAATTATTTTTATCAATATAGTCAATGTTTTAAAAATAACAACCGTGCTTTCACAGCATCTCGTCAAATGTGAAACGGAGTCTGCTCTTTCTAACTTATCTACATCTGGCCCCACTTTTGGAGGTTATCTGGGTATAATATTGCACGTACGTTTGTTCGAGAAATATCTCCAACAGATACCTAACATCTTTTATAATATATTTAATGGTCAAAATTAATATTGTTTACCGTGTGTGTTATTTGAGCATTAAATGTTGTTTATTCCCTATCAAACTACAATCGGGATCCACATTCTTGAGGTATGATTAGATCGCATCTACTTTTAAACGACTTTTTATGTGAAGAAAAATAGACCATTTAATAATTAGTTTCAGTTACATCAGTTATACTAAAAGAAGAAAAGTGACACAAGCATCATGCTTCTTTGTATAATGCTTTTAAGGAAATTTATGAAATAGGTCGGAATGTGAATGTGCAGTTCAAAGTTAGACTAGCACTTGCATCAGAAAGAGGTGCAAGGGGTGTGCTGATAGGTCTTTTTGTCCTAAAATCAAAATGAAATAGATGTAATATTAAAAGAAGGATTTTTAGAATACAATTTAGTTGTTATATATAATTTAGTCATTTACACGTGAGTAACCTTTTTGGATGTTAAAAAATTGTACAGCTTTAATGTTCTATTTAATGCACAACATCCTAATTCAAGAGTTGGTTTGAGTTGTACAATTGTCTAAATATATTCTTTTGTATGTAAATACAAATATAGTTTGAGTTGTATGTATGGCTAGCTGAGTAAAAGGAAAATGATGCAAATTGATAAGAGGAAGTGCATATGATTAAATGGTGTAAATTTGAGAACTAATTTCAATTATAAAAGTGTTGAAAAGGTCACTTGACATACTTGAAATTGTCTTGTTTTTTTTAGTTGTTGTGTGTGAAAACCTTTTTAAATCCAGCAAATGTCAATCTATAGAATGAAACAAAAATAATATTAGAATGTCAAACATTACCATTTTATGTAGATGTAGCAGCATAGATGTGGGTGCTATGTGAGATCAAATAAAGACGTACTTCTTCTTTCTTTCTAATAATATTGTATGATTTTTTTCACATCTTACAAAAGCATTCAAAAGAGAAGGAAGGCTCTATACAAAGTCCTTGGATAAATTTTACTCTGGAGATTGTCGTGAAGGTGAAGCCTTGTCTTTCAATTCTACCTATATCAATTGTAGCTCTATCTAGGGTAAGGCCTTGTGATTTGCGTATAGTGATAGCCCAAACTATCTTGAAGGGTAGTTGTGTACGGTTGCCTCGGGAAATGGGTTGGATTAGAATACTTTTTGGGTTGTTAGGATCCCAAGGTGGACCAGTGTAGCTTTTGAACTCTACTATAGCATATGAAGGCACCAAAGGAAGTTTAGAGGCTATTGGATAAACTATATCTTTTAGCTCCCCATGAGATCCATTACAAAGCTATGATCTAGAGGTTTGTTGTAAGTATAACACATTAAGTTTACATAATAAAACCTCTCTGGGTAGTTGGGCATTGTCTACAAATTCTCCAAGCCTTTGATGTGTATTTATCACAATACACGATGCAATAGGGACATTTAGTTATTGTACCATTTTTTTGTTGTGGAGTGATACTTTTCATTTATAGTGAACAAATGTGTTGTTTAGTCAAGCTCAATCTTTTCATTTGGTGTGAGGTTCTTGTTTGTGCGAGTCATTAATAACTTTGAATCATGTAGCATTGGTTTTGTGTTGTGCATGTTTTGTAGTGTTTTGCAAAATTTTATTTGAATTGGATCATCACCTTCCTATCTAAATATTGTTTGCAAGATCACAATTGTATTAAAATTATGTCATAGTTTTTTAACATTTTTGTGTGATGCATATATAGGTTTATTCATAAAAGTTGGAAGGTGGGCAAGGTCACCTACAAGAACCATTGACACACCACCAAACAAAAGGTGTTGTTTTTGGGTTAGAGCTTCACATAGCCTCAAATCAATGTAGGTAGTAGTTTGGGACCTATAATTGGAGGGTGAAATTTGCTATATTTAAAATCTTAAATTAATTTTTTTTTGTACATTTCAATTTATTAAGTATTAAAATAAGCATATGTCCACTTCTATATCTTTTTTCAATATTTATTATCTCCATTTTAATAGGAGGAAAAATAATAAACTTCCATCTCCATTTGTAAATTAGGGATAAGGAAGCTTGAAAAATACATAGAAAATTTATTAATTTAAAGAACAATTAAATAAAAAAGTAAAAATAATTTTTTAATTTATCAATATTGAAATATTAAAATAATATGTACTTTAAAAGTAGTTGATATATTTTACAAACAAGATTTTTTATATTAATAAATATACATGCATATTCAAAAGTAAATATTATTACAAAAGTAGAGCAAAATATAGTTAAATTTAGGCAAAAGCCTATACTGCAATGGTAACTTGTGAGCCTCTCGTGTGGGAGGTCTTGGGTTCAAATTTACCTTCACTTAACATATAATAATAATTAATTCTAACAAATAATGATAATTAATCTAGGCTTCGACCATTTATCGATAAAAAATAAAATAAAATTAAAAAATATAGTTAAATTCTTCAATAAATTAATTTTAAAAAAATTAAAATTATGCTTAAAAAATATAAAATAAGATAATTTTTTAAAACTAAATTTTAAATTTTTAGATGAAAATTTATAAGATTATCTTACAAAGTAGAAAATAAGATGGAATATTGGAAAATATTGGTCTAATTTAAATTAGGCAAAAATCAGTATCAAGAAGTGAAATTTTCATGTTTTTAGCATTAAAAACTATCAAATATGTTATTACCATGAGATTTTGAATATTATTATTATTAATTTAATCACAATTGAATTCAAAACAATTAAGAATAAAAGAATAAATAAATATAAAAGAAACTAAATATGTTTAATCAATAAGAAAGGAAGAATGAATTTCTCATACTAACTATTTTAGTTTTCCATACTTATTACTAACCATGTAATAAGAAAAAAATGAAACTTTCTTTATATTTTTACTTTAAAAAAATCACAGTCTCTAAAAATTAGTATGTTTTTTTAATTTAATTATTTAATAAGACAAATTAAAATGAGTCAAATATAGAAACCATTTTTTAATGACTTCAAACAAAACAATAAAAAAAATGATTCATTTGCTAGTTTCCAAACATCATAGGAAAGGGTTGCTTTGGAACTCTATACAAAGCACAAATTCCAAATGGGTACTTCATAGCAGTGGAAAAGTTATGGTTGTAAAAAAAATCTGCACAACAAATAGACTCATTTGTAGTAGAGGTCAAAACAATGGATTTGATCCAGCAGAGGTAAAAATAATGGATTTGATCCACCATAAAATCATAGTAAATTATGAATGCTCAAAACATAATTCAAAAATTACAAAAATATTGAAGTGAATTTATAAAGACTTGACATCGACACATTCAAAACTCATTCTGGCATATACACTCTTAGCAAATAGTGGATGTTTTGTTTTGTCGATTATTTTTGAAATGTTTTTTTTTTTTTCATGAAGTCATCTAAAATGACATAACATGCCTGACTATACCTTATATTGTTAACTTTTCTACCAAATTATGTGGAACTTGATATTGTAAATTTGGTGATATCAAACACTTATAAAGATATTGTAATGATATAAATATACTTTAGTGGTATAAAAAGTTTATTTTGATGTAGCTCATCTTATTTAATTAAAAAAAAAAATATGAAATGCAATTAACAATTATTTCATTGAATACATAATCAAAAGTAAACTACACAAAACATTTGCAACATTTTCTACTTTTAGTAGGTTTGGTAAATTGGTATCAAAGAGCTCTAATTTACTTGTTTTCTATAGAAATAATAAATGCATCGGCAATGCATACATAGAGATAATAAAGTTTTAAATGCCCACTTTTTTTCCCGCAATCCTTACTGCTTACCTACCAGAGACCATACCATACTGGCACCATACTATACCTGTCACTCCGTGTCGGGCTGTCAATTTTCATCATCATCGCCGCACCTCTCCGTCATAATTTTCCTATTAGAAGTGTCTATCAATTGTCCCGCTCAGAAAAAGCTAGAGGAGTTAAGTGCATCTGCAGTTTTGTTATGTAATCTTGTCTATGCTCTTCCTCTACTTTGGAAGCTCCTCCACATTTTCTTTTTGCAATTTGGGACATTTTTTAATGTTTCTAACTACGGAGGAGGTAGGGTGTCGAGGACCAAATTCCCAAAAAATAAACCTCACATGGAGCATATTTCTATGAGGGGAAAGGTTTTAGGGTTTGGTGGAGGGAAATTTTTTCAGTCAGGTAGAGGTCTTGGAATCAAGTCCCTATTTAGCTGTTTACCGATGATTTTTTTTAGTGATGATTATTTTGGGGACGCATCCAACATTATTTGCAGATCATTTGAAAACCACATCGGGAAATGGTTTGCTGGTGATTATTTTTCAGTGTGAGACAAATTTTGGTTAGAGTAGACTCGAAAGGAAAAGCCTATTGGCTAAATATGGTATATATTAGTCTGGTATCTATTATTAGTCTCACCTATTATAGGTAGAGAGTAAAGTTTTTGCATGCTTCTTTACAATTAGTATGTTCTTTGTAAAATGTGCTGAAATCATTTAACCTATGGTCTTCTAAAATAATTCTATTAACATAGTTTTTTCAGTATTTATTCCTACTTTATGATTGGTTGTGGCTATTTTTACTAGTACTCTTTTCTATTTTTAATATAACAAATTTGAAAAAAACTTTAACAATCCACCTGGCAAGGATCATGATAGTTGGAAGCTTCAAACTAATTTCACATGGCTCAAAGTGCTTCCACATTTTGCATGTATGCATGTTATTCAATTCATCCTATTTACCTATGTCTTTTGAATTATTTGATTGCATGGAAAGAATTAGTACAAAGGCATGGAGTATTACTTTTAGCTTTCTCCACACAAAATTTGCAACAAAAAATTGTTCTACAAGTTGTGGCAAGCAGTTGGAAGGGGTTGACATTTTCTTTTACAACCCACTATATGTGGTTGCAGACTGTGTTTCCCAATTGTTGCAAGTCATTGTGTCATTACAATGCACAAAATATATAGCCTCCTTCAACAATTGTGTTAGATTCAAAGGTGTTCTCTTTACTTAATTGCTCTATTTTTTCATGCATTTGTAATTCCTTTTATTTTTTAACATTCTGGTTGACTCTGCTTTTTTTTTGGCTATCTTTCTTTTATTATCTATTACAAAAGTAAATGGTGCTCCTTTGGAAAATCAGGGTCATATAAAAAAGAAGCGCTACTTATCTAGATTGGGATTTTATAACAATGCTTATTTTTTGTGTCATTACAATCATTTCTTTTCTTTGTGTATAAAAAGTAAAGAGCACTTCTTTACAAAATTAGGGTTTTATGATGATTTTTTGAAAAAAAAAATGCAATACATAATTAGGTTTTAGAAATTGTGAAAGATTGCAAATCTTGGTTTCAGAATTGTCTATCTATGGATGTAGTTGTACTGCATTCTCTACTCCTAATGTAGGAGCTTATGAGATTGTATACAATGCAGGTTGACGAAATTGCATGCTACTTCAATACAAGGTTAGGTAGTATTTTGCCATGCTTTATGTAAGACAATGCCAACTAATTTACATTTGAATAATTCCTATGTGTATGCTCCAACTACCCTAGATTCTACTTGGGTTTTTTGCACTCTGTGATATACCTTTGTGATGTTAGATAACAATTGTGTGGTACATAAATTCATATCACATTGGAATCTGAGTTCTCAATGCATTGAGATCTTACATTTTGTACTCTTTCACACCCCTTGTATGTCATTCACTTAAAATTGACTCATTAGCAACTTGAAATTATGATTGATATGTGTGAGATCTTTTAGTGACGAGGAAAATGTAGGCATGTTGCAAGAGTGAAATTTTGTGAGATGAGAAATATTTCAAAGTGGATATGATAGATTAGACAATATGAAGGTGAAACTCTATAATTCATATTGTTGAGCATATAAATATGGAGGTAGGGAGGACTTTTTTTGGAAGTCTAGATAATTTATTTGGAATGAAAATGATTCAGCATTAGAGTATCCCTAAATACTTTTTCTTACTGTATGAATCATCCAGTGCATTTGGACAAAGAACTACAATAGTGGTAAACTCTTAAGTTATTGTCCTTTTGTAGACATCACTCATTGAAAAAATTCTAACAATCAAAGCCAAATTCACTTATACACTAATTCAGAACTCATGACAATTCTTTAAAGGTATCTAACTGGATATTTTTCTTTAATCTAATGCTGAAAACCGATTATTATTTTCCAACAAGGCTTTTGCATCAATTATGCTAGAACATGAAATTTCAACTAATAGGGTCCTTAGTTGGGGAAGTTTTCCTTCTGCATTAAGGTTTTTTAGCCAACGGTGCCTCATCATGCCTCAAATCAGGACATTGTTTGAGCAAGATGATGGGACATGTTCTGATTCCTTTTCTTTAAAGACATTTAGAATCATTAGGATTTTATTATGTATAGAAATTAAATGGATAAATATCGTGAGCCATATTTCAAGCTATTATGGCAATGTTGTGTCTGATGGAAGTTGTAACACACATGCTCTCAAAGTTTGATAATCATTCTATTGGAACTTAAAATTAGGCCTCTTTAGCTAGCCCCTTGATTGCCTACATAACTTGTATAAAGATTTGTCTATGTTCATTAGGCCTTTCTTCCTTTCTTGTGCCACATTTCCTCAACATGAAGAAATTGAAGTCAAATATCTGCTAGATTTGTAGATTGGTGGAGATTTACTTTCAATAAAGAAAAAATTAATTGATCGGGTTAGTTTTGGATATTAGGTCAAATTGCTATTGTGGTGTAGTTTGATTGAAGTTTCTATGTATGACTGAGCTAAAAGACCTACACACACTTTGCTAGATTATAAATGATAGTCCAAATTTTGGATCAAAATGAAAGCTCTGCTTCTTTAGGCTGCATTACAATATAAAACTCTTTTTGTGGCCTCATCATTGTGTATGTCTTTTTATTATGGTTGATTGATTATTTCTTGGATGGCAACGTCTTTAATGAGGTAGTTAACGGTGTATCTAGAGTTAGCTAAATGAATGACTTATATTAATAATAATAAAAATTACATTTTTAAAAGACTAAAATTATAGCATTCTTAAATTTCTCAATTCTAATCAAATATGTATTTATAAGAGTCTTTTTCTTAAAAACATATAACATTGTTACCTAAAAATTGTATATTAGGGGTACGATGCAACCTCATCCCTAGCAAGACTTGATACCTAGTGGGTCTTTGTGAGCATTTCAACCTTACCAATAGACCAAGGGCCCTTTACATATTTTTAAAATTTGATAAATATGTTAGAATCAATAATAATAAAAGAAAAGAAAATTTATGTTTCTAAATGATATTTTTTTATCATTTATTTACAATTTTCTTTTTAAAAAATAAATTAAACTGTATTATACAAAGTTGTATTTTATAGTTACAAAATTAAATTATTTTTTCTTAATTAAAAAATATAACAAGATAACAATCAAATATCACCCTTACTCTTTTTTAACTAATTTATAAAATAAAGTAAATTATAATTATATTATAAAATGAAGTAAATATTACATCCAATTTTATTTAAAATCAATTATATAGTAATTGAGAAATCAACAAGTTTCTTGTATGAGTGATTTTGTTTATCATTTTATTAGGAGAGAGTTCATTTTTTTACTTTTTACTTTTAATAGTTCATTAATAGTTGTGATCAGAATAATATGATTAATGTTTTTAGTTATAAACAACTCAATTGTCATACAAGCTTTTTATAATTTCTTGTGGTAAACTTAGAATTTATTTTAAACATTATATTATTACACTAATTACTAAAAAAGTATCTTTTATTTTTAAATTTAGAAGTAGCCTCATTAGGCAAGTTGAGACTTAACGAAAATTGACAATTTGAGTTTTCAATGTGGATCCAGTTGTAAAACTAGCACCAGTCAAGAAAGAATGGGTAGGACCTATAGTAGTTCAGATGTTGATGGTGACATTCTCTTAGAATGTATATCTTGCATCAGATCAAAGATCACATGTGATGCAAGAGCATCCTGGGTTGTCGTGTTATCTTACTTCTTCTTTTTTCTTTGTTCTACAAGTTGGTGTCAAGTTAGTGTAGCACTTGGTGTTTATTTACTATAGCACTCAGTTGGTGCTGAGTTACTGTAGCACTCAATTGGTGCCAAGTTACTATAGCACTCAGTTGGTGCCGAGTTACTATAGCAATCTAGTGTTGACCTAGTATTCCTTCATGTACCGTGTTACACAATGTATGCCAAGTGACTCTTCATGTGCCAAGTTCCCCAATGTATGCCAAGTGACTCTTTATGTGCCAAATTACCCAATGTATGCTGAGTGAGATTTCATGTGTCAAGTTTTCCTGTTTATGCTGAGTGTCAGCATTTGGACATGATTTCTGCGAGCTAACTTACAAGATTTATTTTGATTGTGATATTTATGTTAAGATCTTTTCTTGGGATGTGTCTAGATTGTTGTTAGGTCAACCTTCTCTTATGTAATGTTCTAGAATGATCTATAAGCCATTTTGGAAAGTATATATAGAGTGTTTAGGTTTAGAGTTGAAAAAGATGTTGGAAGAGATTGGATAGTAGAACTAGAAAGTGCAAATTTGATGTTGGATCTTTGAATGTGAATGTATTTGTATTTGACCATAACCCAGAAGGCCTTACAGTTGGGCATGTATGAAGATATTTTAATAAATCAATAAAAATATTTCACTCTTCTTCCTCCTTTGGTTTTTGTTCTTTGTGTTTGCTTTCGTTGGTGAACTCTTGCAGGGTGGTTTGGATAGTTTGGTGAGCCTTTGTCCCTAGTTATTCATCTTTTCCTTGTGTCAGGTGGTATCAAAGCCTGAGATTCATCCTTGTAGAGATTGGATCATGTAGAAACCTAATTTAGATTTGGTGGTAGGGTTGCAGATCTATGAATTTGACCTATAACTTGCAGAGGGTTATGATCTTGCACGAACCTAATTTGTAAAGATAGTTCATGGTAGAGGAAATGTTAGATTGTGGTGACTGATCAAGAAAGTGTTGTACATACTTCATAAATTTTTTGGGGTTCAGGGCATCACCCTGGAAAAAAAATTTGGGCCATGGCCAACATTGTAGGCAACATATGGGCAACATGTTGTAACCCTAAAACAACATAAAATACTTGTATAAAAGGGTTTAGGGTTAGGTATTTTCATTATGTTGTGATACAAAATTACTTCTTGCGGTGGTATTGAGTTGTAAGGGATTACAAATTGTAATCAGGTTGTAATCACTGGATTGTAATAATATTGGACTTGCAGTTTGGTGGACGTAGCCCAAGGATTGGGTGAACAATGTTAAATCTTGGTGCCTTGTGTTATTTTCTGTGTGATTTATTATTTTCTATTATTGGTTATATTTGCATGTAGTTTTTATTTCTGTTTGTGGTTTTATTCTAACAGGAAATGCTAATAATTCCATATTGGATCAGTTGAGACAAATTGCAGCCAAATTAGATGTTGTAGAGATAGCCCAGAGGAGAGGAGCACATCTTGATGATGTAAGTCATGATGAAGCCACAACACCAATCCATAATCCAGAACCTAAAGAGGATCAGGATGAGGAAAGATTTTTATGAGTGTTGTCTAGGGAAAATTCAAAGCCTGTTGTAGAAGTTGTTCCTCATGATGGAAAATTTGATACCAATGATGTGTTGGATTGGATCTCAGATATGGAAAAGTTCTTTGAGTATGAAAAAAATCTTGAAAATAGAAAGGTGAAGATTACAATCACTAGGTTGAAAGGTCATGCATCACTATGTTGGGAACATTTGCAAACTGATAGACAAGGGAGAGGAAAGGTGAAGATCAGAACTTGGCTTGAAATGGTGAACAAGGTAAAGAAAAAATTCCTTCTTGCTGATTACCAAGTTATCTTGTTAAGAAAGATGCAAAATTTGAAACCAAAGGACATGACTATGAAAGAGTATACCAATCAATTTTATAGATTGGACATTAGATCTAGACATGTGGATGATGATGTTGAGAAAATTGCATGGTACATAAATGGATTGAGATCTAGAATTCAAGATGAAATAAGTTTTGTGAAGTTGGAAAGTGTTGAAGAAGCATATCAATATGCCTTGAAATTTGAGGAGATCTTAGCAAAGAAGCATAAATAAAGAAAAAGTCATAGAGGTGGTAGATTCCATAGAGGTAGAGGTACATCTTATGGTGAAGGTGGTAGATCTAAAATTTTTGTGCATAAAGGAAAATCTGAGTGGAAGAATGATGACAAAGGCAAGACTGAATGAAAAAGTTGTAATTCTTATTGAGGAGACACTAATTCTTACAAATTTGGCATCAGAAGAGCTGGTTACAAAGTTGCAATTGTAGAGGCTGAAGCATCCTAAACCCTATCATGTTTCATGGATCAAATATGAGCATAAGATATTGGTAAGTGAACAATGCCTTGTGAAGTTCAAAATTGGACATTACTTTGATGAAGTTTTCTGTGATGTTGTACCCATGGATTGTTGACATATTTTTTTGGATAGACCTTGGTAATATGATAGATATGTTATACATGATGGAAGATTGAATCAATATACTCTTTGGGTAAACGGGAAGAAACAAATATTGTTTCCTTTGATTGAAAGTCTAGATGAGGTCAGTTGTACTGCAATAAAAATTTGCATGGTTAATGGGAAACAATTTGAAAAGGAATTGTAGAAGAATCAAGTCTATTTTTCCATAGTTCCTAGAGGACTGAGTGTTGGTAGTAATGTCCAAGCAACACAAGTTTTTAATGACTGAGTGACAACAGATAGTGATAGCCGAGTACCAGCAGAAATTACATAATTGTTGAATGAGTATAAGGATATTGTTGCTGAGGATATTACTAATGATTTACTACCAATGATAAGTATAATTCATTGTATGGATCTAATTCTAAGAGCTAGTTTTCCAAACAAAGCACCATATAGATTGACACCTACAGAGAATGAAGAACTTAACAAACAAGTGCATGAGTTTTTGTAGAAAGGTTTGATCAAAGAAGCTTGAGTCTATGTGTTGTACCTATTGTATTAGCACCTAAAAAGAATGGAGAATGGAGAATGCGCACTAATTCCAAAGATATTAACAAGATAATAGTAAAATATAGGTTTCCTTTGCTAAGGATGGATGACATAATGGATTGTTTGAGTGGAGAAAAGTATTTTACCAAGATTGATTTAAAGAGTGGCTATCATTAGATCAGAATCAGAGAAGGTGATGAATGGAAGACTTCTTTCAAGACAAAAGATGGTTTGTATGAATGGTTGGTTATGCCTTTTGGTTTGACTAATGCACCTAGTACTTTCATGAGGTTGATGAATGAAGTTCTAAAAGGATTCTTGGGTAAGTTTGTGATATTTTATTTGGATGATATTATGATATTCAGTAAGAGTGATATTTTATTTGGATGATATTATGATATTCAGTAAGACTAAGGAAGAATATCTTGAGCATATTAGGCAAGTATTGCAGAGGTTGAAAGAGGAAAAGTTGTTTATTAATCTAAAAAAATGTTCTTTTATGCAAGGGGAGATTGTGTATTTGGGATTTGTGTTTTTAGTTGATGGTTTGAAGATGGATCCTGAGATGGTTAAAGTAATTTTGGAGTAGCCTAAACCTAAGAATGTGGGTGAGGTAAGATCATTTCATGGTTTGGCTAGTTTTTACAAAAAGTTTATAAAGAATTTAAGTGTTGTTTGTAATGCTATGACTAAACAATGAGGGGAGATAAAAAAGAATTCAAGTGGACACATGGAGCTGATAAGAGTTTTGAGACTTTGAAACAAAAGGTTGTTGAATTACCTGTATTAGCTTTGCCTGATTTCAACAAAGTATTTCAAGTTGAATGTGGTGCATGTGGTAATGCAATAGGAGTTGTATTAAGTCAACAAGGCAAGCCTGTTGCTTTCTTTAGTGAAAAGTTGAATGATGACAAAAGGAAGTATTTTCTATATGATCAAGAATTTTATTCTATTGTTCAAGTTTTGAAGAAGTGGAGACATTATTTGATTCCTAAGGAGTTTGTTCTATATACTAATCATAAAGCTTTACAATACGTGGGAAGTCAACATAAATTGAATCAGAGACATATGAAGTGGGTTGAGCACTTAAAGAGTTTCACATTTGTTACTAAGCATAAGAGTGGAGTTACTAAAAAAGTTGTTGATGCATTGAGTAGAAAATGTTCTTTGTTGACTTAAATGAAGGTTGAAGTTCTTGTATTTGATGAAATGAAAGAGTTGTATGATGTTGATTCTGATTTTTCTGAGGTGTGGACAGAGTGCAAAGTGCCAAATCTAACAAATCACATAAATAAGTATGATGAGTATTTCATTCAAGAAGGTATGTTGTTTAAAGGAATTCACTTGCGTATTCTTAGAATTTCTATGAGGTTGAATCTTATTAAGGAAAAACATAGTGGTGGATTGGTTGGACATTTTGGAATTGATAAGACATGGAGTTTTCTAAAAGAGAAGTATTATTGGCCACAAATGTATAAAGATGTTTAGAAATTTTTAAAGAGTTGTGGAGTTTGTCAAATTGCAAAAGGACTGAGTCAAAACAGTGGTTTGTATACACCTATTACTATTCCTAAGAAACCTTGGAGTGACATTAGTATGGATTTTGTTCATTGATTACCTAAGACAGTGAAGGGGTTTGATTCCATATTTGTTGTATTGGATAGATTTTCTAAGATGGCTCATTTCATACCATGTAAGAAGACATCAGATGTTGAGCATGTTGCTGAATTTTTCTTTAAAGAGAATGTGAGATTGCATGGATTACCAAGAAGCATTATTTCTGATAGAGACAAAAATTTTGTTGGTTATTTTTGGAAGACTTTATGGAAGAAGATGGGTACTGAATTTAATTTTAGTTCTACATTCCATCCACAAATAGATGAATAGACAAGGGTTGTGAATAGAAGCGTGGATAATTTGTTGAAATTTTTAGTTGGGAATAAGCCAAGTAACTGGGAGATGGTATTGGGACAAGCTAAATTTGCATATAATAATTATGTGAATAGTAGTACAAGGAAGACACCTTTTGAGATTGTTACTAGAATGAAGCTTGGAGGAGTATCAGATTTGAGAGATGTTGTTGGTGAAGAAAAGAGAAGTGCTATAGAAGAAGAATTTTCTAATTTTATGGAGTCTTTACATAAGGAAGTGAAGTTGAGGTTGGAACAAAGTAATCAAAAGTATAAGGAGAATGTTGATTAGTCTAGAAGACATCATTATTTTTAAGTGAGAAGGTGATGGTTCATCTGTTTAGAAAGGAAGATTCCCAGTTAGAACATATAGTAAGCTAAAGATGAAAAAATTTAGACCTTGTAAGATCTTGAAGAAGTTTGACAGTGGTAATGCTTATGAAGTTGAGTTACCTGATGACATGGATATATCTTCTATATTCAATATTGCTGATTTGTATAAGTATCATGAGTCAGATGATGGAGTTGTTGTATCAGATGATTATCCTAAAAAGTAGATTGAAGAAATTGAATAGATATTGGATCAGAGAGTTGGCAAGAGCACAAGAGGAAAAGATTACTATGAATGTTTGGTGAAGTAGAAGAATAGGCTTATTGAAGATGCTTCATGGATTTCTCAATCTGAGTTGGATTTAACTCAGATTGTGACATCTCAAGGATTTGGGAGAATCATTTCTTTCAACCTCAGTTATCTGATGTAGGAGCAACCTAGGTTGCCTTGTTATCCTGCTCATTTTTTTTGTTCATTCTGCAAGTTGGTGTAGTGTTACTATAGCACTTAGTTGGTGTCAAGTTACTATTTTACTTAGTTGATGCCAAGTTACTATAGCACTTAGTTGATGCCAAGTTACTGTAGCACTTAGTTGGTGTTGAGTTACTATAGCACTTAGTTGGTGCTAAGTTACTGTAGCAATCTAGTGTTGACTAAGTATTCCTTCATGTGCTAAGTTACCCAATGTATGCCAACTGACTCTTCATGTGCCAAGTTACCCAATGTATGCCAAGTGACTCTTCATGTGCCGAGTTACCTAGTGTATGCTGAGTGATACTTCATGTGCTAAGTTTTCCTATTTATGCGGAGTGTCAGCATTTGGACGTGATTTTTGTGAGCTGACTTGCGGGATTTATTTTGATTGCGATATTTATGTTAAGATATTTTATTGGGATGTGTCTAGACAATTGTTGGGTTGACCTTTCTCTTATGTAATGTTTTAGAATGATTTGTAAGCCATTTTGGCAAGTATATGTAGATTGTTTAGGCTTAGAGTTAAAGAAGTTGTTGGAAGAGATTGGAGAGCAAAACTAGAAAGTTTGAATTTTCTATTGGATCTTTAAATGTGAATGTATTTGCATTTTCCCATAACCTAGAAGGCCTTATAGTTGGGCATGTATGAATATTTTTGATAAATCAATAAAAGTATTTCACTCGTCTCCCTCCTTTGGTTCTTGTTCTTTATGTTTGCTTCCATTGGTTAACTCTTGTTGGGTGGTTTGGATAGCTGGGTGAGCCTTTGGCCCTAGTTATTCATCTTTTCCTTGCCTCAATATGCATTGGGTAAGTTGGTGAAGCCTTAGTTTGAATAATACATCTGATGTAACTTTGTATTGGATTGACTTTGACCTCTAATTTGATTTATAAGTTACAGATTTGGTCAAAGTGCTTACTTCTAGTGAAGCATCCAAGAGTTGAAATATTGGCCATGCTTATGTGGTGTCAATGTCAATTCAATCTATATGTGTTGTCTTGTTGTACCGCTATTGAAAGTATTCCATTTACAACAACAATATTTATTTGACTGACTCTATGAAGAATATTAGAGAAATAATATAGGATCTTCCAAATAAGAGGAATTCATTATTTTTTATTGATTTTTGATGAATAGAAATTTTCCATTAATTATAATTTAAAGATACATATTCACAAAAAAATGGGATTGGGGGATACAAGATCACCCCACGAGTTCATTTGGCACAACACTGAAAAAATAACTACTCGTCAAAAAATATATTCAGAAATAAACAAAAAGCCCTTAGGCTACAAGAGAAGTGCTTGCCAAAGGAAGGTCTTTATCATTAGAACCTCAAAAGTCCTTGGGGTTGGTTTTTGGCTCAAAGGGAGCCCGACCGTGATTAGTAGCAACATCAATTTCTTTATCTCCCTTCAGCCTAGGCAGAGAAATGGCTAAGTCCAACCAAGGGAAAGTGCACTTGGGGCCATGTTGCATGTAGAAAACCAACCCACATCAAGGGAAATAGGAGGAGCCACCAGGGACTAGCCTGAATCCATCCTCCATGGAGGCGAAGCCGAGTGATGACGGCCACCAAAACCACCATTGGGAGAGTAGCGATGAGGCCATGACTAGGGAGTGTGCAAGCATCATGTAGATCTACTCTACCCTCATTAGCGATTTTGAGGAGGAATGCAGTCACCAAAAAAAGCATCTGGAGGCACATGGTTCTCCCATAATAACCACAATAACCATATGCTAAGTGAAAGCCTCTAGTTGGAAAGGCTCGAAAAAATGATTGATCTAGAGCCAATAGTTCTAGGCTCACCTCCACAACAAAAAAATATGTAGGAAGCTTTTGGGCTGACCACAAAAAGGGCATCTAGGATATTTTTCTTTTGGGAGTCTCAAATACCCAAACTTTGGCTTCTAAATGGTCATAGGAGTGGCAAGATACCACTTCCAATATTTCTACCATGGGCAAGATGAGTAAATACTAAGCTTTTGTAACAAATGGGGAGGTAACACAGAAAATAGAAGATCAATTATTTTTGATCTGGATGGATAAGCTTGAACTTCACCTACAAGTCCTCTCATGAGTGAAGTCTCATAGTAACCTTGGAAAATAAATCCTTGGGAGTCTTGATGCCCCTTCGAAATAAGTGCAAAGCACTAGCTCCTTGGATCTTAGTTAAAGGATCACCTTGAATAGAAAATAAGGGAGACCACCAAAGGTTTTGTTGGTTCATTGAGAGCCCATCTCTAAACCCATTACTAGCCCAACGAAGCCATGGTTTGATGGCTTCCTAGGCTTTCCAAATTATCTTAATAATACAAGTACCCTAAATATGAACATGTTTAGGAGTCACAAGAAGGGTCTAAAAGATAATCCTCATCTAGGTAGTCCTGTTAACCAGAAAGCCTAAAGAAATGTAGCACTGTAACAAAATTTCCATGGCTCATCACCAGTGAGAGCTTGAATTACACACTTGGAACATAGGGAAATCCCTTGCTTAGGAGTGGAAAGCATGTCAAGCCCACCAAAGTCTTTGGGAAAGTAGTAGAAATCCCAGGCAACTCTATGAAAGCCATAATGCACAACATCAAGGGCCCAGAGAAAGTCCCAAAGGAGATGGTCAAGCTTCAAGTATGAAGCTTTAGAAGGGACCCTAGAGGAAGAGTAGTAAACATGCACAAAAACAAGCACTTTGGAACAAATTTGAAGTTTTCCCATAAGGGAGAGGGGTTTAGTGATCCAATATTCCATCTTCTACTCAATCCATAAAATCATTCCACAACTTCATGGGGCAGGCTTGAAAAGAAAAAGGAATGCCCATGAACTTAAAATTTCTCCATATTGGACCCATTTCTACCCATACTGTTGCAGCCATGAAGGGCCTACCAAGAAGGATTGTCTATAATAAAGGGTTCTATGCCATTGAATTGTAGACCCAAAGGCAAGGCAAAAAGTATCCAAGCATTCTAAGGTGTTAAAAATATTGTCCTCATCTTCCACAAAAGTAAGGAAGGAATCATTTGAAAAATGACCATTTACAAGTTCTGTGGTGGACTCTAGAAGAGAGATGCCACACACCAGATCTTGACAGATGGCATTGGCAATAAGATAGCCAAAACCTTCAACTGCCATCACATAGAGAGAAGGTAGAAGAGGGAAGCCTTGACAAATAGATCTACAGAGCTCAAAAGCTTCATACTACCACCCATCAATGGTGATGCAAGCAGAGGAATCACTAAAATGCATTTGTAAAGACTATAGGAAGACTAGAACAAAACCCAGAGCTTGAAGCATGACCAAGATGAAAGGCCATTCAATATGGTCATAAGCTTTGGCAAAATCAATCTTGAGAAATAAGGTCTGCTTCTTAGATTGCCATGCCCATTCCATACCTTCCCAAAAAACAACAATGTTATCCAAAATATATTTGGACTTGACGAAACCAGTTTGTTTAGGACAAATAATAAGGGAGAAAATGTCAAATTTTAAGAAAGAGGGCTTTGGTGATGATCTTGTAGGAGACATTCAACAATGTAATGGGCCTCCAGTTGCAAACTTCCTTGGGATCACTAGCTTTAGGTATGAATTTAATATCACCCTTATTAATGAGATTGGCTAGGAAATTAGATTTGTAAGCTTCATGATATACTTGAAGAAAATCAAAGCCAATATCATCCCATAGGATCTTGTAGAATTCACATAGGAATCCATCATAGCAAGGGGCCTTGTCATCTTCCATGGAAATAACAGATTCCTTCTTGTCCACAAGCATAAGATTTTTCTCAAAAAAGGCATATTGCTCAAGAGAAAACCTATTGGGAGTAACAAAAAGGAAGGCTTGTAAATCTTGGTCGCATGTATCATAGGGCCTTTGAGTCATGAAAAGATTCTCATAATGGTGCACAAAGGCCTTTAGAATGCTTAGTCGATCAATAAGAACCTACTCTAATGTGTTTGATGCCAACTGCAACATGGCGAGCCCAAACAATTTAAAATAATTCTTTCAAAGCTTGATTGTCAACCTCTAACCAATGGAAGCATGCCTTAATCTGAGCTCATCTAGCCGTATAGCTATCTGCAACTTGTTTCTAGTGTCAAATATTGGCAAGACAAACCTAGGGATCCATAGAAAATAGATTCATGGTGAGGGCTTCCAAGGCCATACACTAATCTTTAATTATGTCTTCATATGATCTTCTATGGTACATAGCCAACTTTCTACTATAAATGCGAAGAAATCTCACAGTATAGAGAATGACATCATTACACCATTAAATCCACCCAAATTGGGTGTGGGGCTGAGGCTTAAGATTCCCAACTTGAAGAATGTGGGCAGTAGTCAATGGATGGGATAGCAAGGAAGTCTTGAGATAAAACTGGGATTTGCAAGGATGAGGTTGAGTTGTTTACCAACTGATAGAATGGAGAATGGGAAAATAATCTGACAATGCCTCATCTGAAAAAGGGGTGACATCTATTGAAAACTTGTGAGAAAAGGAAAAAAAAGTACTACACAAAAATCATAGCCCTATCAAGTCTCTTTAAGACTCTATTGGACTCAACTCAAAAATTGGACCTTGTATGCCAAACCCCATTAGGATCGTAGCGACTAACATTGGGATCAAAAAGACCTAGCTTGTTGCACATGTAGAACTAGGCCTCTCTTTCACTGGTTGTCGATTGAAAAGGTAGAATTCCTTCCTTGTTAGTGGCTAACTCCACCATGTTAAAGTCTCAATAAAAAACCTAGGTTGTAGGTGGCAAATGATATGCCAACCAATGCCATAGGTGTTATTGTTCAACAACATCATTAGGGGCATAAATGTTAACAATACCAAAAGAATGATTTTTAAAATACATCAAAATCAAAACTACCTTGTGCAAAGGGTTATAACCATGTGAAATAATAGAAGAAATTAAATGAGGGGAGAGAAGAGTAACAATGCCACCTCATCCAACCTCATGTTGCAAAGAAAAGAAGGCACTATTCAGCCAAATAACACAACAAGCTAAGGTGAGAAGAAGCCCAACAACTTTAGCTTTTTGAAGACAAAGCACATCAAGACGACCAAGTCAATGCTTGGTGTCATGAACAAAATATTTTCTATGGAGGTCTGGCATCCCCTACACATTCGATGAGAGGCAATTCATGGTAAACCAACTTGCATGTCATCCTCACCCCCAAGAGAGGAGAAGCCATTGTAAAACAATGTGGGGGCATCTAATGAGGAATCATCTATAGAGATGACCCTTTGAATCTTCTCCCCATTATCATGAAATTCATCACAGTCATTTGTGTTGTGAGACTAATGTAGGGTTTGTTGTAAAATCATCAATGATGCTTGTGGAGCTCAAATCCATAAAGGATGAGGATTAGGGGTAAAAATGTTCGTTGTCCCCTATACTCCAGGGTTTGAAATGGGAGGTGGTGGGAGAAATAGGACTGAAGGCTCTAATGGTATTAGGCTTGAGCTGGGTCTACCAATATCCAAACGCAAAGAGCTTTCCTTAGCCATAGCTGAACCCTTTCCTTTTTTCACCATCGTACTAATTTATGTATTTTTTTTGTTCTAAAATGATATTTATTTAATATTATTTGTTACTCAAAATTAGTAAGTGGTGTAGTTATTAGGTATTAATGATATGTTCTAGTGGGGGGAGAGTTTTCAAGTAACCAAGTTTTAGTCAACAACTGGCCAAACTTCAAATGTCATCTCTACTAGCATAGTGGGTGAGTGAATCTTGGTTTCTAGGATTCATGATCTCAATAGCAATTTTTGTTTGCATAGTCATTTTAATGTTTGACTTTTCTTTATTTCTAGAGTTTGTTGAAGACAATAGAGTCTATATTTGAAAATTTGACAAAATTAGTTGCATTTTCTAGTTATTGTACTCCAATTAGGTAATTTATTTTAGTTTTCTCTTTTTGGGATATTACCTTGATTTTTTTTGGTTTCTAGTGAGCTACATATCTATATCTATATGAAGAATTTATTGAAAGCTATTGCAAAACCTTACATGAATAATTTTTTTTCTATATTTTTATTTAACAGAAGTCCCTTCTTCCCTAGCTATTTATATGCACTTGTGATCAACATATAAGTGAAATGACATCATTACAGTGCATCACTTTGTTTCAAAAGAAGTTATTTGGAAGTTATAACTATATATTCTTTATCAATAACCCATGTTTTTTTTGTGCTCTCAACTTTTCACATGTTACGAACATTTAAGTGCAAATTAACTATGAGAAAAACAAAAAAAACTAGAACCCAACTGAGTCATTGAAAAATGGTCTTTTTCCTTATGAGAATATGGATTTGAATAAAGATGGATCTTTTCAAGGCAACTTGTGACATATTCATGTAGAATGTAGAAATCTGCAAAACTAACATTAGAGAATGTAAAGTGTAGATTTTACAGATGAACAAAATTCTAAAAATATAACTTTTATTGCAACACTACCAAAAATGATTACAATGGCTTGAATATAAAGAATTTGCAACTAGAGATAAAAATAAGCCAAAAACTAGATACACATGTATCAAGACATGTTTTATTTATAAGAGAATAAAACTCAATCCTAAATATATGCATATAGCACATTCTTTATTTGCAGAAAAATGAAAAAATTAATAAGAACTTCTAAAGGGAAAAATTCTATTTTTTTAGAAGCATCATCAATTATCAATTATCTGCATACTCCCCATTGATGCTGAGTGGACTCACAATCTAATGACAAAGAATAAAAAAATTGATTATTTTCAATTGCCTTGGTGAAGATTTTTGCTATCTTATCTTGAGTGGTTATGTGTTTCAATTCAACTTCTTTTTTTCTATACCAAATCATGGATAAAATGATACTTCAAATAAAAATGTTTTGTCCCTCTATGATAAACTAGAATTTTCGCTAACTTAAAAACACTTATATTGTCACAATAATTTATTGTAGGCTAAATTTTCTTCTCCCAATTTCTTCAAGAATATTTTTAAGCCAAATGGGTTGTGTGTCAACTGAAGTAACTATGACATAGTCTACTTCTGTGGATGAGAGAGAAACAATGCATTTCTTCTTTGAACTCCATGTAATCAAACCATAACCATAAGAGAATTTTTTTTCCAAATTTAGACTTACAGTCATCCACACTATCTCCCCAAACTAAATCACAAAATCCAACAACATTGAATGTTTTAGAAGACTAGTAATGAATACCAAAATTAATAGTTCCTTTCACATACCTCAAACTCATTTGGGTTTCTTTCTTATGTATCTTTGATGGATTTTTAATGTACCTTGAAATAAGGGAAACTAAATAAGTAATGTCTGTAGACACCTAAAAAACCTTTAGAAAATAAAGTATTTTTATTTTCTGAAAAAGTCCTGATGACATCATCATTTATTAATTAATTAATTATTTAATTAATTAATTAATTTTCATGCCATTAAATCCCTTTATCTTAATTAAAAATATTTAATTAAGGAATCCCTCCCAAAAATGTTTAAATCTTATTTAAACATTATTTCCTTATTTATTAATTATTTAATTAATAAATTGACCAAAAATCCTAAAATAAATAAAAAATTTATTTTTTGCCCAAAAATTGGCCAATTTCCTTATGACCAATAACCTCTTCCAAAATCTTCTAATCCTTCTTTAATTTTGATTAAAGGCTAATCCCATCATTTCCTACCCCTAATCCCAACTCAAAATATTTAATTAAGATTAAATATTAATCCTCATGTTTATTAAAAAAGTTTTAATAAATATCTCCTCAACCTAAACCCTTGAAATAAATAAAACTTTATTTATTTCCTAAAAATCTAATTTATCCTCATCCTAAGAAATTCTAGACTCTTCTAGAAAGTCTTCATCCTCATCTTAGGAAATTCTAGACTATTCTAGAAAGTCTTTATCCTCATCCAAAATCTAGACTCTTCTAGAAGATATCTTTAAACCTAATCCTAATCCCCTCCTAACCTTGTCACATTCCCTAAACATGGGTTAAAACTTACTAACCCAAGCCAAAGTTAACAAATATCTCCTCCTTCACCCACCCTCATTAAATGCCATCCACTTGCCTATCCCTAAGCTAATCCTAAACCATCCTAATCCATCCTCTAATCATTTGCACAAGCCTAAGCAAGCTTAAAACCTTCCTAATCAAGTCCAAGTCGAATTTGCTCTCATCACCCTCAAAATATCTCAACCATAAAACTTTATGAAGTCCACTAGGTCATAAATGACTCTTACAAGCCCTTTTATTGCTCTTACAAGTCATTATGAGGGTCTTTATGAAGATTTTATCTCTTGAGCCTCCTTTGTTGACTCATCCTTGCCCTTTCCTCCATCCTCTCACCATGTGACATGTGTCACTCCTTGATTGGCTATAAGGAAGCACAATCCATGTGCTCTCCTCTCATGCAATCTGAGCCTTCCATAAGCTTTTTCCCATCCTTGCATCTTAGCCCTCAATCCCTCAAGCCTCTTGCCTATAAATTGGATCCTTCCCCTTTGCAAAATAACACAATCCATGAAGTAAAGTTATAATGCTATTTTGAGAGCCAAATCCATACTAAAGCCATCTATCCACTCACACCCAAATTCCAACTCCATTTGAAGCCCTTTTTGAAGCATAAGTTTGAGCATACATCCTATCTATTTAGACAAAGCCACTCAACAAGAGAGCTTCTCATTGAGAGAGTCCATTAATGGCTCATATTCTCAATTGAGAGTTCATCTTAGTCTATCTTGAAGTTTATGAATTTTGTTTAGTTTGTAGAAGCTTTATTTAAATTTGGTTTCTATTAGCATACTAACATTGCTCATATACATTTTGGCACGCCCGGTGGGACCCCGCATGGGTCATCTTCATTAGCTTTTTTAGTCAAGTTTTGTATGTTATTTGCTGATTTTGGCTAATTTTTCTTGTCTTTGTGATTGGTAGGATTGTATAAATTGGTTTTGTAGGTCCACATGAGCATGAAGAAGACAAAGGAACTCATAATCTATCTCATAGTGTTTGCAGATTTTTCAAGCTTATAGGTGGACAAAGACCTTGAAATTCTTCTTCCTCTTCTTGTCTATATTCTTCTTATTACATCTACTTCTTCTTCTTCTTCTTGTGGGAGATCTTGGCCATTTTTTTTTAAGGAAGCAAAATCATACACACTTCTTTTTAGTGCTTAAAATGAACCCCCAAATCATACTTAAATCCATTGAAAAATTAAAAATTTGCCAAAAAGAAAAAATCTTTTAACAAGTGAAACTAAACCAATCTAATCATTTGCATCCTTGCAACATCAAGGTTTTAGATGCATTCATTCAAAATTAGGAACACTTCATTTTTGGGAATTTAAAAAGAACTTCAAGTTTCCATTTCAAAAGGTTCAAAATCAACACTAAGTGCACACTAAAGTTCTTTTAAAAAATCTCATGAAAACTAAGAGTCCTAAATGGTTGCCAAAATTGTCCTAAAAAGCTTTGTTATTTGTTCCAAACAAATGTCTTGTTGCAAAATCTTGAATGTTTCTTAGGTTTTTCATGCATCAAAACAATCTAGGAATATCATTTTTGGGCTTAAAACATGCAAACTAGCAGACAAAATCTTGAATGAAAAGCAAAGTCCAAAGAGTCATTTTCACTTTTGAGTCCAAAACAATCTTGAATGATCTAAGGTTAAAACAAAGCACTTCAAAGTTCTTAAAACAACACACAAAATCTCAATCTTGAATGCTCAAAGGAAAAAACTTGAATGTTTAATCACTTGTCTTTGAATGCATGTTGCTAAAATCACTCTTGAATGCCATGGATTAAAATCAAATTTTCCTTGAATGCACCTTAATCTTGCTCACACTTTATTTGGGCATAAAAATTGGACAAATCTTGACATGGAGGGCCTCCGGGCGCGCGCTTGAAATCGAATCTCACACATCTTTGTTTTGGGCTTAAAACAAACTCACACTCAATCTTGAATTTCTAACAATCAATGAACATCGCATGGTTTTGATGCATTTTCAATGACGCTCGCATTTCTTATGTTGACGATCTCTCAACTTCCATTATGCTAACGACGCTGTCAAATTGGAATGAACATTGTATGCCATAATCACAAGTGTCTTCAATCATAGCTTACAAAATCTAAATCATCAGTTGGAATGAACGTGTGTCTTTTAAAGCCCAAGATCATGTATGTGGTCTTGTTTTACACTTTTTAGGAGGCCTGCTTGGGGATTTCATCACCCCTTGGGACGACCTCAACTCCAGCGTTCCGGCAGAGTATAAAGATTGGGAGGTGAATCCAAAGACACCTCTCTTGGGATCAAAATATTGTCACTCGGGCTAAGCCTCAAGGAACTTTATACCCTTGAGAAGTGAAAGAGGAGAAGTGGGTTACCGCTCCTCTCGGCTGTGTGACATCTTTTTGTTTTCATCTACGGATTTGGGACTCACGTACCTTGCGTATATCAAGGACTCCCTAGCTAAACCAAATTTCATCCTTGTAGAAAGCTTCCTAGGATGTTGGTGTGTTTGACGTGCTTGCTCCAAAATTTTGTCTGCTTGTTTGTTCATAGCTTTTGAAAGAATGTTTGCCAACTTTGGTCAAAATCCCAAAAAAGCATAAATCTCCCAACTCAAGGCATACTTAGCGTAGTCACTGCCTTATCAAAAAATCATCCAAGCTCCCCCGATGCAACCGAATCTATCTAGTTCTTTGCCTTAGAACAATCCCAAATCCAAAGTCCATCCAAATCATCCCCCCAGCCAGCTAGCAACCCAATCCAAAATCACCCAAGCCTTTAAAGAGTTGTTGTCACTTTGCTAGATTTTGCTATCCAATCAATCCTACCAATCAACCAGCCTCACCAAGGTTATCCCTTTGACAGAGCTTTGTCTAGGGTAATCTAGCTTTGTCACTTGTTATCCCTCATCACCTTGAGCTAAAGATTGGGATCCACAAGTGGTCAATCTCGTGTCATGCCCATAGGATCATTAGTCTATCCTTAAGTTGACACCATCTCCACCAATCTAGCGCATAGGAAAGCAAAACTCTCACTTTTTGACAGCATACCCTTGAAGTCTTCCATCCACAGGAAAGCCAAAAATCTCCAGCCAATCCTTCTTAGGTCTGTCATACAACTTTGACTCTCCCTAGGAAATCTTTCATCAGCCAATCCAAAATCTGTTCTTAATCCAAATCCAACCATGAGCTTCCATGTTCATCCATATGCAAGACCCCATCCCCATCAAACTCACCATCAAAGCATGAAGTACCAATCCTATCATGATGTGTTTTGTCGCATTGTTCTTGCTCCCGCTACATCCTATTCCAATGATGATGAAAATCTTGTTGACTATGACCGGTATATTGAAAGCCTTAGAAACATTCCCCCAAGCATCCCCCAAAATCCAAGAGTTATTCCAAACTATCTAGTCATGCCATCCGATATTCCGGCTTCCCCTCCATCACCCCATCAACCAAGCTTCCAATCTTCCACCCCCATCACACTAGCTATTCCTATCAAACCACCTCCACCTTCGACACACGAGTCTCCAAGGAATCTCCTAGAGGAAATACAAGAAAAGTTGCCTCCAACAGTCAATAAGCCATGCCATCTAATCCAACCATGTGAAGTAGTCAGTGATGAAGCTTCCCCATCTATAATAACACCTCCATCTCCCATAGCTATCATCCCCATACCATCCATCAAATTGCTTAAAATCCTTCCACTTCCCGCAAGCATCAAAATCCCACCACCTATCAAATCCCTCCAAATCCTATCCACATCGCCTCCAAGCATTTCCCAAATCTCTCGTAATGACCCTTATGCATCCATCTTCTACTCACCCATCTCCACTACTGAATCTCCCATCTATCCATCTGCTGCCTTTGAAGAATCCATCCCTTCACCTCCTATCACACCATCCACTCCAAACCAATCCTATCAAGATCCTGCCCAAAAGCATGTTGACATCCCCCAAAGCATAAATGAAGATATCATCGTACCATGTCTTCCATCCATAGTGCAGTCACCATCTCCTCCATCTCCAAAACCTCAAGCCATATCTCCTCCACTACAAGATATCTTGTCATCCCACCAGCTACATCAAGATCCTATCCTTCCATCTCCCCCACTCTATGCTTCCATCTTACCACCTATCCAAGCTATTCCACCATCTATAATCTACCCTCTTGGTTCACTTACATTCATCCACGGTGACCCTCTCTCAGTAGAAGAATTAAGAACAGTATCTCCCCATTGCAATACACCTAATAAATCACTTCTACCATTTTCTGCAAGCAAAAAGTTTCCTCAGCTTGTTCAAATGCTCAATCGATGGCATTATCAGGGTCAAGGTTTAGGACCACAAGAGCAAGGAATCAGAGAGCCTATTATTGCACAAAAAAATCTAGGATTTCATGGTCTTGGATATGTATCCAAAGGCTCACCATCTAAAGGTGTTGGTACACCACACCCCCAAACCAAGCCTATCTCCAAGCCCACCATGCCAACCTCCCATCACTCCTTCAAGAAATCTTATGTCATCCCCCCTCCACCATCTTTGCAACCCAAAACAACCTGCCATATCCCCCCTTCATCTGCTAAATCCATTTTGGGTCCCTATGTCCCAAAATCTACCATCCTCCATCCTCCTATCAACCATCATAAAAATCCTATTCCATTCATTTCTATGCAAGATCAACAAAGGCACATATCAGGGCACATCATCCATCATCATCCCCCTACATGCTATTTCATATCCTCTCCATCTCACAAAGCTTCTCCTAACCATCTTCCCAAAGCTTACCACAGCAATGTGAATGCCAACTTCAAAATGCATAAAGCTAAAAATCCACATCCTAGGCAATCATATGTCTATTCTAAAAGACATACTCCAAAAAGGCAAAATCCAATCAAAGAATGCAAAACAATGCAAAACCCCATGAAAAGAAAATCCAAAACCATGTGGATCCCCAAGAAAAAAGTTGAAACCCAATGCATAATGGAATCCACCATTGCTAATCCCCCATCTAGTGACTCATGTCCCCCATCTCCTAACTCCATCTTGGGTGCCTATATCCCCAAGCACGCTTCCACAAATCCTCCATCACGCCCGCATCTACCATCTATCCCCCATATGCTCTTTTCACACCCGTTCCAACATGTGCCAATGTTGCTCTTGCAAGCATCCCCATCTCATGCTCCTTTCCAACATTTTCATCCCTCCATTTCCTACCATCAATCCCATCTAATCCGATCTATTGCATAAATCACACATCCGGTGTACCAACAGCTAGCAACAAAATTGAACATTCCAACAGCCAGTGAAAAATCCCAAAAAAGCCAAAATAGCTGAAGAAAACCAAAATCATTCCAGCTAAGTCCAAAGTCAAAAAGTCAAAAAAAGAAAAGAAAAATAAAGCGTCCACTGGTGAAAACTTGGAAATTCAAGCACCTTGGACAAGTACCATGATGAAAACTTGGCAAACAAGCGTCATGCGTAATCTTGCCATGCCCAGCTTAGCCTATCACCCTCATGCTTTTGGTCATCTCTTGACATCCACCTCCATCTTCCAATCTATCCACCTATCCTCCATCCTCCAGCTTCCATCTCACACCATCCACTAATCTTATGTAGCTTCAGCCAATCATCTCAGCTATCATCCATCTCCCTAGCCCCTTCAACTTTTTCCATCCTAGCTTCAATCCTATCACATCCATCATAAGACCTCCTTTTGCATGTTATCTTCTGATTGGGGGCACTATATTCCTTGGAGATCTTGTCTTGTCCATCCTCCCTTGTCATTGGTATCTAGCTCTAGGCTATCCTCATGCAAACCCAATGTCATCTCTTTATATCCATCATAATCCTAGCTATCTACCATCCTATCCAGCCATCTCATCCTGCTCCTCTAGCTATCCTTGGTCACAAAATCTCTCATCATCATTGGATGCATCCTGCCAAATCCATATCTTTCGCTATCACCCCACCCTTAGCTTTCACATCTTGCACAACATCAAACCATCCTGCTATCCTATCATCCTGAGCTTTTGCCTACTTGTAACTATCTTGGTCTGCTTCAGCTTGTAAATATCTTGGTCCATTAGCTTGTACATCCTCTTTAGCTTAGTACCATTGTATCTATCTAGCTTTTGTGTCAGTTCCTCCTTGATCAACATCTTGCACACATCGCACAACCCTCGGTTAGCTATTCCAATGCATCCTTTAGCTAGATCTCCTATCACCAAAGTGCTATCCTTCTTAGTTCAGCTTGCCAGACGCATCACCCATCCAGATCCATCAGCTTAGGTGCTCTCCGATAGATCCTTGTAGGATATAGCTTTCCTCATGTCTGATCTTGGTCCGTTAGTACCTCATCCTACCCATCTCGTTGGCAAATGGTTCTCTTTTGGATTTTTGCTTTCTTTTGATTTGGAATCTTCCCTTTTGGGTCTTGAAATATCTTTTCCAAGCAATCTTTTTGTTTCCTCCTCAAGGTTGCCATGATCTTCCATATCATGGTATGCTATGAATGGGGCAATCTGAGTGTAAGGTCTTGATCAAGTCTTTTGTTTATTTTTCTTTTCTGCTTGTGGGTTACCTAGTGTCGGTTCCACACTGTTTCCTCTTGGACTCATGTGTGATGCTGGGGCAATCCTTGTGTGTTTTTTTTTGAGTCAGTGCGTCAGTCCTCTGGACAGTTGGTGAAAAGGCTTTGATGTTCTTGGTAACCTTGGCAATTAACCAATAGTCCTATAGCAAATCTAGTGCTCAACTACATGGTGGTACTTCTCTTTGAAGTATCCCCCCGCTCAAAAAACTTCAAGGGTTTTCCTTCATCTCCATTATCCCCCATCCATATCCAGCATCCGTCTCTCCTACCCCATCTTATGCATCAGTATCTCTTTGAATCACTCATCACTCTTAGCTTTAGGGATCCACAATCCTAGTCTTAGGGATCCACCAATCCAAATCAATCCACCAAGCCTCATCTTTCGAGATCCACAATCCTAGTCCTAGGGATCTCCGAAACCCATCTTCCACCAATCTGACTCTTTGAAATCCTGTTGCATCAGCTTTATAATCCCCTCATCCATCTCCCTATCCTAGATTCCTTTTTATAGCGCTCTGCTCCTTCATCCTCCACCTTCCCTAAAGTCTTAAGCTTGCTTCCTCTTGTGCATCTGATTCTCCTTTATCATTCTCCCATAGTGAGAGTTTGAGCTAATTTAGCCCTTTCTCTTTGCCAATCTGAGTTTCTTTGCTCATCCGAGATTCTTGTACATTTCAAGAAGCCATCGAGCCTCACTTTCTCTCCCCGATGCCTTCTTGAGGGGGCATCTCACAGTCCATTCTCTCCTCTTCTGCTCTAGCCTTGGGCATCTTATTTTCTTATCTTTGATGCCATGCCACTTGCGGCATCACATCAAAGAGGGGCAAAATGTAGACACCTAAAAAACCTTTAGAAAATAAAGTATTTTTATTTTCTGAAAAAGTCCTGATGACATCATCATTAATTAATTAATTAATTAATTAATTAATTAATTAATTTTCATGCCATTAAATCCCTTTATCTTAATTAAAAATATTTAATTAAGGAATCCCTCCCAAAAATGTTTAAATCTTATTTAAACATTATTTCCTTATTTATTAATTATTTAATTAATAAATTGACCAAAAATCCTAAAATAAATAAAAAATTTATTTTTTGCCCAAAACTTGGCCAATTTCCTTATGACCAATAACCTCTTCCAAAATCTTCTAATCCTTCTTTAATTTTGATTAAAGGCTAATCCCATCATTTCCTACCCCTAATCCCAACTCAAAATATTTAATTAAGATTAAATATTAATCCTCATGTTTATTAAAAAAGTTTTAATAAATATCTCCTCAACCTAAACCCTTGAAATAAATAAAACTTTATTTATTTCCTAAAAATCTAATTTATCCTCATCCTAAGAAATTCTAGACTCTTCTAGAAAGTCTTCATCCTCATCTTAAGAAATTCTAGACTATTCTAGAAAGTCTTTATCCTCATCCAAAATCTAGACTCTTCTAGAAGATGTCTTTAAACCTAATCCTAATCCCCTCCTAACCTTGTCACATTCCCTAAACATGGGTTAAAACTTACTAACCCAAGCCAAAGTTAACAAATATCTCCTCCTTCACCCACCCTCATTAAATGCCATCCACTTGCCTATCCCTAAGCTAATCCTAAACCATCCTAATCCATCCTCTAATCATTTGCACAAGCCTAAGCAAGCTTAAAACCTTCCTAATCAAGTCCAAGTCGAATTTGCTCTCATCACCCTCAAAATATCTCAACCATAAAACTTTATGAAGTCCACTAGGTCATAAATGACTCTTACAAGCCCTTTTATTGCTCTTACAAGTCATTATGAGGGTCTTTATGAAGATTTTATCTCTTGAGCCTCCTTTGTTGACTCATCCTTGCCCTTTCCTCCATCCTCTCACCATGTGACATGTGTCACTCCTTGATTGGCTATAAGGAAGCACAATCCATGTGCTCTCCTCTCATGCAATCTGAGCCTTCCATAAGCTTTTTCCCATCCTTGCATCTTAGCCCTCAATCCCTCAAGCCTCTTGCCTATAAATTGGATCCTTCCCCTTTGCAAAATAACACAATCCATGAAGTAAAGTTATAATGCTATTTTGAGAGCCAAATCCATACTAAAGCCATCTATCCACTCACACCCAAATTCCAACTCCATTTGAAGCCCTTTTTGAAGCATAAGTTTGAGCATACATCCTATCTATTTAGACAAAGCCACTCAACAAGAGAGCTTCTCATTGAGAGAGTCCATTAATGGCTCATATTCTCAATTGAGAGTTCATCTTAGTCTATCTTGAAGTTTATGAATTTTGTTTAGTTTGTAGAAGCTTTATTTAAATTTGGTTTCTATTAGCATACTAACATTGCTCATATACAATGTCAAGTCTTGTGTGAGTTACCTTACCCTACTTACATCCCTATCCTTCATACTTATGGAGACCAACCCCTCCTCCACCTTCAAAGTTTAACAACCTTTAAGATTTAATTAAGAAACATCAAACTCCCAACAATACTTTTGTAGTCTATCTCATCAGCTAATCCAACACCATCTTCTCTACACAACACAAATCCATGAGAAAATGGAGTGGAAAGAGGTTTACAATTAGCCATATCAAATTTTGACCACATATTTTTTGCATACTTTGTTTGACAAATACAAATTTCATCTTTACCTTTATAAACCTCCATTCCAAGAAAATATTTCATAAGACCAAGATCTATCATCTCAAATTCATCCATCATGGTAGCTTCAAATTCATCTTTCATTTTACAACAACTACCCATTTATAATAAATCATCAACATACAAACTTACAATGCTAATATCATTACGTTCTTTTTTTTAGTAAAGGGTAGGTTCAGTGTTACTTCTTTGGAAGCTATTCTACTAATAATACCTATCAATCCAAGCATACAATGCTCATGGTTCTTTCTTGAGACCATACAAGGCCTTCTACAACTTGTAGACATGATCTTCTTTTCCTTGAACTTCAAAACCTTGTCAGTATCCCACATATACTTCCTCTTTTAAGTACACATTCAAGAAGGCACTTTTGATATCCATGTGATGAATACTCCATTTCTTTTGAGCTAAACAAGATATTAACATTCTAATATTTTCTTGTCTTTCTACTAGTACAAATTATTTCTATCAACTATCATTCTTCTCTTAAGCTCTCTACTATCATTATTCTGAATAGTTTAGTTTCTCTAAAAGTTCAGAGGAGGGACTTTAAATGTAGAAAGAAATTGTGATTAACTGAGAAGTCAAGAATAACATTGAAGATTCTAGGGCTTTTAAAAGGGTTCATATAATGGGGGATCCTCCAAAATGGGTTGAACATATAAACTATAAAGATCTATTGTAGAATGAAGAAGTTTGGAACTATTTTGTTAAGGAAGGGTTGAGGAGCTATATTTTAGTGATGAAAGGTCACAACATTGTGCTCTTTGCTAAGTTTTCTACTTCCTGATATAGAGGTGTGGTTACCATATGAAGTATCAAGTTTTTGGTGACTCCCTACCTTATTGGTGAGGTGACTGGTCTAGTTTGTGAAGGAGAAAAGCTAAAAAGGAAAGGAATGAAAGATTACAACAAATTTAGGTACAAGTTTTTTGAAGGTACTGAACATCTAGTTAGGATCACGTCAGGTAACATGTATTAGTGTAATTCTCTCCCTCATCCCTTAGCCATTATTTTTCTATGGGTTATGTGCTATTTTACTTTGGAAGGGTGGTATACCACTTATCATGGTTACTTATTCCTATTACTCAATATGTTAAGGTACAGTGAAAAGTTTGACATCCCTTTCTTTTCGTTTTCTTTGCTAGCTAATAGTATTAAAAATGGGGATAATCTACCAATTCACTAGGCTTTAATTTTTGTTCTTTACCACCATGTGGTCTCCAATCATCTTGGGTTTGGTAGGTGTCTCACTAGTAAGAAGTGTTCTTTAGGCCCTTGGGAACCCCCTAAAAAATATGTTTTCATTGAGGAAATTGAAACTAAAAATGATCTTTCTTACCCCCCTCCCCCCAGATGAGCCAGGAATCTCAAGAAACCCTAAGTAGAAATTGCAAAAATATCCCAAGAGTAAAACCAAAAACCTTAAAAAATCCCTTTTGCTAGAAACTCTAACTAAACATAGAAATACCTCTAAGTCTAGTTCTGAGGGAACCCCTAAGAAAAGTAAAGTTCTTAGAAATGTTATTGAGGTAGACAACAAGGATTTAGATGATTCTAAAGGGGATGTAGGAGACAAAAAGAGGAAGGCTCAAGGCCACCATATTGAGTCAAGTTCTAGGGAAAGTAGGTCAGAGAGACTTAAGAGTAAAAAAGGTATAAACTAGAAAGAATAGAGTAAAGAGGAAACCCACGAAAAAATGATGAGGAAACCTATGAAACTAAAGTTGAAGAAACACCAGAGAAAGGTAAAAATAGTGCCATTGAGGAGGAGTATAAAGCCAAGGAAGATGGTGGAGATTTAGAAGAGGTTGAACAAGAGTCCTAGGAAGCCTAGATGGAAGTTATTTTAGGACCTAATATCAAAGCCCTCAAAGCTGATATCACTATTGAAACTCAAATGAAAGCCCAAGAGATTGTCACTAATAAAGAGGAAAGTATGGTTGAAAAGATGAAAAAAGACCTAGAAGACTAGATTAAGGCCCTCAATGAAAAATTGGTGTCTTTGAATTTTTTTTTTGACAATGCCATTGTAGATTCTGAAATGGGGGTGGCCATATATACTATTTGCAGGGTCCAAAAAGAGATGACACAGAAGGCTATCTTTGGTACAATCACAGGTAAAAGAAAACTCAAAAAATTTGAAATGTAGAAGGAAAATGTTTGGGTGGAAATGAAAAGTTTAGATGATGGTCATAACTAGATCAACGATCTTAGGTAGCTGGTCAAGGATGAGAAAACATTAAATAGGCCTAGCTTTTTTGGCCTTGGATTTCTTTTTTTTTCTTTTTGTTATGGTTTTACTCATTTACTTTAGTTGTTTCTATGTCCTCCTTTTTGTAGTTTCTTGACATAAGTTAAATGATGTTATGTTTAAATTCGATCACCTTTTAATTACTTACTTAGAGACTCAGTTAGTTAGTGTGACTATCAACAAGGATTTGGATGATAAGATAGACTCTACCAATAGCATTACTTTCTATGGTTTTTTATTAAATTTTATTCTATGGGGACCTTTAATAGTTTGTGTTAGTGATGGTCTTTTCTCATGCTTGGTTGTAATGGACCAGAGCATAAAAGGTCCTTTTTATTACTATTCTTCAAGCTCATGACCCTTTTTCCTACCCACTTTAATAAAATAATAATAATAAAAAAGGGAAATTTAAAAAGAAGGGAAAAAATACACAAATATTTAATTAAAAATGGTAATAATGTACATGACAAACTATTTCATTTTTAGTTTCTCACTATTATCTAAATGAAGAGATAATGAAGGATAAATGTAAATAAGTGAACATAATGTATTGAATTAGGACCAACATGAAAGAGAGAAAAGTAGTCATAAGAGTGGGCATAAGTGGTATGCCAAAATAAACATTTATAAGACTTCAAAATATTATCAAATGAATGGGGAGATAATTACTTTAAAATCTTATAAAATTAAAAATTAGGTATGTGGATTTTATTATAATAATTTGTTTCACAAATATTGAATATACATTAACTAATAACTAATTGATAATGACATGTGTTATTAACTAACAATTAATCTATAATAACATGTGTTATCATGCTTAAAACTTATGATATCCATTGTAGTTTATTACATAATTTTTTCCCAAGTGGATATTGGCAAAGATTATACAATAATAAAACTCAAGCATGCACTTTGAATCTAAAATACTAAATGCATTATGCTGGCCCTTTTATTAGGCTTGCAACCTTCATTAAATTTACTCATTCTTATTTTATATGTTTTCAAATCCCTTAACTAGGTTGTAAATTTCTCCTTGCACTCATTATAGTAGCCAACTCACACAGACCTAGTTTCCTTCCCACCACATATCCTCTCTCTAGTCTTTCTCTCTCTACCACTTCCTCATACAAGATGATCTCTAAATATCCTCACTACTACATTTGAGCTCAAATTATGATAGCAGGCCATCACAATTATGATGGCTACCCATCGCCCAACTGACCCCAATAGGAATTAGCTCCTGGCAGATGGGAGTTAGACTTTTTTCGTTGAAAGTTGTGATGACAAGGTCATTTGTCGCAATTGCAATGCCTCAAGCTATTGTAAATTGAAGCTAGATGATGCAATACATCATTGGAGACCCTATTGCATGTGTGATGTTTAGGCAACAAAAATGCTATAGATCCAATGACTAGGAGTTGAACCTGTCGGTCACAATAGAGATGGATATTTGCCAACAATGCTATGGAACCAATGGCTAGCCATTGAATTTCTGACGATAACATAATAGAAAGAAATATGGAATGTGTGATGTTGGAGAGAGTGCTTTCCTAATAAATCTATTTCTAAAACTCAACTTCAATTATGAACATTATCAGGAGACTACAACTATCTTACCCCTATAACTAGTTCTCCTATTATTTTTATCTTTTGGGAGAGACCAAATGATTCTTGTGACTATCAAATGATAGTTACAAGAATCATTTGGTCTCTCAAAAAAGATAAAATAATAGGAAAACCAGTCATAGGGGTAAGAGTGTTGCAGTCTCTTAATAATGTTCATAAAAAAAGCTAAATTTTGGAAATAGATTTGTTAGGAAAGAACTCTCTCCAATGTCACACATTCCATTTTTTTTTCTATCATGATTGCGAAATAGATTAATATTGAACTTTACTTAGTTTTGAGAATAATTTAATATTCTCTACTAATCAGGGCCAACCATGTGAAGGTGGAGGCTCATTTGGCCCCACCCTCCCCCTTAACATCTAAATTCCTCGTTAACATCTAAAATCTTTAAGAAAGGATCAATGTTTAAAGTACAAAAAAGGGTTCCATACTTACAAAAGTGACATATTTTCCCATCTTCTAGTACATGTCATTTTTCCATCACATCCAAAATAAGATTCTACCACTTTGAATCAAGAATGCATGTTGCGCTCAAATACATGGAGAGTAGGAAGAGTTGATAAAACAGAACACAATTACATTTATTTAGTACCTAATTAAAGACCTCTAACAAAAATGAAAACCTATTGTATTTTTCAGCTCCACCTATTGTCCATGCATTTGAATATCATCATTGCTCACAATTAATTCATTACACGGGTACATCTAGGAATTTCCTCGTTGCCTCCTACATAAAATGAATCCAATATTAGAAAATACCCCCTAAGAAATAATAGTTCAAGTGAAATAAACACATGAAAAATGAGAGAAAAAGAAGAATCTACTTACCAATAGGTGTTGCCATCGCATCTCTGGCCATGCTACCTATTGAGTGAGTTTTATTTTTTTCCTATTGTGCCAAGATCTCTCTATTTACACACATACCCACACACAGATACATACATACATACATACATACATATACAAAGATCACAAGGGCACGACAATGAGATGTAGAGATTAGAAGGGCATGCGAATGAAATGCAACAATCTCAAGGGCACACACACACACACACACACATGGGTATGTACAAGATCATGGTCAATGCCCTTAAGTGGCAATGAAAAATCAACAAATCAAGGTTATGTCAACTTGACATGCAATTTTTAACTTGTTATGAACTTTCTATCAAAAATTTAATAGAAAAGAATCTCTAAGAAATTGAATTTAGTTTCTAAACTACTAGGCCTTATCTGAAAAATAATAATGATTGGTCAAAATTTCTAATTTTAATGAATAGTACAAAAATTTCAAGACAAAAGTAAGTAGATGTATGTCTAACCACCTTAATCAAAATTGATTGATAATATTTTAAAATAAGATTCTAGATATAAGAATTATAATTATTCACTAATGTGACAAATATTTTTGGGTATTTTTATTATAAATAAATAATTAATTAAATTGATTTTCTACTATAATATTTTGGAATAAAAAATATCTCATGTTTGACCACCTTAACTAATTCAAAATCCTACAAAATTTAATTTTTTCCCCTTATAGTATAAGAACAATAGAATGTGGTGCAACTTTAGGATTTTAAAAAATTTGTACCATTTGAAATTTATAATTGTTTTTAAATCAATGTATCAATCAACACTTTATATGTAACTCCATTAAAAAATAAGTAATAATTACTTACTGAACTCATAATTTTATTGATAGTACATTTATGTAAAGCTAAGAACATTCTTAAGAAACTCTTTTCGTTTCATCAAATTTGGGTGAAAAAAAGTTGTCAGCTACATGTTTGAAGTAAAATTCACACAAGAATAGGCTAGAAACAAGTTTTTGAGACATTTTAAAACTTAACCATTTAGGGTTTCTATCCAAATATATAATAGGCCTTATAAAGGTATTATTTTTTGGGTTAGGTATCAAGATGGGTGAGAAAAAGTTGGAATAGATTTTGAAATGCTTTGAGGCATTTTACAACTACATAATTTTTTTAGGTTGCCACTTTTGGCACACCATGATCATTCACATACCCATATATACATACATATGTGTATGTATGTATATATAGAGAGATATGTATAGACCAGGAAAAGTGGGTAGAGTTCGCAAGAAATTTTACAAAAACATATCATATCAAATATTCTTAGCAAGAAACAAGTCATAACCTAGTTAAATGGACCTAGTTTTCAATTTCTTTTAGATTAAGGTAAAAATAGGTTTTGAAGGGACTCGAAATCCTTAACAGAAAAAAAAAAGATAATCGGATAAGTGCAACTAGGTTTTACAAGGACCTGAAACCTACAGTATAATAGTTTCTAATTTGTTGGGTTGATATATACATATGTTTAATTGGGTTATGGATTCTACAAGGGAATGAGCCTCATGATTATGGCATTTACATAGGAGTAGAACTTGCTTCTTCAACTCCTTACACTCAACTCTTCACTAAAGTTATTCTTGTAGTAGTGAGAATAGTTGCTAAAAATTCCTAGGAGCCAAGGGACCCTAGACCTATGCTACATTTTCTAGAGACATGGGAGAAGTTAGTACTGGCTTCAATACTTCATAACATTCTACATCATATAGTGATGCCCAAATTAACAACAATAGTAGATACTTGGCATGCAATGATCACAGGGGGATGACAACAAATTCCTATAGAACTATCATCATATTAGGTACAATAAAACAAACCAAATATACAGATCAAAAGGGCATGACAATGAGATGCAGAGATCACAAGGGCATGAAAATGAAATGCAACGATCACAAGGACACGACAATGAAATCTTAGATCTTTGCATATATGTATGTATGTATGTATGTATGTATGTATGTATGTATGTATGTATGTATGTATGTATGTATGTATATATATATATATATATATATATATATATATATATATGTATGTATGTATGTATGTATGTGTGTGTGTGTGTGAGTAGGGGAAATATAATGCCCATCAATAATGACACTAACTCTGCTAATATATGCATGGTTACATCGTTGGCTTCCATTGTTGGGCCAGCATATGCAACCTTTATATCCAACCATTCATTATAAATTACGAAATTTACTTCATGCCTTACATTCAAGTGATGCATCTGCATATGCAATTTTATCACCTTGCAAAACTGTATTTGATCCTACTAGCTAGGAATAGTCAAGATCGTTCATTTTATTGTACCTAGAATCTGATGACAGTTCTATAGGAATTTGAATTTGCAGTCAATCCAACTAATCAAAAACTAGAACAATTTGACTAGAATATGGTTTGGGCATGTTCTTTTCCCATTTATCATATGGTTGCACTGTTGGAGGCAACTTTTTTTGTTTTTGTAGGATATAGAAGAAGAGCAGTGGTGTTGGCAAACATGAAAATTAAATAATGCCAAGTCACCTTGAGGAAGTTGTGTATGCTCTTGGAAAACAAGTCATCAAAAATGTTCATTGTGACCTTTTTTGCTTCTACATGTTTTTGCATGGAGCCTTCACACACCTAGTGCTTACAAACATCTACTTAAGAATGCATGTGAACTTGCAATGCATTGCTATGTTCCAAAATATGTAGAAAATCATATAATCCTTTAACACACAAAGTCTTTCACTTGGTCTGCTCATTCATTAAGTTAAGCACCCAAGTTTGGATTTCAAATTATGATTTATCTATTTTGGGCTTAAGAATTGGTACAATAGCCTAGAAAGAGTACCTAAGAAGAGATGGATCTCATATTCATTCATTAATAAAATATAGCATTCATTCATTATCACATGAAGTAAAAAAAAATTATGAGCATCTGTAAAACTAGCAATCTCACCTTAAGGATGCAATAGGTACACCAAATAAGTTTGGTATGTATGTTGAATCAATTGTAATTAGGTGCTGGTAAAAAATGTCTATATTATTTTAATTTATTATAAGATATTTTAGAAAGTTAACATTTATAAATCATGGATATTAGTACAAAATCAAACAAATTAACAAATAACTATATTCTATGAATTATAAATTCAAAAAGACAATTGAATTAAAAACCATACTCTTGATTAAGACCTTCTAAACTATTTTTTTCTAAATTGCACATAGTTATTAAGTTGTTTAAAAAAAAAACTATAAACCCAATCCCACATAAAAGTGATAATAGATTTCATAGACTATTTTTCACCTTTAAATTAGTGAAATTTAAAAACATAACAATATTAATAGTAAATGCAGTTATAGAACTTGGAAGATCTAGTTTGAAGCTGTAGTTTTTTAACTTGAATGCCATCATTTATTTTTGCATTAATCACTTGTACAATAATATTTTTTTATATTTAGAATGCATATAATTTTTTTGGAACCATATATACTCATAGCTTATATTCACAAAGTTATATCAAGTATATCAACTCAATTATTTTCAAACAACAAGTTGTGCACTACTAAAATGCTTAAAAAAATAGAGTAAGCAAATATACAAGAAAACTTTCCAACTTGCTCCCAAATAATTTACAAGAAGGCAATGGCTATTAAAAAAAAATTTCTACCAAAGAGTGGAGAAGTACAAAGTTTATTATTACACAAGCATAAATGTAAACTAATATCTACTATTGTGTTAGATCATGGTGATTGATCAAGAAAGTACTGTACTTACTCCATAATTCCTCGATGGGGTTCAAGGCTGGGCTGGGCCCTGAGTGAGGGTTTAGGGGCCCTATTTTATCAAGATTTTGGGCCATGTAATTATTAATTATAACCCTAAAGCAGTAAAAATACTTGTACAAAAGTTCTTAGGGTTAGCGATTGTTTCATTGTGGGTGATGCAAAAATTGGGTCTTGTGGCAGTATTAAGCTATAAGGGATTATAGATTGTAATTATGTTGTAATCACTAGATCATAATAATATTAGACTTTCTGTTTGGTGGATGTAACTAAGGGATTGGGTGAACTACGTTAAATCTTGGTGTCTTGTGTTCTTTTCTATGTGATCTATTATTTTTTGATATTGTTTATATTTGCATATAATTGCTATTTCTGTCTATGGTTTAATCCTAACATGCGGTATCAGAGCAAGGTTGTTTTTTAGTTATCCTTTGTAGGAAAGTCTCACAGTTGAGTGGGAGTGATGGTAGACAAGGGTAAGCTGAGGGTTGACACATTTAATGGGAAAAACTTTTAGTTATGGAAGATGCAAATGGAGGATTATCTTTATCAGAACAATTTATGGAAGTTGTTGGAAGAAAAAATCAAGAATCAGGGATCTATGTGAAATGATGACTTTGATATTTTGGATAGAAAGGTACTTGGAATAATTCTATTACACCTAGCACCATCGGTGACATTTAATATTTCAAATGCGAAGACAACAAAAGAGTTGATGCAAACCCTAGCAAAACTATATGAAGAGTCCTCTGCTTCAAACAAGGTAGTTCTCATGAAGCATTTATTTAATATGAAAATGATAGAAGGTGGATCTTTTGTAGATAATTTAAATGAGTTTAATACTACTAGTAGTTAGTTATCTTCTGTGGGTATCAATTTTGATGAAGAAATTAGGGCTCTCTTGATTTTGTATTCTTCGCCTGAAAGATGGAATGGCTTGGTAATGGTTGTGAGTAATTTTGTTCCTAGATCTATTACCCTAAAATATGATGATGTGATTGGTGTTATTTTGAGTGAGGAAACTCATAGGAAAACCTTAGGTGAATCTACATTAGGAAGTGCTTTGAATGCACAAAGTCAAGGTAGAATGATTGCTAGTACTATGGGAAACTAGGGCATAAAAAGAAAGATTGTTGGACTTGAAAGAAAAATGAAGGAGATAAACCAAATCAAGACAAGGAGTCAAATGTGGTAAGTAACAAATCCGAAGAGAATGGTTTACTTTTGTCTTTAGAAAGTGTTGACTATTCATGGGTTTTAGATTCTAGTGCTTCATTTCATGCTACACCTTAGAGGTTATTTCATTGATTATGTCTAAGGGAATTTTGTACTTGTTTATTTGGGAGATAATGCACCCTATTAGATTGTTGGAAAGGGAAAAGTTAAGATTAATTTGTAGAATGGGAATCAATGGCTACTACGTGAGGTAAGACATGTTCCAAAGAAGATTAGGAATTTAATTTCAGTAGGGCAACTCAGTAATGAGGGTTGTGTAGTTACTTTTAATGATAAAAATTAGAAGGTTTCAAAAGGTTCCCTTGTAGTAGTAGAAGGTGTGAAAGAAGGCACCTTATATCTTTGTATAGGTTATATTTTTCCTTCTAATTTAATTTTTTCAGAGAAAAATGAATGTTCAAGAACAATTGTTGCAGTTGAGTAAGGAGAACAAATAGCTGCTATAAATTTTGATATGACTTTGTGGCACAATAGAATTGGGCACATGAGTGAGAAAGGTATGAAAGTACTTCATTCAAAGAAAGTTTTACTAGGTCTAAAATGTGTTATTATGGATTTCTATGAAAGTTGTGTTTATGGAAAGCAAAAGAGAGTGAATTTTGTGAAGAATGGGAAGAAAAATAAAAAGAAGAAATTAGAGCTTGTGCATATTGATATATGGGGACTGACTCAGATATCTTCTCTTGGTGGCTCTCATTATTATGTTACATTTATTGATGATGCAACTAGAAAAGTATGGACTTATTTCCTTAGATAGAAATCTTATGTATTTTAAAATTTTACGAAATGGAAATGCTTGGTTGAAAATGAGACTGGTAAGAAATTAAAATGTCTTAGATCTAATTACGGTGATACAGTCATGAATTTGAAGATAATTGGTCCACTAATGGTATTCGTAAACAAAAAATTATTTTAAGGACTCCATAGAAAAATGGAGTGATTGAACGCATGAATAGAACTATAATGGAGCATGCAAGGAGCATGAGGTTGCATGCTAGGTTGCCCTTACACATGTGGGTGGAGGCTATCAATATTATTGTATATTTTATTAATAGAGGTCCCTCTACTCCTTTGGGCCACTGTCTTCTAGAGGAAGCATGAACTGGTAAGAAGATGAGTTATTCTTTTCTCAAAACATTGGTTGTGAAGCATTTTCTCATATAGATTCTGAAAATAGAACCAAGCTAGAAACTAAGTCAAAGAAATGCATATTTGTTGGATATGGCATTAATGAATTTGGTTATAGGCTTTAGTATTTTGAAAATCATTAAATTGTAAGAAGCAAAAATTTCATATTCAATGAGAATGTGTTGTACAAAGATCTCTTGTAACAATATGCAAAGAAAGAAGATGATTATGTAGTGTTGGATGATACTCCACAAGATGATGTTCGAGCCATTTCTCATGATGTGCAACAATCGTAACAACAAATACTAGACACACTAGTGAATGTTAGATGGTAAACAAGGCTAATTAGACCTCCAAAAATATTTTTTCCCTCTTTGTATTCTATTTTACTTACTGATGCTGGTGAACCTAAATGTTATGATGAATCTATGTAGGTGGATACTAAGATTCAATGGAGTCTATAATGAAATATGAAATGGACTCTTTGTTGAAAAATAAGACATGAGATTTATGCAAGTTGCCTACAAGTAAAAAGGCTTTACAGAATAAATGGGTTTACAAGTTAAAAGAAGAGGATGGAGGTAAGAAAATATTTAAAGCTAGGTTAGTAGTAAAAGGATTTGCACAGAAAAAGGCATTGATTTTGATGAGATATTCTCTCCTGCTGTTAAAAAAACTTCTATCTGTACTATTTAAAGTATTGTGGCTCCTAAAGATTTTCATTTGGAGTAGCTTGATGTTAAAATAGCCTTCCTTCATGGTGATTTGAATGAAGAGATATATATGGCTCAACCATAGGGATTTGAGGTCAAAGGTATAGAGAACTTAGTGTGCAGATTGAAGAAAACTTTATATGGCTTGAAGCAAGCACCTTGACAATGGTATCTAAAATTTAATAGTTTTATGCATGAGCATAGATATAGTAGGTGTGATTTAGATCATTGTGTTTATTTTAAGAGGTTTAATGATGATAACTACATTATTTTATGTTTATATTTTTATGATATGCTTGTAGTTGGGTCTGACATGGATCACATTAAGGGGCTAAAATGCCAGTTAGCACATGCATTTTCTATGAAGGATCTAGGGGTAGCTAAACAAATCCTTAGTATGAAGTTTTGTAGAGATAAGAAGAATAGGAAATTGATGCTATCTCAGGCTGATTATGTTGAGAAGGTGTTGTAACATTTCCTTATGGAGAATATTAAAGCTATCAGCACACCTTTACCTAGTTATTTGAAGTTGACTAAGGAGAAATGTCTCAAGACACAAGAAGAGAAGGATAAGATGTCAAAGGTACCCTATGCTTCAGCTATAGGAAGCTTGATGTACGCTATTGTATGTAAAAAGCTAGATATTGCACATGCAATGGGATTTGTTAGTCGGTAAATGAATCATTCAAGAATTGAGCATTGGAATGTAGTTAAATGGATTCTCAGATATTTGAGAGAAACATCTAGTAAGTGTTTACACTTTGGGGGCTCTACTATTGGCTTATAGGGCTATATGTTGATTCTGATTTGGTAGGGGATACTAATACCAGGTGGAGTACTATAGGTTATGTATTTACTATTTGTGGGGCAGAGGTGAGCTGGGTTTCTAGATTACAAAAGGTTAATGCTTTATCCACTATAGAGGAAGAGTATGTTGTTGCTACAGAAGAAACTAAGGAGATGATATGGCTTTAGTTCTTCTTGGAAGAATTGGGACATCCTCAGAAAGATAATTATTTTTTACAGATAGTCAGAGTGTCATTCATCTTGTAAAGAATTCAGCTCTACATTCAAAGACCAAACACATATAATTGTAGTACCATTTCATTCTGTCAATTTTGGATGATGGATAGTTAAAGATGGACAAGATACATACAAATGAAAATCCAATAAATATGGTTACAAAGGTAGTAACAAGGGAGAAGTTGAACTCCTCTCTAGCTTTGGTTGGTCTTCTAGAATGAACATGAATAAAAGAACAACAGAGTCCAGGGTGGTTTGATCAAGTGGGAACCTCATGGAGTAGTGGTATAGCTACAAGATCCATCTCCAAGAAGGAGATTTTTGTTTAGTGTGGAGCTTGATCACACCCCAAGTGGGAGATTGTTAGATTGCGGTGACTAATCAGAGAAATATTGTACATACTCCATAATTCCTCGATGGGGCTTGGGGTTAGGCCAAGCCATGAGCAGGGGTTTGAGGGCTCTATTTTATCAGGATTTTGGGCTAACATGTAATTATTAATTATAACCCTGAAGAGGTAAAAATACTTGTATAAAAGGGCTCAAAGTTAGGGATTGTTTCATTGAGGGTGATGCAAAAAATGGTTCTTGTAGTGGTATTGAGCTATAAGGGATTATAGATTGTAATCAGGTTGTAATCATTGGATCATAATAATATTAGACTTGTTGTTTGGTGGACGTAGCCCAAGGATTGGGTGAACCACATTAAATCTTGGTGTCTCATGTTCTTTTCTGTGAGATATATTATTTTCTGATATTGTTTATATTTTCATGTAATTGTTATTTCTATTTGTGGTTTAATCCTAACATGTTGGTAGCTTGCAAAAAATTAAAGTTGCAGCAAATATATGATGAGACCACATGAAATAGATGATTCCAAAGAAGAACTAGAACTTAATGAATGTAGAGGTATTACCTACTACATGAGTACTCAAACTCATTAAAATTAAAACCTAAAAAAAAAAAAAGGAAAGTTGTGTTAATATGTAGTGCCTACCCCTAGTTCACATTTCTGTTATCATTGTCAAACTCTTTTTAGGCCAGTTTTATGTTAGATTAGTAGTAGAATTATTTTGAGATTATCATATATTATTTCAAATGTAGTTGATTTTATAATGAGATTACTTGGTACTCTATATTTCATGTATGCATCATGGTTATTCAGTGTTTTTAGTTATTGATGATGATTAGATAGATGATTTATTATCACATGTGTCTTCTTATGGACACTTACCCCATACTGCATGTGTATGGTGTGTGTGGTTGTTTTCTTTATGTATGGCATTTTAGATGTGGTTAAGAAAGGGATTTGTAGTCACCTACTAGTCGGGATCTACATGATGCACCACTTCAATCCATTGCCTATTTAGCTTAGTATATATTGTGTTTGTACATTCATGAATTTTATGTAGGTTGCAGGTACTAGGTATCGACTTCACTGAATTGTCAAGATGAGCATACCCTATTTCATTATCTCAATGGTAAGAGAGGGGAGATGAATTCTTAAGTCCAAATCCTAAACCTTTAAGCCGTTTGTCTTAATTGAAAATTAGGACAAGTATCTGAGTCAAGTACCCTCTGAATGCATCAAATGATGTTAATTCATCATTATAACCCTTTTGTTTGATTTTGTATATGATTTTCTATGATGGGTTTTCGTATGTTATTGTATGAGTCCTTAGTGTATTTTCTGTTAATTAAGTCTAATTAAAAGATCAAATTAATGATTCAATTTAATGGAAAATAATTATGATATTTTAATATTTAATTATATTTAATTAATTGAGAAATTAATTAAATAAGTTTAAATTTAGAATGTGATAATATTTATTTAATTTAATAATAATATATTTAGAGTTCATTTTTATATAAATGCTAAATATTATTGTTATTTTAGTTAAAAAATATTTTATCAAATTAAACATTCGAAAATATATTAAAACGTGAAAAGAAATTAATTTATGAAAACGATTTAAGTTTGCATGATATATGGATGAGATTAAAATAAAAGAAATTAATTTGAAAGATTAAACATGTGAATTTAATAAAGATATATTAATTGCTTAAAGTGCGTGCATGAGATTAAAATTAATAATTAAATAAAAGATGAGTCAAGTGGAAATTAAATAAAGTTATTTAATAATTCATTTGACGTGCATGAAAAAGATTAAGAAAGATTAATTTTTAGTTGGGTCTTCTAAGCATGGAGTTCTCCCAGGTGAACATACAATTAGTTCCCCGATTTAAGGAGAGAGAAGCCTTTATCACAATTAGAAAGTTCATTTTTGGGGGATGCAAATTTTGGAGAGGAATTTGGACACGAATTTTGGAAGCAAATCTTCTCACATCTCTGTGTTAGGATCAGGTTCAGGTAGGGTCTTATGTTTTGACCACTAAATGATTTATGAAATTCAATATGTTTTGTCTACTTCATGCTTGTAAGAAAATTGTTTTGTCAAATCTTGTTGCATGAATCTTGCCACCCTTCGTTTCTAAAACTTTTGCTATTCGATTCCATTTGTAAATCTAGATTGAAAAAAACAAAACTGTTTAGAAAACCTCATTCAACAATTGAAAGAAATTGAAATTAAATCGGGATTTGGGTTTGAATTAAATGGATTTGAAAAATTTAAATTTGGGAAAGGATTTGAATTTTTTTTTTAAAATTAAACTAAAAATTGAATAAAAAAATTTATTTAATATTTTAAAATATTATTATTAGAAATCTAAAATAAAATAATTTCATAACAATCTTTAAAATATTAAATAAATTAAATAACGTATTTAATTATACAAGTTTGGAAGGGGGGTTTGGATTATTATTTTAATTAAACAAAAATCTTTTATTCTAGAAAACAATATATATTGGGAAAACATCTTATAAAGTTTTTAAATTAAAAAAATTAAAACTTAGTTATAAGAAAAAATATAAAACTTACCACTCTTACCTACGACTAGTGTAAATCGCATGTACCTGTGATTGTACCTAGGTAGATTAACGTAGGCGAATGTTTAAAGTTTTTATAAACTTTTATTAAAAGATATGTTTAAAGTCTTTATAAACTTTTATTAAAAGATACGTTTAAAGTTATAATAACTTTTATTATTATTTTAATTAAAGTAGTTTTGTTAATAGTTTTATATAGATTTTAATTATTATTTTCAATTATAATATTTATTAATGAAGTTTACTAATAATTCATTAATATTTATTAGTTAATTTAATAATACTTATTTAATAAATTTAATAATTAATAAATATTATTAATTAAAGATTCTTTTTAAATAGTTTTATTTATTTTTAATTATTAGTTACTAATATGTAATGTTAATTATTAATTTATGTGAATGTGAATATAATTATTAATTAATTTAATTAAAGATAATTTAATTAGGTTTAATTAATAATTGAAGATAATTTAATGGAGTTTAAAATTTATTTAATTGTTATTGATTAACAATATTGATTTTTATAAAATTATAGTTATTCTATTTAAAATCAATAAATAGTTATTTCTATAAACTAAATAAATGAATGGATTGTCCTCTGATTATCTTTTTAAGAAATTGATTTTTATTATGAGAGTAACCTTATATTTATGGGTTGAATAAATGATTGGGTTAAACTATAAGGGTAATACTGAGAATCCTATACACTAGAAATGTACATTGAAACACAAATTGAAACTTTACTTGTAACTCTATTATGTAATTTCAAATCAAACCTGAACTATGAAACTATATTATTTTGTTTGTATTGTCTATGCTTTTGGGGTTTTTGGGGTTGTTTAGATGTTGACCAGTTTAGGTTGTTACCAAATGCTCGGGGGTTGTATGATTGTGATGCTATGCTATTTTGTTCTCATTCTTTCTAAAGCCAACCATGGTGATGTGTTGATATGCTTTATGATGGATGTATTTACTATTTGTTATTGCTTTCTAGTTTCCTTGCGTGAAGCTGAGGTGTATTTTTATGAGATACCTAACTTAACCATTTTTGAGTCATCAATCAATTATATTTGATTTTTTTTCTAGTCACTTTGAGAGGACTGAGATGTTTTGAATGATTTGTTCCTAATGATGTCATGTTATGACATGTTTGACTTGATCATTTTAGAGTCTTTGATCAGTATTTTTTTGGGATATTTTCTAGTTGCTCATTGAGAACCACTGGATATTGTGATTTATCATTGATGCCTTCAGTTGCTAATAGAGAACTGTTGTGATTATTATGATTATCATTTGATGCTTTTCGATTTCTCATGAAGAACTAATGTGATTATTGTGGCTTATCTTTTGATTCTTTCCAGTCACTTGTATAGGGCTAAGGTGATTTTTTGATTTGTGATTTCATGAGCCTAGGGTAGGTTATCTATGTGTAGTGTTTGGAAGTGGCTTGCAATGGGGGACGGAGGCCCTAAGTGGCTTTGGGGATGAGTCGTTGTAAGTTGTTTTTAATAAGTGATAACATTTATACAAAATGGGGATTAAAATGAATCCAATAAGATAATTATATGTTCTCTCCCATGCCTCAAGTACTAGTACAGACTAGGATGGGGTAGGGATAATGTTTGGTTATGAGCTTGCATTCTATAGTATGCCTCATCAGTATGAGAGGATACTAGTGACCACAGGATCGCTGGGGACCTGGGATTTTTAGGGGATTGCTCGAGTAACTTCCAATGTGATTTGTGTGATGAAACTTTCCTACTTGCATAGTACATTTCCTATGTGTCTTGTTGTGCCTCTGGGTCTAGATTTTGATCTATGTGTTCGAACCTTTGAGTTAGAATACTTTTAGGATATCCTAGACTTGGAGAGTACTTGTGTTATGTGATTGATATGCTATTTGGGACTTGAGACTATATCCTCAGCACAGTGGGAGTGGGCCATTTAGGTTCCACGCGGTCGGGTGGTAGTGCTTTTTCACTCTTACCATTTGAGATCTGTCCGTGGCTAGAGCTTCCTAGGATGCTTGTTTAGCATGTTTACGTGATGTTATCTACTTTGGAAGATCATCTAATGCTTTATTCTAGCATGTTAGATTTCTTTATGCATATGTTGTAGCATGTTTTAGGAGTGACATCTCCATTATGATAGTACCAATGATCTCTTTGGTGGCTTGGGGTGTTACGCGTGGGGGATGGCTAGGGCCCACGATGGTCTAATGATGATATTGATGGTTGGGAGGAACCACACACTTAGTTAGTTGTGTTTTATGATGTTATATCTTTTAAGATGTATAGATGTATCATGTATGTTAGTAGTTTCATTTATTTTATTGTACTGCATTTGTATCATGGATTTGAGGAGGATGATGTATCTTTTTTTTTACATATGTATATTCTTTTAGCCTTTCATACCCTATGACATGTACAGTGGATGATTGAGCATTCCAAATTTTATTTGCCAAGGGGCATTCGAAACAAATGTATATTATGGACATTGGACTTTTCATTATTCTTTCATGTGGATGTGGTAGTTGTTAGACTTAGAATTAATTAAATTTAAATGTGACTCAACATCTTGGGATCCTTAAGGAATGTAACCTATTATGTATGTTTATAGTTGATTGTATGTTATTGCTTAAACTACTATGTGATTGATGTGAATGGTTTATCTTTCTTGTTTAAAAAAAAAAATGCTTGGCAAACTTAGTAAAACTTTAGGTTGATTCTTTTGGATCCCTTGGTAGGGCGCCACATAATAAATAAGCAATAACCATAATTTTGGGTGTGAAGTTAGGTTGTTCACCCCTACAGACAACTACAATGGTGATTGCAAGAAGCCTTAATTGTCTAGAGAATAGAATTAATGGAAGTGAATCCTATCTGAGATTGTTTTTCAAATACTATGCTTATGTTGACTATGGTTAATACAAATTCCAAAACTAACAAATTTCCTAATAGTCAAATGCAAATAAGTGAGAAAATCTTCATTGAACTAATATGACTTTCATATTCTAAAACTTATCCTATTTGACATTATGAGATAGTGAAATTAAATAAAAAGGAACTTGGTTGAAGAATGATACTAAAAAGTTCCCAAAAATTGATTAGCCTTTCTAAACATTGTACTAAAGGAATGAAATTTTTGAAGATGTAAGGATTACCTTTATAGACTATTTGCATAATATTTGGGGAGATTAAGAACCCAAACGTCAGAAAAGGGAAAAATTTATCAAACATGGCACATACAGTTGAAAATGACTAGTACTAGATAGACCCCAGCATAATGCTTTATGCATGAAATATGGATACAACTCAAGATTCATTAAAAAATTTCTTGATAGACAAACACTTTGTGTGAGAAGGTATTATGTTAAAATATATCTTTGGAAATTTTTTTAGAAAATTTAAATTTAAATTATGGATGGGAGATTTGAATTTGAAAGGATTTGATTATTTGGTAGCTCTCTAGTGCTTGAAACCCCATTGTTAACGTGTGCACGCGATGGGTGGTAGAGAACAAAAAGATATCCCATCTACAAGAAATGTGGGATATTTCCAATAGGAAATACCGAAATTCATAAACACACAATGGCTCCAGTTCGATTATAATGCATTGTGATTGACAAAAAACTCAACAACTGACCTTGTTGAACATATTTTTTCAGAAAATTGGTGACAACTCAAGATTCATTCAAATGGGCTTACTTTGAGCAAGTAAAATGGTAGAGAACTAATCAGCAAATGAAACCATTTCAATCATCTTACAAGAAATATAATAGACTTTGGACCCTTGATCAAAATAGTAAGTTGTTTTCCTCAGTATAGTATGCGATCAGCATAATAATCTCAGAATGTCCAAAGCTAACATCTAGCATTAATTCATCCTTTAACATTCATTAATAATAGCACATAAACACATAACATTCAATAACATGTGAAATAAGGTATTTAAACATGCCTCAACTAATTATGATTTAATTTTGGATCACCTACTTGATTAGTTTGGAATTTTGTTCTCACCAAAAATCATAAAATGTAAGAACAATTGTGCCAAAATTAGCATAAAAAGATGATTATCATGCACCAATCATGTTTTTTAGCTCTTTTTTGCACGATCATTCTTACAATTTTTTGGCTGAATCTCCAATTGGTCAGTATGTGTTTTGAAAAATTATTCTTGGATTGTAAGTCAGGAAAAAGAGAAATATCAAGCTTGAAAAAAATGTACATAAAAGGAATTAATTGTTAAAATTCAATTTTATAAACTTATAAAGAGAACAATAGAATTATAAGAAACTATTGTGGTTTGTACTATTTAAAAATTATAGTTACAAGTGATAAAGTTTTATACCTTTGATTTAGAGAGCGCAAATAATGGAAATGAAGTATTGCAGAAGGTGCAAGCTCAACTACCTAACTATGTCCAAGGTATCTGCACACTAGAGGCATACTCCTCACATACCCATATTCACAAGATCAAGACCCTTGAACCAATCACTCTAATGAATGTGTAGTTCTAGTTTCTAATTACTTTGATGTAGTTGTTGTTGGAAATATTCAAGACTATGCTAAGTTACTGAGAGGGGAGGGGTGAATTAGTAACTTCTAAAACTTTAGCAATTTCAATTCAATAATTCAATTATCACTTAATTCATCACATCTGATCTAATGAGAAACTAGAACATGAAAGCATCCATAACACATTGACACAAAGATTTGGTGACCTAGAAACCTTCCAAATAGAAAGTAAAACTAGGATGGGGATGATACCGATAAGCTTTAGTACTATAGCATAAAGTTGGCCTATTAAGGCTTACATTGATCACTTTTGATGATCTACCCTATTAGGAGCAATTAGGACTACTAGGTCCAGCTTGTGAGAGGATTTACCAACATACAATGAAGTATGCACTTGGTAAAGAGATTTATGAAAGATTGTTAGGTCTACTTTGTTAAAGGATTTTGATTGGTTCACCAATTAAGATGAAGTAGTAGTAGATCTTTGATTTGCAACTGGGTTTGTTGAAAGAGATTCCTTTATGCATTGATCATCTTTTTGTGATAGATATGTCTTTGCTACTCCTTATGTTGTTATAGCCTTTACAATTCACTCTTTATCTACTGCATTCATAACATGAACTTTTCACATTCACAATTAAATTATATCCATACACATATATTGATATGGTCAAATATATTACATATATATACGAATCCAAATTACATAATTAAAAAGTTGTCCATGATACAAGTTAACACAAATATTTCAATGTTGGCCCACAAGAAGACACTCAAGTTCTGAAGACTAACTCGGTGAGGTTCTGATACTTGGCATCCACTGCCAATGCTTGGCATCAGCATGTACTTGGTAGATATAGAAGCTCGATCCATATTGTTCACTTTCAAGAAGTCTTGAACTTGGTCTACACTAGTGACTTGATAGATATTGTGCAACTCAGCAAACACTAAATCACTTGGTTAGCATAAAGTAGCTCGATTAACATTGGCTTCGCATCACATGAACTGTGAACTCGGTAGACACTACAATACTTGATAACCACTAATAAACTTGGTATACACTAAAATGCTCAGTTAATACTACTAGACTTCACATTAGCTAAATCTGCTTAGTAACAACTTGAATTAGTCCAAAGGTCTTAGTAGCAACTACAGAACTCAATAACAACTGAAATACATGGAAAACACTGTAAGTTATTCAATAAGCTTAGTAGCTATACACAATCTAAAAAAGTGTGTGTCACTAATAATAAACTTGACTGATATGTCAACAATCTCCCCCTTTGGTATTACTGTAAAAAACACTTACTAGCCAAAACTGAAGACCTTGTATTCATCACCATGTGATAATAGCTCGGTGGAGTATACTATATTTTGAGATTTTTCAAAATTGATCTTTGTAGGGTATATATAGTGTACTATACAAATTCCCCCCCATAGCATATTTCTCCTTATACTATGTGTTTCTCTGTACATGTCTTACTTCCCCATAACATATGGCTTTCTTCAATATAACTTTTCTCCCCCTTTTTAATAGTAATGCAAAAGATTTATTCTAACATATTTACATAGAAACACCAAAATGGGATAAGAATTCAGAATGTACCTTGAGAGTGATTGCCAAGGTTTTAACCCAATTTTCTTGCAAGACCTTGCATGTATGAAGTGTAATTTGTACTTTTGTTGATAGTTCAATCATATGGTCCACAATAGAGAAGTTATTATCATGGATCAGAGTTTTTAAATATACAATATGTTTCTACATTGCATGCATGATTGGAAGGATCATATTTTGTATGTCAATCAATGTTGATCGGAGCCTTGCTTCTTCTCTTAGAAATTTAGCTTGCATGTTTGACAAAAATCTGATTCTCTTGAAATGTGTAGAGCTTGAACTAGGGTCAAGTTGCAACTGCTAAGAACTAGCCTTTAGATCTATATCTATTTTGGAGATTTTTTTCTTTATTTCCTTTGTATATTCAAAGACATCACATAGTTTCACAAAAAGTGATGACACATTTGAACAAGACACCTCAAGATTGATTAGAATTGTAGAAAGATCAACTTGATGAATGACTATTTACTAAGCAATGTGCTCTAGTACTTTATTATCAAATTTATTTTCAGCTTTTTCAACTATCTTATCTTGTCCTTTGGTGTCCTCATTGAATTTTTGGACTACTTTAGCTAGCTGATACAAAATAGGTTGAGAAGAATCAACCTCAATTCCTATTGCTTTGGTCAAAATGTTCTTAGCATCTTCAATTATGTTATATTCCTTATCTCTCTCCTCTCTTAGTCTTTGTTGTTTAGCCTTTTTCTGGAGGAGTTTTCCAAATGTGTGCATTTGGTCTGGAGTAAGCTTGTAAATATCCCATTTGGGAATTACAATTTCCTCATCTAAATCAATTTCTTCCTCTATCTCCTTTCCTTTCCCCAAAAATTTTGTGCTTGGGATAACCTTAGGCTCAACTATCCTTACACATATTACTTTTTTATTCGGAATGGAAACAATAGTAGACATACTTGGCCTTGCAGTAAAAAATGATATTGTACTAACTAATGGAATAGTTACAGAAATGCTTAAGAATCCAAAATTGATGAAGTCAAAATTATAGTACCCAAAATTTAAGTAGTCAAAATTGGTGTGCTTACCATTGATGTACTCAAAGTTAAAGAAGTCAAAATTGGATAATTCAAAACAAAAGTATTCAACTCAGTAGATGAAGGAGTCTATAGCTTGGTGGATGAAGTAGAAGTCACATCTGTCAAAGATATGCTAAGATGAATTGGGGTAAAGAGCAATTGGACATTTGATGTATCACTAGTGGTCACAATCAAACTTTTTGAAGTTGTCTCCGTACTTGATGTAGTTAATGGTTTTCTCAGAGACTGAGGAAGTGAGGCAATGACTGCTATGGCTATCTTAATTGGGTTAGTCTCTTCATCATCTTGCTTTTCTTCCTCAGTATCTTTTTGATCCTCTTCATATTCTTCATTATCAAAGTGAGTCACTTCTTCAACATTACCTTCCTCATCTTTCTCCTTATCTTCCTCTTCATCATCATCCTTTACTTCAACTAGAAATTCACTTGGTTTATGAAGATTATAGATATTTTTCCAAGTGTTTGTAGCATTCCTAACAACATGCTCAATGTCTTTCATCAAAACCAAACAAGTATTAAATTTTAGAGTCAATTTTTCTTCATTTTTCTTTAATGACTCTTTCACCTTAGCATATGATATGCTTGGTAATAACTACCTTAGGGTTTGTGCATATATATCTTTGACTATTTGCATAGAAAAATCCCATCTTGGCTTTTTCTTTTCTAACAATTCACTGGGGACTTGAGAATTAACCTGATTTAGTGAGTACTTCCACTTACCTATTTTATTTAGCACCAAGTCTTCAACTTGCTTTAGGTCAGCCTCAGTCCTAATAACATATTTCAATGATTTAAATTTTTTTATCCCTACTTCTTGTTCTAATAGCTTTAATCTATCCTAGAAGGTGGGTGGAGGTTTACTGAATACAATTTCACTTCCTTTCTTTCGTGACCTCCTTGCGAAGACTGCAATGGATGACTTTATTGGCTTGGTGATGATCACCTTGCCCTTTTTCTTCAAAGGTTCTTCTTCTTTCTCAAATTCTTCCTCATCATCTACATCTTCCAAATCCTCAACTTTTCCCTTGGTTAACAAGAGAGGTGCACTTGATTTTAGTTTTGCTATCCTTCTCTTTCCTTTGTTAACTGCCTATGGCACTTTTATTTCTAGCTCAATTCTAGCCTTGGCTTCATCATAAGTTCCAAAATAAAGAGCCTTGGGATCAACTGGTTCATTGACAAGGGCTTTAATGATATCCTTTGTCTCATCAATATTCACCTAATAGCCAAGAGGTTTCACTCACACAATTCTAGGCTTAACTGCCTGGATATATACCTTGTCATTGTCTACCATGAAGCATACATCATCCTTATAGTCTTCAACTAACTTTTTCAGAATCTTGAACCTATTGTTCATTTTCTCCTTGAATACATCAAAGTAGTTTCCATGATGTTGTCATAGTTCTGACTCATTTTTGCAATATACTCATTTATTTGGTAGAGCACAGGCACACATTTTTTCCAGACTATAGTGCCTTTAGAAGGGAAGAACTTCTATACATAAAAGAATATGCAAGTTAAAAATGAACCAAATTTACATAGGTTGTTCTTTGATGTTCTTATACTTTCCATGTTTTTGTTGAATTGTCTCAACAATAGGTTACCAAGGTCATATGACAAGTTGTTCTTAACCACCTTATATGCCAAATCCATGGCTTCATGTGACACACTATTTAGTCAACTTGAAATATATATCTTGTGGGCAATAACATGAATTCCAAATTTCAATTCTACATCTATGACATTGCTAATTTTCATTCCTCTATCATGCCATTCAACTAGGGTTTTGTTCTCCAACTTTTCCTGACCTAGGGTTTTTGTTGATTTAGCTTTGGCTAGCATTGGGAGGCTAGTGATTTGATGAATCATCTTCTTTGTTATTATAATTGGTTGTCTAACCATAGCTACCCATTATGTAGTTGGCTAAGGATAAACCTAATCCATTTGATTTGAAATTCTTAGGGTATATGGTGGATATATGTCAACCCTTCAGTTTCCAAATGTTGATGCTCTCATTTTAGGGCTCCATTTACACATAACTAACCTAGGGTATCATCCATCTCTAGAGTATCAATTTCTTGAATAGCACATTTGAAATGAGTACAAATGTCATTAACAATAAGTGCCTTAGGAGGAATTTGGGATTTAGCTCTGCTTGGGTCTAGGGTTTCAGCAACCATGGGAGTGAGTTTGAAATCTAACACTTTCCATTCGACTCCTTGAACCAACATATCAGATCCTGTCTGGACCTTGCTACTGCTAGATGCCATTTTCACTTAGTAGATTGAGAGAACTTCAAAAAAAAATTTGTAGGAAATTCGCTCAAGTCACTTTGATCACACTAAAAATAGCTCTTCACAATAGCACTTGAAAATTCATGGTGAGAAATGAATTCAATTCTATGCCTTTTGATAAAATTTCACCATTAATGCTTGGTACAAAAATAGATGTGTTCACATACTATTATCCACTACATAGCATTGAATACTCGGTGACATCTTTATAACTTGGTAATCATAGGTGTCTTTGTTACTTTTGACCTTACTCAATAGAGTCTATGACCTAGCCTTACTTGGTAGAGAAGATAACTTGGTAATAATTGATGCCAATTTTGCTTAGTGATCCCTTTGTATCTTGTATATAGATTTGGATCTTTTTCACCATTCAATTGGAACTAATTCAAATGTCTTCTTTGATAGCTTGGTTCCAATTCTTCCTTGAGAACTTAATTAGAAGTGGTAGAGTCACCCAATTCTTGAGTGACTTAACCATCATTGCTGAGACTAGTATCCTTAGCAGACTTAGGAATCCATTACTGTCTCATCTGCTTTCAGATGTTATTAGTCTTTTCCTTCTTTTCATCTTCAATTTTACCAATATTCATACAATTCTTGGCAAGATGACCAAGTTCTATACAAATGAAACATCTTTCAGTGGCATCTCTTTTCCTCATATGATGTTTAACACAATTCATACCAATATGTCCAAATTCTCCATAGTAACAACATCTACACTAGGTATTATAGTCCCAACCAAATATTTCTTTAACAATTTTATCTACAAGATTTGATGTCCTGGTTTTGCATTTTGATGCCTTGTGTTCATTTTTCTTACATTTATAACAATTTCCTTCAAATCTTGGTTTCTCTTTGCATTCATTAGCCCTATGACCATGGTGATTGCAATTGTAGCATTTTTCATTGAATTTTTCTTTTTCATTGCTCCAACATTTGTTTGATGTATGACCTATCTTACCATAGTGATTGCAAGTAGGTCTTTGATTCTTTTGAGCACTTTGTTCAGAGGATTCACCTTCTTCTTTATATCAAATTCCTATTTTTCCTTTTTGCCTATAGAGGTTTTTCTTATTCAATTGATTCATGTCTACTTGAGATTTCATCATTCTTTCATTGATTTGCTTCTCAGAGTTTAGATCATTCCTCAATCTTTCATTGATTTGTCTTTCAGATTTCAGATCATTTTTCATTTTTTTTATTGATTTGTCTTTTAGAATTTAGATCATTCCTCATTCTTTCATTTTCAAATCTTAGGCTCATGATTTCCTAACTTGCATTGGAGAGCTAATCAATAAGGTCTACTTGCTAAAGCGATTAGTTCTAGATTTCATTGTTCCTTCCATCCATTTCTTCTTTTATCTTGTTTCTCTATTCCAAGACTTCACATAACCTTACTAGTTGAATCTCTTGCTCTCTTCTTAGCTTTCTTACTTCTTCTTCCAAGGAACCATTCTTCTCTAGGAGTTCTTTGATTGCTTCATTTTCTTCATCTTTAATTCTTTCTTCAATGTAGAGATAATCATTCATTTGATTTGCAAGTTCCTTTCTTCTTTTGAGGGATGGGGAAAGTTGCTCCTTAGCTTTCTTGAGTTGGGCAATGGCCATTTCTAGATCCAACTTTTCATTGTCAATAGCTTTGTCAAGTTTGAATATCTCCATATCCTTAATCTTTGCTCAAGTTGTTAAACTTTCGCTTGAGAACCACTATTCTCTGATACTAATTATTGGAAATATTCAAGACTATTCTAAGTTACTTAGAGGGGATGGGTGAATCAATAACTTCTAAGACTTCAGCAATTTCAATTCAATAATTCAATTATCACTTAATTCATCACATCTGATCTTATGAGAAACTAAAACATGAAAGCATCCATAACACATTGACACAAAGATTTGGTGACCTAGAAACCTTCCAAATAGAAAGTAAAACTGGGGTGGAGATGATACCCACAAACTTTAGTACTGCAACATAAAGTTGGCTTGTTAAGGCTTACCTTGATCACTTCTAATGATATGCCTTGTTAGGAACAATTAGGACCACTAGGACCACCTTGTGAGAGGATTTACAAATATATGTTGATGTTACCCACAATAGTGGATTACAGTTCTTTGGAGGAAGAAATTCATCCAAAAATGCACAAGATGAATTTTTGGCCCTAAAACTTTTGATAGAGACTCCTCACATAGTTTCTATTGAAACTACTTCTAAAGGTAGTATCGATTGAAACTAATTAAACAATTTTTTTTTGGCTTAAATAGTTTCGACAGAAACTAAATAGTTTCTATCAAAACTAATTAGACATGAAACATTTGGCCCAAATAGTTTCGATAGAAACTAATTGAAAATAGTTTCTATTGAAACTATTAAAAAACATTTGATAGAAAGTTAGTTTCTATTGAAACTAGTAAAGTAGATGTATTTTTAAAAGTCTATAATATTTCGTATTGTTTTTATGACTTCCAGGCTCTGTTCCTAGGTATAGATGGAGCACTTAAGATATGTCATTTTTCATGACACATGTACTCAGAACTAGCTTTCTAATGACTATGGATTTGATATATTTCAAATGGTTTAAGTATACATTTTTTCACGTTAATTGAATAGAGGTTCATTATAAAATATAAACCTATATATTTAATGCTCATGGAAAAATAGTAACTAAGAGAATAAAAATTTTTAAAAATAACTACAGTCTCTATATTTGAGTCCTCTTTTGGTCAAAAAACTAAAATTTGAAATTGGATAAATCTATAATAAGTTACATGTGTCAAAAGCCATGTATGTCTAAATTAGTGTTAGGTCAAATGTAAACTCTAAGGATAAAGACATTAGATCATGTCTATGGTTTTGGTATGGATGTTACAAAGTAAATTCGAAAGAATCACATTGATATCTATTGTAGAAAAAAAGTTGTGTGTCAAAAAGAATGTCACTTTTTAAAAATAAGGTTTTTGATAACATAGCAATTTTCATGGGAGAAGATTTAATTCAATCAAATCAATTAAAAAATAAACATAAAAAATATATTTAAAATCTAGAAAAAAAATCCTAAAATACTCTAATTTACTTCATCTTCAAATTGCTTACTGTTAAATGGAAATTTGCATTTGAATGTGAATTTTTTCTTGAAAATTCACTGTTCAATGTTAGTTTAGGAAAAAAAGGTGTAACCCATTATTTCATTCAACCAGTCCAATGAAGTATGCACTCGGTAAAGAGATTTATGAAATACTATTAGGTCTACCTTGTTAAAGGATTTTGATTGGTTCACCTATTAGGATGAAGTAGTAGTAGATCTCTAATTTACAACTAGGTTTGTTGAAAGAGATTCCTTTGTGTACTAATTACCTTTCTGTGATAGATCTGTCTTTGTTGCTCCTTATGTTGTTATGGCCTCTATAATTCACTCTTTATCTATTGCATTCATAACTTGAACTTTTTTCATTCACAATTACATTACATCCATACACATATATTGATATGGTACAATATATTACATATATGTACCAATCCAAATTACATAATGACAAAGTCGCTCATGATACAAGTTAACACAAATATAAAAAGTTAGCCCACATGAAGACACTCGGGTTTTGAAGATTGACTCAGTGAGGTTATGATACTCAGCATCCACTATTATTGCTCAACATTGTCATTTACTTGGTAGACATAGAAGTTCAGTCCATACTGATCACTTTCAAGAAGTTTTGAACTTGGTCTGCACCAATGACTCGGTAGATATTGTGCAACTCAAAAAATACTGAATCACTTGGTTAGTATAAAGTAGCTTGATTAACATTGGCTTCACATCACATGAACTAGGAACTTGGTAAACACTAGAATGCTCAATAACCACTGATTAACTTGGTATACACTAAAATACCTAGTTAATAATGCTAGACTTCATAGACTGAATCTACTTGGTAGCCACTAGAATTAGTCCAAAGGATTTGGTAGAAACTGTAAAACTTAGCAACAATTGAAATGTATGGAAAATAATATAAGTTGTTCAATAAGCTCAGTAGCTATACATAATCTGAACAAGTGTGTGTCACTAAAAAAAAGCTTGACTGATATGTCAATAGTTGTATTCCTATAATGTTGATATATGATTGAAAAGATCATTTGAGTTAGAACATTGTTGTAAGAAGTGTTTCCAATCCTTATTTTGTCACTAATGTCAAACCTACTATATGTTGGTAAGACAATTTCTTATATATTTCAAGCACTATCACTTAGTTGATTGATGAAGAGGATTTGATCAATAAAATGTAACAAAAGTACCTAGAGGAAAGGTTGAGTTATGATTATGTATTGAAGTGTAAGAATCAGTTAAGACAGTAATAACATGAATTATTGATGATCTACTTGGGGTTACAAAATGTTTGGCTACACTTAGAAAGTTTATATGAAAAAGGTTGAACAATGTTCATTTTCTAAGCTTGATCAAGTTGATAGAAGGTGCCAAGTAAAGTTAGTGCAAGCTGAGCAAAATGTTAGTTGGAGCCAAGTAAAAGCATTTTCTAGTGGATGCAAAGAAAACTAGTAGGTGCTAAGAAAGTTACTAGTTGTCAAGTGATTTTTAGTATATATTAAGCACCAATAAAATCCACTTGATGTCAAAGTGATTTTATAGTAGAAAAAGATTGAAGATTCACCAAATAAAAGCTAACAAGTTTTCTTTCTTGGAACTTGTGAATTAGGAGGAAGATAAGATTGATGAGATGGAGGCACAGAATCTTATATAAACCATTTTAGAGGTGAATTCAAATGGATTCTAGGAGAAGTTTCTAGAGAAGACAAGATATGGGGTAGACACATTGTATCCTACCTAATCCATACAAAACCCTAATTTTTATGATGGATATTGAGTAGGAAAAAGAGTTCTAATTCCCTACATCTAGGGATGCCTAGTCATGAAGCAAAGGTTGAGAGGTCAAAGAGTTTTTGGATGTGAAAATCTAACAAGGTGAAGGAAGAAGGATTTGCTTCATCAAGTTACCTAAGTGAAGAATTCTACAATGGTGAACTAAGCAAGAAGGCTTAATGAAGATGAATGCTTGAAGAGTGAACAAGCTGTCAGAAGTGCAAAGATTGAAAGCCAAGTAGAGTTGAGAACTGAATAGTGATCTATAATTTGCAAGTAAGATTGTAAGTTGTATCAGATCAAACTCAACTATTACTCTCTAACAATTGTATCAAATTAGGGTAAATCCTTTGGAAAAAGGTTGACTTAATAGTCATTGGAAAATCTTTTAATAGGGTGGCATTCCAAGTGAATGACCTAAAGTCCTCTAACAAGGCTCACTTTTAATAGGGCGATTGAAAACCCTTAATTGAGTCACATTTAATAGTCTATGTTGTAACCTCTAATAGGGTTGGCCTTTAACAGGGCATCACTTTAGAAGAGTGAGAAAGGAGTACCATGTTACTAGTGGTTTTTCCCAAATTGGGTTTCCATGTTAAATCATTGTTTCATATGTACTGATGGATGTGTTGTGTTAGACTAACAACAACATATCAGTTTTGGTTAACTCACAATGAATGTATGCATGGTAAAGAAATTTTTATGGGTTTACTGAATTGTAAAATATTTATTTGGACATCTAGACCTTGAATAACTAATTCACGCCCTCCCCAACACCCCCGCTCCCTCCCCCCCCTGCCCCAATTATACTAAAGAATTCCAACAATTGGTATCAGAGCCTGGTTGCTTAAGAGGATTAGTTTCAAGGTACTTAAATCATAAAGATTAAGATGTCAAAGAGAGGGGTACCCAAGCTAAATAGAGATAACTTTCCTACATAGAAAATTTTGATGAAGCTTCACCTTGGAGGACTTGGAGACTATGCACACACCTGCATTATAGTAGAACATGTTGATCCAGTAAGAGCCCTAATTACTGAAGATTTGAAGAAAAAGAAAGAGCACAATCAGGCAATGTTGGAGATTGCCTCTACCTTGAGCTATGCTGAGTTTGATGATATCAAAGACCTTAAAAGTGTGAAGTAGATGTGGGATTCCCTAAACACCATCTATGGAGGAGACAAAAATGTTCAAAGAACCAAATTAGATAGCCTCAGAGATAAGTTTGATGACATGAGAATGGAAGAAGGCGAAAACATTGCTCAATATGTTGCTAGAATAAAAGAGGTTGTTAGTGCTATAAAAGGTGCAACTAGTAAAATAGATGATGAAACTATGATAAGTAAAGTCTAGAGAACATTGTTGCATATATGTGCCATTAGAGTATCTACAATTCAAGAGTTAAGATGTATACTAGGAAGTGATCTAAACCTTGAAGGTATAGTAGGTAGACTCATTGCATTTAAGTTATCTAACTTTGACAACTATAGACCAAAGAGTATTGAATCAGCTTTCAAAGCCAAATTGTTACTAAAGGATTCTAAGGAGGTAAAGCACAAGAAGAAGAAAAGAAAGATAAAGTATGCATCCAGTGACAACAATATAGATGAGGAAGACATTGAACAATTGGAAGCATTGCTGGCAAGGAGATTCCACAAAGAAAAAGGTAAATTCAAATGTAAGTTGCCTATCATTTGTTTTAATTGCAGTAAAATTGGTCATATTGTAGCAAGATATACACAAAAGAACTCTAGAGAAGGGAACAAGTACAAAAATAGAAGAGAAGATGATGTAAGAGACTACAAAGTTAAAAGCAAGAAGTCATGCTATATTGCTGATGAAAACAACTCTGATGAAAATGATGATGAAGTGGTATATGTTGTAATGAAGGATGAATCAGATGAGGATAAGGCTACTGCACTTATGACTTGTGTGAACAAGAATGATAAATGGATCATTGACAGTGGATGCTCACATCACATGACTGGAGACAAAAGTAAGTTCATTACCTTAAATTGTTATGATGGAAATATTGTAAGATTTGGTTATGATGCACCATGTTCAATAAAAGGAAAAGGGTCGATTAAGCTTATAGACAAGATCGCATGTGATAATGCTTATTATGTTGAAGGATTGAATTATAACTTGTTAAGTGTGTCACAATTGAACAATTTGGGGTGAAAATTTGAGTTTGAAAAAAAAATAGCCAAGATATTTGATACAAATGGAAATTTGATAGGAAAAGATGATCAAACTAGGAGTAATCTATTCTATTTGGATATAGAAGATGCTACTTATTTTATTGCAAAATTTGATGATGTATGGCTTTGGAACAAGAGATTATGTCATGTTAACTTTGATAATCTAATCAGTATAGGTAACATGAAAAGAGTTAGAGGTTTTCTTAAGTTGAAGAAACTAGAAAACATAATGTGCAAACAATGTCAGCTAGGCAAGATGACAAAGTCAAGCTTTAAAAGTAAAGTGTATACCTCTAAGGAAATACTTGAAATTGTTCATACCAACTTGTGTGGACCTATTGAAGTGCAAAACTACAAAGGAGATAGGTATACAATGCTACTTGTTGATGATTACTCTAGAATGATGACTATCATGTCTCTAAGATAAAAATTAGATGCTTTTCAAATGTTTAAATGGTACTTGGCAAGAGTTGAGAAAGAAACAAGGAAGAGATTGAAATGTTTGAGATTAGATAGAGGAGGTGAATTCACTTCACATGAATTTGAAGTGTTCTGCAATGACAGGTTGTTAAAAGATAGACATCAGCACCAAGGACTCCCCCACAAAATGGAATTTCTAAAAGAAGAAACAAATATGTAATGGACTATGCCAAAAAACTAATGATGGAGAAAAATATTGTTGTGAAATACTAGAGAGAAGCTACAAGTATTGTAGTATACACTTTGAACCATGTGCAAGTAAAGAAAGGTACTCACTCAACCTCTTTTGAACTATGGTATGGTCATCTACCTAATGTGAAATATTTTAAGGTATTTGGAAGCAAATGCTATATTTTCAAAGATGTTAGAAGTGGAAAGTTTGATGCAAAGAGAAAAGAATGTATATTACTTGGTTACTCCATAAGAAGTAAAGCTTACAAGTATTTAATTACTAACACTAACAAAATTGTGGAAAGTGCAAATGTGAATTTTGATGAGTTTACAAAAGCACATGAAGCTAAACCTACAAAAGAATTAGAAGATTACAAGACATTTGCATACTACTATGAATGAATGCCTACTAAAGAAGATGTCACAAATCATGCAACAAATCAATAGCAAGTTTCAACAACTACCCAATCACACCTTGTGAATGTCAAGTTGCATTCAGATGCAAAGTTGCAAAATGAAGAGATTACATGATTTGACTTTGAGATTAGCACACATGAAAGAGATGCTGAAATACCTGACAGAGATGTACATAGTGATACTGAAGATGAGAGACAGAATGCAGCCACAAGAACTAAGCCTAGACTATCTAAATATTGTTAGAGTAAATAATTAATTAATTATTAATTATTTATTCTACTACTTAAGCTTACTTAGGTTAATGCATTTATTTAATATTTAGTAGTTAATAGTTGTAGTGATGAGTTGTTAACAACATAGGAGTTTGTTCCCTTTTAGCATGTTCCATCTTTTTGTGGAAGTGTGTTTAGTTGTTAACCTTATCTTCTACCACTTTCCAGCTTGTTCTACAAGCTTCAATGAGGCCTTTATATTCGGGCTCTCTCATTGTATTTTTCTCATTCTATTTTCATTGTAAATACAATTTTCTTGTTTTTGCAATATCTCTCTCATGTCCATTTAGGATTTTTCCAAGCTCCACCTCTTCCTTCTTGGTTTCCCTTCAACATGTTATTTGCATGCAGGTGATCTTGGTGAGCTGTGGAGTTGGATTTCATCAACTCCTACATGGTATTAGAGTCGCCCTGCTACTGCTTTGTTGAAAAAATTTTGAAGCCGTGATTTAGAGACACAAACACTAGTTTGTTTGTGCATTTTTCTTCAATCTAGGGGAAGAGCATTTTTTTGAAGCACTTTGGGCCCAAACAGACACTACCATTGGATTTGGAAGACCTTTTATTGTTAGGATTCATATAAAACTTTTTGTTTTTGGTGATAGGGTGTCTAGGAAAAATTTTTAGGCCCCCCAACAAGCTACCATATGAACTATACGAAATTTTGGAACAAATTTTTTTTTTAAAAATGTAAACGGGTGCACTGCCAGGCGACCACCACTACACCACCTAGTGGCCACCACCACACAACCCAGGCCTAACTATTTTTGGTAGGCCACTTGTTTGCCACTTCTTCTGGTGTCACCTCCCCATATCTCTACTTTGCCAGTTCTATAGCACTGCTCCACTTGGGATCACCACTAGCCCATGGCTTCGCTACAATAGCCTGCCTACGTGGACACTGAAATAGCCCACGTGTCAATTTTTCCACTTGGCATAGTGTGGGGGTGACACATGGCCTAGGTGCCATCTGGACCTTTCCATGTCACCCTACCACATCAGCATTTTACCATGTGGACCTGTCACATGGCACTTTTTTTTGCTATAATGGCCATTAGGCCATCAAATTTTTTCTAGTAGATTATTTACATAAGCATGATGTCAACGCTACATCATTAGCCCTCTTGCAGATCTCCAGGGTCATTTTGACTTGCTTGTGGTTTTTTGGCCATATCTTGAGCATACAGAGCTATTTTTTCAATCTGAAAGAAATGCCAAAAGTTGGTTCCAAGATGGAGACATTAGTGTAGGTTTTTCAGGTTTTGATGTAGTTTAGTTGCCCTTTTTTTAGTTGAAGTTTGAAGTTCTATTTTTGACTTTGGCATGCATATCTTTTGTGTTCCATGTCAATTTTTTGAAAATGTTATATTTTTGAAATGTTGCTTTTGTCATCCTTTCAGAAATATGGTCTTTTTTCTTAGATTTTAGCCCATGCTTTTTCTATCATATTTTTGGCATTTTTTTTCTATGGTGGATATCTTGGGTGTTTTAGGTTCGAGGATCATTTTCCTAGCATGGAATCTTTTATTTTGGGCTATACTATCTTTTGTGTTAGCTTTTTTTCTATTATAATCTTTGTAGACATCATTTGTAAGCACTTTTATGTATATGCACTAAGATTAAGTGCCACTCTTGCATTTTAGGTTCATGAACATTGTTTTGAGATAGTTGTACTTGCACTATTTCTATAAAGCACCATGGGGGGATAGTTGTTTGCTATTTTTTGCCTTCTTCCTTTTGTTTCCCCATGTAGAGTTAGTGTAACTGTGTCTTTATAGGTGTTTGTACCTCTTTCTCTCTCATCATTCTTAGTTTTTTCTATAGAGGATATTGGCCCACCTTCTCAGTTGCCTGTCATCTCACCCCGTTTGCATTAAGAGGGGGTTGTTTTATTGTTCTAATGCATCAGTGGTTTGATGGTTCAACAGTGTGAGCTATGTATTTAGTGGTTGATCCTATATATGAGGCAATTGTAGCGGCTGGCTACCTATGCATTTTGGTGAGATGGATCATCTACCATATAGATACACTCAGTTCATGCATTCTTCTTCCATGGATGTTCTTTAGATCAGCAATTTATTTTTGATGGAAAAATTTGTGGCTTCTTCATGCTTCAGTGATGCTCTTCATGATCACTCCTTGTTCCTATTTTATGGGACATTCCTCTAGTTGGAGTCTTCTTCGGTCCTTCACTAGATTCTTACCTCTTTTTGAGGGAGGGTTTTTTCCACATGGTTTTCTCTCTTTCCCCATTTGCAAAGGTTGCATCTCTTTGTATTGTACATGAGTACCTAACATGGCCTCATTGCCAAGACCCATTCTGCATTTCATCTTAGTTTTTATGAGCTTAAAGCATTCCTTTAAGTTGCACTTAAGGGGGGGTGTTAGAGTAAATAATTAATTAATTATTAATTATTTATTCTATTTCTTAAGCTTACTTAGGTTAATGCATTTATTTAATATTTGGTAGTTAATAGTTGTAGTGATGAGTTGTTCAGAACACGTGAGTTTATTCCCTTCTAGCATGTTCCACCTTTTTGTGGAAGTGTGCTTAGTTGTCAACCTTATCTTCTACCACTTTCTAGCTTGTTCTACAAGCTTCCATGAGGCTTTTATATTCGGGCTCTCTCATTGTATTTTTCTCATTCCATTTTCATTGTAAATACAATTTTCTCATTTTTGCAATATCTCTCTCATGTCCATTTAGAATTTTTTCAAGCTCCACCTCTTCCTTCTTGGTTTCCCTTGGATAGGTTATTTGCATGGAGGTGATCTTGGTGAGTTATGGACTTGGATTTCATCAACTCATACGGATATGTCAAAAGACACCATCTTGTAGAGAAAATCATTTGAGACAAAGATGCAAGGCCAATGACAAGAAATGTATTGAGAAGTGAATCATGTTTTTTGAGTATGATGGAACCTAAGATAGTAAAAGATGCATTGGAAGATGATGATTGGTACAAGGCTATGGAAGAAGAAATTTAGTAGATAGAAAAGAACAAGACTTGGAGCCTAGTTCCTAGACCAGAGGACAAGAATGTGATTGGCACAAAATGGGTATTTAGGAACAAGCAAGATGAGAATGGTGAAATAACAAAAACAAAGAAAGACTAGTTTTCAAAGGGTATACACAAGAAGAAGGAATTGACTATGGTGAAACATTTTCCCCTATTGCAAGAATGGAAGGAGTAAGACTTCTACTTTCTTATGCTGCTTATGAAGGCTTCAAAGTTTACTAGATGGATGTCAAGTCTACATTTCTAAATGGAATATTAGAAGAGGAGGTCTACATAGAATAGCCAAAAGGATTTGTGGATAAGAACAATAAGAACATGGTATGTAGATTGCACAAAGCCCTATACGGATTGAAACAAGCACAAAGATCATTGTATGAAAGACTTCATACTTATCTTGTTAAGATTGGATTTGAAAGAATGGATGATAACAAAAATTTGTACATGAAGTCAGATAAAGAAAAAGGTATACTATTATCTGAAATTTTTGTTGATGACATTATATTTGGAGGACAAGATGCTTTGTGTAAAGATTTTGCAAATCAAATGAAGTAAGAGTTTGAGATGTCAATGTTTGGTGAGATCAAATTCTTTATGGGACTATAAGTATATCAAATGAAGTATGGTGTATATATTACTCAGTCAAAATATGTCAAGGAGATTTTGAAGACATTTGGACTTGAGGACCTAAAACCAGTAAGTATAGCTATGGTAACAGCACTCAAGCTATCAAAGAATGATGAATCAAATCAAGTCAATCAAACATTATATATATCCATGATTGGAAAATTGCAATGTGTAGTACAAAAAAAACCTAATATTGCATTAGCTGTGGAAATAGTTGCTAGATTCTTTGCTAACCCAAGAGAATATCACCTAATGGCATTGAAAAGGATAATGAGATACCTAAAGGGAACTATGGAGTATGGCTTATACTATAAGAAGAATAAAAAGTTTGAACTGAAAGCCTACACTTATGCTGATTAGGCTAGAAATATTGATGATTGGAAGAGCACCAGTGGAGGAGCATTTTTCTTAGGCAAAAGACTTGTTAAATGGACAAGCAAGAAGTAGAGTTGTACTTCACAATCTACTGCTGAAGCAGAGTATGTTGTTGCTGTTATCAATTACACAAAAATTATATGGATCAAATAGCTGCTAAAAGGAATGAAGGAAGAAACCACTGAACCAGTGATAATACAAGTGCTATAATAAGCTATAAATACATCAAAGAATCTTGTTATGCATACAAAGACAAAGTACATTGCAATAGAGTATCATTACATAAGGGAGTTGGTTCAAGACAAATAAGTGAAGATGGAATATATCAACACAAAAGAGAAAATTGTTGATATCTTCACCAAAGCATTACCTAAAGATTCTTATGAGTATCTAAGAGGTAAATTAGGGGTTTATTGTGATAATATAAGTGCTATAAATACATCAAAGAATCCTATTATGCATACAAAGACAAAGCACACCGCAATAGAGTATCATTACGTAAGGGAGTTGGTTCAAGACAAAGAAGTGAAGATGGAATATATCAACCCAAAAGAGAAAATTGTCGATATCTTCACCAAAGCATTACCTAAGGATTCTTATGAGTATCTAAGAGGTAAATTAGGGGTGATACCCCTACCAAAGGCTATGTAAAAGAAATAGGGAGTACCCTACATCAAACAAGCTAACATGCATTTCATAAAAATTGATGTAGTGGATCTTACTTTAGGAAGTTGCCTAAAGTAATCATAGAGCTATAATTTCAAATTAGTCACAAGCAAGGTGATAGAAGGAGAAAATTGAAGAGCTTGTGAAATTCTATGTTTGCATATATTAAGATGCCAAGTGTTGAGTACATGTCTTTGGCATTATTGTCAAAGAGGGAGAATGTTCACTAAGCTAATCAAGTGCATATTAATCAAGATGAAGATGATCAAAGTAGAAAATGAAGTCAAAGGCAGAGTAAAAAAAGAAAAATGAAGCAAAGGTACATGGTACATCATCAAAAAATTAGAAGACTAGAAGCAAGAAAAAGGGAGAAATGTAGAAAAACATAAGAGGGAGATATTCTAATCCATGACAAAAGACAATCAGATAAGTGAGATTTTGTAACCTGAGGAGTTGTTGATAGAGGAAGAAGGTTTATTCACAAGTTTTTTTTTTCTTGGTATTGCCTTACTGTTTAACCTAGTTAGTTTGATGTTTGACTGGTTGATTAGTTTGGTTTTTCATCAATGCCAAGGAGGGAGATTGTTGATATATGATTGAAAATATCATTTGAGTTAGAACATTGTTGTAAGAAGTGTTTTCAATTATTATTTGGTCACTGATGTCAAACTTGCTATATGTTGGTAAGACAATTTCTTATATGTTTCAAGCACTATCACTTAGTTGATTGATGAAGAGGATTTGATCAACAAGATGTAACAAAAGTACCTAGAGGAAAGGTTGATTAAAGATTGGTTAAGATAGTGATAACATAATGTATTGATGATCTACTTGGGGTTACAAAATGTTTGGCTACACTTAGAAAGTTTAGATGAAAAAGGTTAAACAAAGCTCATTTGCTAAGCTTGACCAAGTTGAAAGAAGGTGTCAAGTAAAGTTAGTGCAAGCTGAGAAAAAAGTTAGTCAGAGCTAAGTAAAAGAATTTTCTAGTGGATGTTGAGAAAACTAATAGGTGTTGAGCAAGTTAGTAGATGCTGAGTGATTTTCAGTATATGTCGAGCACTAGTATAATCTAGTTGATACCAAGTGATTTTATAGTAGATGATGAGTAACACAGTATGTGTTGAGCATCAATAAATTAATAATGCTAAGCTACTGCATTGAGTAAAAGATCAAAGATTCATCAAATAAAAGTCGACAAGTTTGATTTCTTGGAACTTGTGAATTAGGAGGAAGATAAGATTGATGAGATGGAGGTACAAAATCTTATGCAAACCATTTTGGAGGCAAATTGAAATGGATTTAAGGAGAAATTTCTAGAGAAGAATAGATATGGGGTAGATACATTGTATCCTACCTAATCCATCAAGAACCCTAATTTTTGAGATGGATATTGAGTGCAAAAAAGAGTTCTAATTCCCTATATCTAGGGATGCCTAGTCAAGAAGCATAGGTTGAGAGGCCAAAGAGTTTTTGGATGCAAAAATCTAACAAGGTGAAGGAAGAAGGGTTTGCTTCATCAAGTGACCTAAGTGAAGAAGTCTACAATGGTGAACTAAGCAAGAAGGCTTAATGAAGATGAATTCTTGAAGGGTGAACAAGCTATCAAAGCTGCAAAGATTGAAATCCAAGTAGAGTTGAGGACTAAATAGTGATTTGTAATCTGCAAGTAAGGTTGTAAGTTCTATTAGATCAAACTCTACTATTACTCTGTAACAAATGTATTAGATTAGGGTAAATCCTTTGGAGATAGGTTGAAATAACAGTCATTGGAAAATCCTTTAACAAGGTGGCATTCCAACTGAATGACCTAAAGTCCTCTAACAAGGCTCACTTTTAACAGGGTGATTGAAATCCCTTAACTGGGTCACATTTAACAGTGTGTGTTGTAACCTTTAATAGGGTTTGCCTTTAACAAGGGATCACTTCAAAATAGTGAGAAAGGAGTAGCATGTTACTAATGGTTTTTTCCAAATTGGGTTTCCATGTTAAATCATTATGTCATGTGTACTAATGGATGTGTTGTTTTTCATGCTTTACATTTTTTCATTTTTAACAATAACATATTAGTTTTGGTTAACTCACAATGAATGCATGCATGGTAAAGAAAGTTTTATGGGTTCATTGAATTGTAAAAGTTTTATTTGGACATATGGACCTTGAATAACTGATTAAACCCCCCCCCCCCCCCCCCCAGTTATTCCAAAGAATTCCAACATATAACCACTAGTGAATTTTACTCACCTAATATAGCTCTTCACCATCATACACCCACTTGGGTGACTAAAGTGGTTTCCAATAATTATAATATTGTAATAACCTAGTGCAAACTTTGTGTTGTAGTTTAAAGTTAATGTAAGGTTAACCTATATATGCCCTTACTCACTCCTTATATAGTTATGTTTAAAAGCTTGTGACAGTAATCAATGGGTGTAAATAAACCAGTCAAGTTGATGCTGAAACACAGAGTTTAGCCTTCTATTTTTAATAGCCAGGTACACTAGGTAATGTCATGTTTAGAGGTAATATCATTAAGGTTTAGAGGTAATTTTTCATGTTTAGTAGTAATGTCATTGTGTTTTAGAGGTAATTTGCATGGTTTAGAGGTAATGCCATTGTGGCAGTGACAATAAATTTAGTGAAGAGTTGAGTGTAAGGAGTTACTACCCTAAATCTATGCTACAAATTCCTAGGAGCCAAGGGACCCTAAACCTATGCTACATTTTCTAGAGACATGAGAGAAGTTACTACTACATTCGTTGCTTCATAACATTCTAGATCATATAGTAATCGAATTGGAGGAAATTATCGATAAACCAAACATATAATGAAGAGGAAACTTGAAAACTATCGAGGATCAAGCACCTATGCCAAAGTTACAATAGAATGTGAAGTTTATTTTATATATTTAAAAAAGAAAAATGAAAAAATTCAACATAAATTATTCCAAATTTTATGTTCACAACTCAAAAGCTCTCCCATGGCCTAAGCTAAAACCCTCATTACTGCATCTAAAATTAAGGAATAAAATACAATTATGTCCCCAATAGAGAATTGAAATGCAATTTCATAACATTCTAGATCATATAGTAATCGAATTGGAGGAAATTATTGATAAACCAAACATATAATGAAGAGGAAACTTGAAAACTATCGAGGATCAAGCACCTATGCCAAAGTTACAATAGAATGTGAAGTTTATTTTATATATTTAAAAAAGAAAAATGAAAAAATTCAACATAAATTATTCCAAATTTTATGTTCACAACTCAAAAGCTCTCCCATGGCCTAAGCTAAAACCCTCATTACTGCATCTAAAATTAAGGAATAAAATACAATTATGTCCCCAATAGAGAATTGAAATGCAATTTCATAACATTCTAGATCATATAGTAATCGAATTGGAGGAAATTATTGATAAACCAAACATATAATGAAGAGGAAACTTGAAAACTTGAATGATGAAATGTTGAAATGAAAGCTATCAAGGATCAAGCACCTATGCCAAAGTTACAATAGAATGTGAAGTTTATTTTATATATTTAAAAAAGAAAAATGAAAAAATTCAACATAAATTATTCCAAATTTTATGTTCACAACTCAAAAGCTCTCCCATGGCCTAAGCTAAAACCCTCATTACTGCATCTGAAATTAAGGAATAAAATACAATTATGTCCCGAATAGAGAATTGAAATGCAATTTTTTTGGATACCACTTAGTATTGTATCAATAAATTTAATAAATTCTACTACCATTGAAATTAACTTACATTGAATTAACATATAATGTCTTAAAACAGTTAAGTGGTACCAAACTATGTCTAAGACGTCTACACACTGGAGGCATACTCTGCCTACCAGGCTGCCTACATATCCATATTCATGGGTCAAGACCCTTGAACTATGCACTCTAATAAATATGTAGTTTTGGTTTCTAATTTTTTTGATGTAGTTGTATTCTTATAACTGCTGGTGAGCTTTACTCACCTAATATAACTCTTCACCATCATACAACCAATCAGGTAATTCAAGTGGTTTTTTAGAATTGCAACACTATAATACCTTGGTTAAACCTTTATGTTGTAGTTTATAGTTAATGTAAGGTTAACCTATATACATCCTAACCTAATCCTTATATAGTTATTTTTAAAAGCTTGTGACAATACCTGTGGCCATACAACCTGTTGAGTGAGTTTTTTTGTTTTTTTGTTGTGCCAAGATCTCTCTGTTTATATTCATATACACATGCATAAATATACACATATATACATACATACATACATATATATATGCTTTACTCACCTAATATAACTCTTCACCATCATACAACCAATTAGGTAATTCAAGTGGTTTTTTAGAATTGCAACACTATAATACCTTGGTTAAACCTTTATGTTGTAGTTTATAGTTAATGTAAGGTTAACCTATATACATCCTAACCTAATCCTTATATAGTTATTTTTAAAAGCTTGTGACAATACCTGTGGCCATACAACCTGTTGAGTGAGTTTTTTTGTTTTTTTGTTGTGCCAAGATCTCTCTGTTTATATTCATATACACATGCATAAATACATACATACATACATACATACATACATACATACATACATACATACATACATACATACATATATATATATATATATATATATATATATATGTATATATTTTTATATATATACATACATACATATACACATGCATATATAGAGATCACAAGGGCATGACAACAAAATGAAGCAATCACAAGGGTATGGAAACAAAATCCTAGACATCCACTGATCTCCACAATCCACAAGATCTCTCTCTGTATATACATACATACATATACATGAATACATACATAAATATATACATACATACATATACATATATATATATATACACACACATACATACATACATACATACATACATACATCTGCATATATAATTTTATCACCTTGGAAAACTGTATTTGGTCCTGTTAGTTGGGAACAACTAATTGTTCCTTTTATTGTACCTAATCTAATGATAGATCTATAGGAATTTGTAATCAACCTAGATAATTAGGAACTAGGAAATTTAACTAGGTTATGGCTTTTTTCTTTCTAAAAATATCTGTTATGATATGTTTTTCTAATATTTCTTGTGAACTCTACCTATCTTTCCTGGTCTATATTATTTTTGTGCAGGATCTTGAGCTAAGTCATTTAGCACGGGTTGAGTGAGTTTTATTGTTTTATTATTTGGATTCTCAAATATGGGCTTTATTTTATCATTATCTTTGTTCAAGTCTTGATTTTGATTAAGTACAATAAAGTGGTTTTTAGGGTGGAAAGGACTATATAATGAAGAGGAAACTTGAAAAATTAAATGTTAAAATACTGAAATGAAAGCTATCAATGATCAAACACATATGATAGAGTTATAACACAATGTGAAGTTGATTTTAGATATTAAAAAAAAAAAAAAAAAAAAAAACATAAATCATTCCCCATTTATTTTGATTATGGAGAGTTGTGTCTGAAAGAGGGTGGAGAGCTCTAAATGTTGGTGGAGATTTTATTGTCATGCCCTTGGTGGAGATCAATGGAGATCTAGGATTTCATTGACATTCCCTTGTGATCTTTGCATTTTTTTGTCCTACCCTTTTGATCTCCTTGCCCTTGCTCTACAATTTCATTACCATTTTGTACTCTTGTGATCTTTGTGCCCTTTGCAATTCACTATAAAATTTGGGCTCAAATTGTGATGACAATTTGTGATGGTGGTGTAATTTGAGGTGTTCGAACCCAAATGTAGTAATGCTTTCTCTACGATTTTCTTCAAGGAGAGAAGAGGTACCCATGTAAATATTTTTTTCTTTTCCCTCTAAATATATATCTCTTTATATTTCCTCTAGCAGGTGATCACAGTGGCATGAAAATGAGATGCAGAGATACATACATACATACATACATACATATATACATAGATGCATACATTTGCATATGCAATTTATCACCTTGGAAAACTATATTTGATCTTTACTCAATCACTAAGAGATAATACAACTTGTATGCATAGATTTCTAGATACATAGTTTGGTATGAATAGTTTCAATTGAATATGCCTGAGGAGAGTGAGTCTACTCATGATGATAATGGATCCATGTATTGGGTCTTTAGAGGAGAGATACTTATAGAAGATTAGATGGTGGGGTAGGAGGAAGATGGTTGTCTGAATGGTTGATCAGAAAAGTAGCAGATAATTAGGGTGTCCATTGCAAGTGACTTCATTAATTTGATAAGGGAATTAGCTTTCAAAGCAGGATGATTAAAATTGGCATGTCCATCCTTATGATAGATCTGTCTTTATCTCATAATAGAAAATTACCTCAAATGACAAGTGACAAATTATTAAATATATGGAAAATTAGAAGAACATTCACCTATAATATTTTTGAAGGACAAAAATGTAATAAAAGTATGATTTGGTGGGAAAAGCCATAAGTTATATAGCTCCACATTGTGGCTATTCCACTATCCAATAGTGGAAACTCTTCATGTTAAATATAAAGATCTTTAAATTAGAAAAAGATAACTATCAGAGATCTATATCTGTGTTTTAGTAATAATGAATATATAGTCTAATTTTAAGAAAAATAATAGTCTTAAATGTATATGATTAAATGAAATAAACAAGAGTACTATATGTAACTATATAATTCTAGTATTACTAATTATGTTAAACAAAATGTTCAATAAAACAAGTAAGAAGTAACATAAAGGGATCATCTACCTGATCCTATTATAACTTAATGTGAATGCATTCAATCATTACCTAGATGATATTAGGCATGATATCTTTACTCAATCACCAAAAGATAATCTGTAAGTATAGATTTCTACATACTTAATTTGGTATGAATAAATTTGATTGAATGCAAGGATAATTTCTTGTGAAAATTGAAGACATAAATGATTAATTTAATTTAACACAAGTACTATGCAAGTGTGTATGTATGCATGCAAATCAATTCACAAAGTGAACTGATTTTCATACATACATGTACATATGCATACAATCATCATAATCAATTATCCTTGAATCTGACCAAAGCTATTATATATGAACAAGATATACATGTTTATAATGAAAAGAAAAGAACATTTACATAGGTACCTCTTCTTCCCTTGAAGGAAATCATAGAGAAAGGGCACAAAGATTACAAGGGAACTACAACAAAATCCTAGATCTCCACTGATCTCCACCAATGTTTAGAGCTCTCCACCCTCGTTTAGAGCTTTCCACATTTTTTTACGTGCATCTTTCCACAATCAATATAAAAAAAGGGGGAATAATTAATGTCATGTTTTCTTTTATTTATTATTTATAATCCCATAATCTACAATCCAAAAGATCTCTCTATATACATACATACATACATTCATATATATACATACATACATGAAAACTATAATGCACTTTCTAAAAGTTTATAATTGCTCAACAAAATTAATGTTCTACAAGAAAATACATCTAAAGGTACCATGACATTGGAAACAATAGCTAAATTGGTGTAGTTGTTGATTAACGGGGTTGATTACTTCATTATTAGATGATCCAATGGTAATGTTAGTTATTATTTTGACATACATTAAAAAATTATTATTATTCATTTTTATATATACATACATACATGAAAAAAAAAATGCACTTTCCGAGAGTTTAGAATTGTTAAACAAAATTAATGTTTTACAAGAAAATAGACTTGAAGAAATGTTAGCTCAGAAGCAAGAACATGATTTTGAAATAGAATAGAAAGTGCTTGAAATAAGAGGTTCACAAGTGAGGGTGTTGACTAATCTTGAAAACTTGAAAGCTGAAATGAAAGCTATTGATGATCAAATACCTATGCTAGAGTTACAAAACAATGTGAAGCTGATTTTAGATAAGGTAGAGGTAGATGTTCAAAAGTTTGATAATACAAATTTAAGGTATGAGAGAAAGGAGAAGAAGTGACTTTAGAAAGAGACTGCATGATAGAAACAACAGCTAGACAACATAGAGGATATTATGAGAGCTACTAGATATAATCCAAGAAAGTGACGTGGTAGGTACTATGTCATTGGAATCACTTCCAAGTGTCTTTGAGAATTTATAGTCCAAATATCAAATCCTTATAAGAGTGTTTCAAGTATCGGCACAGTCTCCCTATGATGATCCCAAGTATCAAATTCTTATAAGAATGTTTTAGGGTTGAGAACTAATTCAACATCCTTTGCATGGTTTAGAGGTAATTTCATTGTAGTAGAGGCTTTTGCAAGGGAATGAGGTTTGTGATTATGGCATTTACACACAAGAAAAACTTTCTTCTTCAACTCGTTACACTCAATTTTTCACTGAAGTTATTCTTCAATTCCTTGCATATGCAATTTTATCATCTTGGAAAACTATATTTTATCTTGCTATTTGTGAACAACTGATTGCTCATTTTATTGTACCCAATTTGATGACAACTCTATAGGAATTTGTAATCAACTCAAAAAATCAGTAATAAGATCCATTTAACTAGTTATGGCTAGTTTGTTTCTAAAAATATCTGGTATGTTATGTTTTTGTAAAATTTCTTGTGAACTATACCTATTTTTCCTAGTCTACATTATTTATGTGGAGGATCTTGAGGTGGGTCACTTAGCATGAGTTGAGTGAGGTTTATTTTATTATTATTTAGATTCTGTAATATGTATGTAGCTAGATCAAATTTTCTTTTATGCTAAGATATAATAAGCACCTTAGAAAAGATTTATAAATATACATGTTCAAAAGGAGATATAAAGAGATACTTGTTTAGAAGGAAAAGAAACCAACATTTACATAGCCTTTGAAGAAAATTATAGAGTGAGGGCATGGAAATGAAATTCACAAAGCAAGGACACAACACAACAATGAAATCGTAGGGCAAGGGACATCATGGCAACAAAATAACAGAGAAAGGGCATGCCACCAAAATCACAGAGCAAGGGCATGAAAAAAAAACACAAAGAAAAGGCACAACAATGAAATATACGGATACCACAGGAACAACATGCACGAAGCACAAGGGTACGATGACATTTAGAGCTCTCCACCTTCTTTCATTCAGAGCTTTCCACCTTCTTTTGTGTGCATCTCCCCACAATCAAAACAAATTTGGAATGATTTATGTCATTTTTTTTTATTTTTTGTTTATACTTACGCGAACATCACAATTACAACTCTAACATCGGTATTGTGATGATGTTGAGGAAATTTCCAAAAAAAACATGAAAATCACCCCAAATTAGACTGTCATCACAAAATGTCATTTGAACAATTTGACTCCAAATGTTTTGGTGCCTCCAATCCCTTTAAACTCTTTTTCTTCTCCTTTACACCTATTCAATTTCAAGTAAAATTGATTTTTCGTAGTGGTGTATTTGGAAGAATTCCTCTATTCCCCATGGACCATGTCTCTTCCTATTCTCTACATATAATTGATGATTTTGGTGGGAAAAAAAAAAGTTTTCCTTAAGAATTTTGTTGTTAATTATTTAGGTTTCAATACAAATAAGAATACACAATATGCATGTATATATATATATATATATATATATATATATATATATATAGGATAGAGTTTTTTTTTTTTTTTTTAATTTTTATTCTCTTGCAAATAAAACTTGTCTTGACACATGTGTATGTAGGCTTTTGCTCATTTTATTCTCTCACTATGAATTCTCTATATTCAAGCCTTTGAAATTATGTTTTAGTAGAGCTGCAATAAAGTTATATTTTCAAAATTCTATTCATATATAAAATTGACATTTGGTATCAGATCAGATCAAGACATTGGAGTGTGAAGAGTGTTGATGAGATTATTTGGGCTAAATATTTTGAAAAAGATGAGAGAATAAAAACATGAGATGTTGATTTGTATCATATTGCAAAAGAGAAAATGGTTGTGTTGAAAAGGATTCATGGAAGTTATTTGAAATTATAGAACATAAAATATCATTGGTTGGAAAACATGGAAATTGAGTATGGAGAATTAATGTTTAGAAAGGACTTTTTTGTATAGCTCAAGAATATTGCCCATAATAGAGGTAATTTGATTGTATATCAATTTTATGTATTTCAATGGCAAAGACAAGGAAGAAGGCTAAAAAAGAGAATGAAAGTTTTGTTGAAACAATTGATTAATTTTGTATTGTCTATGATGTTACAAAAAATGTCATATCATTGCTAGTTAGTGTATGTCAAGCTCTCTCAGGCATTGAAGATAGTTTTTTGTGTCTATCGAGCATTCAATAGTCTGCCTAGTTTAGAAGACAATGTCTATTGAGTTCACTTGGGAAACAAAAGAAAGTTTGTGGAAGTCTCAATCAATGAAGGAAATGCTGGATGGAACCAATGTTAACTGAGCTCACTCGATTACCAAAGGAACTTTATGAACATGTAGTGTTAGTTGAGTTCACTTGGTTAACACAAGAAAAATTCTCTAAGTTAGTGTCTACTGAGCAGGGTTGGCTAACAAAGGATTTTTTTGTTTTGGCATATTGAGTTTAATTGAATTGTCTATTGGTTCTAGCCAACTAAGGAGATGAATATTAATTATTCTAAGTTATATTCTAGCTAACTTGACAATATGAAAGATATAGATATAAGTTCAAGTTGTGTATTAGAAAAGAGCAAATGCACAAAAAATAATTGAAGATTTAATGATGCTAAGAGGAAGAAAATTAGAAGGATAAACAAAATATACTTGTAGAGCTAAAAAGATACATTTGATCAAGAAGGATCAAGTATACAAGCCAAAATTGAGATCTGCAATCAGTAATTTAGTTGCATTAGAAATTAGGTCATCTCATTGTTACTCTCTAACAATTGTAGAAAAGATCTAAATCTCTTAACAGAGTTGGGTTAATAGCTATTTGTAAATCATCTAACAAGGTAGCATTTCTACTAAATTGTCCAAAGACCTCTAACAAGGCCACTCCTAATAGTGTGATTAAATCCTCTAATAGGGCCACACCTAACGGTGTGTTTTATACGCTTTAATAGGGTTGACTCCTAACATGGCTCACTTCAAAAGAGTGAAAATTAGTAACTAGTTGCAATTGGTGGTTTTTCCCAAATTGGGTTTCCACATTAAATCTTGGTGTCCAATGTGTTCATGCTATTTCTCTTATGTGTTTGCAACTAAGTTAAAGTAATAGTAATATTGGATAACATCTTGAAAATTTCATGTTAAGCATTTTCCTAAGAATTTTTAGTGTTTGCCGAGTTCAACAACATTTTTCTATGTGTTTGCCAAGCATCAGCAGAGTTCAATTTTTAGAGTTTCTTTGTACTAACATCTAAGGGATCTAGGATTTATTTTAGTGGTAACTAGTTCACCCCTCCCCTCTCATTTACTCCTCTTATATTTCCAACAATTTCTATCAGAGGTTATGGTGCTTGCAGAGAATGTTTCAAGTACCTAAACTAAATATCAGGATGTCTTATAGAAGAGAGATTCCCAAGTTGAACTATGAGAATTTTGTAGCATGGCAAGGACTCATGAGGTTACATCTAGAAGCTATTAGTGATTTAGGTTGTAAGTATCTTGATACTAAATATAAGACTCTTACTAGAACATTATCACTTGAAGATATTACTAAAAAGAAAAATCATAACATCACAATGATTAACATTGCATCTGTTCTTAATTATGTTGAATTTGATGAAGTCAAAAGTTATACTACAGCTCATGATATATGTATCAAATTGAAAGCCATCTATGGAGGAGATGAAAATGTAAGAAGAGCCCATGCATAAAGTCTTAGAGGATAATTTGATTAGATGAAGATGAGAAGATGAAAACATTGCAAAATATGTTGAAATAATCAAAAGAAGTATGAGTGCATTGATGACAAAATAGTTGTAAGCAAGGTTCTCAAAACCCTTCTTCCTATCTATGTAATTAGAGTGTCTTCTATTCAAGAGATAAGATGTGATCCAAATAGCAATATAACTTTGGATGTTCTAGTTGGAATATTGACAACTTTTGAGTTAGATAACTATGATAACTCTGTTCCTAGTTCCAAAAGTATTGAGTCTACATTTGAATCCAAGCTTTCACTCAAGAAAAGATGTAAAAAATTATAGGCCAATAAATTAGGAAGTGAAGAAGAAGAAGAAAGTTTAGATAGTGATCTTGAAGTTGTTGAAGCCCTTCTTGCAAGAAAATATTTCAAAGGTAGAGGAAAGTACAAAGGCAAGATTCCTCCAATCTTCTTTTCTTATGAAGAAGTTGGTCACATTGCTAAAAGGTTCCCAAATAGAAGATGAAAATAAAATTAATAAGTACAAATGGAAGAAGGAATTCAAAAACTACAATGACTACAAGGACAATTAAGGTAAGAAATCTTATTTTATGGCTAAGGATTCTGATAATAGTGAAGATGAAATGGTATACATTGTTGTAAAAGATGAATCTAATGATGAAGGAGATAATATTACACTTATCTCTAATGTTAGCAAAAATGATACATGGATTATTGATAGTGGTTGCTCAAATCATATGACTAGAGACAAAACAAAGTTCGAGCACATGGAATATTACAATGGTGGTAGTGTGAGATTTGGAAACAATGAACCTTGTTGCATGAAAGGAAAAGGATGTATCTCATTAACCAATGAACTTATATGTGACAATGCTTATTGGGTTGAAGAACTAAAGAACAATCTACTGAGTGTGGCACAGTTGAATAACATTGGATTCAAGGTAGAATTAATAAATGAGAAGGCCAAACTACTAGATGGTAGAGGAAACCTGGTTGGAATTGGCAAACAAACAAAAGCTAATCTATTATATATAGATATTAGTGAAAGTTCATATTTTATTGCTCAAGTAGAAGAAAGTTGGTTATGGCACAAAATATTATGTCATGTGAAATTTGATAATCTGGTTAAGATAAGAAAAAATAGAAGAGTAAGAGGTATTCCTAGCTTTAGGAAACTTGATATGGGTCTATGCAAAAACTATCAAATTGGTAAGATGGGAAAGACTAGTTTAAAAAGAAAGAAATATCATTTTGAAGAAGTCTTAGAACTTGTTCATACAAACATATGTGGAACTATTGGAATATAGAGTTAAATCAAAGATACATTTTTCATTCTTCTTTTTTTATGACTATTTGAGAATGATGAGTATAATGTATCTAAAAGAAAAATCTGAAACTTTTCAAAAATTCAAGTGGTATCTAACAAGACTAGAAAAATAAATTGGAAAAAAGATAAAATGTTTGAGATCAAATAGAGGTGGTGAATTCATTTCCAATCAATTCTATATTGAAAAAGGAATTAAAAGACAAGTATCAACCCCTAGTACACCTCAACAAAATAGTATAATTGAAAGAAGGAACAAATCCATAACGGATTGTGCAAGAACACTAATGATAGAAAAGAATGTTACAATCAAATACTAGAAAGAAGCAATTAGCACTATAGTGCATACCTTGAACATAATACAACTGAAAAAAGACCCAAATCAAACTCCTTATGAACTATGGTATGACTACAAACCTAATGTAAGTTACTTAAAAGTATTTGGCTGCAAATGTTATATCTTGAGAGAATCTAGGAAAGGTAAATTTGATGTCAAAGGTGATGAAGGCATATTCCTAGGATACTCCTACATAAGTAAAGCATGTACAAATGTTTTAATTTTTCTACTCATAAAATCTTAGAATGTACACTTCTGAGAATTAATGGGTTTGTAGAAAAGAGTGAAGAAATAAGCAACAAAGAGCATGAGGATTATAGAAGATTATTTACTATGAATCTGATACCCTGCCAAATCTATCTAGAAGATAGGAAGCTTTACCTCCCAAATCCCCAAAATCTCCAATAGCTACCAAGTTGCAATCAGTGCAACCCGAGTCATAGCTTGAAGGACCCAAGTCATAGTTAGAATCTACTAAGTTGTTACTAGAGAAAACTAAGTTTGATGGACTTGACTTGCAGATGGTGGAGTAAAAGCACAAAACTGTGTCACCTTTTGCAAAGGAAAAGGCTAACAAAAGTATAATTGTTCACCTTCAATGACATAAAATTGGTATTATTATTTTCAATTTGGAAATAAAGTAAACTAATAAAATGGTAAGAAATGGATGAATTTTAGGATTTTAATTTTTAATAATTATTTTGAATAAGAATTGATATATTTTTCTAATTTTTATACATAATTTTTTAGATGTTGAAAAACACTGAACATTAGGGGTCTAGTTCCTACCATAGAACTATATGGAAATAAACTTATTTCCCTTTAATCTGAAACTATGTCATAGATAACATATATAGCTAGGACAATAAAAAATAAAAAATAGCTTTAGACCTATATTTTCTCTTTTATAATGATTCAAATTTCCACTCACCTCAAATCGATAGTTTTCATCTCCCACCACATTTTTCAAAACAAATCTATAATTCTAACCAGAAGAAAAATTATACATTCTTGAAGATGACTCTCTCCTCTAGAATGTCACTTAATTTTGAATTTTTTTTATATGATTTAACATTTTTTTCTTTCTCAAATTTGATATCTTTTCGAGTGTTAAAATACACACTTGTAGAATTTTTTAATTATAATATACTATATCTAATTAAAACACTATAAACTCTATACTAGAATATTCTTGACTCTAAGCTTTATAAAATGGTGTTTATATGTTATTAAAAAAATATCATAAAAAATAGTAAGAGTTATTGAAATGCCACTTTTTTGAAATAATTTTATTTCTTTAGTAATTGTATACAAACTAGTATAAAAACATGTATTTAATAAACATTTCCAATTGGAAAAGTGTGGGACCATAAATAACTTAGCTATAATGAATTTATCTATATCACATGTTTGAAAAAATTAGAATTTTAAATAGAAATACTCAAATTCAATCATTCTTATAAGTTAGCCTAAAAGGTGATACAACTTTGTACTTTAACCTAGTGGGACCCAAGCTTAATACTGAACTTCATGAAGAAATTAGTGAAACAAACTCCAAATCCAAAGAACCTATGCTAGGAAGATATGTTAGAAGGCATCATGCACCTAATCAAATCATTGGAGACAAGTCAGATGGAATAATGACAAGAAACAAATTGAAAGGTACATGTGTACTTTTTGAATTTGAACCTAGAAATGTTAAAGATGCTTTGGATAATGAAAGTTGGGTTGAAGCAATCAATAAGGAAATAAAATAGATAGAGATGAACAAAACTTGGACTCTTGTTTCTATACCCAAGGATAAAAATGTAATTGGCACAAAGTGGGTATTCAAAAATAAGCTAAATGAAGATGGAAAAGTTTCTAGAAACTAAGCAAGATTGTTGTGTAAAGGCTATTCTCAAGAAGATTTAAGTATTGATTATGGTGAAACATTTTCTCCTATTGCAATATTAGAAGGTGTTAGAACTTTACTAGCAAATTCAACACACAGAGGATTTAAAGTGTATAAAATGGATGTCAAATCTACATTCTTGAATGGAATTCTTGATGAGGAATTCTACATAGAGAAACCTAAAGGCTTTGTAAATCCTACCAAAAGAGACATGGTCTAAAAATTATACAAGGCATCATATGGTGTCAAGCAAGCTCCTAGAGCTTGGTATGAAAGACTTCATAATTACTTGATATAGATTGGTTTTCAAAGAACAAATGATAAAAATAGTCTATATATCAAAGAAGGACTAGACAAGAAGATTGTGTTGGTAGAAATATTTGTGGATGACACTCTATTCATAGCAAATGATGACTTGTGCAAGAAATTTTTAGAAAAAATGAGTAAAGAATTTGAGATGTCTATGTTTGGAGAGATAAAATTCTTTGTTGGATTGTAGATCCAGTAGAAGAAAAATGTTATCTACATTACTCAATCTAAATATATCAAGAGATACTAAAGAAGTTTGGAATGGAAGATTCAAGACTAGTTGGAACCCCTATTTCTACAAGACATAAGATTTTGCAAAAAGGATGATTCCAAAGAGGTAGATCAAACCACATATAGATCAATGATTGAAAAATTGTAGTACATAGTGCATACAAGGCCTGATATTGCATTAATAGTCAATATGGTGGCAAGATTCTTAGCAAATCCCAAAGAAAATCACATGATGGAAATCAAAAGAATCATGAGATATTTGAAAGGTAATGAAGAATATGGTTTATGGTAGAAAATAGGAGGCAATTTTTATTTAAAAGTATTCACAAATTTTGATTGAGCAAGAAGTATTGATGATAAAAAAAGTACCAGTGGTGGAGCATTCTTTCTTGATAAGACTAGTGTCTTGGACAAGTAAGAAATAGAATTGTATTCCTTGGTCCTCAACAGAGGAAAAATATGTAATAGAAGTAGTTAATTGTTCTAATATTGTTTGGTTCAAACTACTATTGGTAGGTACAAAGATAGAGATCAAGGATCCTTTGGTTATATACTGCGATAACACCAATGCAATCAATATATCAAAGAATCCAGTGATGCATACCAAAAAAAAACACATTGCTATAAAATATCATTTTCTGAGAGAATTAGTACAAGATAAAAAAGTCAAATTGGAATATGTGATTATAAAAGAACAAATTGTAGACATATTCACCAAGACATTACCTAAGGATGCATTTCTATATCTAAGAGATAATATAGGGTTCATTCCCTATCTGAAGCTCACTAAATGAATTTTAGTGATGCATCAACCAGAGCATGTTGAAGATCAATTAGCTACTGCAGTATTGATAAGGGTATATTACAAATGAGTTAGTACTTGAGGTACATCGATATTCACTAAATATTGTCTTTGGCATGAGATGTCAAAGTGGGAGAAGTTTGCTATCATATCTCATAGAAATTTTGTAAAGAGAAAGAGAAAGCTCAATGTCAAAAAAAAATGGAGAATGAACTTGATATGATATCAAAGGCAGAGTTTTCTATTAGAAGAAGTTGTTGCAAACATTTGTTTTCTAATAGAGGGAGAAACTAAAGGTAGAAAGAGTTCACACTAATGGAGGGAGTTCACATGGATGAGAATCAGAATGAAACTAAGGATATATTTCTTACTATATTCTTTCTCTAAAATTTCATATCATTTCCATTCAGTATATGCTAAGCTCAATCAAGCATTGAAGACATTTTTCTATGTCTACTAAGAATTCTAGAGTTTTCCTAGTTTAGAAGATAGTATCTACCAAGTTCACTCGAGAGACAAAGGAAAGTTTGCAAAAGTTGAGTGTTAATCGAGCTCACTCAGCTACCAAAGGAACTTTGTGAATATGCAATGCTAGCCAAGTTCACCTAGTTAACAAAAGAAAATTACTCTAAGTTAGTGTCTACCAACTAGGTTTGACTAACAAAGTATTTTCTTGTTTTGGCATATTGAGTTCAATTGAATTGTCTAGCCGATTGAGGAGATGAATACTAATTATTCTAAGTTATATTCTAGTTGATTGAGGAGATGAATATTAATTATTCTAAGTTATATTCTAGCTGACTTGACAATATGATTTAGATATAAATATAAGGTCAAGTTGTGGATTAGAAAAGAGTGAATGCATGGAAGATAAGTGAAGATTTAATTATGCTAAGAGTAAGTGAATTAGAAAGATAAGAAAAATATCCTTGTGGATTTGAAAAGATACATTCCATCAAGAATGATCAAGTATACAAGCCATAATTGAGATCTGTAATCAAAAATTTAGTTGCATGAGAAATTAGGTAATCTCATTGTTACTTTTTAACCATTGTAGTAGTAATCTAAATCTCTTAACAAAGTTGGCTTTGCAACTATTTGTAAATCCTCTAACAAGATGAAATTTTTACTAAATTGTCCAAAGACCTCTAACAAGGCCACTCCTAATAGGGTGATTAAATCCTCTAACAAGGTCACACATAATAGTGTGTTTTGTAAACTTTAATAGGGTTGGCTCCTAACAAGGCTCACTTTAGAAGAGTGAAAATCAATAACTAGTTCCAATTGATGTTTTTTACCAAATTGGGTTTTCATGTTAAATCTTAGTCTCAAATGTGTTTATTCTATTTCTCTTATGTGTTTGCAACTAAGTTAAGAAATAGTAATATCAAATAACATCTTAAGATTTTCATGTTAAGCATTTGCTAAGGATTTTTAGTGTTTACCAAGTTACAACATCATTTTGTGTTTTCCAAGCATTAGCAGAGTTCAATTTTTAGAATTGCTTTGTATTGACATCTATGAGATCTAGTATTTATTTTAGTGGTAACTAATTCATCCCTCCCCTCTCAGTTACTCCTATTATGTTTCCAACAAGTTTGATTTGTGAGAATAATTGTTCGAAAGATGAATTGATAAAACTAGAGAAGTTTAATTTAGAGCTATTAGATGTTTTCAAAAAGTTTTGAAAGGAGAGATGACTCCATATTAAGAATGGTATGAGAAATGGCCTAATGTAAATAATTTTAAAGTTTTTGGTTGTTTTTCTTATGTTTGGGTACTTGATAAAAATAGGCATTTATGCTAGATGCTAAAAGAGAATCATGCATTTTTTGTGGGTAATAGTGAGGATATGAAATCTTATAGATTGTATAATCTTGTTACTAATAAGATTATTTTGTCAAGAGATGTGAATTTTGATGAATGGGGAGTTTATGGTCATCAAAAAGACAATGTTGAAAATCTAAAATCTATTTTGAATGATGATTTTATTGAAAATAATGATCATCAAAAGCCAACTAATGGTTTTATTTTGAGATCTTCAAGTCCATAAAGTATCCCTATATCAAGTCCAAGCACTAGGCCAAATTCAAGCCTACACACAAATCCAAATTCAACGCCAAGGCCTACAAAGAAGATGAGAAGAATGAATGATATTTATCAAAGGAGCCAAAATCAAGTACATGAATAAGATCAAATAGGTGCAACAATAAATTTTAAATTACTTTCTAAAGCTAATTTTGAACCATCATGTTTTGGAGAAGCATGTTCTACTGAGGTTTGGATGCAAACAATGAAAGAAGAGATGGATTCAATTCATAGGAATTATACTTGAGAGCTCGTAGAGCTTCCACGTGAGAAGAAGATTGACACCAAATGGATCTACAAGATTAAGTTTAATAGAAATGGGAGTGTTCAGAGACATAAGGAAAGATTAGTTCCTAAAGGTTTAATTTAAAGGTATGGGATTGATTATGAAGAAACGTGTGTACTACTAGAAAGACAAGAGACTATTAGGATGCTAATCTCTCTTGCAACTTAGAAGAAATGGAGTATTCATCACATGGATGTTAAAAGTGTCTTTCTTGAATGGGTATTTAGAAAAGGAAGTATATGTGGGGCAGCCACAAGGTTTTGAAGTTCAAGGAAAAGCCAACTAATGGTTCTATTTTGAGATCTTAAGTCCACCAAGTAGCCCCTTATTAGGTCCAAGCACTAGGCCAAATTCAAGTCCAAGCACAAGTCCAATTTCAACTCCAAGGCCTACAAAGAAGATGAGTAGAATGAATGATATTTATCAAAGGATTCAAAATCAAGCAATGAATAAGATCCAATAGGTGAGACAATAAATTTTACATTACTTACTCAAGATGATTTTGAACCATCATATTTTGAAGATGCATGTTATAACGAGGTTTGGATGCAAGAAATAAAAGAAGAGATGGATTCAATTCATAGGAATGAGATTTGGGACCTTGTCGATATTCCACATGAGAAGAAGAAGATTAGAACCAAATGCATCTACAAGATTAAGTATAATAGTGATGGGAGTGAACTGAAAGACATAAGGAAATATTAGTTGCTAAAGGTTTTATTCAAAGGTATGGCATTGATTATGAAGAAAACATTGTACAAGAAGAAAGACAATAGACTATTAGGATCCTAATCTATCTTGCAACTTAGAAAAAATGGAGTATTTATCACATGGATGCGAAAATTGCCTTTCTTGATTAGGTATTTGTAAGAGGAAGTATATGTAGGGCAACCACAAGGTTTTTAAGTTCAAGGAAAAGAAGATCATGTCCAAAAGTTGAAGAAGGCCTTGTATGGTCTCAAGAAAGTGCCACAAGCATGGTGTACTCAGATTGATGGGTATTTTAAGAAAAATGGGTTCCAAAGAAGTAAGAGTGAACCTACCCTTTACCAAAAACAAGAAGGTAATGATGTTATCATTGTAATTTTTTATGTTTATGATTTATTATATATGGGAAGTTTTTCAAAAATCTAAAATGAATTCAAAACTACTATGATGGAAGAAGTTGAGATGAAATATCTTTGTCTCATAAAATATTTTCTTGGAATGCAGGTTTATCAAGGTGAAGATGAAAATTTTATTTGTCAAACAAAGTCTACAAAGGATATGTTGAATAAATTTGATATGGTTGGTTGTAAACCTCTTTCCACTCTATTTCCTCATGGAGCTATGTTTTCTAGAGAAGATGGTGTCTAATTAGTTGATGAGACAAATTATAAAAGTATTGTTGGGAGTTTGATTTTCCTAACCCACACAAGAAATGATATTTCTTATTCAATTTTTCTTATTTCAAGGTACATGAAAAATCCATGAGAGACACATATAAAAGCAACCAAAAGAATTTTGAGTTATCTGAAAGGAACTATCAATTTTAGTATTCATTACTACTCTTCTAAAACATTCAATCTTGTTAAATTTAGTGATTTAGATTGAGGAGGTAACATGGATGACTGTAAGCCTACATCTAGAAAAAAAAATTCTTTTGGTTTTGATTTGATTACATGGAGTTCAAAGAAGCAAAGCATTCTTATCCTCTCATCCACATAAGAAAAGTGTGTTACAGGTACTTCATCTGGCATACAAGTTCTTTGGCTAAGAAAGTTTCTAGTAGAAATTAGGGAGAAGAAAATTCCACCTACAATAATTTATTGTGACAAACTAAGTGTTATTGAGTTAGCAAAAAATCTGGTTCATCATAGTAGGACAAAACATTTTTATTTTAAGTATCATTTTATCCATGACTTAGTATAGAAAAAAAAAAGTTGAAATGAAACACATAAATACCCAAGATTAGCTAGTAGATATCTTCACCAAGGCAATTGGAAAAAATAAATTTTTTGTTCTTGATGATCATATTGTGATTCCACTTAGCATCAAGGTGGAGTATGTGGATAATTGATGATGCTACTAGAAAAAAATAGAAGTTATTCCTTAAGAAGTTTTAAGTTATTTTTTTAGTTTTTTATGCAAACAACAATGTGCTATATGCATATATTTAGGGTAGAGTTTAATTTGGTTTTACTTTTATTCTCTTATGGATAAAACTTTTCTAGATACACATGTATCTACCTCTAGTTGTGAATTCTTTATATTCAAGTCTTTGTAATCTGTTTTAGTAGAGGTGAAATATAATTATATTTTCAGAATTTTGATCATACATAAAATCTACATTCTCTATGTCTTCTTCAAAGAAGAAGAAATGCTAGTCATTAAAGGAATTCTATGCTCCTTCCACCCTATTTATTTTCATGATTATAAAGCCAATTCAATCATTCTAATCTTTTCATATCTTGTGATAACAATTATGCAAAGCAACCCACATTCATGTATTTTCTTTGATTTATGTATAAGGGGGTAGTTGAAATTTTAAAAAAAAAATTAAAAAATTGGTAAATGTCTATGTATTATATTTCAAAGTTCCCATTTTGGCATGGGTAGTAAATATATTGAGAGGGGCCATGAAATTAAGAACTAAACTAGCCATTGCTTTACTTCATAGTTTAAATGCCTTCTAAGCTATTTCTTCATGCATATAACTTGCAATCTTTGTATACCATCAGAAAATGTCTCTTTGAGTCATTTTAAAAAATAATTCATAGTGTATGTTGTATACACGCCTATAAAAGAATTTTTAAGACAAATCTGATTGAAATTTTTTTTGACAAAATGAAGGCAAAATATTATTGGTGTTGGATTTATTGTGTTAATTATATTAGTTTCTCAGTTGGGTATGTGTAGGATCATGGTTAACCAAACTATGGCCTTAAGTGGCAGTGAAAAACCAATAAATCAAGGTTATGTCAACTTGACACATAATTTTAAAGTGGTTTTGGACTTTATTTCAAAAACTTGTAAGAAAATAATCTATAGGAAATTGAATGTAGTTTCTAAACTACTAGTCCTTATCTAGAGAGAAAAAAAATTTGATTGGTCAAAAGTTTAGATTTTAATGAAGTACTATGAAAATTTCAGGGCAAAAATAAAAAGTAGGTGTATGTCTGACCACCTTAATCAAAATCAAATGATAATATTTTTTAATATAATTATAGATATAAAAAGTAGACTCATGTTGGATGTGACACATATTTTTGGGTATTTTAATTCCAAATAAATAATTAAATATGAATTTCCTACTTAAAATTTTTTGGAAAAAAAAACTCCTGTGTCTAACCACCATAACTAATTGAAAACTTTACCAAATTAAATATTTTTCCCCCTTATACTAGGCGAAGCATAGAATGTGATGCAAATTTCAGATTTAAAAACTGTTATACCATTTGAAAGTTATAGCTATTTTTCAATCAGTATGTCAATCAACACTTTACAACCATCTTCATTTAAAATTAACTAATAAATACTTATCAAACTCAAAATTTGGTAGCAATTATATCAATGGAATCTTGAGAATGTTATAAAAAAATGCTTTTGGGTTCATTCAATTTCGATGAAAATAACATTGTCAGATGCCTACTCGAAGTTTGAGTGTTAGTGAAACCCTTCTCAAACACAATTTTTTGGTTGACCAAATAGGATTGGTAAATACAGAGCCTAATCGGATACCCAAAATAAAATTGGGTATCCGATCTCTAATCGGATACCCAATATGAAATCAGGTATCTAATCATTGCGAGTTTTTTCAATTGCAATTTTGGAGGGAAATTTGAGAGAAAAGATTTTCTAATTGCAATTTTGGAGGGAGGGAAATTTGAGAGAAGAAATTTTCCAATTGCAATTTTGGAGAGAAATTTGAGAGGGAAACTTTAGAGGTTTTTAGAGGGAAATTTATTTGGGGGAAGTGTGGACATTAATATTATTACATATGATCATGATTATTATTATATATGATTTTAATTATTATTACATACAGTAATATGTATAATTAAAATTATTAAATATAATATAATTATTATTATTATAACTAAATATAATATAGTAATATATATGATAAATATTATTATTAAATATATATAGTAATATTATAAAACTATTATTATATATAATAATATATATGGTTATTATTATTGAATCAATAGTCTAGTAACATATATGATTATTATTGTTATATAATCTAATAATATATTATTATTATATTAAAATATATAGTATTATATTATTACTAAATATAATATTGTCATGAAATGCATCAAAAAGGGTCATAGCTTAATCTATGACCCCTTTTCACACATTTCATGACAACATATGTCCCTAGGGCCCCTAGTGACCCCTCTAAACGCATTAGAACCAACCACATGTGTCCATAGATGTCCTAGCACCCGTAGGGACATACATTATCGTGAAATGCGTCAAGTGGGGTCATAGTTTAATCTATCACCCCTTTCAATGCGTTGGAACCAAACAAATGCATCCCTAGGGGTCCTAGGGCCCCTACGGACATACATTGTCATGAAATGTGTCAAGACCTATGACCCCTCTAAACACATTAGAACCAACCACATGCATCCCTAGGGGTCCTATGGCCCCTAGGGACATACATTGTCATGAAATGCATTGAGAGGGGTCATATGTTAACCTATGACCCCTCTTGATGCATTGGAACCAACCAAAAAAGTCCCTAGGGGTCCTAGCACCCCTAGGACATACGTTGTCATGAAATGCATTGAGTGGTAAAAGGTTAACCTATGAACACTCTCAATGCATTAGAACCAACCACATGCATCCCTAGGGGCCCTAGAGCCCCTAGGGACATACATTGTCATTAAATTTGTTGAGAGGAAGCATTAGAACCAACCACATGCATCCCTAGGGGTTGTAAAGCCCCTAGGGACATACATTGTCATGAAATATGTCAAGAGGGATCATAGGTTAACCTATGACCCTCTTGACGCATTGGAACCAACCACATGTGTCCCTAGGGGTTGTAGGGCCCTTAGGGACATATGTTGTCATGAAATGATTTGAGAAACCTATGACCCCATTTGATGCATTGGAAACAACCAAATGCATCCCTAGGGGTTCTAGGGCCCCTAGGGACATACGTTGTAGTGAATGTGTTGAGAGCCTATGACCCCTCTTGATAGATTATAACTAACGACATGCATCCCTAGGGGTCCTAGGGACCAAGGGGACATAGGTTGTCATCAAATACATTGAGAGGGGTCATAGGTTAACCTGTGACCACTCTCGACACATTGGAACCAACATAATGTGTCCCTAGGGAAACTAGGGCCCCTGGGGACATATACTATAGTGAAATCTATCAAGAGTGATCTTAGGTTAAGTTATGACCCCTCTCAATGCACTATAACTAACCACATGTGTCCCTAAGTGTCCTAGGGCCACTAAGGATATAGCTTGTCATGAAATGAGTTCAAATGGGTCATAGGTTAATCTATGACCCCTCTTGACTCTTTGGAACCAACCATAAGCTTCTCTAGGGGTCCTAGCACCCCTAGGGACATACGTTGTCATAAAATGCATTGAAAGGGGTCATAAGTTTACCTATGACTACTCTCAAAACATTAGAACAAACCACATGCCTCCCTAGGGGTCTTATTGCCCCTAGGGACACACGTTGCCATAAAATGCATCAAGAGGAGTCATAGGTTAACCTAAGACCCCTCTTGACACATTACAACAAACCACATGCATCCCTATGGGTCCTAGGGCCCCTATGGACATACGTTGTCATGAAATGCATCGAGAAGGGTCATTGGTTAACCTATGACCCCTCTCAACACATCAAAACTAACCACATGCAACCCTCCACGTCCTAGGGCCCATAGGGACATATGTTGTCATGAAATATGTTGAGACGGGTCATAGGTTAACCAATGACCCCTCTTGACACATTAGAACCAACCAAATGCCTCCCTACACATCCTAGGGCCCCTAGGGACATAAGTTTTCATGAAATTGACTAAGAAGGGTCATACATTAAGTTATGGCCCCTCTTGACACATTAGAACAAACCACATGCATTCGTAGGGGTCCTAGGGCCCCTAGGGACATACATTATCGTGAAATGCATTGAGAGGGGTCATAAGCTAACCTATGACCCCTCTTGACACATTAGAAACCAACCATATGCGTGCCTAGGTGTCCTAAGGCCCCTAGGGACATATGTTGTGATGAAATGCATTGAGAGGGGTCATCAGTTAACATATTACCCCTCTCGATGCATTGGAACCAACCACATGCATCCTTAAGGGTCCTAGGGCTCCTAGGGAGATATGTTGTCCTAAAATATATTGAGAAGGGTCATAAGTTAACCTATGACCCATGTTGATACATTAGAACCAACCACATGTGTCCCTAGGGGTCCTAAGGCCCCTATTGACATACGTTGTCGTCAAATGCATCAAGAGGGGTCATCGGTTAAACTATGACCCTTTTTGATGCATTGGAACGAACCACATCATCCATAGGGTTCATAAGGCCCCTAGGGATATATGTTTTCATGAAATGAGTTGAGAAGGGTCATAGGTTAACATATGACCACTTTTTAGGTATTGGGACTAACCAAATACATCCCTAGGGGTCCTAGGGCCCCTAGGGACATACATTGTCATGAAATTCTTTGAGAGGGGTCATAGGTTAACATATGACCCCTCTCAAAGTATTATAACCAACCACATGCATCCCTAGGGGCCCTAGGGACCCTATGGACATACATTGTCTTGAAATATGTTGAGATGGGTGATAGCTTAACATATTAGAACTAACCAAATGCATCATTAGCTGTCATAAGGCCCCTAGAGACATACATTGTCACTAAATATGTTGAGAGGGGTCATAGTTTAACATATGACCCATCTTAATGCATTACAACATACCACATGCATCCCTAGGGGCCCTAGGGCCCTTAGGGACATATGTTGTTGTGAAATGCATCGAGAGTGGTCACAGGTTAACATATGACCCCTCTTGATGCATTAGAACCAACCAAACGCTTCCCTAGGGGTCTTAGGGCCCCTAGGGACATAAGTTGTCCTAAAATGCATTGAAAGGAGTCATATGTTAACTTATGACCCCTCTCAACACATTGAAACCAACCACACCCATCCCTGGGGGTCCTAGGACACCTAAGGACATAAGATATTGTGAAATGCATTAAGAGAGGTCATAAGTTAACTTATGACCCCTCTTGATGCATTATAACCAACCACATGCGTCCCTAGGGGTTGTAAGGCCCCCAGGAACATACATTGTCATGCAATATGTTGAGAGGGATCATAGGTTAACCTATGACCCTCTTAACGCATTGGAACAAACCACATGCGACCCTCTTAACGCATTTTCATGAAATGCATTGAGAAACCTATGACCCCTCTTGATGCATTAGAAATAACCAAATGCATCCCTAGGGGTTCTAGGGCCCCTAGGCACATACATTGTAATGAAATGTGTTGAGAGAGGTCATAACCTATGACCCCTCTTGATGCATTAGAACCGACTAAATTCATCCCTAGGGGTCCTAGGGGCCCAAGGGACATAGGTTGTCATCAAATGCATCAATAGGGGTCATAGGTTAACCTATGACCACTCTCGATGCATTAGAACCAAACAAATGTGTCCCTAGGGGTCCTAGGGCCCCTAGGGACATATATTGTAGTGAAATGTGTCAAGTGGAGTCTTAGGTTAAGTTATGACCCCTCTCAACGCATTAGAACTAACCACATGTGTCCCTAAGGGTTCTAGGACCCCTAGGGATATAACTTGTCATGAAATGACTCAAGAGGGGTCATAGGTTAATCTATGACCCCTCTCAACTCATTGCAACCAACCAAATGCATCCCTAGGTGTCCTAGTGCCCCTAGGGACATAAGTTGTCATGAAATGCATCTAGAGAGGTCATAGATTAACCTATGACCCCTCTTGACACATTGGAACCAACCAAATGCATCCCTAGGGAAATACTTTGTCATGAAATGTGTTGAGCAGGGTCATAGGTTATCCTATGATCCCTCTTGATGCACTAAAACCAACCACATGCATCTCGTGTACTCCTAAGGCCCCTAGGAACATACACTATTATGAAATGCATCGAGCAGGGTCATAGGTTAACTTATGACACCTCTTAATGCATTGGAACCAACCACATGTGTCGTTAAGGGTCCTAGGATCCCTAGGGATATACATTGTTGTGAAATGCATCAGGAGGGGTCATATGTTAAGCTATGACCCCTCTTCACACATTGTAAGCAACCACATGCATCCCTAGGGGTCCTATGGAACCCTAGAGACATATGTTGTCATGAAATGCGTCAAGAGGAGTTATCCTATGAAATGCATCAAGAGGGGTTGTAGGGCCCTTAGGGACATATGTTATCATGAAATGCATCAAGAAGGGTAATATGCTAACTTATGGCCCCTCTCGATGCATTAGAACCAACCAAATGTGTCCCTAGGGGTTCTAGGGCACCTAGGGATATACGTTGCCATGAAATGCATCAAGAGGGATCATTGGTTAACCTATAACTCCTCTTGATGCATTAGAACCAACCAAATGCATCACTAGGGGTCCTAGAGCCCCTAGGGATATATAGTGTCATGAAATGTATTGAGAGGGGTCATAGGATAACCTATGACTCCTCTTGAGGCACTAGAACCAACCACTTTTGTACCTAAGGGTCCTAGGGCCCCTAGGGACTTAGGTTGTCATGAAATGCCTAAAGAGGGGTCAGAGGTTAACCTATGACCCATCTTAATGCATTTGAATCAACCAAATGTGTCCCTAAGGGTCATAAGGCCCCTATGGACATATGTTGTCATTAAATACATCCCTACGAGGTCGTAGAGCTCCTAGGAATATATGTTGTCATGAAATGTATCGAGAAGGGTCATAGGTTAACTTGTGACCCATCTTGGGGTATGTGCAGGATCATGGTGTACCAAACTATGGCCTTAAGTGGCAATGAAAAACTAGTAAATCAGGGTTATGTCAACTTGACACATAATTTTAAAGTGGTTCTGGACTTTATATCAAAAAGTTGTAAGAAAATAATCTGTAGGAAATTGAATCTAGTTTCTAAACTACAAGGCCTTATCTAGAGAAAAAATTATTTGATTGATCAAAAGTTTGGATTTTAATGCAGTACTACAAAAATTTCAGGCTGAAAATAAAAAGTAGGTGTATGTCTGACCACCTTAACCATAATAAAATGATAATATTTTTAAATATAATTTTAGATATAAAAAGTAGACTCATGCCTGGATGTGACACATATTTTTGGCAAATTTTATTCCAAATAAATAATTAATTATGAATTTTCTACTATACTATTTTCAGAATTAAAAAACTCTCATGTCTAACCACCTTAACTAGTTCAAAAAAAATCAAAATTAAGTTTTTTTTTTTTTTCTTATACTAGTCGAAGCATAGAATGTGACACATCTTTTCAATTTCACAAATCTTATACGGTTTGAAAGTTATAGCTATTTTTCAACTAGTATGTCAATTAGCACTTTGTAGCTAACTCCATTAGAAAATAAGTAATAATTACTTACTGAACTCATAATTTGACAAAACTTATATTTATTAAAAGCTAAGAACATTCTTAAGAAACCCTTTTCATTACATCAAATTTTAGTTAAAAAAAACTCGTCAGCTACATGCTTGAAGTAAAAAACACATAAGAACATGCCAAAAACACATTTTCGAGATGTTTTAAAGATGACCATATAAGGTTGGTATTGAAAGATATAGTAGGAATTATAAAGGTATTAATTATTTTCATTTAGTATCAGGATGGGTGGGAAAAAAGTGGGAATAGATTTTGAAATTCTTTGAGGCATTTCAAAACTACATATTTTTCAGATCGCCACTTTTTGGCACACCATGATCCTGCACATACCCCTTGATGCATTGGAACCAACCACATGCATCCATAGGGGTCTTAAGGCCCCTAGGGATATACATTTTTGTTAAATGCATCGAGAGTGGTCATAGGTTAACTTATGACCCCTCTCAACACATTAGAACCAACCATTTGCATCTGTAGGGGTCCTATGGCCCATAAGAACATACATTGTCATGAAATGCATTGAGAGATGTCAAATTTTAAGCTATAACCCCTCTCGACGTATTAGAACCAACCACAATCGTCCTTAGGGGTCCTATGCCTTCTAGGGACGTAAGCTGTTGAGAAATGCAGTGAGAGGGGACATAGGTTAACCTTTGACCCGTCTCGACCCATTGGAACCAACAACATGCATCCCTAGGGGTCCTAGGGCCCTTAGCAACATATGTTGTCATTAAATGCATTGAGACGGGTCATAGGTTATCCTATGACCCCTCTTGACACATTGTAATGAACCACATGCATTGCTAGGGGTCATAGGGCCCCTAGGGGCATATGTTGTCATGAAATGTGTCTAGAGGGGTCATATGTTAAAGGTCATAGGTTAACCTATAACCTATGTCCCTAGGGGCCCTAGGACCCCTAGGGATGCATTTTCTTCTTAATGCATTAGAACTAACCAAATGCATCTATAGGGGTCTTAGGGCCCCTAGGGACATATGTTTTCATGAAATGTGTTGAGAGGGGTCATAGGTTAACCTATGACCCCTTTCAGTGCACTAGAACCAACCCTATGCATCCATAGGGGTCATAGGGGCCCTAGGGACATACGATGTCATGAAATGCGTTGAGAGGGGTCATAGGTTAAATTATAACCCCTTTGAACACATTGGAACCAACCACATGCATCCTTAGGGGTCCTAGGGCCCCTTGGGACATACGTTGTCATGGAATATGTCAAGAGGGGTTAGAAGTTAACCTAACACCCTTCTCGATGCATTTGAACCAACCACATGTATCCCTAGGGGTCCTATAACTCTTATGGATGTATGTTATTGTGAAATGCATCGACATGGGTCATAGCTTGACCAATGACCCCTCTCGATGCATCAAAACCAACCACATGCATCCATAGGGCTCCTATGGCCCCTATCGACATACATTGTTGTGAAACACATCAATAGGGGTCATATCTTAACCTATGAACCCTCACAACCCATTGGAACTAACCACACTAGTCCCTAGGGGTCCTAGTGCCCCTAGGGACATATGTTATTGTGAAATACATTGACATGGGTCATTGGCTAACCTATGAACCCTCTTGATGCATTGAAACCAACCACATGCATCCCTAGGGATCCTAGGGCCCCTAGTGACATATGTTGTCATGAAATGTGTGAAGAGGAGTCATAGGTTAAATTATGACACCTCTCGATGCATTAGAACCAACCACCTCTATCCTTAGGGGTCCTAAGGCCCCTAGGGACATATGCTTTCATAAAATGCATCGAAAGCGATCATAGGTTAACCTATGACTCCTCTTAATGTATTTGAACTAACCAAATGTGTCACTAGGGGCTACGGACATACAGTGTCATGAAATGTATCAAGTCCTATGACCCCTCTTGAGGCATTGGAACCAACCACATGTTTCCCTAGGGGTTGTATGGCCCCTAGCAACATACAATGTCATGAAATGCCTCAAGAAGGGTCGTAGGTTAACCTATGAGCCCTCTCAACGAATTGGAACCAACCAAATGCATCCCTAGGGGTCCTGGGGACCATAGGGACATACGTTGTCATGAAATACATCAAGAGGGGTCATAGGTTAACTTATGACCTATCTTGACACATTACAACCAACCACATGCATCCTTAGGGGTCCTAGGGCCCTTGGGGACATAGGTTGTCATGAAATGAATCGAGAGGGGTTATAGGTTAACCTATGGCCCCTCTCGATGCAATAGAACCAACCACATGCATCCTTAGGGATCTTAGGGCCCCTAAGGACATAAGTTATCATGAAATGCATTAAGAGGTTTCATAGGTTAACCTATCACCCCTCTCGATGCATTGGAACCAACCAAATGCATCCCTAGGGGTCCTAAGGCTCCTATGGACATATGTTATGGTGAAATGTGTCGAAAGGGGTCATATGTCAAGCTATGGCCCCTCTCGATGTATTCAAACAAACCACATGCATCCCTAGGGGTCCTAGGGCCCCCAAGGACATATGTTTATGTGAAATGCATCAAGAGGGGTCATATATTAAATCTATGACCCATCTCAGTCCATTACAACCAACCACATGAGTCACTATGGGCCCTAGGATCGCAAGGGACATACATTGTCGTGAAATGTATTGAGATGGGTCATAGGTTAAGCTATGACCCCTTTCGATGCATTGGGACTAAAAATGTGTCCTTAGGGATCCTACGGCCCCTAGGGACATAGGTTGTCATGAAATACATAGAGAGGGGTCATAGGTTCACATATGACCTCTCTCGACGCATTGGAACCAACCAAATGCTTCCCTCGATGTCCTAAGGCCCCTAAAGAAATTTATTTCCATGAAATGTGTTGAGAGGGATCATAGGTTAACTTATGAGCCTTCTAGATGCATTAGAACCAACCACATGCATCCTTAGGGGCACTAGGGCACCAAGGGACATTTATTGTCATGAAATGCATCAGTTGTCATGAAATGCATCACAAGGGATCATAGGTTAACCTATGACCCCTCTTAACACATTAGAAACAACCACATGCATCCTTAGGGGTCCTATGGCTCATACAGGAATAAATTTTCATCAAATGCGTTGAGAGGGGTGACAGGTTAACCTATGAGCCCTCTGAATGCATTAGAACCAACCACATGCATCTCTTGGGGTCATAGGGCCCCTAAGGACATATGTTGTACTAAAATGCATTTTAATGCATTGGAACTAACCAAATGCATCCCTATAGGTTGTAGGGCCCCTAGAACATACATTTTTATGAAATTAATTGAAAAGGGTCATGGGTTAACCTATGACCACTCTCGATGCATTGAAACCAACTAAATGCATCCCTAAGGGTCCTAGGGCCCTTAGGGACATACATTGTCGTGAAATGCATCAAGAGGAGTCATATGTTAATGTATGACCCCTTTCAACACATTACAACCAACCACATGTGTCCTTAAGGGTCCTAGGGCCCCTAGGGACATAGGTTGTCATGAAATTAACTAACAAGGGTCATAGGTTAACATGTGACCCCTCTCAATGCATTACAACTAACCACATGCATCCGTAGGGCCCATACAGACCCTAGAGAAATACATTATCATAAAATGCATCAAGAAGGGTCACAGAATAACCTATGACACCTCTTAATGCATTAGAGAAAACTCCATGCATCTCTAGGGGTTCTAGGGCCCCTAGGGACATACGTTGTTATGAAATGTGTCGATATGGGTCATAGGTTAAACTATGACCCCTGTTGACACATTGGAACCAACCACATGCATCCCTAAGGGTCCTAAGGCCCCTATGGACATATGTTATCATGAAATGCATCGATAGGGATAATAGGTTAACCTATAACACATGCATCCATAAGGATCCTAAGGCCCCTATGGACATACGTTATCATGAAATGCATCGATAGGGGTCATAGGTTAACCTATGACCCCTCTCGACCCATTAGAAGCAACCACATTTGTCCCTAGGGTCCCTAGAGCCCCTAGGAACATACATTCTCATGAAATGCATTAGGAGGGATCATAGGTTAACCTATGACCCCTCTTGACACATTAGAACCAATCACATGCATACCTAGGGGTCCCTAGAGCCCCTAGGGCCCCTAGGGACATTTGTTGTCATGAAATGCATCAAGAGGAGTCATAGGTTAACATATGACCCCTATCAAGGCATTAGAACAAGACATACATTGTCGTGAAATGTGATGAGAGGGGTCATAGGTTAAACTATGACCCCTCTTGATGAATTAAATTGTCATGAAATGCATCAAAAGGGGTCATACGTTAGCCTATGTCCCCTCTCGATGCATTGGAATCAACCAAATGTGTCCCTAGGGGTCGTAGGGGTCATAGGTTAACCTATGACTGCTCTTGATACATATCATGACAATGTGTGTCTATTTGGGCCATAGGACTATAGGGACACATGTGGTTGGTTTCAATGCATTGAGAGAGGTCATATGTTAAACTATGACCCCACTAGATGCATCTCATAAAAATATATATCACTAAGGGTGCTACAACCCCTAGGGACACATGGGATTGATTCTAATGCATTGAGAGGGGTAATAGGTTAACCTATTACCCCTCTCAATGCATTGAAACCAACCACATGCATCCTTAGCGGTCCTAGGGGCCCTAGCAACATAGGTTGTCATGAAATGCATCAAGAGGGGTCATAGGTTAACCTATGACCCCTCTCAATGCATTACAACCAACCACATGCATTCTTAGGGGTCCTAGAGGCCCAAGGGACATACGTTGTCAATAAATGCATCGATGCATTAGAGCCAACCGCATGCATCTGGAGGGATTCTAGGGCCCCTAGGGACATATGTTGCTATAAAATGCACTCAACACATTACAACCAATGACATGTGTTCCTAGGGGTCTTAGGGACCTTAGGGACATAGGTTGTCATGAAATGCATCAAGAGGGGTCATAGGATTACCTATGACCCCTCTCGACACATTGCATGACAACCTATGTCCCTAGCATCCCTAGGACCCCTAAGAATGCATGTGGTTAGTTTTAGTGTGTCAAGAGGGATCATAGGCTAACCTATGACCCCTCTCGACACATTTCATGAAAACATATGTCCTTAGAGGCCCTGGGACCCTTAGGGACACATTTACCTCTCAATGCATTGGAACTGACCAAATGTATCCGTAGGGGTTCTGAGGCCCCTAGGGACATACGTTGTCATTAAATGTCACAAGAGGGCTCATATGTTAAGCTATGAGCCCTTTCGGCGCACTACAACTAACCACATGCATCCCTAGGGGTCCTAGGACCCCTAGGGATATAGGTTGTCATAAAATACATTGAGAGGGGTCATAGGTTAACATATGACCTCTCTTGATGCATTCGAACCAACCAAATGCGTCTTTAGGTGTCCTAAGGCCCCTAGAGATATGCGTTACCATGAAATGTATCGAGAGAGGTCATAGGTTAACCTATTACTGCTCTCGACAAATTAGAACCAACTGCATGTGTCCCTAGGGACCCTATGGCCCTTAGAGACATATGTTGTTGTGAAATGCATTGAGAGGGGTCATAATTTAACCTATGACTATGGTTGGTTCTAATTTGTTTAACCTATGACCCCTCCTGATGCATTAGAACCGACCTCATGCATCACCAGGGATCACGGGGACCCTACGTACATACCCCATGAAATGTTGAGAGGGGTGATAGTTTAAATTATGACCCCTATCGATGCATTGGAACCAACCAGATGCATCCCTAGGGGTCCTAGGGCCCCTAGGGAAATATTTTGTTGTGAAATACATCGAGAGGGGTCATAGGTTAATGTATGACCCTTTTCAATGCATTTGAACCAAACACATGTGTCCCTAGGGGTCCTTTGGCCCCTAGCGACATACGTTATCTCGATGCATTAAAACTAACAACATGTGTCCCTAGAGGTCCTATGGCCCCTAGCGACATAAGTTGTTGTGAAATGAATCTAAAGGGGTCATAGGTTAACCTATGACCTCTCTCAACCCACTGGAACCAACCACATGCATCTCTAATGGTCCTAGGGCCCCTAGGGACATATATTGTCATGTAATACTTTGACATGGGTCATAGGTTAACATATGACCCCTCTCGATGCATTGAAACCAACCACATGTGTCCCTAGGTGTAATAGGGCCCCTAGTGACATATGTTGTTGTGAAATATGTCAAGAGCAATCATAGGTTAACATATGATGCCTCTCAATGCATTTCACAACAATGTATGTCCTTAGTGGATCCACAACCCCTAGGAATGCATTTGGTTGATTTTAATGCATTGAGAGGCATCATACGTTAACCTATGACACCTCCTAATAAATTAGAACCAACCCCATGAATCCCTAGGGGTACTATGGAGATGGATCATATGTTAACCTATGACCCCTCTCAATGCATTAGAACCAACCACATGTGTCCCTACGGGTCCTAGTGCCCCTAGGATATACATTGTCATGAAATGCATCGAGAGCGGTCATAGGTTAACCTATGACCCTTCTTGACACATTAGAACCAACCACTTGTGTCTCTAGGGGTACTATGGGTGATAGGGACATACATTGTCGTAAAATATGTTAAGAGGGGTCAAATTTTAGCCTATAACCCCTCTTGATGCATTGAAACAAACCACATGCATCCTTAGGTTTCTTATGGCCCATGGGGACATAAGTTGAAATGAAATGCATCGAGAGGGATCATAGGATAACCTTTGACCCCTCTCAACCCAATGGAACCAACCACATGCATCCCTAGGAGTCCTAGGGTCGTTAGGGACATACGTTGTTTTGAAATGTATCGAGAGGGGTCATATGTTAACATATAATCACTCTCAATGCATTTCATGACAACATATGTTCCTAGGGGACCCAAGGCCCCTACAGACACATTTAGTTGATTCTAATGCATTGAGAGGCATCATATGTTAACTTATAACACCTCTCAAAAAATTAGAACCAACATGATGTGTCCCTAGGTGTCATAGTGCTCCTAGGGACATATGTTGTCATAAAATGCATTGACATGGGTCATATGTTAACCTATGACCCCTATCGATGCTTTGGAACCAACCACATCCATCCCTAGGGGTCTTAGGACCCATAGGGATATATATTGTCATGAAATGCATCGAAAGTTGTCATGCGATAACCTATGACCCCTCTCGATGCATTAGAACCAACCACTTGTGATGCTAGGGGTATTATGGCCCAATGGGAGATACATTGTCATGAAATACATTGAGAGGGGTCAAATTTTAGCCTATAACCCCTCTTGATGCATTGGAACCAACCACATGTATCCTTAGGTTTCCTATGACCCATGGGGATATAATTTGTTCTAGAATGTGTCGAGAGGGGTCATAGGATAACCTCTGACCCCTCTAAAACCCGTGGAACCAAGCACATGCATTCCTAGGGATCCTAGGGCCATTAGGGACATACACTATTATAAAATGCATCAAGATGGGTCATAGGTTAACTTATGATCCCTCTCAATACATTGGAACCAACCACATGCGTCCCTCGGGGTCGTAGGGCCCCTCCGAGCATACATTTGATGTGAAATGCACTGACACAATCATAGGTTAACCTATGACCCCTCTCAATTCATTACAACCAACAACATGCGTCCTTAGGGGTATTAGGGTGCCTAGGGACATAGGTTTTCATGAAATGCATCAAGATGGGTCATAGGTTAATCTATGACCGCTCTTGATGCATTACAACTAACCACATGCATCCTTAGGGGTCCTAGGGCCTGTAGGGACATAGGTTATCATGAAATGCATCGAGAGGGGTTATAGGTTAACCTATGACCCCTTTTGATTTATTACAATCAACCACATGTGTCACTAGGGTTCTTAGGGACCCTAGTGACATAGGCTATCATTAAATGCATTGAGAGGGGTCATAGGTCAAAGGTCATAGGTAAACCTATGACCCCTCTTGACACATTGCATGACAACTTATGTCCCTAGGGCCCCTAGTACCCCTAGGGAAGCATGTCATCGGTTCTAATGTGTCAAGAGGGGTCATAGGTTAACCTGTGCCCCCTCTCAATACATTTCATGACAACATATGCCCTTAGTGGGCCTAGGACCCCTAGGAATGCATTTTCCTCTTGACATATTAGAACCAACCAAATGCATCCATAGGGGTCATAAGGCCCCTAGGGACATACGATTTTGTGAAATGTGTCAAGAGGGGTCATAGGCTTTCAATGCACTAGAACCAACCACATGTGTCCCTAGGGGTCTTAGGGCCCCTAGACACATAGGCTATCATGAAATGCATTGAGAGGGGTCATAGGTTTACCTATGACCTATCTCGACGTATTGGAACCAACCAAATCTGTACTTAGGTGTCCTAAGGCCCCTAGAGACATGCGTTGTCATGAAATGCATCAAGAGGGGTCATAGATTAACATATGACCCCTCTTGATGCATTAGAACCATCCACACAAATCTCTAGCTACCCTATGGCCCTTATGGACATACATTATTTTGAAATACGTTGAGAGGGGTCATAGGTTAACCTATCACCACTCTCGACGCACTAGAACTAACCCAATGCATCCTCAAGGGTTATATGGCCCCTAGGGACATACAAAGTCATGGAATGTTTAGAAACGGGTAATAAGTTAACCTGTGATCCCTCTCGATGCACTACAACAAACAACATGCATCCCTAGGGGACCTAGGGCCCCTAGGGACATAGATTGTCATGAAATGCATCTAGAGCTGTTATAGGTTAACATATGACCCCTCTCAACACATTGGAACCAACCAAATGTGTCTCGAGGGTTCTTGGGGACATTCATTTTTCATGAAATGTGTCAAGGCGGGTCATCAGTTAACCTATGACCCCTCTATATGCATTGGAACTAGCCACATGTGTTCCTAGGTGTCCTAAGGCCCCTATGGACATACGTTGTCTTGAAATGTGTTGAGAGAAATCATAGGATAACCTATGACTCCTCTTGATGCATTACAGCCAACCACATGTGTCCCTAGGGGTACTATGGCCCATACAGACATACATTGTCATGAAATACATCGAGAGAGGTCAAATTTTAGCCTATAACCTCTCTTGATGCATTTTACACAAAAAAATATATCCTTAGGTTTCCTATAGCCCATGGGAAAATAATTTGTTGTGAAATGCATCGAGAGGGGTTGGAGGATAACCTTTGACCCCTCTCAACCCAATGGAACTAACCACATGCATCCCTAGGGATCCTAGGGCCATTAGGGATATATGCTATCATAAAATGCATCGAGACAGGTCACAGGTTAACCTCAGACCCATCTCAATGCATTGGAACCAACCAAATGCATACTTAGGGGTCCTGAGGCCCCTAGGGACATGCATTGTTATTAAATACACTGAGAGGGGTCATAGCTTAACCTATGACACATATCGATGCATTGGAACCAATTACATGCATCCCTAGGGGTTCTAGGGTCCATAGGGAGATATGTTGTCTTGAAATGCATTGAGAGGGGTCATAGGTTAATCTATCACCCCTCTCAACTCATTAGAACAAACCACATGAATTTATGGCCCTTAGGGACATACGTTGTCATGAAATGCATCAAGAGGGGTCATAAGTTAACCTATGATCCCTCTTGACAAATAAGAGCCAACCACATATGATCCTAGGGGCCCAAGGACATATGTTATCATGAAATACATTGCGAGGGGTCATAGCTTAACCTATGACCCGTCTCGATGCATTACATTGTCATGAAATGCATCGAGACATTGGAACAAACAACATGCATCTCTAGGGGTAGTAGGATCCCTAAGCACATATGTTCTCATTAAATGAATTGAAAAGGGTCAGAATTGAACCTGTGACCCCTCTCGACACATTGGAACCAACCAAATCTTCCCGTAGGGGTCCTAGGGCCCCTAAGGAGATACATTGTCATGAAATGCGTTAAGAGGAGTCATAAGTCCTAGCACCCTTACCAACATAAATTGTCATGAGATGCATCGAGAGGGGTCATAGGTTAACCTATGACACCTCTCGATGCATTCAAACCAACCACATGATTCCTTAGGGGTACTAAGGCCCTTAGGCACATACATTATAATGAAATGCATTAAGAGGGGTGATACACTAACCTATGACCCCTCTCAACACATTGGAACCAACCACATTCATCCCTAGGGGTTGTAGGACCTGTAAGGATATATGTTGTCATGAAATGCCTCGAGAAGGGCCATAGCTTACCTATGACCTCTCTTGATGCATTCAAACCAATAAAATGCATCACTAGGGTTCCTAGGGCCACTAGGGACATACATTTTCAAGAAATACATCTATGCTCTTGATGCATTAGAAATAATGAAATGCATCCCTAGGGGTCCTAGGGCCCCTAGGGACATATGTTGTCATAGGCTGTCATGAAATGCATCAAGAGGGGTCATAGGTTAACCTATGACACCTCTAGATGCATTAGAACCAACCACATGTATCCCTAGGCATCATAGGGCCCCTACTGACATACGTTGTCATGAAATGAGTTGAGAGGGGTCATAGGTTAACTTATCACCCCTCTCGATGCATTTGAACCAACTAAATGCATCCCTAGGGGTCCAAAGGACCCTACAGAGATACATTGTCACAAAATGTGTTGAGAGGGGTCATAGGTTAACATATGACACCTCTCGTGCATTAGAACCAACTACATGCATCTATAAGGGCCCTAGGGACTATAGTGACATATTCTATCATGAAATTTGTTGAGAGAGGTCATAGCTTAATCTATGACCCCTCTCAATGCAATAGAACCAACCCCATGCATCCCTAGGGGTCCTAGGCCCCCTAGGGACATAGATTATTATGAAATATGTTGAGAAGGGTCAAAGGTTAACTAATGACCCCTTTCAACACATTGGAACTAACCATATGCAACCCTAGGGGTCCTAGGGCCCCTAGGGACATATGTTGTTGTGAAATGCATAGAGAGGAGTCATAGGGTAACCCCTCACCCCTCTCGACACATTGGAACCAACCACATGTGTCCCTATGGGTCGTAGGGTCCCTATGGACATACATTGTCATGAAATGCATCGAGAAGGGTCATATGTTAACCTATGATCCCTCTTAATGCATTAGAACTAACCAAATGCTTCCCTAAGGGTACTAGCACTCTTAAGAACATACTCTACCATGAAATGCATCAAGAGGGGTCATAGATTGACTTGTGACCCCTCTTGACATATTAGAACCATCTAGATGTGTTCCTAAGGGTTGTAGGGCCCCTAGGAACATAGGTTGTCTTGAAATACCTAGAGAGGGGTCATAAGTTAACCTATGACCCCTCTCGACACATTGGAACCAACCAAATGCATCCCTAAGGGTTGTAGGGCCCCTAGGGACATATAACATCATGAAATGTGTCGAGAGGGGTCATAGGTTAACTTATGACCCCTCTCAATGAACTAGAACCAACCACATGTGTCCCTAGTGGTCCAAGGGCCCTAGGGACATAGGTTGTTATGAAATGCATCAAGAGGGGTCATACGTCAACCTATGACCCCTCTCGATGCATTGGAACCAACCAAATGCATCCAAAGGGGTCCTAAGGCCCCTACGAAGATATGTTGTCATGAAATGCATCAAGAGGGGGTCATAGGTTAACATGTGACATATCTTGATGCATTATAACCAACCACATGCATCCATAGGGGCCCTAGGGCCACTTGGTATATACGTTGTTATAAAATGCAACAAGAGGGGTCAGAGGTTAACCTATGACCCCTCTTGACCCATTAGAATCAACCCCATGCATTCCTAGGGGTCGTAGTGCCTGTAGTGACATATATTGTCATGAAATAGGTCGAGAGAGGTCATAGGTTAACCTATGACCCCTCTCGATGTATTGAAACCAACTAGATGCATCCCTAGGGTCCTAAGGCCCATAGGGGTACATGTTGTTGTGAAATTCATTGAGAGTGGTCATAGGTTATCCTATGACCCCTCTTGATGTATAAGAACCAACCACATGTGTCCCTCGGGGTCCAATGGCCCCTAGGGACATACGTTGTCTTGAAATGTGGAGAGAAGGGACATAGGTTCACCTATGACCTCTCTCCACGCATTGGAACCAACCACATTTGTCCCTATGCGTCATATGGCCCTTAGGGAGATTCATCGTCATGAAATGCGTTGAGAGGGTCTCGATGCATTGGAACCAACCACATGCAATCCTAGAAGTCCTAGGGCCCCTAGGGACATACATTGTCCTAAAATGCATCAAGATGGGTCATCAATTAACCTATTACCCCTCATGATGCATTGGAGATACATTGTCATGAAATGCGTTGCAAAGGATCATAGGTTAACCTTTGACCCCTCTCAACCCATTAGAACCAACCACATGCATCCCTAGGGGCCCTAGAGTCCCTAGGGACATAGGCTATCATGAAATGCATCAAGAAGGATCATAGGTTAACCTATGCCACCTCTCGATGCATTATAACTAATCGCATGCATCCTTAGCGGTCCTGGGGTCCCTATCGACATACATTATCATTAAATGCGTCAAGAAATGTCTATCACAAAATGTGTCATAGGTTAACCTATGACCCCTCTCAATGCGTTGGAACCAACCACATGTGTCTCTAGGGGTCTTAGGGCCAATAAAGGGATACTTCGTAATCAAATACATTGAGAGGTTTCATAGGTTAACCTATGACCCCTCTCAATGCATTAGATCAAACCACATGTGTTGCTAGGGTTGATAGGGCTCCTAAGGACATACATCATTGTCAAATTCATCGAGATGAGTCATAGGTTGACCTATGACCCCTCTTAGTCCATTGGAACTAACCACATGTGTTCCTAGGGCTCTTGGGGCCCCTAGTGACATACATTGCCATGAAATGTGTCGATAGGGGATATAGGTTAACCTATGACACCTCTCGAGGCATTAGAGCCAACCACATGGATACATAGGAGCTCTAAGGCTCCTAGGGACATACATATTCATGAAATGTGTCAAGAGGGGTCATTAGTTAGCATATGACCCCTCTTAATGCATTGCAACCAACCACATGTGTCCTTAGGTGTTGTATGGCCTCTATGGACATACAATGTCATGAAATACATTGAGAGGGGTCATAGGTTAATTTATGACCCCTCTCAACTCATTAGAACCAACCACATGCATCCCTAGCGGTCTTAAGGCCCCTATAGACATACATTGTCATAAAATGCTTTGAGAGGGGTCTTAAGTTAACTTATGACCCCTCCATATACATTTGAACCAATCACATGCATCCCTAGGGGTCTTAGGGCCCCTAGGGACATACGTTGTCATGAAATGCATTGAGAGTGGTCATAGGTTAACCTATGAGCCCTATCGATGCATTGGAACCAAGCACATGTGTTTGTAGGGGTCTTAGTGTCCCTAGCGACATACATTGTCATGAAATGAGTCAAGAGGGGTCAGAGGTTAACCTATGACCCCTTTCAACCCATTAAAACCAACCATATGTGTCCCTTGGGATCTTAGGCCCCCCAGGAACATACATTGTGAAGAAATATGTTGACACAAGCATAGGTTAACCTTTGACCCCTCTCGAAGCATTGTAACCAACCACATGCATCCTTAGGGATCCTAGGGCCCCTAGTGACATATGCTTTCATGAAATGTGTGGAGAGTGGTCATAGGTTAACCTATGACATCTCTCAACCCATTAGAACCAACCACATGCGTCCCTACGGGTCCTAAGGCCCTAAGGGACATATCTTGTCATGAAATGTGTTGAGAGGGTCATAGGTTAACTTATTACCCCTCTCAAAGAAATGTAACCAACCACATCCATCCCTAGGGGTCGTATGGCCTCTGGGGACATACAATGTCATGAAATACCTCGAGAAGGGTCATAGGTTAACCTATGACCCCTCTTGATGCATTGGAGCCAACCAAATGTGTCCCTATGGGTCCTAGGGCACCTAGGGACATACATTACTGTGAAATGCATTGAGAGGGGTCCTAGGTTAACCTATGACCCCTCTCGATGCATTACAAACAACTACATGTGTCCCTAGGTGTCCTAGGGACCCTAGGGACATGGGTTGTCATGAAATGCATTCAGAGGGGTCATAAGTTAACCTGTGATCCCTATCAACACATTAGAATGAACCATATGTGTCCCTAGGGGTGCAAGGGCCCCTATGGACATATGTTGTCATTAAATGCATCAAGAAGTGTCATAAGTGAAACTATGACCTCTCTTAATGCATTGAAACCAACCACATGTGTCCTTAGCGACCTAGGGTCCTTAAGGATAGATATTGTCATGAAATATGTTGAGAGCAGTCATAGGTTAACCTATGGCCCCTCTCAATGCATTAGAACAAAACATATCCATCCCTAGGGGTCCAATGGTCCCCAAGGACATTCATTTTTGTAAAATGCATCGAGTCATCATACATTAACCTATTACTCTTCTTAACGCGTTGAAACCAAACCCATGCATCCCTAGGGGTCCTATGGCCCCTAGGGACATTCATTGTCATTAAATAGATTGAGAGGGGTCATAGGTTAACCTATGATCCCTCTTGATGCATTCAAACCAACCACATGTGTCCTTAGGGGTCCATAGGCCCATAAGGGGATATGTTGTCATGAAATGTGTCGAGAGCAGTCATAGTTTAACCTATGACTCCTCTTGACACATTAGAACCAACCACATGCGTCTCTATGGATCCTAGGGCCCCTACAGACATATGTTATCATGAAATGTGTCGAGAGTCATCATAGATTAACATATGACCCCTCTCAATGCATTAGAACCAACTACATGCATCCCTAAAGGTCGTAATGCCCCTAAGGAAATATGTTGTCATGACATGCATCGAAAAGGGTCATTGAAAAGGGTCATAGATTAACCTATGATCCCTCTTGATGTGTTGGAACGAACCAAATCCTTGCCTATGGGTCTTAGGGCTGTTAGGGACATACATTGTCATGAAATTTGTCGAGAGGGGTCATAGGTTAACCTTTGACCCATCTTGATGCATTAGAACCTACCACATACATCCCTAGGGTTTTTAGGGAACCTAGGGACATACGTTGTTGTTAAATGCATTGAGAGGAGTCATAGGTTAAGCTATGACACCTCTCGACACATTCAAACCAACCACATGTGTCTTTAGGGGTCCTAAGGCCTCTAGGGACATACATTGTTATGAAATACGTTGAGAGGAGTAATAGTTTAACCTATCACCTCTCTCGATGCATTGGAAACAACCACATGTGTCCCTAGGCATCATAGGGCCCTTAGAGACATATGTTGTTATGAAATGCATTGAGAAGGGTCACAACTTAACCTATGACCCCTCTCGATGCATTAGAATGAACCAAATGCATCCCTACAGGTCCTAGGGCACCTAGGGACATATGTTGTCGTGAAATGCATTGAGAAGGGTCATAGTTTAACCTATGAGCCCTTTTGACGCATTACAACCAGCCACATGTATCTTTAAAGGTCCTAGGGCCCCTAACGACATAACTGTCATGAAATGTGTCAAGAGGGGTCATTGTTTAACATATGATGCCTCTCAATGCATTAGAACAACCCACATGCAACCATGGGGGCCCTACGAGCCTAGGGAGATATGTTATAGTGAAATGCATCAAAAAGGGTCATAGGTTAACCTGTGACCCCTAGGGACATACATTGTCATGAAATGTGTCAAGAGTGTTCATAGGTTAACCTATGATCACTCAGAACCCATTGGAAGAAACTATATGCATCCCTAGGGGTCCTAGGGCCCATAGGGACATATGTTGTCATGAAATGCATTTACACAGGTCATAGGTTAACCTATGACTTCTCACGATGCATTGAAACCAACCACATGCGTCCATAGGGGTCCTACATCCCCTAATGACATATGTTGTCCTAAAATGCATGGAGACGGGTCATAGGTCAACATGTGACACCTCTCGATGCATTAGAACCAACCACCTGTGTCCTTAGGGGTCCTAAGGCCCCTAGGGACATATGTTGTCATGAAATGCATCGAGAGGGGTCATAAGTAACATATTGCCCCTCTCGACACATTAGAACTAGCCACATGTGTACCTATGGGACTTAGGGTCTTCTAGGGACATACGTTGTTGTGAAATGGATTAAGAAGGTTCCTAGGTTAACCTATGACCCCTCTTGACACATTAGAACCAACCCCATGCATCCCTACGGGTCATAGGGCCCCTAGGGATATACGTTGTCATCAAATGATTTGAGAGGGGTCATAGGTTAACCTATGACCCCTCTCAATGTATTTCACTACAACATGTGTCCCTAGGGATGATTTTGGTTGGTTTCAATGTGTCATAGGTTAACCTATGACCCCTCTCGATGCACTGGAACCAACCACATGTGTCCATAGGGATCTTATGGCCCATAGGGACATAGGTTGTCATGAAATTTTTTGAGGGGGTCATAGGTTATCCTATTAGCCCTCTTGACCCATTGGAACCAACCACATGCATCCCTAGATGTCCTAGAGCCCCTAGGGACATACATTGTCATAATATGCATCGACACATGTCATAGGTTAACCTATGGTCCCTCTTAATGCATTGGAACCAACCACATGCATCCCTACTGGTCTAAGGGCCCCTAGGGACATACTTTGTCATGAAATACATCGAGAGGGGTCAAATTTTAACTTATGACCCTCTCGATGAATTAGAACCAAGCACATGTGTCACTAGGGGCCCTAGAGTGCATGGGGACATACATTATCATGCAATCCATCAAAAGTGGTCATAGGTAAACCTATCACTCGTCTTCATGGATTAGAACCAACCACATGTATCCCTAAGGATTCTAGAGCTAGTATAGACATACATTGTCATGAAATGCATTGAGAGGTGTTGTAGGTTATGATCCCCCTAGATGCATTGGAATTGACCAAATGCATCCCTAGGGGTCGTAGTGTCCCTTATGACATACATTGTAATGAAATGCATCAAGAAGGGTTATAGGTTAAAATATAGCCCCTCTCGAAACATTTTGAAATGTCCCTTTACTGATTTCATATGATATTTCAAGCCTCTAATCAGATCTTTAAGATCAAACAACCAATCTTTCAAAGATCCACCAATTTCTCAATAAACCCCAAATCGGGTATGCCGAAAATAGTGCCAAAAACTTCACAGCTTCACATATTATCAGTAAATCTAAAAGTGGAAATTTTTATAGAAATTTCAGCAGCATAACAGCCTACAAAATGACATTTTCAGATCTGTATAACATTTACACAACAACTCCCAAACAGAGGATAAAAACAATGCTCATCGGGCTCTCGAAAACAACATAGAATAGCCCGAAAACACCACAAAAACACTACTAATCTATCATAGAAGTATAATAATGACCAAATACATATATTAAGCTCTATTTTAACATCTAAAAGTCTTAAATACAGTAGAAACCCAAACTGATATGAAATACTCAACCGGAAACACCAAACTCTTATAAAAAACACACCCGAAAAACCACAAATCTGCACTGTTCAGCACAAAGGAAAACTCTGCATGAGCATGCACATGGAATAGCTTCAAACTCCCATCCTTAGCCTTCTTGGAAACCTACAAACTCTTATTCTTGGGTCTCCTTCTCCATAGGTTTGGCAGCCTCTGAAGAATAACAAAGAAATGAGCAAAAATCAAGTTCTGGAATCAGCCCAAAATGCCTCCAAACCCCTTAAAAGAGGGCATAACCCTAACTCACGTCCAAGAGGGGTTAATAAAACATATTTTAATTATAATTTTCATTTATTGGTCCATTAGCTTCAAAATATTATCCCATTTTTTTCAAAACTTCACCTTTTTGGGCCTGCCTGCCTTGGCAAAAATTATTATTTTCAATTATTTGAAAAGGGACATGACAAGTCCTCCCCTCCCAAATATTGCTTGTCCTCAAGCAATGGCTGAATAATAAACCAATAAATCCACTTGGATCCCAAATGTAGTCATGAACTATACTACTATTAATTAACACAGGCTCCTGCAATATCCTCTACAATATAACCAAGAGGAATCCATAATCAAACTGACAATTATAGCTCAACCAAACTCCAAAGTCACAACTTCTACAATTAGAAACCCAAGAGACACAAACTCTTAGAACATCAAAACCCAAGTAAAGTGGAAAAATCAAATTGCCAACATAGTAAATACCATCAACGCATCCCACTGGCCTATACAGAATGTACAATCCAACTCTGCAACAATGGTGAACGCTCCCGAATGAAACTGTACCAAGTATGAAGAATCCACACACTATACGACTCTTGCAGTCAACACAACTCTACAGATCACCAGCCACTATCTCATAACCATAACTCCCATGCACCCCTAATGGTAGAAAGCCATCACAAGATAAATAGTAAGAAATGGAACCTAAACCAAATTTGCCTGCCATCAACTCCTCAACAGAAGGATCAAATGCTAACTGATGTATATACCTTGCAATATAATGTTGATAAAGAAAACCAACCTTAGTCAACAGTTCACCATGAAAAAGTGATACAACCCATTATGACTAATCACCAGCTAAGTCAAGAGATGTCATAGCCAAAGGAGTAGAATCAATAGCAACACCCACTGAAGCATCACTCCAAAACTCCTGCTCTAAGTCATGTATTATCAAGATGTCAACTGCAAAACCTATCGCCATGTCATGCCCATCATGACTCTCATCTTGAGGTGTCAAACTATCCCATAACTGATGATAAGCACTAGGAACTAGAGTACATCCCTGTATCATCATCTCATCAACATGGTCATCAAAGGTAAATTGATGAGCATACCTCACAATGTAATGCCGATAGAATGCGCCAATCTCAGTTAGTGGCTCAGACTGGAATCCAGATGTCACTAACTGCAATCAATCACTAACCAAGTTGGAGCTAACTACTACCTCTAAATACATCACCAAGGGAGTAGTATTACTAGTAGGAACCATGCCAACTGTTAGCTTACCAACATCACACATGGTCTTTGATACAACATCTCTAGTCTCCGTGCCTTTAGTACTAGAGGTCACCACCATGTTAGGCATACCACAACAATCTGTTGTAGCACCCAACTCAACTGAACCTGACTCTAGTGGGGATGAACCAAATATGCCAATGTTAGTATCAAGGATGGATGCATCCCCATCTCCACTATCTTTGAAAATCTCAACCATGGACATCCTCAAATCACCGGACACCACAGCTTGTGACTGTATAGAGTCTAGTAAAGACTGTAGTTGCTCTAACTCCATGGTCACCTTAGCCAAATGACATTGTGACTCCTTGAAAGCCAACTGTGTACTCTCAAGAATCTCAGAAGTCACCTCAAGCTACTGAGTAAGCTCAATCGCCTCATCTTCCTTGGCCAACAATGCATTGTATGTTGTATTACCCCACTCCATAAGATAATCTCTATCGGCTACCAACTGCATATAATCCTGTCTCAAAATCTGGATAGCCTCCCATAAAGAGTGGAACTCTCTGTCAAGGAAAGATAACTGCCTCCCTGCTCATCACTAGTAGGAGAACCCCATCCATAAACTGCTAAAAATTGACGAGCAACATCGAAATGTTGGCAAGTGATAGCAATGTCTCGCTTACTAACTCTCAACTGACTAGACACATGATGACACTTGCTAGACTATATCTTACAAACCTCCTCTGATGCACTGTCTAAAGGAGCATCCTCAAGGTTACTGTTCTCTAGAGTATTACCATCCATATCATGTGAATCAACTCCAAAGCTCATATCAACATACATAGTATCAAAAACTATAGCACTACTATCCAAATCCTTTGTACCAAAAGAAACCACCAAGGAAACTAAGTCTTCAAAACTACCCATTGCATCCTCTTGGATGTCATCAATGCCAATATGATCTTGGGACTCATCTGTACACACTGCCAAATATGAAAGATCATCAACACATTCCAGAAAGTATGGTCGACTGGATATATGAACAAAGCCCAACACTGGTGTATAAAAACTAATACCAGCATCGGACAAGCTATTGGCACAAGAAAAGACAACACCGTGCAATCTGCTAATCAAATCCATGATAGCACCCAAACAATCACTACTACCAAAAGGTGTTAAAGATTTCTAGTCAACTGAATCCCAAACGCCAATATAACAATCTCAAGTCCATATCTGTAAACTATAATCAGCCGGTAACTCAAGCAAACTCCTCACCTGAGTAATATGACCAATACCAACTAAATCCACATACCTGTTTGGCATTGTCCCTATATCCTGGATGTAAATGCAAGATGAACTCGCAACATTATCAAAGACCACATATGATCTACCATTCATAGAAAGCTGAGTATCAAGAGTGCAAGATGAAACTAAACTCAACTCCATGCCATGCTTATCCCCATGTCTCTCCCAGTCTTGTAACACCAATGGAGTATTCACCAAAGAAACTCGAGTGTCCTCAAGCTCATGAGAAAGCCTATCAACTTCCTCCTCCTTCCTCCTCAAGGCATCTGAATAGTCTCCAACAAGGCTAAGAAGATGGTCACGATCTGATAGAAGATGTAAATAACTCAACTTCATCATTCTCATTCCTTCCCTAATCACTTGTAAGTCAACACATGAATACTTTGCCTGAACTCCCTTATGTCTACCCTGTAACTAAATCATCTGAATGTGATCCTCTCTCATATCCTGCATCCTATCATGATGAGATAATGAAGTCACAATACTATCTTTGTTCACCTTTAGCTGGCTAGACAAATCATGTGAAGTACTACTTGCCTCAACATCATGTGATGAAGCATCTAACTGTGCCTGGTACTCTTTCTCAAAAAAGTCATGAATGATCAATGTCTGCTCATCTCTACTAGGTATCTCACCATCATGCACAAAAACATCCTCATAATCATCATCTAAACCCACTACCTCCTACAACAGAGTAAAATCTGAGACCTCTGCCTGGCTATAAGCTAGTTTCTCAAACTCCTCATGCAAATTCTTGGTAATTGTGTCATCTACCCTGTGAGAAAATCTGCCAAATAGAAATCTAATCAACTTATCCACCTTAGCTAGGTTGAACAACATTTCATTCATCATACGATGGTGCTCAACCAACTGTTCAGACATGTCATGGCTTATTTTCCTAAGTTTATCTCGAATGTCTAAATAACCATCCTTTCTACTGTTCTGACTCTAAATATCAATTGCCCAAGATTGTGTCCTCTGAGACTCTGTACTATACCTGTCCATTCTGGATAAAGTAGAGTGTAACCCCAATAGGTTATAACTTCTTCAAACACAAAGAACTAACATGCAAATGATTAGAAACAACATGCAACCATAGATTTTGACATGCAACTGATTAGAAACAACATGCAACCACCAAATTCACCAAGAACTAACATGAAAATGATTAGAAGTAGCCTACAACCATAGATTTTGACATGCAGCTGATTAGAAGCAACATGCAACCACCAAATTCACCAAGAACTAACATGCAAATGATTAGAATTAGCATGCAACCATAAATTTTGACATGCAAACTTCTACAAACCCTCAGGCTAGCACGATCATAGCTCTGATACCACTAAAATGTCCCTTTACTGATTTTATATGATATTTCAAGCCTCTAATCAGATCTTTAAGATCAAACAACCAATCTTTAAAAGATCCACCAATTTCTCAATAAACCCCAAATCGGGTATGCCGGAAATAGTGCCAAAAACTTCATAGCTTCACATATTATTAGTAAATCTGAAAGTGGACATTTTTATAGAAATTTAAGTATCATAATAGCCTACAAAATGAAATTTTCAGATCTATATAACATTTACACAACAGCTCCCAAACGGAGGATAAAGACAATGCTCATCGGGCTCCCGAAAACAACATAGAATAGCTTGGAAACACCACAAAAACACTAATAATCTATCACAGAAGTATAATCATGAAAAAATAAATATATTTAGCTCTATTTTAACATCCAAAAATTTTAAATACAGCAGCAACCCAAACTGATATGAAATACTCAACCGGAAACACCAAACTCTTACAAAAAACACACCCGAAAAACCACAAATCTGCATTGTTCAGCACAAAGGCAAACTCTGCATGAGAATTCACATGGAATGGATTCAAACTCTCATCCTTAGCCTTCTTGGAAACCTACAAACTCCCGTTCTTGGGTCTCCTTCTCCACAGGTTTGGTAGCCTCTGAAGAATAACAAAGAAATGAGCAAAAATCAAGTTATGGAATCAGCCCAAAATGCCTCCAAACCCCTTAAAAGAGGGCATAACCCGAACTCACATCTAAGAGGGGTTAATAAAACATATTTTAATAATAATTTTGATTTATTTGTCCATTAGGATCCAAATATTATCCCCTTTTTTCCGAAACTTCACCTTTTTGGGCTTGCCTACCTTGGCAAAAATTATTATTTTTAATTATTTGAAAAGGGACATGACACATTGTAACCAACCAAATGTGTCCCTAGGGGTTCTAGGACCCTTACGGACATACATTGTCGTGAAATGCATCAAGAGAGGTGTTAGGTTAACCTATGACCCTTGTCGATGCATTAGAACCAACCACATGTGTCTTTAGGTTTACTAGGGCCCCTACAGACATAGGTTGTCATGAAATGCATTGAGAGGGGTCATAGGTTAACCTATGACCCCTTTTCATGCATTAGAATTAACCACCTTCGTTCGTAGGGGTCCTAAGGCCCCTAGGGACATATATTGTCATGAAATGTATTGTGAGGGGTCATAGGTTAACCTATGACCTATCTTAATGCATTGGAACCAACCACATGCATCCATAGAGGTCATAGGGCCCTTAGGGACATACATTGTCATGAAATGCATCGAGAAGGGTCATAGGTTACCTCTCTCAACTCATTAGAACTGACCAAATGTGTCCCTAGGGGTTCTAGGGCCCTTAGTGACATACATTGTCACGAAATGCATCGAGAGGGTTCATAGATTAATGTATGACCCCTTTCGATGCATTAGAACCAACCACATGTGTTCCTAGGGGTCATAGGGCCCCTAGGGACATAGGTTATCATGAAATGCATAAAGAGGTGTCATAGGTTAACCTATGACCCCTCTCGATGCATTGGAACCAACCAAATGTGTCCCTAGAGGTTCTTGGGCCCCTATTGACATACAATGTTATGAAATGTGTTGAGAGGGGTCACAGGTTAACCAATGACTCCTCTCAACACACTAGAACCAACCATATGCATCCCTAGGGGTCCTAGGGCCCCTAAGGACATACATTGTTGTGAAATGCATCGAGAGGGGTTATAGGTTAACCTATAACCCCTCTCGATGTATTAGAACCAACAAAATGCATCCCTAGGGTTCCTAAGGTCCCTAGGAATATACGTTGTCATCAAATGCATTGAGAGGGGTCGTAGGTTAACATGTGATGCCTCTCAATGCATTACAACCAACCACATGAATCCCTTGGGCCCCTAAGGGCCCTAGGGACATACATTGTTATGAAATTCATTGAGAGGGGTCATAGATTAAGCTATGACCTCTCTCGATACATTGTAACCAACCACAAGTATCCTTATTGGTCTAATGGCCCCTAGGGACATACGTTGTCATGAAATGCATCTACAAGGATCATAGGTTAACCTATGTACCTCTCGACACATTTGAAAGAACTAGATGCATTTGTAGGGGTCCTAAGGCCCATAGGAACATCCATTATCATGAAATGCATCAAGAGGGAACACAGGTTAACCTATGACCCCTATCGATGCATTATAACCAACCAGATGCATCCCTAAGGGTTGTAAGGCCCATATGAACATACATTCTCATGAAATTCCTTGAGAAGGATCATAGGTCAACCTATAATTGCTCTCGATGCATTGGAGCCAACAAAATGGACCTTTAGGGACATAGGTTGTCATGAAATGCATTGAGAGTGATCATAGGTTAATTTATGACCCCTTTTTACACATTACAACCAACTACATGCATCCCTAGTGGTCCTAAGGCCCCTATAGACATACATTGTCATGAAATACATTAAGAGGGGTCATAGGTTAACACATGACCACTCCCAACATATTAGAAGCAACCATATGAGTCCCTAGAGGCCCTAGGGACCCTAAGGACATACATTATCGTGAAATGCATCGAGAGAGGTCATAGATTTACCTATAACCCTACTCATCACATTAGAACCAACTCCATGCATAGATTTACATATAACCCTACTCATCACATTATCATGAAATGCATCGAGAGAGGTCATAGATTTACCTATAACCCTACTCATCACATTAGAACCAACTCCATGCTTTCCTAGTGGTCCAAGGGCCCCTACGGACATATGTTATCATAAAATGCATCAAGAAGGGTCATAGGTTAACCTATGACCACTCCTGATAGATTGGAACCAACCAGATGCATGCCTAGGGTCCCTAGGGCCCCTAGGGACATATGTTGTCATGAAATATGTTGAAAGGTGTCATAGGTTAACCTATGACTCCTTGTGATGCATTAGAACCAACCACATGTGTCCGTAGGTGTCCTCTAGCCTCTAGGAACATACATTGTCATGAAATGTGTTGAGAGGGGTCATAGGTTAACCTATGACCCCTCTTAACACATTAGAACCAAGTACATGCATCCTTAGGGGTCCTATGGTCCCTATTGACATACGTTTTCATGAAATGTGCTGAGAGGGGTCATAAGTTAATGCATTATAACTAACCACATGTGTCCCTAGGGGTCCTATGGCCCTGAGGGACATATGTTTTTGTGGAATGCATCGAGTGGGGTCATAGGTTAACCCATAGGCCCTCTTGATGCATTAAAACCAACCACATGCATTCTTAGGGGTTGTATTGCCCCTAGGGACATACATTGTCGTGAAATGTGTCGAGAGGGGTTATAGGTTAACATATGACCCTTTTCAGCACATTGAAACTAGCCACATGCATCTCTAGGGGTTCTAGGGCCCCTAGGGACATACGTTGTCATCAAATGCCTTGAGACGGGCTATAGGTTAACCTATGACCCCTCTCAACACATGAGGACAAACCAAATGCATCCCTAGCGGTCCTAGGGCCCCTAGGGACATACATTATTATGATATGTATCGAGAGAGGTCATAGGTTAACCTATGATCCCTCTCTAAAACTTTGAACCATCCACATGTCTCCCTAAGTGTCATAAGTTAACCTATGACTCCTCTTGATGCACTAGAACCAACCACATCCATCCATAGGGGTCCTAGGGCCCCTATAGACATACATTGTTGTGAAATGCATTGAGAGTGGTCATAGGTTAACCTATGAGCCCTTTGGATGCATTAGAACCAACCACTTCCATTGGTATGGGTCTTATGGCCCATAAGGACATACATTGTCATGAAATTCATCAAGAGAGGTCAAATTTTAAGCTATGACCCCTCTCGATGCATTGGAACTAACCACATGCATCCTTAGGGGTCCTATGGCTCCTAGGGACATATGTTGTCATGAAATGCATTCAGAGGAGACATAGGTTAACCTTTGATCCCTCTTGACCCATTGGAACCAATTGCATGCATCCCTAGAGGTCCTAGGGCCCTTAGAGACATGTTATCATTGAATGTGTTGAGATGGATCATAGGTTATCCTATGATGAATCTTGACACATTAGAACTAACCACATGTACTACTATGGGTCCTAGGGCCCCTAAGGGCATACATTGTTGTGAAATTCATCGAGAGTGGTCATATCTTAAAGGTTAGGTTTATCGATGACTCCTCTCAACGCATTGCTTAAAAACCTATGTCCATAGGGGCCCTAGGACCCTTAGGAATGCATTTTCCTCTTAATGCATTGGAAACAACCAAATGCATCTATAGGTGTCCTAGGGCCCCTAGGGACATACGTTGTCATAAAATGTGTTGAGAAGGGTCCTAGGTCAACCTATGACCCATTTCGACACATTAGAACCAACTCCATGCATCTGTAGGGGTCATACGGGCCCTAGGGACATACGTTGTCATGAAATGTGTTTAGAGGGGTCATAGGTTAAATTATAACCCCTCTCGACACATTGGAACCAACGACATGTGTCCCTAGGGGTCCTAGGGCCCCTAGGGACATACTTTGTCATAAAATATGTCAAGAGGGGTCTCAAGTTAACCTATGACCCTTATCAATGCATTTGAACCAACCACATGTGTCCTAGGGGTCCAATGACCCTAACGAACATATTTTATTATGAAATGCATTAAGAGGGGTCATAGGTTAACCTATGACTCCTCTCAATTCATTAGAACTAACCACATTCATCCCTAGGGATCCTATGGCCGCTAGCGACATACATTATCATGAAATATATCACTAGGGGTCATAGGTTAACCTATGACACCTCTCAACCCAATGGAACCAACCACATTTGTCCCTAGGTGTCCTAGTGCCCCTATGGACATATTTTCTCATGAAATACATTGACATGGGTAATTAGTTACCCTATGAACCCTCTCAACATATTGAAACCAACCACATGCATCCCTAGGGGTCCTAGGGCCCCTAGTGACATATGTTGTTGTGAAATATGTGAAGATGGGTCATAAGTTAACCTATGACACCTCTCGACATATTATAACCAACCAAATGTGTCCTTAGGGGTCCTAAGGCCCCTAGGGACATACGTTGTCATAAAATGCATTGAGAGGTGTCATAGGTTAACCTATGACCCCTCTCAATCTATTGGAACCAACCAAATGTGTCACTAGGGGTCCTAGGGCCCCTAGGGACATACAGTGTCATAAAATGTATCAAGAGGGGTCATGCGATAATCTATGACCCCTCTCAAGGCATTAAAACTAACCACATGTGTCCCTAGGGGTTGTATGGCCCCTAGGGACATATAATGCCATGAAATGCCTCACAAAGGGTTATAGGTTAACCTATGAACTCTTTCATTGCATTGGAACCAAAAAATCGTATCCCTAGGGGTCCTAGGACCCATAGGGACATACATTATCATGAAATGCATAGAAAGGGCTCACAGATTAACCTCTTACCCCTCTCGATGCATTACAACCAACCACATGCATCTTTAGGGGTCCTAGGGCACCTAGGGACATAGGTTGTCATGAAATCCATCGAGAGCCTATGACCCCTCTTGATGCATTAGAACAAACCACATACATCCCTAGGGATCCTACTACCCCTAAGTACATATGTTGTCATGAAATGCATGGAGAGAGGTCATAGGTTAACCTATGACCCCTCTTGATACATTGGAACCAACCAAATGCATTGCAAGGGGTTCTAAGGCCCTTATGGACATAGGTTGTCATAAAATGCATTAAAATAGGTCATATGTTAACCTGTGACTCCTCTCGATGTATTGAAACAAACCACATGTATCCCTAGGGGTCCCAGAGCCCCTGGGGACATATATTCTCATAAAATGCATCTAGAAGGGTCATAGGTTAACATATGACCTCTCTCGATGCATTGAAACCAACCAACTGTGTCCTTAGGTGTCCTAAGGCCCCTAGAGACATACATTGCCATGAAATGCATTGAGAGGGGTCATAGGTTATCTTATGACCCTTCTCAATGCATTTAAACCAACGACATGCATCCTTAGGTGTACTACAACACCTAGGGACATATATTATCAGGACCCCTCTCAACACATTAGAACCAACCACATGCATCCCTAGAGGTCATAGCGCCCCTAAGAATAGATTTTGTAATGAAATGTGTCGAGAGGGGTCATAGGTTAACCTATGATCACTCTCAATGCATTAGAACCAACCACATGCATCGCTATGGTTCATAAGGCCCCTAGGAACATACATTGTCATGAAATGCCTTGAGAAGGGTTAACCTATGACCCCTCTCGATGCATTGGAACCAACCAAATGCATCCCTAGGGGTCCTAGGGCCCTTAGGGACATACATTGTCATGAAATGTGTCGAGAGGGGTCATAGGTTCACGTATGACCCCTTCCGACACATTACAACCAACCACATGTGTCTTAAGGGTCCTAAGGCCCTTAGTGACATAGGTTGTCATGAAATGCATCGAGAGGGGTCATAGGTTGACCTATGATCCCTCTCAATTCATTAGAACCAACCACATGCATCCCTAGGGGTCCTAGGGTGCGTAAGCATATACATTGTCATTAAATGCATCAAGAGGGGTCATAGGTGAACCTATGACACCTCTCAATGCATTCAAACCAACCAAATGAGTCCCTATGGGTCCTAAGGCCCCTATAGACATACGTTGTCATGAAATGCATCAAGAGGGGACATAGGTTAACATATGACCCCTCTTGATGCATTAGAACTAACCACATGCATCGGTTGGGGCCATGGGAACCCTAGGGACATGCGTTATAGTGAAATTCATCAAAAAGGGTTATAGAATAACCTATGACTTCTCTCGATGCATTAGAGAAAACCCCATGCATCCCTAGGGACATATGTTGTTATGAAATGCATTGATAGGGGTCATAGGTTAACCTATGACCCCTCTTGATTCATTGGAGCCAACCACATGCATCCCTAGGGGTCCTAAGGCCCCTATGGACATATGTTGTCATGAAATGCATCGATTGGGGTCATAGGTTAACCTATAACCCCTCTCAACCCATTAGAACCAACCACATTCATCCCTAGCAGCCCTAGAGCCCCTAGGGACATACATTGTCATGAAATACGTCAGGAGGGGTCGTAGGTTAACCTATGACCCCTCTTGATGCATTAGAACCAATCACATGTGTCCCTAGGGGTGCTAAGGCCCCTAGGGACATATTTTGTCGTGAAATGTTTTGACAAGTGTATTAGGTTACCCTATGACGCCTCTCAAGCATTAGAACTAGACACACATTATCATGAAGTGTGTCGAGAGGGGTCATAGGTTAAACTATGACCCCGCTCGATACATTATGTTGTCATGAAATGCATTGAGAGGGGTCATAGGTTAACCTATCACCCATCATGATGCATTGGAATCAACCACATGGGTACGTAGGGGTCATAGGTTAATTGTTTGGTGATAGGACCCTTAGTGATACATGTCATTGGTTTCAATGCATTGAACAGGGTCACAGGTTAACCTATGAATGCTCTCAATACATTTCATGACAATGTGTCTCCCTACAACCCTAGGGATGCATGTGGTTGGTTTCAATGCATTAAGAGGGTCGATGTATTATGTTGTCACGAAATGCATTGAGAGGGGTCATAGGTTAACCTATCACCCCTATTGATGTATTGGAATCAATGACATATGTCTGTAGTAGTCGTAGGGGTCACAGGTTAACCATTTGGCAATAGGACCCCTAGGGATGCATGTGGTTGGTTCTAATGCATTGAAAGGGGTCATAGATTAACCTATGATTGCTCTCAATATATTTCATGAGAATGTGTCTCCCTACGGGCCCTACGACCCTAGGGATGCATGTGGTTGGTTTCAATGTTTTGAGAGGGGTCATAGATTAAACTATGACCCCTCTTGACACATCTCATAAAAATGTATATCTCCAAGGCCCTACAACCCCTATAGACACATGGGGTTGATTCTAATGCATTGAGAGGGGTGATAGGCTAACCTATGACCCCTCTTGACCCATAAGAACCAACCACATGCATCACTAGTGATCCTAGGGCACCTAGGGACTTATGTTGTTGTGAAATGCATCAAAATTAGTCATAGGTTAACCTATGACCCATCTTGATGCATTACAAACAACCACTTGCATCCCTAGGGGTCCTATGGCCCATAAGGACATACATTATTATTAGATATGTGGATAGGGGTCAAATTTTAACCTATGGCCCCTCTTTGCACATTAGGACCAACCACATGCGTCCTTATGTGTCCTATGGACCCTAGGGACATATGTTGTCATAAAATGCATGAAGAGGGGTCATAGGTTAACCATTGACATCTCTTGACCCACTGGTACCAACCATATGCATCCCTAGGGGTCCAAGGGCCCTTAGGGACATACGTTGTCATGAAATGTGTCGAGAAGGGTCATAGGTTAATGTATGACCCCTCTCGACACATTGGAACCAACCAAATGCATCTGTAGGTGTACTAGAACCCCTAGGGACATATGTTGTTATGAAATGTGTTGACAGGGGTCATAGGTTAATGTATGATCCCTTTCCATGCATTAAAACCAGCCACATGCATCCCTAGGGGTCGTAGGGGTCATAAGTTAATCATTGGAGCCATAAGACCCTTAGGAATGCATGTGGTTGGTTCCAATGCATCAAAAGGGGTCATAGGTTAACCTATAACCCCTCTTGATCATTTTCAATAGACCACATGTGTTCCTAGGGGTGCTAGGGCCCCTAAGGACATACGTTGTCATGAAATGGGTCGAGAGTGGTCATAGTTTAACCTATGACCCCTCCCAATGCATTAGAACAAACCACTTGCGTCCCTAGGTGTCCTATGGCCAATAGGGACACACATTGTTGTGATATACGTTAAGAGGGGTCAAATTTTAACCTATGACCCCTCTTGATGCATCAAAACCAACCACATGCATCCTTAGGTGTCCTATGGCGCTTAGGAACATATGTTGTCATAAAATGCATTGAGAGGGATCACAGGTTAGAGGTCATTGGGTTACCTATGTTCCCTCTCGATGCATTGCATGACAACCTATGTCCATAGGGGCCCTAAGACCCCTAGGGATGCCTGTGGTTGGTTCTAGTGCTTCAAGAGGGGTCACAGGTTAACATATAACCCCTCTCAACACATTTCACTTCAACATATGTCCTTAGGAGCTCTAGGACTCCTAGGGACACATTTTCCTCTCGATGCATTGGAACTAACCAAATGTGTCTATAAGGGTTCTAGGGCCCCTTAGGACATACATTATCATGAAATGTGTCTAGATGGGTCATAGGTGAACCTATGACCCCTTTTGATGCGTTAAAACTAGCCACATGCATACCTAGGGGTCTTAGGGCCCCTAGGGACATAGGTTGTTATGAAATGTGTCGAGAAGTGTCATAGGTTAACATTTGACCTCTCTTGACTTATTAGAACCCAAAAAATGTGTCCTTACCTTTCCTAAGGCCCCTAGAGACATATGTTGTCATGAAATGCATTGACAAGGATCATAGGTTAACATATGACCCCTCTTGATGCATTATAACTAATTGCATGCATCCCTATGGGCCCTATGGCCATTAGAGAGATACATTGTTGTGAAATGGGTCAAGAGGGGTCATAGGTTAACCTATGACCCCTCTCAATGCATTAGAAAAAACCTCATGAGTCCCTAGGAGTCCTATGGCCACTACCGATATACATTGTCATGAAATGTATCAAAAGGGGTCATAGGTTAACCTATGACCCCTCTCAACCCATTGGCACCAACCACATGCGTCCCTAGGGGTCATATGGCCCCTAGTGACATATGTTGTCATGAAATGTGTCAAGAGGGCTCATAGGTTAACCTATTACCCCTCTCAACCCATTGGAACCAACCACATACGTTGTCATGAAATACTTTGAAATGGGTCATAAATTAACATATGACCCTCTCGATGCATTGAAACCAACCACATTAGTTCCTAGGGGTCCTAGGGACCCTAGTGAGATATGTTATTGTGAAATATAAGGAGAGGGGTCATGGGTTAACCTATGACACCTCTTGACGCATTAGAACCAACCACATATTTTCCTTGGGGTCCTAAGGCCCTTAGGGACATACGTGTGGTTTCAATGTGTCAAGAGACATCATAGGTTAACCTATGATCCCTCTCGACACATTGAAACCAAACATATGAAACCCTAGGCATCGTATGACCCCTAGAGACATACAATGTCATGAAATGCCTCGAGAAGGGTCATAGGTTAACCTATGATGATTCTCGACATATTACAACAAACCACATGCATCTTTAAGGGTCCTAGGGGCCCTAGGGACATAGATTTTCATGAAATGCATTGAGAGGGGTCATAGGTTAACTTATGAGCCCTCTCAATGCATCGCAACCAACCACATGTGTTCTTAGAGGTCCTAGGGGCCCAAGGGACATAGGTTGTCATGAAATGCATTGATGCATTAGAGCCAACTACATGGGTCTATAGGGGTTCTAGGGCCTTTTGATACACTAGAACTAAACACATGTGTCCCTAGGGGTCCTAGGGCCCCTGAGGACATAAGTTGTCATGAAATGCATCAAAAGGGGTCATAGGTTAACATATGACCTCTCTCGATGCATTGGAACCAACCAAATGTGTCCTTAGGTGTCTGAAGGCCCCTAGAGACATACATTTCCATGAAATGCATCAAGAGGGGTCATAGCTTAAACTATGACCCCTCTTGATGCATTAGAATAAAAAACATGTGTCCCTAGGGGCCCTATAACCCTTCGAGACATACATTGTTGTGAAATGCATCGAGAGGGGTCATAGGTTAACCTATTACCCTTCTCAACCCATTAGAACCAACCAAATGCATCACTAGGGGTAATAGGGGCCCTAGGGACATATGCCATGAAATGTGTTGAGAGGGGTCATAGGTCAAATTATGACCCCTATCAATGCATTAGACCAACCACGTGCATTTGTAGGTGTCCTAGGGCTACTAGGGACATATGTTATCGTGAAATACATCGAGAAGTGTCATAGTTTAACTCATGACCCTTCTTGATGCATTTGAACCAAACACATGTGTCCCTAGGGGTCATCTTCCCCCTCTGATGTGGTTGGTTCCAAGGCATCAAGAGGGGTCATAGGTTAACCTATGACACCTCTTGATGCATCTTATGACAACATATGTCCCTAGGGGCCCTACAATCCCTAGGGATGCATGAGGTTGGTTCTAATTCATCGAGAGGGGTCATAGGTTAACATATGATGCCTCGCAATACATTTCACAACAACATATGTCCCTAGGGGCCCCAGGGCCCCTAGGGATGCATTTGGTTGATTCTAATGCATTGAGAGGTGTCATATGTTAACCTATGACATCTCTTAGAATTAGAACCAACTCCATGCGTCCCTAGGGGTTGTAGGGCCCTTAGGGACATATGTTGTCATAAAATGCATAGAGAGGGGTCCCTAGTGACATACATTATCCTAAAATGTATCATGAACCTATGACCCCTCTTGCCACACTACAACCAACCACATGTGTTACTACGGGTCATAGGGACCCTAGCAACATAGGTTGTCATGAAATACATTCAGCTAGAGTCATTGCATGACAACCTATGTCACTAGGGGCCCTAGGAGCCCTAGGGAAGCATGTCGTTGGTTATAGTGTGACACATTTCATAATAACATATGCCCTTAGTGGCCCTAGGACCCCTAGGGATGCATTTCCTCTCGATGCATTGAAACTAACCAAATACATCTAGAGGGGTCCTAGGGCCCCTTGGGACATACATTTTTGTGAAATGTCTCGTGAAGTGTTATAGGTTAACCTATGACCAATTTTGATGCACTAGAACCAATCACATGCATCCTAGGGGTCTAAGGGCCCCTAGGGACATAGGTTGTCATTAAATGCATTGAGAGGGGTCATAGGTTAAACTATGACCTCTCTCAATGTATTGGAACCAACCAAATGTGCCCTTAGGTGTCCTAAGGCCCCTAGAGACATACATTATCATGAAATGCATTGAGAGGGGTCATAGATTAACATATGAGCCCTCTCGACATATTAGAACCATCTGCATGTGTCCCTAGAAACCCTATGGCCCTTACAAACATATGTTATCGTGAAATGCATCGAGAGGAGTCATAGGTTAACCTATGACTGCTCTTAATGCATTAGAACCAACCTAATGCATCCTTAGGGTTACTATGGCCCCTAGGGACATACAGTGTTGTGAAATGTTTTAAGAGGGGTCAAAGGTTGACTTGTAACCCCTCTTGACACACTAGAACTAACCACATACATCTCTAGTGGTCCTAGAGCTCTTAGGGACATAGGTTGTCATGAAATGCATCTAGAGGGGTCACAGGTTAACGTATGACCCCTCTCAATGCATTGGAACCAACCAAATGTGTCTCGAGGGGTCCTAAGGCCCCTAGGGACATACGTTGTCATGAAATACATCGAGAGGGGTCATAGGTTAAAATGTGATGCATCTCAATGCATTGCAACCAACCATATGCGTTCATAGGGGCCCAGGGCCCATAGGGACATATGTTGTCATTAAATGCGATGAGAGGGGTCATAGTTTAACCTATGTACCCCATTGATGGATTAGAATCAACCCCATCTATGCCTAGGGGTCGTAGGCACCCTAAGGACACACATTGTCATGAAATGCATCGAGTGTGATCATAGGTTAACCTATGACCCCTCTTGATGCATTGAAACCAAACACATGTTTCTTTAGGGTCCTAGGCCATCTAGGGGCACATATTGTCATCAAGTGCAACTAGTGCAATCATAGGTTAACCTATGACCCCTTTCAATGCATTAGAAAAAACCACATGCATCCTTAGGGGTCCTATGGCCACTAGAAACATATGTTGTCATGAAATGGGCAGAGAACCCTCTTGACGCATTGGAACCAACCACATGCGACCCTAGGCATCCTATGGCCCCTAGGGACATTCGCTATCGTGAAATACGTTGAAAGGGATCATAAGATAACATATGACCCCTCTTGACACATTGGAACCAACCACATATGTCCTTAGGGGTCTTAGGGCCCTTAGGGACATATGTTGTCATGAAATGTGTCGAGACAGGTCATCGATTAACCTATGACCCCTCTCTATGCAATGGAACCAACCACATACATCCCTAGGTGTCCTAAGACCCTATGGACATACATTGTCTTGAAATGCATTGAGAGGCCTTAAAGATGTATTACAACCAACCACATGTGTCCCTAGGGGTACTATGGCCCATAGAAATATACATTGTTGTGAAATACATTGAGAGGGGTCAAATTTTAGCCTATAACCCCTCTTGATGGATTGGAACCAACCATGTATCCTTAGGTTTCCTGTGGCCTATGGGATATAATTTGTTATAAAATGCATGGAGAGGGGTCATAGGATAACCTTTAACCCCTCCCAACCCAGTGGAACCAACCACATTCATCACTAGGAGTCATAGGGCCCTTAGATACATAAACTATCATAAAATGCATCAAGATAGGTCATAGGTGAACCTAGGACCGCTCTCGATGTGTTGGAACCAACCACATGCATATTTAGGGGTCCTAGGGCCCCTAGGGACATACATTGTTATGAAATGCATCTAGAGGGGTCATAATTTGTCGACACATTGGAACCAATCACATGCATCCCTAGGGGTCCTAGGTCCCATAAGGGATACGTGGTCTTGAAATGCATTGAGAGGGGTCATAGGCTAACCTATCACCCATCTCAATCCATTAAAAAAAAAACAAAAGCATTCCTAGGGGTCATAGGGCCCCTAAGGACATACATTGTCATGAAATGCATCGATAGGGGTCATAGGTTAACCTATGACCACTCTCGACACATTAGAACCAAATACATATGACCCAAGGGGCCCTAAGGTTAGTAGGACCCCTAAGCATATACATTCTCATGAAATAAATCGAAAAGGGTCATCGGTTAACCTGTGACCACTCTCGATGCATTGGAACAACCAAATCTGCCCGTAGGTGTCCTAGGGCCCCTAAGGACATACATTGTTGTAAAATGCATCGAGAGGGACCCGTCTCAATGCATTGGAACCAACCACATGTGTCCATAGGGGTCCTAGGGTCCTTAGCGACATACTTTGTTGTGAGATGTGCAGAGAGGGGTCATAGTTTAACCTATGACACCTCTCAATGCAATTGAACTAATCACATGAATCCTTAGGGGACCTAAGGCTCTTAGGGACATACATTGTAATGAAATGCATTGAGAGGGGTAACAGGCTAACCTATGTCCCCTAGGGACATAAGTTGTCTTGAAATCCATAATGGTTCTAGGGCCCCTAGGGACATATAGTATTGTGAAATGTGTCAAGAGGGGTCATAGGTTAACCTGTAACCTCTATTGACACAATAGAACCAACTACATGAGCCCCTAATGGTCCTAGGGTCCTAGGGACATAAGTTGTTACGAAATGCATCATGAAAGGTCATAGATTAACCTATGACCTGTCTTGATGCATTGGGACCAACCAAATGTGTCACAAGGGGTCCTAAGGCCCTTAGGGACATATGTTGTCATGAAAATGTGTTTAGAGGGGACATAGGTTAACATGTGATGTATCTTGATGCATTATAACGAACCACATGCATCCATAGTGGCCCTAGGGCCCCTAGGGACGTATGTTGTTATGAAATGTGACGAGAGGGGTCATAGGTTAACCTATGACCCCTCTTGACCCATTAGAATCAACCCCATGCATCCCTAAGGGTTGTAGGGCACCTAGCAACATAAATTGTCATGGAATGGGTCAAGAGAGATCATAAGTTAACCTATGACCCCTCTCAATGCATTGAAACCAATAACATGCATCCCTAGGGTCCTAGGGCCCCTAGGGGCACATGTTGTTCTAAAATGCATCGAGAGTGATAATAGGTTATCCTATGACCCCTCTTAATGCTTAAGAACCAATCACATGCATTCCTAGGGGTCCAATGGCCCCTAGGGACATACATTGTCATGAAAAGCATCAAGAATGGTCATAGGTTATCCTATGATCTCTCTCCACACATTGGAACCAACCACATTCATATCTATGGGTCATATGGCCCTTAGGGAGATTCATTATCGTAAAATGTGTCGAGAGGGTCTTGACACATTAGAACTAGCCACATGTGTCACTATGTGTCCTAGGACTCCTAGGGACATATGTTGTCATGAAATGTGTCAAGACAGGTAATCGGTTAACCTATTACCCCTCTTGATGCATTGGAACCAACCACATGCATCCCTAGGGTTCCTAAGGCCGCAATGGACATATGTTGTTGTGAAATTCATGGAGATGGGACATATGTTAACCTTTGACCCCTCTCAACCCATTAGAACCAACCACATGCATCCCTAGGGGCCCTAGAGTCCCTGGGGACATACATTGTTGTGAAATGGGTCAAGACAGGTCATAGGTTAACCTATGACTCCTCTCGACACATTAAAACTAGCCATATTCATCCTTAGGGGTCCTAGGGCCCCTAGGGACATACATTGTCATGCAATGCATTGGGAGGCATCATAGGTTAACTTATGACCCATCCCGATGCATTGGAACCAAACACATGCATCCATAGGGGTCTTAAGGCCCATAGGGGGATACTTTGTCATGAAATGCATTGAGAGGATTCATAGGTTAACCTATGACCCCTCTTGATGCATTAGAACAAACCACATGCATTCCTAGGGTTCCTAGGGTCCTCTAAGGACATAAGCTTTTGTCAAATGCATCGAGAGAGGTTATATGTTAACCTATAACCCCTCTCGATGCATTGGAACTAACCAAATGCATTCCTAGGTGTCCTAGAGCCCCTAGTGACATATGTTTCCATGAAATACATTAAGAGGGGTGATAGGTTAACCTATGACACCTTTTGATGCATTAGAGCCAACCACATGCATCCATAGGGGTCCTAAGGCCCCTAGAAAAATACATTGTCATGAAAAGAGTCGACTGGGGTCACTGGTTAACCCATTGGAACCAACCACATGTGTCACTAGGGGTCCTAGGGATCCTAGGGACATATGTTGTCATGAAATGCATCGAGACGGGTCATTGGTTAACCTGTTAGCCCTCTCAATGCATTGGAACCAACCACATGCATCCTTAGGGGTCCTAAGGCTGCTATGGATATATGTTGTCATGAAATGCATGAAGAGGAGCCATAGGCTAACCTTTGAAACCCCTTGACCCATTAGGACCAAAAACATGCATCCCAAGGGGCCCTACAGTGCCTAGGGACATACATTATCGTTAAATGCATTGAGTGGGGTCATAGGTTAACTTATGACCCCTCTTGAAGCATTAAAACTAACAAATGTATCCTTAGGGGTCCTAAGGCCCCTAGGGACATACATTTTCATCAAATGCATTGACCTATGATTGATCTCGATGCATTGGAAAAAACCACATGCATCCATCGGGGTCTTAGGGCCTATAGGGGGATACTTTGTCATGAAATGCATCAAGAGGATTCATAGGTTAACCTATGAGCCCTCTCAATGCATTAGAACAAACCACATGAGCTCCTAGGGTTCCTAGGGCCCCTAGGGACATACGTTGTTGTCAAATGTGTTAAGAGGGGTCCTAGGTTGACCTATGATCCTTCTCGATACATTGGAACCAACCACATGCATTCCTAGGGGACGAAGGGCCCCTAGTGACATACATTGCCATGAAATGTGTTGAGAGGGGTGATAGTTTAACCTATGACACCTCTTGATGCATTAAGCCAACCACATGCATCCATAGGGGTCCTAAGGCCCCTAGGGACATACGTTATCATGAAAAGTGTTGAGAGGTGTCATTGGTTAACCTATTAACCCTAACAATGCATTGGAACCAACCACATGTGTCCTTAGGTTTCTTATGGCCCCTATGGACATAAAATGACATCAAATACATCGAGAGGGGTCATAGGTAAACCTATGACCCCTCTTGATTCATTAGAACCAACTAAATGTGTCCCTAGCTGTCCTAAGGCCCCTATAGACATACATTGTCATGAAATGTATTTAGAGAGGTCTCGAGTTAACTTATGACCCCCCTTGATGCATTTGAACCAATCACATGCATCCCTAGGGGTCCTAGGGCCACTAGGGATATACGTTGTCGTGAAATGTTTCGAGAGGGGTCATAGGTTAACCTATGACCCCTTTTAACCCATTAGAAACAACCACATGCATCTCTTGGTGTCCTAGGGCCCCTAGGGAAATATATTGTCATGAAATATGTTGACACGAGTGACCCCTCTCAATGCATTGTCCTGGGGTCCTAGGGGCCCTAGTGACATATGCATTACAACTAACTACATTTTTCTTTAGGTGTCCTAGGGTCCCTAGGGACATGGGTTGTCATGAAATGCATCGAGAGGGGTCATAAGTTAACATGTGACCCCTTTCAATGCATTAGAACTAATGACATGTGTCCCTAGGGTTTCTAGGAACCCTATGGACATACATTGTCATGAAATGCATCGAGAGGGGTGATAAGTTAAAGTATGACCCCTCTCAATGTATTGAAACCAACCACATATGTCCCTAGGGTCCTAGGGCCCTTAAGGACACACGTTGTCACGAAATGCTTCAAGATTGATCATAGATTAATCTATGACCTCTCTTGATGTATTAGAACCAACCACATGCATCCCTTGGGATCCTATGGCCCCTAGGGACATAGGTTGTCGTAAAATGCATTGAGAGGGGTCATTTGTTAACCTATCACCCTCTTGACACATTGGAACTAACCACATGGATCCCTAGGGGTTCTATGGCCCCTAGGGACATTCATTGTTTTGAAATACATCGAGTCAGGTCACAGTTTAACCTATGAAGCCTATCCATGCACTGGAACCAAAAATGTGTCCTTAGGGGTCCTAGGGCCCACAGGGAGATATGTTGTCATGAAATGTGTCAAGAGGGGTCATAGTTTAACCTATGAACCCTCTTAACACATTAAAACCAATTACATGCTTCGTTAGGGGTCCTAAGGCCCCTAGAGACATATGTTATAATGAAATGCATCAAGAGTGGTCACAGATTAACGTATGACCCCTCTCAATGCATTGGAACCAACCACATGTTTCCCTAAGGGTCGTAGGGCCCCTAAGGACATATCTTGTTATGTAATGCATCGAAATAGGTCAGAGGTTAACCTATGAGCCCTCTCAATGCATTGGTACCAACCATATCATACCCTAGGGGTCCTAGGGCCCCTAGGGACATACATTGTCATGAAATGCATCAAGATGGGTCATAGGTTAACCTATGACCCATCTTGATGCATTAGAATGAACGACATGCATTTCTAGAGGTCCTAGGGCCCCTAGGGACATATGTTATGTTGAAATGCATCAAGAGGGGTAATAGGTAAACCTATGACACCTCTCGACACATTTGAATGAACCACATGCATATTTGGGTTGTCATAAATTGAGTCAAGAGGGTTCATAGGTTAACCTATGACCCCTCTTCCCCCATTAGAACCAACCACATGCATCTCTAGTATTCCTAGGGCCCCTAGTGACATATGATGTGTCAAAGGTTAACCTGTGACCCCTCTCAATCCATTGAAATGAACCGCATTCATCCTTAGGGGTCTTAGGGCCCCTATTGACATATGTTGTCACGAAATTCATGGAGAGCAGTCATAGGTTAACCTATGACACTTCTCGACTTATTATAACCAATTGCCTGTGTCCCTAGGGGTTCTAAAGCCTCTAGGAACATACGTTGTTACGAATTTTTTTGAGAGGGATCATAAGTTAACCTATGACCCCTCGAGTAGTGTCATAGGTTATCCTATAACACCTCTCGATGCATTAGAACTAACCACGTGGGCTCATAGGGGTCTTAAGGTCCCTAAGAACATACATTGTCATGAAATGTGTCAAGAGGGTTCATAGGTTAACCTATGACCATTCTTGACACATTGGAACCAACTAAATGTATCCTTAGGGGTCCTAAGGCCCCTATGTACATACATTGTCATGAAATGCATTGAGGGGGTTCATAAATTAACATATGACCCCTCTAGATGAATTAGAACCAAATACATGCATACTTATGGGCACTAGGGCCCCTTAGTACATATGCATTTGGTTGGTTTCAATGCATCACAGGTTAATATATGACCCCTCTCAATGCATTGGAAGCAACCACATGTGTTTGTAGGGGTCATAGGACCTCTCAACCCATTAGAACTAACCACATGTGTCACTAGGGTTCCTAGGGCATGTAGGGACATTCATTGTTGTAAAATGCATCGAGACATGTCATAGGTTAACGTATGACCCCTCTCGACACATTGGAACAAACCGCATGCATCCCTAGGGGTCCTAGGGCCCTTATGGAAATACATTGTCATGAAATGCATCAAGAGGGGTCATATGTTGACATATGAGGCCTCTCAATGCAATAGAACCAACAATGTACATCTATAGGGGCCCTATAGCCCATAGGGATATACATTTTTATTAAGTGCATCGAGAGTTGTCATAGGTTAACCTATGACCCCTCTCGACGCATTAGAACCAACCACATGCATCTTTAGGGGTCCTATGGCCCCTAGGAATATACATTGTCATGAAATGCATCGAGAGGTGTCATAGGTTAACCTATGACCCCTCTCGATGCATTGGAACTAACTACATTTGTCCTTAGGGGTCCTAGGGCACCTAAGGACATAGGTTGTGATGAAATGCATCGAGATGGGTCATAGGTTAACCTATGACCCCTCTCAACACATTAGAACCAACTACATGTGTCCCTAGGGGTCCTAGTGCCCCTAAGGACATACATTATCATGAAATGTATCTAGAGAGGTCATAAGTTAACCTATGACACCTCTTGATGCATTGAAACCAACCACATGCATCCCTAGGGTCCTAGGCCCCTAAGGACACATGTTTTCATGAAATGCATCAAGAGTGATCATAGGATAACCTATGACCCCTCTCGATGCATTAGAACCAACCAAATGTGTCCCTAGGGGTCATAGGGCCCTTGAGGACATGCATTGTCATGAAATGCATCAAAAAGGGTTACACGTTAACCTATGACTCCTCTCGGCACATTGGAACCAACCATATCCATCCCTAGGGTTCCTAGGGCCCCTAGGGACACACATTGTCATGAAATGCATTGTGAGAGGTCATACATTAACCTATGTCACCTCTCAATGCATTTGAACCAACCACATGCATCCTTAGGGGTCCTAAGCCACCTAGGGACATACGTTGTAGTGCAATGCATTGAGAGGGGTCATAATTTTACCTATGACCCCTCTTGATGTGTTAGACCCAACCACATGCATCCCTAGGGGTAGTAGGGCCCCTAGAGACATACATTGTCATGAAATTCTTGATGCATTGGAAAGAATCAAATGTGTGTCATGAAATGCATGGAGAGGGGTCATAGTTTAACCTATGACCCCTTTTGATGCATTACAACTAACCACATGCGTGCTTAAGGTTCCTACGGCTCATACGGACATAGGTTGTCATGAAATGCATCGAGAGGGGTCATAGATTAACCGATGATCCCTCTCGATGCATTAGAGCCAACCACATGTGTCCATAGGGGTCCTAAGGCACTTAGGGAAATACATTGTAATGAAATGAGTGAAGAGGGGTCATAATTTTACCTATGAACCCTATCGACACATTGGAACCAACCAAATTCATCTCTAGGTGTCGTAATGCCACTAGGAAATACGTTGTCATGAAATACCTTGAGAAGGGTCGCATGTTAACATATGACCCCTCTCGATGCATTTGAATGAACCAAATGTGTCCCTAGGGGTCTTAGGGATGCTAGGGACCTACATTATCATGAAATGCGTTGAGAGGGGTCATAGTTTAAGCTATGACCCTTTTTGATGCATTACAACCAACCACATGCATCCTTAAGGGTCCTAGAGCCTCCAAGGACATACTTTGTCATGAAAAGCATTGTTAGGAGTCATAGGTTAACATATGACCTCTCTCGACACATTAGAACTAACCAAATGCGTCCCTAGGGGTGATAAGGCCCCCATAGACATACTTTTTTATGAAATGCATTGAGAGGGGTCATAGGTTAACATGCATCCCATCTTGACACATTAGAACCAACCACATGCATCCCTAGGAGCCCAAGGGGCCCTAGGGACATGCATGATCATGAAATGGACCTAGAGGGGTCATAGATTAACCTATAACCTATGACCCCTCTCGATGCATTAGAACCAACCCCATGCATCCATATGGTTCGAGAGGGGTCATAGGTTAACTTGGGGCCCCTAGAGACATACGTTGTCATGAAATGCATCTCTCGACACATTGTAACCAACCACATGCATCCCTAGGGGTCCTAACACCCCTAGCGACATAGGTTATCGTGAAATGAGTCAAGAGAGGTCATAGGTTAACCTATGACCCTTCCTAACCCATTGGAACCAACAACATGCATCCATAGGGGTCCTAGGTCCCCTAGGGACATACGATGTGGTAAAATATGTTGACACAAGTCATAGGTTAACCTATGAGCCCTCTCGACCCAAAGAAACCAACCACATTCATCCCTAGGAGTCCTAGGGCCCCTAGTGACATATGTTGTAATGAAATTCATGGAGAGGGGTCATAGGTTAACCTATGACACCTCTCAAATTATTAGAACCAACCACATGCATCCCTAGGGGTCCTAAAGCCCTTAGGGACATACATTGTTATGAAATGTGTCGAGAGGGGTTATTGGTTAACCTATGACCCCTCTCAATGTGTTGGAACCAGCTACATGCATCTGAAGGGGTCATCTAGCCCGTAGCGAAATACAATTTCATGAAATGCCTCAAAAATTGTCATAGGTTAACCTATGACCCCACCTGACTCATTAGAACCAAGCACATGTGTCCGTAGGGGTCCTAGGGCCCATAAGGACATACATTGTCATGAAATGCATCGAGAGCATTCATAGGTTAACCTATGACCATTCTTGATGCATTAGAACTAACAAAATGCATCCCTAGGGGTCCTAAGGCTCCTATGGACATATGTTGTCATGAAATGCATCAAGAGGTGTTATAAGTTAACATATAACCCCTCTTGATGCATCAAAACCAACTACATGCATACCTATGGGCGCTAGGGCCCCTAGGGTCATACACTATTGTGAAATGCATTGAGAGGGGTCATAGATTAACCTATGACCCCTCTCGATGCTTTACAACTAAACTCATGCATCCCTAAGGGTTGTGGGGCCCCTAGGGATATACGTTGTTGTGAAATGCTTCAGGAGGGATCATATGTTAACCTATGACCCCTCTCGATGCATTTCAAGAAAATTTATGTCCCTTGGGATGAATCTACTTGGTTGTAATGAATCATAGGTTAACATATGAACCATCTCGATGCATTGGAATCAACCACATGCATCCCTAGGGGTGGTCCCTAGGGACATATGTTGTCATGAAATGTATTGAGAGGGGTCATAGGTTATCCTATGACCCCTCTTGACCCATTAGAACTAATCAGATGTGTCCCTAGCAGTTGTAGGACCCCTAGGGACATATGTTGTTGTAAAATGCATTGAGACGTGTCATAGGATAATGTATGATCCCTCTTAATTCATTGGAACAAACTACATCCATCCCTAGGGGTCGTAGGTCCCTTAAGGACATACATTGCTATGCAATGCATCAAGAGGGGTCATATGTTAACCTATGATTCCTCTCAATGAATTGGAAGCAACCACATGCATCAGTAGGGGCCCTAGGTCCTGTAGGGACATACGTTGTTGTGAAATGTGTCAAGAGGGGTCATAGGTTAACTTATCACCCCTCTTAATATATTAGAACCAACCACATATGTCCCTAATGGTCCTAGAGCCCCTATATACTTACATTGTCATGAAATGCGTCAAGAGGGGTCATAGGTTATGACCCCTCTTGATGCATTGAAACCAACAAAATGCATCCTTGGGGTCATAGGGCCCCTAGGGACATTCATTATCATAAAATGCATTGAGAAGTGTCATAGGTTAACCTATGGCCCCTCTCAATGCATTGTAACCAAAAAAATGTGTCCCTAGGGCTCTTAGGATCCCTAGAGACAAAAATTGTCATAAAATACATTGAGAAGGGTCTTAGGTTAACCTATGACCCTTGTCAATGCATTGGAAACAACCACATACGTCTCTAGGGGTCCTAGGGCCCCTATAGACATATATTGTCATAAAATATATTGAGAGGGGTGATAGGTTAACCTATGACCCCTCTGGATGCATTAGAACCAATCACATGTGTCCCTAGGGGTCGTAAGGCACCTAAGGACATACATTGTCATTAAATGCATCGAGAGGGGTCATTGGTTAACCTATGACCCCTCTTGACGCATTGGAACTGACCAAATTCTTCCCTAGGGGTCGTAGGGCCCTTAAGGACATATGTTGTGATGAAATGCATTGAGAAGGGTCACAAGTTAACCTATAACCCCTCTCGATGCATTGCTACCAACTAAATGCATCCCTAGGAATTCCAGGGCCCTTAGGGACATACATTGTTGTGAAATGTGTCGAGAGGGGTCATAGATTGAGCTATGACCACTCTTGATACATTTGAACCAACTAGATGCATCCATAGGGGTCATAGGGCCCCTAAGGCCACAGGTTGTCATGAAATGCATAAATATGGGTCGTAGGTTAATCTAGGACCCCTGTTGATGCATTAGAACCAACCAAATCGTCCCTATGGGTTCTTGGGCCCCTATGGACATACGATGTTGTGAAATGCGTCGAGAGAGGTCATAGGCTCTTGACCCATTAGAATCAACCACATGTGTCCCTATTTTTCCTAAGGCCCTTAGGGACATACATTGCCATAAAATATGTTTAGAGGGGTCATAAGTTAACCTATGACCCTTCTCTATGTATTCAAACCAACTATATGCATCCCTCGGTGTCATAGGGCCCCCAGTGACATACATTGTCATGGAATTATTCCAAAAGGGTCATAGGTTAACCTATCACCCCTCTTGACACATTGGAACCAACCAAATGTGTCAAGACATAGGGGTCCTAGGATCCCTAGAGACATACATTGTCATAAAATGCATCGAGAAGGGTCTTAGGTTAGCCTATGATCCCTCTCGATGCATTGGAACCAACCACATGCAACCCTAGGGGTCCTAGGGCCCCTACAGACATACGTTGTTGTGAAATATATCAAGAGGTGTAATAGGTTAACCTATGACCCCTCTCAATGAATTAAAACCAACCACATGTGTCCCTAGGGGTCCTAAGGCACCTAAGGACATACGTTGTCATGAAATGCATCGAGAGGGGTCATTGGCTAACCTTGAAACACACTTAGAGCACCTTGGAGACTCCTCGATACAAGCTAGTCATGAATGAAGGAGGTGTTGATGTTTTAAAATGCACTAAAACTACTAAGAGACAAAATGCTTAATACCAGAATGACAGTACATACACAATCTAAAGACTAGCCAATTCTTATTAACAATTGCATATGCAAAGTATTTGGACCCAACTTAAACAAAACCACAGATGGTTTTCTACTCTATTAGCTCTGCAAAACCAGGGTGGGTGTACCCAGGGATGATTCAAAACTAGAACAACTGTATGAGGATTATTCTTAGTTTCATTCTGATTCTCATTTCAAGATCCTCAAACATATACATAATTCTTACTAACTTGATAAACACATCCCATAAAATAGATATGGCCAAGAAATCTTCTGTAGATCTGCAGATGTTCTTAAAAATAGTGGCTAATTGAAGCTAAAATATTCCATGCAGACAAGTGCTGGCCAACTTTGAATATCTATAGGAAATAAAAGTAAAATTTGATTTGATGCTACATTTTGATAATCATTTATGATATATTTCTCCTTCAGCTGTATCAACTTGATCAGTACCTAATCCATTGGGGTTCAGAGTCTATAGCAAGTTCTCATATCTAGTTTGTTGCCTTACAACAAATTCTATCAGCAATTCTTATCAGAATTCAACATTCAAAACCCTTTCCACTACTAAAAAAACCTTATCGCATTCATCAAAGCTTTTATTTAATCCATTGAATTAACATCAGTGATAAATAGGTATACAACCTATCTAGATTGCATTCAATTGCACAAGACTTTACTTATACAATATCAAGACAGCCAAGTAATTGAAAGGAGACAAGATTTAGAAAGAACTGATATGGGGACAATTCACAATTTTTATTCATCTTCTTTGAAAATGGTATATCAGTTACAATAGACTCAGAATGACCTTTAGAAAGAGACAGAGCTCATTCTATATTTATGTATTCTTAGATAATTGATAGAGAAAATACATCATAAACTTGCTTTCAAAATTTGGACCAAAAACAAACTAAGCATATTACTTAGAAAAATAGAATTTGAACCATTCTTTAGCCTTGGGATCTCACTTAAATAGTGTGAGATGCAACAAGCTTCAGGCTAAAGACAAATGACAGGTGTCCTTTAAAAGACACTTACATATACTTGTAACAAGATGACAAAAAAGCGAGTAACAACAAAAGTTTTACATCAAACATTCCTTTTGTCAGCCCTTTTGTTACACACTCTTGTCTTGCTAAGTTGGTTGCTATTTGGATCTTTCCTTGTATGCAACAGCCAAATTAACCAACGATGAAGTTTGTTCTGATGATGGCACATCAACCTCCACCTGTGGGCTTTCACCATCTTTATCCTATATGGGGAAAATAACTTCTACCTTTTCCCTTTCTTTAGTTGTATCGGCATCCTGTGGTCCTGAATCTATAACTAAAGGTAACAGATTATCCTTATCTTCTTCTTTCGGTTGGGTTTGAGTAGTGACAGGGTCAATGATTTGGATCTCCTCACCTTGCATTTCATCACTATCATCTTCATCTTCATCAAACTGCTCAACGGGAGCCATATCTGCCATCCATTTGTCAAATAATGTATCATCTAGCCAATTGAACTGTAAAATATCCCTCTATCTTTTTAGCACATATTCAGCATCCTTGTTAATGGTAACAAATTCTTGCTTTAAAGAATCAAAGAATATTTGGGCCTTCACCATTTCTTCTGTTGTGGCAGCCCACCATGCATGTCGTGATTCATTAACGATTTGATTCATTCTGAAACAGAATAAATCATCAAGTTCCTTTGCCCATTCATCTTTGCTTTTCAAATTATTCTCTTTATCTAAGGCATGAGGAAACAAATTGAATTTTTGGCTTTTGTATTTTTCAAAGTAGCCTACTATTACTTTTTGTAAATGAACCCTTTTATTATTAAAATCAGTGAGATCAGAAACAATATCAAATGTCTTTTCAATTTGATCAAAAGAATTATCTATGACAGAGAAACACAAAAGTGTTATTTCTTTCTCCCTTGTCACCCATTTATTCAAAACAGGCATTAGAGCCTCATCATTAGATTTCAAATCCTCCCAAATACTGATCAGCCTGGCCAACTGATCATAAATTAGCGTCCATTCAATCTTGTCCCCCAAATATGTGAGAGATTTTCTCAATTTATCTTCATATCTGGATTCCAATTCTACATGTAAAGCCCATAGTTTGCCTTTTTCTTCTTCAAAATCTTCAACAGTGTAGTATTGTGGCCTTTGGGGTGTATCTGGTATTTCTGTGAGAGGGGTGGATTTAAAAGGATCAACTGGGGGGCAAGGGTATGTTATTTTTGGCCTAGTGGTTTTTCCCAATAGCTTGTTCTCAAGCTTAATTCTTTTTTCTACTTCTTTATTGTAGGCATCCACCACTGTTTCATACTTGCTCTATAGGTCAATCATTTCCTTTTCTTCCTTTTCTACAGTGGCCAAGGAAAATTTAGAATAGTCCACATTCATGTGGGCTTCCTATACATGTGAAGTATCAGCGACCCTCCTCACAATGATACTCCCTGTTAGTCTTGAATCATCAGGCTATGATGAAGTAGTCCTGGATCCTCTTCTTAATGACCACATAACAAGAGTAGCTTGGTCATTACTGAATGTTGTTCCCAAGAATTCCTCTTTATCTGGATCTTGTAATCCTAAATTATTTGACATAGAATTAAAAATTAAGGCATCAACAATATCCCAATTGGGTAATAATGAAATATTTGCATCTTTCACCATCTGTCTACCCTCTTCAAGGGTTATATTCTAGAACTCTTGTATCATTTTTTCCTTTATTGGATTCTGAATAGAGGCTTCATCCATTTCTGGATGCTCTATTTTCATATTCCTACATCTTTTCTAAAAAATGTGCATGTTTTCCCTCCACGCGAATTGATGGAAAGCCCTAGATTTTACAAAACTGTTATCAGACAAAAATTGCTGACTGGCTTGTTCTAAAACAGGTTCTAATTCCTTTCCCCTGAAATCTTCTATAGTTAATTCAAAACTTGGCATAGGAGGCTCCTGGGGGTTCCCTTCATCAATTTCTACCTGAGTAACAAAAATTCCTCCTTGTGATCCCATTTGTTCAATTTGCTCATTGGTGAGTTGCTCCTCCTCAATTCTCATTGGAGTTTGGGAAGGTGAGTAATCTTCATCATGTGATTCCTCTTCCCTAATTATTTTTCTTCTTTTGGGAGAGGGTTCAGGGGGTCTTTCTTCAAAAATAGTACTAGTAGATTCAAGTATCTATTTTCTTTTGTTTACAGTGGGCATCTGATCCCGAATGATAGTATATCCTGTCCTCTTTCGCACAACCAGTGGACCTGCCCCTATGTTAGGGGTGAAACCCAATTTCCTCATTACTTCCCTAGCTTTATCTAGAAAAGAATAAATAAAATGTTGTTTCTTCTCATTCATTACCTCCATTATTTTTTGGAATGTACTCATGAGCTTATTTATTCTATCTGCATTAGTTGCAACATTACTAAGAGGACTGCAATCCTTGTCAAAACAATTAATAAACTCCAAAACTTTTGAATAGACTCTCCATTTCTCTTTCTTTGTTTCTTGCTCCTGGAGAGAATATTCATTCCTTATTACATCTTTAGGGAAATAGAACTCATGCTGACTTGGATGAAGCTTGATCCTATGTCTAAGAGTAGAATTAAAGAAATCTTCTGCATCACAAAAATGAGAGTGAGATACTACCATCTTATATTGATCCAAAAATTTGTAGAGAAAGATCCACCCCTCTTTAGTTATTACAAACTGGTGAGCTATAGTGCAAGTAGGAAAAAATGATCATGTTCCCCTTTTGTGCAAAAAGGTCTCCTCCACTCCTCCCAACTACCATAAAAATTCAGCTACTCCTACCTTTAAAGGCACTTGATAGGGTAGTACATGGGCTGTCCCTTTCAATCCATAAACTCTAATGATAGTTGAGACTGGATATGGGATGATATCCCCCAAATTATGTGAAAATTTTAGACTATGGGGTCTATCCATAGGCCTAACAAGGTGCATTAGTGCCTTAGGAATTCTGGGATTGTCACTCAATATGAGGCACCTTAGTTTAGAAGCAAAGTGCCTATCAAATCTAACAAAACTAGCATTTTTTGCTTCCCTAGTCATGTCTGCACTCCATAATTGAACTGGTAGTGCTTCCCCCTCTTGTTCCCTATTTAAAACCATTTCTTTACTGAAATATGTAACCCCTTTAAATAGAAAGATATGCATCAATAGGGAGTACTGACCCCAAACCTTTTCCACCTTGCCCTTTGCAATCCCCACCAATCCATTATGAATCTCATTAGCCAGGTAAGATGCAAAATCAAAAATTATTTCTACAGCGAAAGAGGAGATTTGGGTGATCATATACATGAAGCTCACAGGAATAAAATCTTCTTCACCCTCTTCGAAGACTCTGCACAGGGTTCTATATATCTCTACTGCCCTAGCATTAAAACATGATTTCTTGAAAGGTTCTTTAGAAGATGATGTTATTGCTGGTAGGTTTCCAATTCTTCCTATGTGGGCCTTTAGTGCACCTTGTCTAACTACATCCCTTTTCGACATTTATTCTTTTTCTAATTCTATCAAATCAATGGGCACATGATATCTAGTGAGAGGTCCCAAACTGAAAACTCCCCTAATCTCTTCTGGGCTGATGGTAATTAAAACTTCACCATCTACTCTTCTCACTACCCTAGTGGCTTGATCATAACTTTTCTCCATAGCCTCAAGAAGTTCATAATCCATAAACACACAAGGAACAACTAGCTTTCCCAGATCAAAATTCCATATATTGGCATGTGGGGCATATAATTTCCTTTCTGCAAACCATTTCTTGAACAAATGCAAACCAGTTTGAGAAGTTTGAGCATCCTGGACCCAATTACCCTTATCATACAATCCAGCAGCTATCCTTAGCCTAGGGTTCAATGAGGTTAACCTTTTAACTTGCACGATCTCTACAGTAGACTCTAGGAGCAACTCAAGCAAGTCATCATGCACATTTCTATCCAAATAGTTTATTTGACCTGAAAATCCCTTCTTCAGAGGCATCTTGGATTATTTTTTAAGAACTAAAAAGCCTACAGAGATTATGGTAGTACTACTTACTTGAATTATGTCTTTGTTTTCCTCTGTATTCTTGCAAACTTTCTGTGAACAGACAATTTCTCAAATTCTACCAGACTTCAACACGCTTTCCTTCAGTAATTACTTCTGCATAGGAATGGCTCAGAATCTTTGCTCGCGTAAGATGAAAATGATGAAATCTTTCTGTATTATACTCTATTTTTCTCATGAATGATGCTTTCATGTCTAATTAATATAGAGAGTGGCACCACATTCTATGTTTAAAGTTGCGTCGTCGATCTTCAAAAATCCTGCAATCATGTGATACGGAGAAAATAACTAGGCGTTGCACTTGACATGTTCATCAATTTACCCAATGAAAATTTACCACGTACATAACTCTTTCCTTGATGGCACTTATGTTTGGACCCACTGGCAACTGAGGACACGTGTTAGCAAGTCGATACTTCGTTATGCATAAAGAACGAGCATCTTGCCATAGTGAAGCAACGACAACCATTGATCTGATCTAAATCTGACAGATGATATGTTATTTGGCTTGCTCAGAAAAATGGCGGTGGGCCCTTATTCGCTATGTTGCTATACGTATCTCTCTAGCAACTCTTCATAGCGAGAAGATGATGATCGTTGATCAGAGACCCAATCAAAGGTGGGGAAACTGCATGCAGTTTTTGACTTATAATCGCTACATCACATAGCTTAAATAACATGCAACTTTTCAACGCGAGATAGTGAGGACTGTTGATTTTGTTCTAATTTGATGCTCAAGATCTCTTGCACATTTGATCATAAGGGCATTTATGAAGTATGGAATTATGCACAGTTGGCACCCTTTAAGATCTTACTTTATTCCTAGTCATCATTCCACGTTACTAAAGGTCCCACTGGCTCTTGATTTCACGGGGCCTCGCTACTTTGCTAACGGCGATATGTCAATTTTTTTCGATAGTGAGGTAGCGCGCTCTGGCAACTTTAATAAATTTTAGCACCATGAAATGCAAGGGTCCATCAGATTACTATTGCTGCTATTAACTTCTTCTAACAACGGTAGTTATTACTTATCATGCTACTTGGATTAGTCATGGTACTGATGGATTTCAATGTTACCGATTCTTCAATTTCATGGGGCCTCACTAATCCGCTAATGGTGAGATGTCAAATTTTTTCGATAGCAAGGTAGCGAAACATCAAAAAAATCATCATTTCGACGTCGACTTTAGACTACTTCTGCTGGGTCCCCTTTCCTTTTTTGACAGTAATTGCAAAGTGTACTTGACTAATAAATTAGCCAGAAAAAAAAGCTCTGACTGCCATATCTTCATTTTGCGGTCCCGTTTTATAAACTTTTCAGCACTCGCTACCTCTCCATACATAAAAAGTTCCCATGTTTGCATAGCGAGGTAATGACAACATTGGATCTACTTAGATCGGACAATTGGGGAATATGAGAGGAAAGGTATCTCAAGGGCACAGAAGATAAAAAGACAACAGAATATTGACCTTATTTGAAAATTCAAATATTTCATGCCTGACAATTTATGAATAGAAAGAAACATAGGGTTTTCACAAAAATTTTTCAAAGGCTAGCAAATGGATGAATTATCTAGAAACCCTATTACCCACTAGAATGAAAAATCTAACTTTTCTGCAATTAGACAAAAGACTTCTATCAAACAAAAAGTCAAACCAATAGGAGGGTCTCCACAGCTGGAACAAGGGTGTTAGTAGGGTTAGTATTAAAAGCAAAAAATTATTTTTTACCTCTCTCAAGTTTTTGGCATGTGGCATAATGCAAGTTTGGTGTTAATAAGTATTAAAATCATCATTTTTTAGGTCCCACCAGATAAGTTGCATTAAGTAAAATCATCTTTGTTTCTTACATTAAATCAACAAGTTTACATTTATAATATATCAAGTGTTTCATCATTATTACATCAATACACAACTACCAAAAATCGTTTTGTCAAAAATCATAGTATCGATAAAAGGATTGTCAAAAATCGTAGTGTCAAAAATATAATAGATTTTTCTTCATTCTGTTCCTTATTTAGCTTTTTATCTTCATGCATGGCTACTCTTTATGATGTATCTACATTCCAATATCATAAAAAATATTATTAACTTATTGTATTAAACAAGATAATCATCGGTTTACTAAATCATTATGAAGAAAATAACATAAGAAGTAAATATATCTAGTCGAGTGTTCTAGTAGGGTCCTCTCTCTATTTTAGGGTCTCGAACAGGGCTTCATGATCAGCATTAGTAATGGTAAAAATTTCTTTTACTTTTGGTCTTCCTTGATGCATCAACAACTTTGCATATTTTTCTATAATAAGATGTGAATATATGAGAATTATTTTGTGCTTCTAATAGTCTTCGAATGTAGGAATTACATTCCTTCTAAGCATGAATGTCCACAGCCATGTTCTAGTGACAATCACTAAACTAGTAGGATATGTGAATCCATCATCATTTGTGATCATTTGTGAAAGATTTTGTTTACCTCTTACACAATGTGCTAAACAATAATCAAATTTCTCATCATTCCCTTATTGTGCAACTAATGCAAAGACATGTCCTGGCTGAAGAAGATTTAATAGATGGTTATGCTCAAGTGAACTTTCCATGTCATCATTTCTGATAGAGGGTATGATAGACAATAGAGTAATATCATGTGGAGCCCATGTGTCCACCCACTCACTCAATGCACAATAATCCCAATCACACTAAAAAAAACTAAGACAAAACCAAGCTAGCTGTCGTATCCAAATGGTCCATGTACTAAAATCACAGCTTTGGAATGACTGCATTTTTTATGAGTCTCTCACTGTAGCACAATCTGATCTATCACCTACGGACCTTTCATCAACCAACCAAAAGAACTTTTGTACCACTAAATCAAGAGTCCCCCACTATGATAATGCTAAACTATACGAAGCTCTGCTCCTAAAATCTTCAATTGCTCCTTAACTAGAGCTCTCTTCACACATGCCCCTACTCCATCATGTTCCCCTTTCCCATGCTGGACTCAAAAAAACACCAAATATGAGGCATCCCCCTCTCTACGTGCATCTTACACAATCAATAAAACATGCAAGCATTTTGAAATGACCTGTACAATTATCTGACCAAATGATATGTCTATCTATAGCAATTGTATGCTCTTGTAAAAAATCAAAATAATTCTTAAAACAATGTTGCACAAACTCGTGAGAGTGAGATCTATCATCACTCATATAAAAATGATACTCTCTAATAATCTTTCAATTATCTTCCACACTATCAGGGGCATGTCTATATGTTATGTGGATGAAAATAGCAATTTGAATGGAGTTGTAATACTAAGATTGTGTCTCATTGTGAGGTTGCAATGTTTAGTTCTCAGCAAAGTCAACAACTGATATAATAATGCCAATGAAAAGTCTCCTTACACATTCTAAATTGTTGATCCAACCACTGAGACCTGTGACTATGTCTTGCATAAATGTAGAATTTTTTTTCTTGAAATCTGAAATAAAACTAGCCACAATAATTTATTTTGCGAACAATTCACATCTAGAGCCCTCACCCTCACTCTTCAATGTGTATTTCACTGTTTCATATACCTTTTTTTTTACTATTGTCTTTCCAAGATCTTGTTTGGACCCCTCATGGAAACATGTGTCAAACTTGGATAAGCCACCACATTTTGAACACTTCTTATTTAAGCAAGCATTTCTATAAAAGAAACAACCATCAACTCTATGACATAAAACTTGATCTAGCAAGTCTTTCGATGATTTTGGAAGCCCACTGGCACCACAATTCTCCAACATTTCTTCACTATGCAAAGTAGAATGGATGGAGCATAATAGTTTATGGTGGATAGAAAACTCGACATGATATTTTCGACAGCATGTATTTTGAATTTTAAGAGGCACACAATAAAATGGCTTCAAAGGTTCAAAAGCCCTTTCTGATATATGAGGACTTGGATGACTCTCTCTAAATTGTTTGAAAAACATAGTTTGACTTACCTCCAAATAATGTTTAGGATGTGGTGTGCAGTCTTTGATGCCAATTCTCAACTTTAACACATCTTTAGCATTGGGTGATACTCTTGAGCTAGAGTGCCAAAATTGTGTAATTTCTTCCTTCACATCATCAGATAGCTTCTTATCAAAACATGGAAGTCTCCTACCAAAAGTTGTGTTTTATTTTGAAGAGGATCATCAATTCTCTCTTGTCTACTAAGTGCTCTTCTCAAAGTAGTAGGATTTAGGCTCAATTCAATACAATTTTGTCTCATATATCTACCCTTTCCCAAATGATGATTTACCAAAGAGGTTGTAATAACCCTTCAAGCAGCTCTCTTATCCTTCTCCATGCTATTTTTCCCAATGCTATTGAGAGCACTAAAAAGATTCTTCACAATAATGACATTTCTTTCCAAATTTTTTTATTGACATGAATCTTCAATTTGGCAAGCATAGGTCTCATCTTTTGCATCTTTAATAAGTGCATAAAAAGGTGACATTGCTCCTCCACTATCTTATTGCCAAAAAACATATTATATAGTCTTGAATCCCATAACCAAATGGTTCTTTCTAATTTTTTCCATTCCAAATTGGTAATAATCATTTCATCAATTTCAATTATCCATTTTGGTGTTCTAGAACCTTCATGTCGATTATAATTAGGAGATATGTAAGGTTCCTATGCATTGTCATATTCGGCATGTTCAATAATTCAATTTACATTATGACTGTTGGAAATGATTGAAAAGACTATGGATAAACAATAATGGAACTGGTAAAGAATGCTTTCAATCATTGTTTTGTCATTGATGTCAAACTTGCTACTTGTAAAAATGACAATTGCTTAAGTGATCCAATTACTATCAATTGGTTGATTGACAAGGAGGTGGCAATAAATAAGATATAACTAGAGCACATAGAGAAAGGTTGAAGTTGTGATGTTATAATGAAGTATAAGGATTAGCTAAGCCATTGATGAAATAGTGTATTGATGACATACTCTAAGAGGATGGACACACTAAGACACATCAAAGATGTAAGGTTTAACTAAGTCATTTGTAAAGCCTAACTAAGTTCATTTGTGAGAGCTGAGCAAGCTAGTTAGAGCTGAGTAGATTCTTAGTTGAAGCCGAGCAAGTTCAACTTTAGTGTGAGCTAAGTGATTATTCAAGTGTCGAGTATCAGAAAAAGGTAATGGATGCCGAGAAAATTCCCTCAGGTGTCAAGCATCAGTAAAAGCAGTAGAAGCTAAGTAACACAGGAGGAGCCAAGCATCAGTAAACCAATGATGCCGAGTTGCTACATTATTTGTTAAGTCAAAAGATTCACGAGATCAGTAATGATAAGTTTGTTACATCAAATTTTTTGAATTAGTTGGATGATAAGGATGATGAGTAGATGTCACAGAATTTTATCTAAAACATGCAAACCAATTCAAGGTGAATGCTAATAGATTTATCATGAAGTTTCTAGAAGAAGAAAATTGGAGGGAAAATAATATCATTTTCTTTGATCAATTCAAATTGATGAGTGAGAAATGAAGAACAAAATTTATTTATAAGGATTTATAGGTTAGAGATTAAGAGTGTACAAGAGGGAGTTGGTCATAAGTGTGGTCATGTAAGAAAAGCCAAGAGAAGGCATTTGTGAAGTGTCAAGAAGAGGACACATTGAGGAGTAAGAACAGAGCATCAAGACTCTAAGTTGATCAAGTGACCATAGAGTGCATTTGCATAACAAGTGAAAGAACTAAAGGAGACAAATCTTGAAGGGTGAACAAGCTATCAGCACTGAAGGGAAGAACGGCCAAGCAAGGAAAAGAACTAAAGAGTGATCCTAAATCTGCAAGGATAGGATTGCAATCTGTATTAGGTCAAAACCTTTGTAATACTCTCTTACCATTGTATTAGATATTGAAACCCTACATTGCTAGGTTAGCTTAATAGCTAGGTGGATAAGTCTCAGGAAAAGGATAGAATATCCTTAGGAGAAGGATAAAGAGATCATCAAGAGAAGGATAAAGAGATTCTTAGGAGGGATAAAAGATTCTTTTCGAAAGGTGACTGTAAATCCCATGGACTTGGGTGAGCCTAACAGCTCTATGTAAATCCTTTAATAGGGTGGCATTCCAAGTTGAATGTTCTTAAGTCCTCTAACATGGCACACTCCTAATAGGGTGTAGAAATCCCCTAATAGGGTCACATTTAACAGTGTGTTGTAGCCTTTAACACGGCAGACCATCAGAAGTGGTTGAAATCAATTGCACAGTTATTTTTTGGGTATCATCCCCACCCCAGTTTTACCTTCTTATTCCTAGAGGGTTTTTGGGTTACCAAAATCATTTGTGTTATGATGCATGTTTACTTTTCATAATTGGTTAATGTTTAATTGCATGCACGATAATTTCAAATATATGTCATTAAAGATTTGAAGAAAAAGTTATATTGGACATTATTAGACTTTGAATAACTGATTCACCCCCCCCCCCCCCCCCCCCCCCCACCCCCCCATCCCTCTTAGTTATTCTAAAGAATTCTAACAATTGGTATCAGAGCACACTGATGATTTGTTTCAAGGTACTAGCAGTAGGAAGATCAAGTTGTCCAAGGGACAAGTTCCCAAGCTAAACAAAGACAACTTTGTTGCATGGTAAAGTCTAATGAAGTTGCACCTTGGATCAATAGATGACTATGCATAGACCTCAATCACATTTGATCATGTAGACCCTACAGGACCTCTCACTGCATATGACATGAGCAAGAAGAAGGACCACAATCAAGCAATGCTAGATATTGCTTTAGCACTAAGCTATGTCGAGTATCATGACATCAAAGAATGTGGTACTATGCATCAAATGGGGAATCATTATCAAGAATCTATGGAGGAGACGATAATGTCAAGAGAGCCAAAAGAGAGAGCTTAAGAGGAAAGGTTGATGACATGAAAATGGAAGAAGGAGAGAATGTCGCTCAATATGGTGCAAGGATGAAAGAAGTGGTAAGTTCCATAAGAAGCTTGGGAGGACAGTTAGTAGAAGAAACAATATGTAGCAAATACTTGAGAGCTTTGCTTCCCATCTATGCTATAAGAGTTTCAGCCATCCAAGAGCTAAGGAGTGTACTGGGCAATGCATTGTCATTTGAAGGAATAATTGGAAGACTCACTACCTTTGAGCTATCCAACTTTGAAAACTACAATCCAAAAAACTTTGAATCTACATTCAAAGCCAAGATGCCAATAAAAGACAATGATGTGGTGCAAATAAAGAAAACGAGTGGAAAATGAAAGTATGTATCTAGTGACAGCAGCACTAATGAAGATGATGTAGATCAATTGGAGGAATTACTAGCAAGAAGATTTCATAAAGGAAGAGGAAAATTCAAAGGAAAGCCACCAATCATTTGTTTCAATTGTAATGGAGTTGGTCACATTGCAGCTAGATGAACACAAAAGAAAAATTACAAGGATGGAGGCAACCTCAAGAACAAGAAAGAGGACAAAAAGGACTATAGAGGAAAAGGAAAAAGATGCTACATTGTTGAAGAAGACTCTGACGAGAATGAGTATGAAGTAGTCTATGTGGCTATGAAAGATAAATCAAATGTAAATGAAGCAAATGTCCTGGTAACCCACATGAACAAGAATGACAAATGGATAATAGATAGTGGATGCTCTCATCACATGACTGGAGATAAAAGTAAGTTCATTTCCTTTACTCAATATGAAGGAAATAGTGTTAGATTTGGTAACAATGCACCATGTCAGATCAAAGGGAAAGGTAGTATCAAGCTTATTGAAAAGATATCATGTGATAATGCATACTATGTTGAAGGCCTAAATTATAACTTATTAAGTGTCTCACAATTAGGCAACATAGGATGTAGGGTTGAATTTGAAAAAGGAATTGCTAAGATCTATGATTCTTAAGGAAGTCTAATAGGAAAAGGTGATCAAACTAGGAGTAATTTGTTTTACCTAGACATGGAAAATGCTTCTTGTCTCTTTGATCAAATTGATGATGTGTGGTTATGGCACAAGAGGCTATGTCATGTAAATTTTGATAATCTGATAAGCATCAACAAAATGAAGAAAGTGAAAGGTCTACCAAAGTTGAAGAAACTTGATAACACCATGTGCAAATAATGCCAACTAGCGAAGATGACCAAATCAACTTTCAAAAGCAAGGCTTATACTTCTAATGAAGTATTAGAGCTAGTTCATACTAACTTGTGTGGTCCTATTGAAGTGCAAAGCTACAAAGGTGACATATACATAATGCTATTTGTAGATGACTATTCAAGGATGATGATAGTCATGTTCCTGAAACTAAAATTAAATGCATTTCAAATGTTCAAATGGTACTTGGCCAAAGTTGAGAAACAAACTGGGAAGAGCCTAAAATGTCTCAGATCTGATAGAGGAGGTGAATTCACATCAAGAGAATTTGAAGAATTCTGCAATGAAAGATGAATCAAAAGGCAGACATTAGCACCTAGGACTCCACCTTAGAATGGTATAGTAGAAAGAAGGAATAGATCAGTCATTGATTGTGCCAGGAACTTAATGATGGAGAAAAATGTTGTGCTTAAGTACTAGAGAGAAGTTGTAAGTACTACAGTCTAAACACTCAACAGAGTTCGAGTCAAGAAAGGTACAAATGCAACACATTTTGAATTATGGTATGGGAATTCTCCTAATGTAAAACATTTAAAAATATTTGGATGCAAATGCTATATATATAAAAAGTCTAGGAATGGAAAGTTTGATGCAAAGAGTGAGGAAGGCATGTTTCTTGGTTATTCTACTAGAAGCAAAGCTTATAAGTGCTTGAATGTTAACACTAAAAAAGTAGTAGAAAGAAAAAATGTGAAATTTGATGAGCTTAGAGAATTTCAAAGTGTTGAGAACACCAAGAAAGCAGAAGAATACAAGACCTTTGTATACTTTTATGAAGGAATACCTAATAATGGTGAAGTTGCAACTTAGAATGATAATCAACAACAAAATCCCACATCTATCGAGTCATAGATAGTGAATGCTGAGCAACAGACACATTCAGAAGTTGAGCTATAGAATACAGAGAATTATCATTTAGATTTTGAGAATAGCCAACACGAAGGAAATGAAGAAATATCCGATAAAAATATACATGAAGATCCAGATTTTGAAGGAGACAACATGCAAACAAGGAAAGAACTAGTATTGGCAAAGTATGTAAGAAGACACCACCCTACAGATCAAATTATTAGAAATAAAGAGGTATGACTAATGATAAGGAATAGACTCGGAAAAGAGACATGTCTACTCAGAAAAATGGAACCAAGAATAGTAAGTGAAGCTATAAAAGATGATGACTAGGAAAATGCTATGAAAGAAGAAATAGAACAAATTGAAAAGAACAAGACATGGACCTTAGTCCCACGACCAGCTGACAAGAATGTGATTGGAACCAAGTGGGTGTTCTGAAACAAGTTAGATGAAAATGGTGAAATCACAAGGAACAAGGCAAGATTGTTCTACAAATGATATGCACAAGAAGAAGGACTAGACTATGGAGAAACTTTTGCTCCAGTTGCCAGAATGGAAGGAGTAAGGACCTTACTGGCATATGCAGCCTTCAAAGGATTTAAAGTCTATCAAATGAATGTAAAGTCTACATTTTTGAATGGTATACTTGAAGAAGAAGTCTACGTAGAGCAACCAAAAGGTTTTTTTGATGAAAAAAGAAGAAGAAAAGTATGTAGATTGCATAAGGCTCTATATGGATTAAAGCAAGCCCTTAGAGCTTGGTATGAGTGACTTCACAAGTATCTAGTGCAGATAAGATTTTAAAGAACTGATGATAATAGCAATATGTACATCAAATCAAAAGAAAGTAAGGATATCCTTGTATCTAAAATATTTGTGGATGACATAATTTTTGGTGGAAAGGAAGTGCTTTGCAAAATTTTTTCTGACAAAATGAAACATGAGTTTGAGATGACTATGTTGGAGAAATCAAATTCTTTGTTGGATTTCAAGTACATCAATTAAAACATGGTATATTCATGACACAATCAAAGTACATCAAAGAGATACTCAAGACATTTGTATTGGAAGACTCCAAACCAGTCAGCACACCAATGGCAACAAGACATAAGCTATCCAAAAATAATGAATCAGCTAAAGTCAATCAAACAATGTACAGATCCATGATTGGAAAACTACAATATGTTGTACTTAGTAGACTAGACATAGCACTAGCAGTTGGAATAGTGCCCAGATTCTTTACTAATCCTAGAGAAAATCATCTCATGGCAGTAAAAAGGATAATGAGGTATCTCAAAGGAACTAATGAATTTGGCCTATATTACAAAAAGAATGAGAAGTTTGAGCTCAATGCATACACAGATGTAGATTGAGGAGGTAACATTGATGATAGGGAAAGCACAAGTGGAGGAGCATTATTCTTAAATAAAAGGCTAGTTACTTGGACTAGCAAGAAACAAACATGCACATCTTGGTCCATTGCAGAAGCAGAATATGTGGCAGCAGTAGTCAATTGCACAAACATTGTGTGGCTTAAACATCTATTGAAAGGAATGAAAGAAGAGGTAATCAAACCTATGATATTGTATTGTGATAATACAAGTGCTATAAACATATCTAAGAATCCAATAATGCATGTAAAAACTAAGCATATTGCAATCAAGTATCACTATGTTAGAGAATTGGTAGAAGAAAAAAAATTGTAGATGGAGTACATACACACAAAGAAACAAACTACAAATATCTTCACCAAACCATTGCCCAAGGATACTTATGAATATCTTAGAGGAAAGTTGGGGGTAATTCCCCTAACTCAAGCAGTCTAAAGCAACAAAGAAGCTACCCTACATCAACAAGAGTAGATTATTGAAATATCAGAAGAATGATGCAGAGCTTGACAATAGGTACAACAATTCCAAATCAATCACAAGCATGGTGATAGAGGGAGAAAACATGAAGATGCAAATCTTATATTTAGCATGTTGAAGATACTACATCTTTGGCATTTATGTCAAAGAGGGAGATATGAGAAACTGATCAATACAAAGTAAGAGGGAGATGTATTTGGAAGAGGGAGATTCAGAAGGGATAAGAATCAAAAAGCAGCTATGAAGGATTAGGAATACAGAATAAGGATGCAACAATCAAGAGGGAGAAACAGAAAATGTATATAATTTTGGTGGTAACTAAGTTGATCAGTTCAATCACTTGATCAGTTTGGTTTGCCATCAATGCAAAAGAGGGAGATTGTTGGAAATGATTGAAAAGACCATGGATGAAGAATAATGGAATTGGTAAAGAATGCTTTCAATCATTTTTTTGTCATTGATGTCAAACTTTTTACTTGTAGAAATGACAATTTCTTGAGTGATCCAAATATTATCAATCGGTTGATTGACAAGGAGGTGGCAATCAATAAGATGTAACTAGAGCACCTAGAGAAAGGTTGAAGTTATGATGTTATAATAAAGTATAAGGATTAGCTAAGCCATTGATGAAATAGTGTATTGATGACATACTCTAAGAGGAAGGACACACTAAGACACATCAAAGATGTAAGGTTTAACTAAGTCATTTGTAAAGCCTAACTAAGTTCATTTGTGAGAGTCGAGCAAGCTAGTTAGAGCTGAGCAGATTATTAGTTGAACCTACGCAAGTTCAGCTTTAGTGTGAGCTGAGTGATTATTTAGGGGCCGAGTATTAGAAAAAGGTAATGGATGTCAAGAAAATTTTTTCAGGAGCCGAGCATCAGTAAAAGTAGTAGAAGCTAAGTAAAACAGGAGGAGTCGAGCATCAGTAATCCAATGATGCCGAGTTGCTACATTATTTGTTAAGTCAAAAGATTAACCAGATTAGTAACGATAAGTTTTTTACATCAATTTTTTTGAATTAGTTGGATGAGGATGATGAGTAGATGTCACATAATTTTATGTAAACCAATTCAAGGTGAATGCTAATGGATTTATCATGAAGTTTCTAGAAGAAGAAAATTGCAGGGAAAACAATATCATTTTCTTTGATCAATTCAAATTGATGAGCAGGAAATGAAGAAAAAAACTTATTTATAAGGAGTTATAGGTTAGAGATCAAGAGTGTGCCAGAGGGAGTTGGTCATAAGTGTGGTCGTGTAAGAAAAGCCAAGAGAAGGCTTGTGTGAAGTGTCAAGAAGAGGACACAGTGAGGAGTAAGAACAGAGCATCAAGACTCTAAGTGAAATAATGAGTGAAAGAACTCAAGGAGATAAATCTTGAAGGGTGACCAAGCTGTTAGCACTGTAAGGAAGAAGGGCCAAGCAAAGAAAAGAACTGAAGAATGATCTAAAATCTGCAAGGATAGGGTTGCAATCTATATCAAGTCAAAACCTTTCTAATACTCTCTTACCATTGTATTAGATATTGAAATCCTACATTGCTAGGTTAGCTTAATAGCTAGGTGGATAAGTCTTAGGAAAAGGATAGAATATCCCTAGAATAAGGATAAAGAAATCCTCAAGAGAAGGATAAAGAGATCCTTAGGAGAAGGATAAGAGATCCTTAGGAGGAGGATAGGAGATCGTTAGAGAGGGATAAAAGATTCTTTTGAAAAGGTGACTGTAAATCCCATGGACTTGGGTGAGCCTAATAGCTCTATGTAAATCCTTTAACAGGGTGGCTTTCCAAGTTGAATGTTCTTAAGTCCTCTAATAGGGCACACTCCTAACACGGTGTAGAAATCCTTTAACAAGGTCACATTTAACAGTGTGCTATAGCCTTTAATAGGTTAGGCCTTTAACAAGGCATACCATCAGAAGTGGTTGAAATCAATTGCACAATTATTTTGTGGGTATCATCCCCACCCTAGTTCTACCTTCTTATTCCTGGAGGGTTTCTGGGTTACCAAAATCATTTGTGTTATGATGCATGTTTACTTTTCATAATTCCTTAATGTTTAATTGCATGCATGATAATTTCAGATATATGTCATTAAAGATTTGAAGAAAAAGTTGTATTGGACATCATTGGACCTTGAATAACTGATTCACCTCCCCTCTCCATTATTCTAAAGAATTCTAACAATGACCAGGTAGCATTTCATCCTCCAAATTTTCATTCTCTAAATTTTCAATCTTGGCATTATCGTTATCAATTGGTATATTTTCATTCCCCAACTACACATATTCATTATCTAACTCTATCATTTCACCTTCGACCAATTCATCGTCAACTTGACTCACATTTCACATACCTTGTCTTTTCCTTTAGTGATTTAGCTTTTCCCTTTACCTATATGTTGTAATGTCTTCATTAGATACCTCCCTTTTGCATTTAGCCTTTTGATGACTACTGCTCCACATTAAGATGACAATATCAGACACCTAATGATATATTATCAAACCTTTTTTTATCGTTTGGGCCCTAAAATGTGAGTTTTCCTAAAACCTATGAAAATGGCCCACAAAAAGCAATGTTTTTGGGTCTCTAGTGATAAGGAATATTTTGAAAAAATCATGCCAGTTTAATTGGGTATCCGATCTAAGATCGGATACCCGATACTAAATCAAATGTTTGATTTTAGATTGGATATTCGATATCGATGCAAAAAAATTGGAGAGAATTAAGCGGAATGTATGATGAGTAATATTATATAGGATTATTGTTATCTATTATATATTACTATGACCAATTATTATTATTAATATATGTGATTATTATATTATATTATTATTAAATATAATAATATATTTTACTATTATTATTATAATCTATAAATATAATAATAACATATATTATAATTATATTAAATATTATAATAATACTATTATAATAATAATATATATTATAATTATATTAAATATAACAATATATATTATTATTATTATGACCTATGATCAATTTGGTTGGTTCTAAAATGCGTTGAGAGGGGTCATAGGTTAACCTATGACCCATCTCAATGCATTTCATGAAAACATATGTCTGTAGGGGCCCTAGGACCCCTAGAGACGCATGTGGTTGGTTCTAATGCATTGAGAGAAGTCATAGGTTAACCTATGACCACTCTCAACCCATTTCACGACAACATATATCCCTAGGCACCCTAGGAGCCCTAGGGATGCATGTGGTTGATTCCAATGTGTCAAGAGGGGTCATAGGTTAACCTATGACCCCTCTCAATGCATTTCATGACAACGTATGTCCCTAGAGGTGTTAGGACCCCTAGGGATGAAATGCATCCTTGCTATCATAGGGCCCCTAGGGACATTCGTTGTCATGAAATGCATCAAGAAGTGTCATAGGTTAACCTATGGCCCCTCTTGATGTATTGTAACCAAGAAAATGTGTCCCTAGGGGTCCTAAGATCCCTAGAGACATACATTATCATAAAATACATCGAGAAGGGTCTTAGGTTAACCTATGACCCTTCTCAATTTATTGGAACCAACCACATGCATCCTTAGGGGTCCTAGGGCCCCTACAGAAAAATGTTGTCATAAAATATATTGAGAGGGGTCATAGGTTAACCTATGACCCCTCTTGATGCATTAGGACAAATAGGGACACATTTTCTTGGTTACAATTCATGAAGAGAGGCCATAGGTTAACCTATGACACTTCTTGATGCATTTCATGACAACAAATGTCCTTAGGGGCCCTATGACCCCAAGGATGCATTTCATCCCTATAGGTTCTAGCACCCGTAAGGACATATGTTGTCATGAAATGCATTGAGAGACCTATGACCCCTCTTGATGCATTGGAAGTAACCACATGCATCCCTAGGGCTCCTAGGGCCCCTAGGGATATACGTTGTCATGAAATGGGTTGAGAGTGGTCATAGGTTAACCTATGACCTCTCTTGACACATTAGAACCAACCACATGTGTCTTTAGGGGTCTTAGGGCCCCTATGGACATACATTTCCATGAAATGCATTGAGAGGGGTCATAGGTTAGTCTATGACCCCTCTCGATGCATTTTAGAACCAACCAGACTGATCATAGGTAATAATAATAATAATAATGTATATTAATAACATATATAATATATTACGTTATTATATTTAATAATAATATAGTAAAAATAATAATAATATAATATTAATAGATATATTATATATATATAATAATAATAATATAATTATAATATATATTACTATTATATTTATAGATTATAATAATAGTAACATATATTATTATATTTAATAATAATATAATATAATAATCACATATATTAATAATAATAATTGGTCATAATAGTATATAATACATAACAATAATCCTATATACTATTACTCATCATACATTCCCCTTTGTTCTCTCTAAAATTTTTGCATCAATATCGAATATCCAATATGAAATCGAACATCCAATTTAGTATCAAGTACCTAATTAAATTGGCATGATTTTTCAAAATATTCCCTATCACTGGAGACCCGACAACATCACTTTTTGTGGGCCATTTTCATAGGTTTTGGGAAAACTCATGTTTTAGGGCCCAAACAATCAAAAAAGGTTTGATAATATATCATTAAGTGTCTAATATTGTCATCTTAATGGGGAGCAGTAGTCGTCAAAAGGTTAAACACAAAAGTAAGGTATCTAATGAAGACATTATGTCATATAGGTAAAGGGACAAGGTAAATAACTAAAGGAAAAGACAAGGTATGTGAAATGTGAGTCAAGTTGACAATGAATTGGTCGAATGTGAAATCATAGAGTCAAATAATGAATATGTGTAGTTGGGCAATGAAAATGTACCAATTGATAACGATAATGCCAAGATTGAAAATTTAGAGAATGAAAATTTGGAGGATAAAATGCTACTAGGTCATAATGTAAATTGCATGATTGACCATGCCAAATATGACAATGCATAGGAACCTTACATATCTCCTAATTATAATTGACATGAAGGTTCTAGAATGCCAAAATGGATAATTAAAATTGATGAAATGATTATTACCATTTTGGAAGGGAAAAAATTAGAAAGAACCATTCAGTTATGGGCTTCAAGACTATATAATATGTTTTTTGGCAACAAGATAGTGGTGGAGCAATGTCAGCTTTTTATGCACTTATTAAAGATGCAAAAGATGAGGCCTATGCTTTCCAAATTGAAGATTCATCTCAATAATTTTTTTTTGAAGAAATGTCATTATTGTGAAGAATCTTTTCAAGGCTCTCAATAGCATTGGGAAAAATAGAAGGGAGAAGGATAAGAGAGCTGCTCAATGCTGCAGTGGCAGAGTGGGAAATAGAATAAGAAATGTTTTATGTTTTGTGTGTGTATTTTAAATTTAATGTTTTCAATAAATGTCCTACATGTGGTGGCATACCTAGAGTAGCAGTTCGATGAGCTCTCCAGATATAGCCACCTAGGACCAGGTGTAGGTTTTTTTTAATTAGAATAGTTTTAATTCATAGATAATGATTGTCAAAATCCAATAATAGGTAGTAGGCAGTTTCATATTCTTATCTTTTTCTTGGATAGAAGACGAAAAAACATTTCAGATCCTTTTATTAGAAAAGGAGAAGTCAGTTTTAAATAAGCCATTCGACTATGTAAGAGAGGCATTCGGATTTGAGTAAGATAGAAAATTTTCAGTTTTCCTGTCTCTTTAGATTTAGAGAAATGATTTTGTCTTGTTCCTCTATCCTTTTTCAAATCAATATCTCAAAAGGAATTCAAATTTGGATGAGATAGTAAGTTTCTATTTTTCGTATGTCTTTTCAGCTTTGGAAGGATCGAATTTGGAGAAGAATAGAATGCTTTTTGGTTTTCTTGTGCAAGTTTCGATTTCTTATGGTGTTTTTAGTAGCGATATACAGTTTTAAGATTGCTATTTCCCGTCATATATCTGGTCATTTCAAACTTGGCGCCTCTTGAAGAACCATTGGTCATTTTCCATTGGTATGCTTGGTTGCTAAAGAACCCGATTGCCATTCATGCTGAGGTGGGTTGCAAGAAGAGGAGATTTCTTAGGGCGTGAAGAGGAATTAAGAGCAGGAAATTACAGCATTGAGAATGAAGCGTCGGCAGAGGTATTTGCAGCTGCACGATATGGAAAAAGTGATTTAATGTTGCATGTTTCCAATCAATGTTCATATAGAATGGTGAGGTCGAGTTGGTGGAGATAGAGATGTCTTGAGATCTCAGTCGACTTTTATTATGGAAATCTATGATGGCAGTCGCCTATTTTATTTAGTCAGCAATATAGAGACAGTAGCTTTGGCTCTGGCAACACTTTCAACAAAGGATTTTATAGTTTATGTTAGGCATGGAATGTAAATGGTTTTCTTAATATACATATATATATATATGTATATCAGGTTGTTGTTTAAAGAATGATTTGCAGATTCTGTCTAGTCAAATCTTGAGTTTGGATTCGAGTTCAATCTTGGGTGATGTACGTGCCCCTTGAAGTAACTTAGTTGAGTGAGTATTCCTCCTGAGCTTTCCAAGATGTAGCTCTGCATCATTTTTGGTATCAGAGCTTGAGAGTTGCAGGTTGTGAAGTTATATGTTGAATGCCCCTGATCAAGATTCCTCAATAGGGTCAAGCAAGATGGTGACCAATGCAGAGTTAGTGAAGAAAGTCAAGGAGCAAGAAGAACTTATCCAGAAAGAGAATAGAGAGATGAAGGGGATAGTGGCAGAATTAGCCAGTAAGTTGGAATATATGCAGAATGTAGTTGAGAAGAAATAAATGAAAGAAGAGGAAGACGTACCCGACAGTGAAGAAGATGAAATATCTGAGAACAAGAAGCCATTTTTTAAAGCTTTAAAGGCTTTTGGAGGAAAATCTATTGAGTTACCAATGTTTACAGGAAAGATGGATGCTGAGTTAGTGTTGGAATGGATTGAAGCTTTAGAGAATCATTTTGAATGTGAGAAAGTTTTAGAATCACAGCAAGTTAAATTGGCTAAATCTTGTATGAAGGGAGCAGCCCTTACATGGTGGAATTTTGTGCAAGAAGAAAGGGTAAAAGAAGATAAAAGGAAGATTTGTTCATGGAAGAAGATGGTGTCAATGATAAGAGAGACGTATCTCCCTGAAGACTATGAGGTACAATTGCATCAGAAGAGGCAGAATCTTAGACAAAGGGATATGGATGTCTGTACTTATACAAAAGAATTTTAGAAGTTAAGTCTAAGGTCAAAATTTGCAGAACCCGAGAGCATCAAGGTAGGAAGATACCTAAATGGTTTGAGGATGAACATACAAGAAGAGTTGCAGTTGTTGAGTCCAAACACCGTCGCTAAATGCTATCAGCTGGCTTTGAAAGTGGAAGAGAAAATCAAAAGGAGATAAGAAAATAATAATAGAGGCAAAGGGAGACAACCATTCAGAGGAAGAGGTACATTTCCAGGAAGGAGTTCAAATTTTCAGCCACAAATGGAGATGCATAATGAAGTTAATAAGTTTGATAATTTCAGAGGAAGTTTCAGAGGTAGAAGGCCAAATTTCAGAGGAAGATCACCAGGAAGGACGAATGGACCAATAAGATGTTACAACTATAATCAAGAAGGTCATATGGCACACAAATGTCTAGAAAAAGCAAGCTCTAGTACTCATGGCGAAAGAAGAATACACCTGGCACAAGAAGTAGATTTACAAGAAGACTCAGATAGTTATGGTTATCTAAAAAAAGGGGAAGCACTTATGATGAGAAGAACACTGTTGAAAAGGCCTGTCAAAGAAGAACCACCACAAAGGAAGTCCATTTTCAAAACTACCTGTAAATCTGGGGGAAAAGTTTGTAAGGTATTGGTAGACTCTGGTTCTACAAAAAAAATTGTGTCTCTTGAAATGATGGAAAAGTTAAAGCTACCAAGAATACAACACCCGTATCCTTACAAAATATCTTGGTTAAATAAAGGGCAGCATACTACAGTGGAAGAGCAAGCTTGGGTGGAATTTTAGATTGGAGCCTATAAAGATAGATTATTGTTTGATATTGTTAATATGGATGCATGCCATTTACTTTTTGGTAGACCATGGCAATATGATCTCAAGGAACATCATGATGGAGTGAAGAATATGTATACCATTACAAAAAATGGAAAGGTCATTGAATTGATACCTTTAGTTGAGCCAAGTCAAGAAGAATCAAAAGCCACAGAAGCCAAAGTTATGGTGATGGGTAAGAAAGAATTTCTGAAAGAGGTGAAAGGAAAGAAGTGTCCACTCTTTGCACTGGTTCTTGTACTCAAAAATAAATTACAGAATGATGCTGAAAATCAGACTGAGGAAGAAAATTCAAAGATGGAGTCTTCAAACTTGAAGGTGGAAGTGACAGAAAAGAAGAAGGAAAAGGTGCCTGAAGAAGTGGAACCAATTCTGGACAAGTACAAAGAAATTATGGCTGATGGAATACCAAAAAGTCTCCCACCAGTGTGAGAAATCAGTCATTGCATTGATCTCATACCAGGATCAACATTACCCAACAAGGCAGCATATAAGCTAACACCCCAAAAAAATGAAGACATGGCAAGACAAATTGAAGAGTTGCTTGAGGCTGGTTTGATTGGTAAAAGTCTAAGCCCATGCGCAGTGCCTGCAGTCCTAGCACCAAAGAAAGAAGGAACATGGAGACTATGCACAAATTCAAGAGCACTGAACAAGATCACTATAAGGTACAGATTTCCAATGCCTAGAATAGAAGATTTACTAGATTGTTTAGGGAAAGCAAGATATTTTTCAAAGATTGATTTGAAAAGCGGGTATCATCAGATAAGAATTAGGCTGGGAGATGAATGGAAAACAACATTTAAGACAAATGAGGGATTGTATGAATGGAAGGTAATGCCATTTGGATTCTCTAATGCTCCTAGTACGTTTATGAGGCTTATGAATGAAGTTTCGAAGGATTTTACAGGGAAGTTTGTGATAGTATATCTAGATGACATTTTGGTTTTCAGCGAAACAAAAGAGGAACATCTGAAACACATAGATTTGGTGTTGAGAAGGTTACAAGAGGAAAAGCTAATGATCAATATGGAGAAGTGTAGTTTTATGCGAGAGGAAATGACATACCTTGGCTTTGTGATCTCAAAGGGAACACTCAAGATGGATCAAGATAAGATAAGTGCAATTCTTTCTTGGCCAACTCCTAGAACTATTGCAGCAGTTAGAAGTTTTCATGGTTTACCCACATTCTATAGAAAGTTTATCAAAAATTTCATCTTGATTTGTGCACCTATTTTGAACACCATAAAAGGAGGGAAAAAGTGAAAAAAAATTTGGACAGAAGAAGCCAATAAAGCCTTTGAACTTCTTAAGCAAAAAGTGGCCCGACAACCAATCTCGACATTTCCTGATTTCAATAAAGTCTTTCAGATAGAATGTGATGTAAGCAACATAGCCATAGGAGGTGTTCTTAGTCAAGAGGATAGAACTGTAGCCTTTTTCAGTGAGAAGCTCAATGAATCCAAACAGAGATATTCATCATACGATTTGGAAATGTATGTTCTTGTTCAATCCCTGAAGAAATGGAGACACTATTTACTACCCAAGGAATTCATTGTATACACAAATAACCAGGCACTTAGTTTCATAAACAGTCAAGAGAAATTGAATCATAGGCACATGAAATGGGTGGAGACATTGCAAGCATTCACATTTTCTATCAAGAACAAGAAGGGAGTAACAAATAAGGTTGTTGATGCATTAAGCAAGAGAACTTTGACTACGTCACAAATTTAGTTGGAAACTATAGGCATTTCAAATCTGAAAGGTATGTATGTTGATGATGCTGATTTCAAAGAAATTTACCAGGCATGTATTAATTTGGATGAAAGGTACAATAGGGAATATTCTGATTTTCTGGTTCAAGAAGGATTATTGTTCAAGGGAGGACAACTTTGCATCCCAAAGTGTTCAATAAGAGATAATATCATATAGGAGAAACATAGTGGGGCATTATCTGGTCATTTTGGACTAGATAAGACTTTAGAGCTAGTTCGTAGACACTATTTTTGGCCAAAGCTACAAAAGGATGTGAGGAAATTTGTGGAAGAATGCACCATTTGTCAGAAAGGTAAAGGTAAAAGTACCAATGCAGGATTGTATCAGCCCTTACCTATTCCTTCACGACCATGGAAAAGTATTAGTATGGATTTTTTTTTGGGATTACTAAGAACTCAGAAGGGATATGATAGCATTTTTGTTGTTGTGGATAGGTTCAGTAAAATGTCACATTTATTACCATGTAAATCCACCAAAGATGCATCATACATTGAAGATTTATTTTTCAAGGAGATAGTGCGAATTCATGGACTACCACTAAATATTGTTTCAGACAGAGATGGCAGATTTGTGGGTCATTTTTGGAGGACTCTTTGGAAGAAACTTGGCACAAATTTATCATTTTCATCTACATATCATCCACAGACCGATGGTCAAATAGAAGTTGTCAATAGATCTTTGGGAAATCTATTAAGATGCCTTACAAAACAACATGGAGAAAAGTGGGATTCCATACTTGCTCAAGCTGAATTCTCATACAATGATACAGTGAATACAAGTACAGGGAAATCCCCATTTCAAATTGTGTATGGTACACAGCCAAGAGGAATTCTAGAGCTGAGGGAACTTCCAAATACTTTTCCAAGTAGTTCACATGCTGAAGAATTTGCTGAAGCTATTAAAGAGGTCCAAGATCAAGTCAAGTTGCAGCTACAGAATTCAAATCAAAAGTACAAAGAGGTTGCTGATCAGAAAAGAAGAGAAGTACAATTCGATGTTGGTGATTTAGTATGGGCGTATCTGAAGAAAGAGAGGTTACCTCAAACAAAGAATACAAAGTTACTACCTAAGAAGGTTGGTCCTTGTCAAATTCTGGCAAAATATGGACATAATGCTTACAAAATTTAGTTACCTACAGACATTGGTATTTCACCCATATTCAATGTTTGTGATCTCACACAATATAGAGGTTCTGAAACACAAGCCGTACAGGAAGATTCAGTAACAGAAGATTTGCAACAACTACCTAAACCAGCACCACCTCAGTTGGAGAAAATCCTAGATACAAAAATAAAGAAGACTCGTAGATGACAATACACTCAGTACCTAGTCAAATAGAAGAAAAAACTAGTGACAGAAGCTATTTGGATGGATGAGCAACAAATTAGCAAACATGGTTCATCAGTTCACGATCTCATCTCAAGTGGACTTGAGATTCTTTCTACAGGGGAGTATGCTATAGTAGCAGAGCGAGAAATAGAATAAGAAATGTTTTAAGTTTTGTGTGTGTATTTTAAATTTAATGTTTTCAATAAACATCCTACATGTGGTGGCATTCCTAGAGTAGCAGTTTGATGAGCTCTCTAGATATAGCCACCTAGGACCAGGTGTAGGTTTTTTAAATTAGAATAGTTTTAATTCATAGATAATGATTGTCAGAATCCAATAATAGGTAGTAGGCAGTTTCAAATTCTTATCCTTTTCTTGGATAGAAGATGAAAAAATGTTTCAGATCCTTTTATTAGAAAAGGAGAAGTTAGTTTTAAATAAGCCATTCGGCTATGTAAGAGAGGCATTCGAATTTGAGTAAGATAGAAAAGTTTCAGTTTTTGTGTCTCTTCAGATTTAGAGAAATGATTTTGTCTTGTTCCTCTATCCTTTTTCAAATTGATATCTCAAAAGGAATTCGAATTTGGATTTGATAGTAAGTTGCAATTTTTCGTGTGTCTTTTCAGCTTTGGAAAGATCAAATTTGGAGAAGAATAGAATGCTTTTTGGTTTTCTTGTGCAAGTTTCGGTTTCTTATGGTGTTTTCAGCAGAGATCTACGGTTTTAAGATTGTTGTTTCCCATCATATATCTGGTCATTTCAAACTTGGCACCTCTTGAAGAACCATTTCCATTGGTATGCTCGGTTGCTAAAGAACCCGATTGCCATTCATGCTGAGGTGGGTTGCAAGAAGAGGAGATTTCTTAGGGCGTGAAGAGGAATTAAGAGTAGGAAATTACAGCGTTGAGAATGAAGCGTCGGCAGAGGTATTTGCAGCCGCATGATATGGAAAAAGTGATTTATTGTTGCATGTGTCCAATAAATGTGCATATAGAATGGCAAGGTCGAGTTGGTGGAGATAGAGATGTCTTGAGATCTTAGTCGACTTTTATTATGGAAATCTATGATGGCAGTCGCATATTTTATTTAGTCAGCAATATAGAGACAGTAGCTTTGGCTCTAGCAACACTTTCAGCAAGGGATTTTATAGTTTATGTTAGGCATGGAATGTAAATGGTTTTCTTAATATATATATATATATATATATATATATATATATATATATATATATATATATATATATATATATATATATATATATATATATATATATATGTATATTGGGTTTTTGTTTAAAGAATGATTTGTAGATTCTGTCTAGTCAAATCTTGAGTTTGGATTCGAGTTCGATCTTGGGTGATGTGCGTGCCCCTTGAAGTAACTCAGTTGAGTGAGTATTCCTCTTGAGCTTTCCAAGGTGTGGCTCTGCATCACTCAAAGGGTTATTACAACCTCTTTGGTAAGTCATCATTTGGGAAAGGGTAGATATATGAGACAAAATTGTATTGACTTGAACCTAAATCCTACTACTTTTAGAAGAGCACTTAGTAGACAAGAGAGAATTGATGATCCTCTTCAAAATGAACCATGGGCTTTTGGTGGGAGACTTCCATGTTCTGATAAGAAGCTATATGATGATGTGAAGGAAGAAACTACACAATTTTGGCACTCTAGCTCAAGAGTATCACCCAATGCTAAAGACGTGTTAAAGTTGAGAATTGGCATCAAAGATCGCATGCCACATCCTAAACATTATTTTGAGGTAAGTAAAACTATGTTGTTCAAACAATTTAGAGAGATTCATCCAAATCCTCATATATCACAAAGGGATTTTGTATTTTTTGAAGGCATTTTATTGTGTGCCACTTAAAATTCAAAATACATGTTGTTGCGAATATCATGTTGAGTTTTCTATGCACCATAAACTATTACGCTCCATCCATTCTACTTTGCATAGTAAAGAAATGTTGGAGAATTGTGGTGTTAGTGGGCTTCCAAAATCATCAAAAGAATTGCTAGATCAATTTTTATGTCATAGAGTTGATGGTTGTTTCTTTTATAGAAATTCTTTCTTAAATGAGAAGTGTTCAGAATGCGGTGGCTTATCCAAGTTTGACACATGTTTCTATGAGGGGTCCAAATAAGATCTTGGAAAGATCATAGTTAAAAAAAGGGTATATGAAAGAGTGAAATACACATTGAAGAGTGGGGGTGAGGGCTCTAGATGTGAATTGGTCGCAATATAAATTAGTGTGGCTAGTTTTATTTCAGATTTCAAGAATTTTTTTCTACAATTATGCAAGACATAGTCATACGTCTCAGTGGTTGGATCAAAAATTTAGAATGTGTAAGAAGACTTTTTCCATTGGCACTATTATATCAATTGTTGACTTTGCTGAGAACTACACATTGTGACCTCAAAATGAGACACAATCTTAGTATTACAACTCCATTCAGATTGCTATTTTTTTCCACATAACATATAGACATGCCCCTGATAGTGCGGAAGATAATTGAAAGATTATTAGAGAGTATCATTTTTATATGAGTGATGATAGATCTCACTCTCACAAGTTTGTGCAACATTTTTTCAAGAATTTTTTTGATTTCTTACATGAGCATGCAATTTTTATGGATAGACATATCATTAGGTCAGATAACTATACAGGTCAATTCAAGAATGCTTGCATGTTTTATTGATTATGTAGGATGCACGTAGAGAGGGGCGTACCTCATATTTTGAGTTTTTTTTAGTCCAACCATGGGAAAGGGGAACATGATGGAGCAGGGACATGTGTGAAGAGAGCTCTAGTTAAGGAGCAATTGAAGATTTTAGGAGTAGAGCTTCTTGATGCTCATAGCATTATCATAGTGGGGGACTCTTGATTCAGTGGTACATAGGTTCTTTTGGTTGGTTGATGAAAGGTCCATAGGTGATAGATCAAATTTTTCTACAGTGAGAGACTCATCAAAAATGCATCCATTCTAGAGCTATGATTCTAGTACATGGACCATTTGGACATGACAGCTTGCTTGCTTTTGTCTTAGTTTTTTTTAGTGTGATTGGGATCACTGTGCATCAAATGAGTGGGTGGACATATGGCCTCCACATTATCTTACTCCATTTTCTATCATACACTCTATAAGAAATGATGACATGGAAAGTTCACTTGAGCATAACCATCTATCAAATCTTCTTCAGCTAGGACATGTCTTTGCATTGGTTGCACAATAGGGGAATGATGAGAAATTTATTATTGGTTAGCACATTGTGTAAGAGGTAAACAAAATTTTGCATAATTGATCACAAATGATGATGGATTCACATATCCTACTAGTTTAGTGGTTGTCACTGGAACATGGCTGTGGACATACATGCTTAGAAGGAATGTAATTCCTACATTCAAAGACTATCAAAAGCATAAAATAATTCTCATATATTTACATCTTATTATAGCAAAAAATGTAAAGTTGTTGAAGCATCAAGGAAGGCCAAAAGTAAAAGAACTTTTTACCATTACTAATTTTGATCATGAAGCCCTATTGGGGACCCTAAAATAGAGAGAGGACACTACTGGAACACTCGACTAGATATATTTACTTCTTATGTTATTTTCTTCATAATGATTTAGTGAACTAATGATTATCTTGTTTAATACAATAAGTTACTAATATTTTTATGATATTGAATGTAGATAAATCATGAAGAGTAGCTATGCATGAAGATAAAAAGCTAAATAAGGAGTAGAATGAAGAAAAATCTATTCTATTTTGTACACTACAATTTTTGATAATACTTTTATCGATACTACGATTTTTTACACTACTATTTTTGACACAACAATTTTTGGTAGTTCTGTATTGATGTAATAATTATGAAACACTTGATATATTGTAAATGTAAACTTGTTTATTTAATGTAAGAAACAAAGATGATTTTACTTAATGTAATTTATGTTGTGGGACCTAAAAAATGATGATTTTAATACTTATTAAAACCAAACTTGCATTGTGCCAAATGCCAAAAACTTGAGAGACGTAAAAAATAATGCTTTTTTATTTTAATACTAACCCTACTAACACCTTTTTTCCAGCTGTGGAGACCCTCCTTCATTCACGACCACCTCATATCGAGGAGTCTCCAAGGTGCTCTAAGTGCATTTCGAGGTCAATCTTCTAAGGTTTATAACTTAGAGCTCGTGAGGGCTATCAATAAAATGTCAAATTCTATTGGCCAGTGATGCCAAGGTCTAAAATAACCTATCTCATTTTTTAGAGATCATGTTTCATTTGGATTTGGCATAGCAATCTCACTTGATGCCAAAACTCTTAGTGTACCTCAGTTCATAGGTGTACCATAGCATAACTTTGAAACTATTGATCTTGGCATCAAATCATTAGTGCCATTAGCTTTGGATGGGTGGGTGAACCCTAGTGACACCCTTGTTCTGGCCACAAAGACCATCCATCGTCTGCGGCCAACCCATCCTAAGGAGTCTCCAAGGTGCTCTAAGTCCATTTCAAGGTCAATATTTTGAAGGTCATAAATCAGAGCTCATGTGGGATATTGATGAAAAATTGAATGCTACATGATGGTGATGTCAATGCCTAAAATAACCTATCTCATTTTTGAGAGATCATGTTCCATTTGGATTTGGCGTAGTGATCTCGCTTGATGCCAAAACTTGCAATGTGCCTTAGGTCATAGGTGCACCACAATGTAATTTTGAAACCACTAATCTTGGCATCAAATCATCAGTGCCATTAGCTTTGGATGGGTGGGTGAACCTTAGTGACACCCTTGATCTAGCCACGAAAACCATCCATCATCTGCGGCCACCCCGTACTGAGGAGTCTCCAAGGTGCTCTAAGTGCATTTTAAGGTCGATCTTCTCAGGGTTGTAACTCAAAGCTCATGAGGGCTATCAATAAAATTCTAAATGCTACAAGACGGTGATGCCAAGGCCTTAAATAACTTATCTCATTTTTGAGAGATCATGTTCTATTTGGATTCGGCACAATGATCTCGCTCGATGTCAAAACTCGTAGTGTACCTCAATTCATAGGTGCACCACAACATAACTTTGAAATCGCTGATCTTGGCATTGAATCATAAGTGCCATTACCTTCAGATGGGTGGGTGAACCCTAATGACACCCTTGTTCTAGCCACAAAGACCATCCATCATCTGCGACCACCTTGTACCAAGGAGTCTCCAAGGTGCTCTAAGTGTGTTTCAAGGTTGATCTTCTGAGGGTCATAACTCAAAGCTTGTGAGGGCTATTGATGAACCATTGAATGCTACATGATGGTGATGCTGAGGCCTAAAATAATCTATCTCATTTTTGAGAGATCACATTCTATTTAGATTTAAGACAACGACCTAGCTTGATGCCAAAACTCCTAGTGTGCCTCAGTTCATAGGTGCACCATAGGGTAACTTTGAAATTGTTAATCTTGCCATCAAACTATCAATTCCATTAGCTCCATATGGGTGAGTGAACCCTAGTGACACCCTTATTCTAATTGCAGAGATGATCCATCATCCACGACCACCTGGTATTGAGGAGTCTCCAAGGTTCTCTAAGTGCATTTCGAAGTCAATCATCTGAGGGTCATAACTTAGAGCTCGTAAAGGATATCAATGAAACATCAAATGTTACAAGATGGTGATGCTAAGGCCTAAAATAACCTATCTCATTTTTGAGATATCATGTTATGTTTGGGTCAAGCACAGTGATCTTTCTCGATGCCAAAACTCGCAGTGTGCCTTAGTTCATAGGTGCACCACAATGTAATTTTGAAACTACTGATCCTAGCATCGAATCATCAGCACCATTAGCTCTAGATGAGTGTGTGAACCCTTGTGACACCTTTGTTCTAGTCATGGAGACCATCCATCATCTACAGCCACCCCATACTAAGGAGTCTCCACAATGCTCTAAGTGTGTTTTGAGGTCAATCTTCTGAGGGTCGTAACTTAGAGCTAGTGAGGGCTATAAATGAAATGCTGAATCCTATAGGACAGTGATATTGAGACTTAAAATAACCTATCTCTTTTTTGAGAGATAACATTTTGTTTGGATTCGGCATACCGATCTTGCTCAATTCCAAAACTTGTAGTGCGCCCCAATTCATAGGTGCACCATAGCGTAACTTTGAAACCATTGATCTTGGCATCAAATTGTCAGTGCCATTAGCTCCAAATGGGTAGGTGAACCCTAGTAACACCTTTTTTCTTGTTGTAGAGACCATCCATTGTCCATGGCCACCCCGTACTAAGGAGTCTCCAAGGTGCTCTAAGTGTGTTTCAAGGTCGATCTTCTGAGGGCTATCGATGAACTATCAAATACTATAGGACGGTGATGTCAATGCCTAAAATAACCTATCTCATTTTTGAGAGATCACATTCCATTTAGATTCGACATAGCAATCTTGCTCGATACCAAAACTCGTAGTGTGCCTCAGTTCATAGGTGCACCATGCATAATTTTGAAACTACTAATCTTGGCATCAAATCATCAATTCCATTAGCTCTAGATGGGTGAGTAAACCCTAGTGACACCCTTGTTCCAACTGTAGAGACCATCCATCATTCGCAACCACCCCATTCTAAGGACTCTCCAAGGTGCTCTAAGTGTATTTGAAGGTCAATCTTTTAAGGTTCGTAAGTCAGAGCTTGTGGGGGCTATTTTTGAAAAGTTAAATACTATAGGATGGTGATGTTGAGGCCTAAGATAACCTATCTAATTTTCAAGAGATCACGTTCTATTTGGATTCGGCACAGATATCTTGCTCGATTCCAAAAATCACAGTATGCCTCAGTTCATAGGTGCACCACAGCGTAACTTTGGAACCACTGATCTTGGCATCAAATTGTCAGTGCCATTAGCTCCAAATGGGTGGGCGAACCCTAGTGACACACTTTTTCTAGCCGTAGAGACCATCCATCATCCACGACCACCTTATACTGAGGAGTATCCAAGGTGCTTTAAGTGCATTTTGCGATCAATCTTCTAAGGGTCATAACTTGGAGCTTGTGTGGGCTATCAATGAAATGCCAAGTGCTACAAGACGATGATGTTGAGGCCTAAAATAATTTATGTCATTTTTGAGAGATCACATTCCATTTGGATTTGGCACAACAATCTTGCTCAATGCCAAAACTCACAGTGTGCCTGAGTTCATAGATGCACCACAACGTAACTTTGAAATCGCTAATCTTTGGCATCAAATTATCAATGCCATTAGCTCTAAGTGGGTAGGTGAAACCTAGTGACACCCTTGATTAAGCCATGGAGACCATCCATCATCCATAGCCACCCCATACTAAGGAGTCTCCAAGGTACTCTAAGTGCATTTTGAGGTTGATCTTCTGAGGGTTGTAACCAGGAGCTCATGTGGGCTAACGATGAAATGTCAAATGTTACAGGATGGTGATACCAAGGCCTAAAATGACATATCTCATTTTTGAGAGATCATGTTCCATTTGGATTCAAAATTGCGATCTTGCTCGATGCCAAAACTTGTAGTGTGTCTCAGTTCATAGGTGCACCATAGCATAACTTTGAAACTACTGATCTTGGCATCAATTTGTTAGCACCATTGGCTCCAGATGGGTGGTGAACCCTCGTGACACCCTTGTTCCAGCTATAGAGACCATCCATCATCTATGGCCACCCCATACTAAGGAGACTCCAAGGTGATCTAAGTGCATTTCGAGGTCAATCTTTTCAGGGTCGTAACTTGAAGGTCATGTGGACTATAGATAACCCCTTACCAAGTTTGGTGAACTCATCTAATTAATAATTTAAAGTTATAGAAAAAATTGCTCAAAATTGCAATTTTGCAACTTTTGCAACCTTATCTTGCAAAGTGAAAATGAGTAAAAAGAGTTATTTAGGGGTTTGAGCATGACCATAAAAGGTTAGAAACACCTATATAAAGTGTGAAATGATAGCATGCATTAATAAAGAAAATTTTGTTAAGTGGATCAGTATGGGTATTCTGATCAATGTGGGAAATGTATAGATGTTATTCATATGGATATGGTATTGGGGAACCAAGTTAAAAAGGTTTGATCCAATCAAGTCTCTTAAGTTGGGATATTTTGAGGTTATGTTGAAATTGAAAAGTTGTAGTATGAGGATAGTAACAAAGTGAAGGGCTAGTCATCAAAGATTATGAGTCTAGGAATGAGTTTTTGGTTGGGAATAGAATCAATGGTTGAGGAGTGGATTCCTTAAGTGTGTTGAGATTAGATTTGAAGCTAAGAGTTAGTTTCAAGGTTGGAGGTGGAGTTTAAAATCATATTTTGGGTTATGTGAACCTTGTGGAAGAGGTTAACAAGTGTGTTTATGTCATGATAGCACTTCAAATTAAAAATTACATCCAAATTAAAAATTGCATCCAAATTCGAGAGTAAAGGTTGTTAAAATATTACTCACAAATTATTGCATTTGAATAAAATATAACAAACATGATCAAAATTAATGATATTCCATAAATATGAACAATACACATGTTCCACGATAAATTGAATAATACTAGATACTAAATTAATATGTATATCATTGTGCACATAAATGAAAAAAATATATATCGAAATACATGTATCCATAGACAAATTACACAAATATATATCAAAGTTCATGTATCCATAGACAAATTAAACAAATATATATCAAAATACATAGATATATATACAAAATGTGGTTGATCATGCCATTAGAATCTGTACAATATCAATGTTTATGTAAACAATGTGGCATATGCCATCTCAAAATTTTGCATGATGCATCTTATGACAACTATACTATCCTAGGCTGCCAGTGGATGATCAAAATGCAGCCTCTTCACTATACTTGGTGGACTAGATGCCTCCTACGTAAACAAAAAAAAAAAAACCCAAAGTTAGGCTACTAAATTTATATGATTCTTTGTATCTAAAATTGAATTACTCAAATGCATAATGATATTTTTTTTAATGATATTTTATTCTATTAAACTTTCATAATAAATACCTCTCCTATCAACCTCCTGTACTGGTCAGGAGTCCTCTCGTACGCCCTTGGCAATGCTTGTACCTCGCTGATTGTGGCCTGTGTATGTTCAAATATCTTTGTCAGATGAATCTACAACTTAAACTATAACATTATAATTTATAACATGCTAAATTTATAACATATTTAATCAAGAATTCAAACTACAACTTAATAGTGTAGGCTCCTCCTCAGGATATAGTGGCTACATCATCAAATATAAAAAACTCTCTCATCCAACCTCGTGTGTACTAGGAGTTTCCTATGAGATACAAAATAGTAGTTAATATCACAGAAATCAGTTTTGAATTTATTTATGAAGATAAGGAAAATAGAAAAAAATGATACTTATACATACAATGGGGTTCTGAGTGCAAATAGAAATGCCTAAGTGTCTACCATGTAGAATTTGCATGGGCTCATCCCTAGTAGCCACATCCTATACAATAAAGACTGTAATTAAGTTTCATTAACACAAGAATTTTACATAATTAATTTATATTTAATTAAATAGAAAACACCTAATTACCTTTCCTTTGTCAATCAATCCTGGCTCATCCCCCACACTTTTCCCCCTAGGAACAGGTGGTACCTACATGATAAAAGAAAGATTAGAAACCACATATGCTACAATATCAAATAGAAAAAATAATGAGAACACAACATAATGTACCATAGATGTTTCAAGGCCAAATGGGATAGCCGAGAGTGTGGCATCATCGACCTATCTCAACTGCTCCTCAGTCATCAACTAAACATGAATGAAGATCACATACATATATAAGTCAGTATGGTTTAAAAATTAAAATTACTCTATAATAAAAATCAACTTTAAATCGCATATGTCATTATAGAAAAATGTATACACATACCGACATAGAAGAAATCCATGCCCCTCCTCTCTTTCATTAGGATCTATAGCCTCTACATTTACATCTAGTGTATCCTCATCTAATACAAACTGATACTTAGGAAGATCACCTATGGGACCCAGAAAAATATTCTTGCATGTAATGCAAGTATGAGGCACACAAACATGTGATGAGCTAGTTGATGATGAACTCATGCTGGCATCATCAACATGTGGAGGTAGGACTGACCTAGCCTAAGATATCAATAGGCTACTTAGTCTATAGATGGTTCTAATGGTTTGAGAGCTAACCTCTATGATAATATCAGGATGCTACACTTGAGGAGGGGGAAGACATCAGTAGGGGGAACAAAAGTGCCAGCTTTCTTCCACTAGGAAGAGGGTCTATCCCGAGGAGCTCCTAGTCCTACACCCATGTTGGGCTTCATGCTCCAATAGTTCACCTTGAGTTTCAACAGAAATTTTACATACAATTTTCTAAGGAAATAAAATGGCACATCTAAATTTCTATGTGGAGGGATGTCAAAAACCATCCACCAAGGATCCCAAAAGTTTGCACGTATGGTGTCATTTATGTACCATTTAATTGATAGTTTGGGATTTTTGCGGTTGACTAGTAAACCAATTTTTGGGTTTGCAAAAAGGGCAACCAAATCATCTTTACTTATAGTGAGGGACACAACCTCATCATAGTCCAACCCATCATCAAACATCTCATGCATTTTGTTATGGCAACAAAGAGTAGCATTTTGTTCCTCGGTAAGTGTTTCAATGTTATCCACTATTATGTTTAACATGCATAACATAGGAGCCAATGTGGGTACATTATTATATGTTGTTCATAAGGCCCTCAATTCGGTGAGATTTTCAAATATCAAATCCTTGATTCAAGGAGGGTTTTGAGGGGGTAATGTATCATTTGGTGGACAATTTTGTGGGGGCACTGGACCATTTGGTGGGGGCTTACAAGGAACAACATTCCTTGCCTCAGGATCATCATTTTGGTCTGCCATATCTAGTGATTCGCAAAACATAATTTATATTTAAAAAAACCTAAATTCTAACAAATTCAACTAAAATTAACAAATTTATAATAAAATTTGATAAATTTATAATAAAATTTTATAAATTTATACTAAAATTGATTCAAAACACAAAAAACATACCTATTATTGCATATTCGATTACAAAACAGATATCTGAGCTCAAAAAATTCTATATCACTATCAAAATAGCAACCGTTGGGTTGTGTTTTTTTTTTAAATAATAGTACAGTTATCAGGTATCCAATTTGATATCTGATACCTGATATTATTAGATATCTAATTTTATATTGGATATCCAATAATATCGAGTATCCAATATCAAATCTGATACTTGATAAGGGTTGGGGGCCTACTTTCTAGGTTTGGTACCAGGATGGGTGAAAAAAAGTCAGAGCATATTTTGTAATTCTTTAAGATGTTTTCAAACTCTATTTTTTTCACATCACCACTTTTTGCCACACCATGATCTTGCACATACCTAGTTTAGATTAAATAAATAAAATAGTTGGATATTTAGTTGTTGGAAAATTATTTCTGTAAGTAGTATTTTTAAGGGAAAAAAGTTAAATTAAGTTATCAGATATCAATGTGATTTATTCAGTTTTGTATCTCAATGTATCTAATAAAAATATGAATAAATAAAATCAATATTTTAATGCTTTTACACATTAATCAATAGGGAGAAGATTTATTTTGATGGATTTTGGATGATTAGACCCTAAATTTTATGCATGAGATCCTCTACAAAATGGAAGTTGTGATTGCTAATCTATCTCCTTCACTATGAAGTTTTTAACATAAATTTACACTTTTCTATTATGAGTCTTACAATTTTTTCTTAGATGTGTGGTATGGAAATGGTGGTTGGAGTGTAGAACATATGAAGTTCGCTAGTGATAGTGTAGAAGATAATATGGAAATTTATTATTGAAGAGAGGTTTAAGATTTACTATAAAGGTGATTATGTTTTCCATCCTTGAAGTCCATGAGTATGGTGTGATCTTTTTATCAGGAACAAAATAGAAATCAATTGTTGATTACACACACCACTCAAGTTTTAATTGCTTAGTTTTTCTTTGGTATTATTTTCTAAACAATGGATAAAATAACTACAATTCCCAAATTTAAAGGCCTTGAATTTCACACATGAAAAATTAAGATACACTTTCTTTTGATTGAAAAGATCCATCCCATGGGACATTGTTAATGGAACTATTTAGAATCCCTAATATGTTGATGAAATAACAAAGCAGATGGCTAAAGGTTGTAGGGCCTTTGCATTGATTGGAATTAGTGTATCAAATGCATATTTGCATCATATTGATCTTTCAAACACATCAAAAGAAATATGGGATGGGCTTAACATATTGTTTGGTTCATAGACTTCTAGTGCAAAATGTCCATAAAATAGAAGTTGTTTAGCTTGAAGATGAATGGAGGTGATTATATTTTTCAATAAAGAAGCATTTTTAGTTCACTTCATAATAAACTTATAGGTGTAATCTCTAAATTTATGCTGATGATTTTTTTGACCTTAGATTGGTTTTGAAAAATGAGTTTCTACATAGTTAAGTCATTTACTTAGTTCATGCCAAACAAGTAACACATGCCAAGAACAACATGTACATTATAGTGCATGCCAATTTCATAGTGAGTGTCAAGCCACTCATGTGCTGAGTCACCCAACTGTTGAGAAGAAAGTGTATGCCAAGTGATTCAAGAGCCAAGTTAGCAGTGCATGCTAAGTAATATTGATGCTGAGTCTCAGAATATAAATAGTATATGTTGAGCATCAAAGACTTCATATGCCAAGTAAGATAGTTTTGATATAATTGTTTTTATTGGTAGAAAAAAATATGTAAACCATTTTTGAGGTGACTTAAATAATAATTTATGATATCTTGCAAATAAGGATGAATCTTAAGTTAGAATCCCTATGAATTACATGTGGCCAATCAGGTAAAAGGAAGGTTTAAGTGGCACAATGGATGAATCATAGTCATTGACTCATACCTAACCCTAAGTCACCTATGTCTTCTTAAGGAGGAAAAACCCTAAACTATCTAATGAGTGAGGAAGGAGTGGAGAGAAGTTTGCATGTGCAAAAAGAGCATCCATTCTAACCAAGGTATTATGAATTGAGATTGCATTGTAGAATTAGTTAAAGGAGAAAAGAGGAAGGGAAGAGTATACAAAAAAGAGACATTTGATCAAGAAGGATCAAGAATATATTATTTTAGAGGTGATTTGTTATCAAGCAACCAAGTGGTAATTGTAGGATCATTTTTGAGTCATTTTAGTAGGTGAATTAGTTAAATCTCTTAACAGAGTAGTCCTAACAGGCTGTATTGAAATCCTTTGATAGGGTGCTTACTTAATTGTGAGTTGAAGTCCTTTAGCAAGGTACACTTCTAATAGGGTGTTTAAATCCTTTAATAGGGTGAGACCTAATAGTCTTTGTAAGCCTTTAATAGGGCAGACCTTTCATAGGGTAAATCATGTCTCATTATCAAAACATTGTAACCCTCATTATATACACTTTATTACTGCAGTAGTGAAGATTTGTGGGTGTCATCCCCACCCCAGTTTTACCTTCTCATTGGAGGGTTTCTGGGTAATCATATTTTATGTCATACATATGTGAATGTTTACATGTTTTTATGTTTTAGATGTATATGCTTTACATGGTATTTCAGTCTACTTATTGAATGTATGAGATGGATGTGTGATGAATTTTTTTATGGGTCCAATTTTAAACTATTGATTCACCACCCCCCCAAAAGATTACCTTTCCTATTGTAATTCCAATAATTGGTATAAGAGCCTTGTTCTCTAAAAGAGAAGCTTTGCATCTTCGAGGAAAGCTATTGGAAATGGAAGTTTACAAGTTGGGAAAGATGATTGAGAATTAGGAGATTGAAATACATCTCATTCTACATCAGTTGAATCAAGCAGGAGAAGATTTAAAGAAATCCTTGAAGAGAAAGAAGAAAATTTATATTGAGAAGAATGACACACAATATAAAGATATGGACACTACTAAGATATTTGGTAATGGAGACTCTAATGAATTTGATGCAGTAGTTGTAGATCTAATAGAAAGGAATAGAGCCCAATCTGAAGAAATTAGAAATCTCAAGTTAGAGCAAGAATCATAAGCCATACTACCATGTGAGGTGACTAAATAGAAAAAGAAAGCTATGGAAGAAAAAGTCATGATTGAAGAAGAAAAAAGAGTTTTGAGAAACAAACTTGAAGAGAAATTGTTAGAGCTAACCAAACATTCCAACATGCAATTATATACTTTGATTCAAATGTTGAATGCCAACTATGAGCTGAATGTCAAAGACTTTGAGATAATAACATTGAAGTTGCAAAATGAGCAATTATAGAATGAACTAAAAAGGGAAAATGAGTTTTTTAAAAGTTTCAATAAACCAAGTGAAGCCATTAGATACTTTGAGCAATTATTTAGATCCCCTAGATCTAATAATGATACAACTAAAATGGGATACACAAGTACTAAAGAAGGAGAATCATCCAAAAGTGTTGAAGAAAGGAGTAACAAAGGTAAGAACTCCAAACTTACTTGTCATAATTGTGGTAAGAAAGGACATACTACTAATGTGTGCAGGAGCAATACTGTAGATTAGAATGTCAAACACAAGAGCATGGTTCACTGCCATAAGTGCAACTAACAAGGTCATTAGGCATAAGAATGTAGAACCAAGACCATGCACACTCAAATATTTGAAGGATTTTGTTATAACCATTAGAAGTATGGACATAAAGCTTTTGAGTGCAGATCCAAACCCATGTGGTCATCAAACAAGAAAACAAAGGTAAGGAACAGTGACAACTATTATAACTACGATTATAATACAAGGCACAATTGTCATTGCTATCAAGAATATGGACATGTTCCTGAGAATTGTATTTGAACACACTTTAGAGGTAACTACAAAAGCTAGTTGAGTCAAATCACATGTTTTAGTTGTTTAAATATTTGTCATATCAGTCGATATTGTCCAACAAGGTCAAAGGCACCAAGTTGTGAGTTTGATAAAGGCAAAGACAACAAAGATGTTGAAAATGTTAGAAATGAAATGAACAAGACATGGAAAAGGAAAGATGATTGCAACACAGCTAGTGGAGAAGGGATCACTTCACCCAGTGGGTCAAGTGATCACACCTCATTAAACTAAGTTATCAAGAGATATGTAGGATTGATATTTAAAAGTTATATCATAGATCAATTCTGAAGGATTTAGTACTAAAAATATTACATAAGCATGAACAAAAATGCAAGATGTTATTAGGAATCCAATAAAATCTTTAAGTTTTTCATGTTGTTGCCGAGCATGAAAATTTTCCTATATGTGCCAAGTGAAATACTAGAGAATGTCAAGCTAACAGACTAGCTAGTTGCTGCCAAGTGAGCTTGAAATTGGTTGATGTTGAGCTTACAACTATGTAAGCACTCAACATTAATTGCAATTTTTCTTAAGGGTATTTGATTGGTTTCAACTCAATTTTCACCATTTCAAAATCAAGAAAGAGAAAGAAGAGCAAGAGGCAATTTGGAAAATCCATCCAAAGTGATTGCAAAATATTTGTGCAGAAATTTATCACAATTTTGACAGATCTTGCAAGGCATTTACCAAGTGTTGAGTTATGCTATTTATATTTTCATAGCCCTAGTTTTGCATAATGGTATCTAGTTGAAAGAATGTAGAGGGTAAGGATGTTTTGAATGTCCAATTGGTTAGTAATGAAGTTAAGAAACCTATATTCAAGGCCATGCCTAATATTGCCTACAAACAAGACCCCTCCAGTGCATTATCCATGATATCATTGAACATTTTAATGGTGCAAGATGTTAGGAAATGTTATAATTCTAAGATTGGTAGAATGGGTGATATGGAGATTAGGCAAGCATATGATAGACTATGTGATAATGGTGTACTGAGGGAAGAATTCAAAATCATAGAGAAGAAAGGGTTAACATGAGCCCTAGATTTCTCAGATGTGTTCAAAATAGAATGGATTAGCATAGTATTAAGTAGGATATATGATAGTTCACTATGGTTGAATAATGGATCTATCAGAATAACCAAGAGGATAATCCATAGAGTAATAGGGCATCCAACTCTAGATTGGCCTAAGACATCGAGGAGTAATTCAAAGGAGGTTATTGAGAAGAACATAGGAGCTAAATGGAATAAGAAAGGAATGAAAATTGACACCATTACAAATCCTTTGATTAACTTTGTAGTAAGAGTTATTTCACACAAGTTTTACCAATTAGGTAGATTAAATAGTGTGCCTTGTATTGTAGTGGATGTGGGTTATAAGATTGTTAAGAAAGATCACACACATGATCTTGTAGAGTTACAATTACAAAAATTGATGGAGAACCTAGGAGCAATAACAAAGTCAAAGAGTGGTTAGTGTAGATTTGGTTCTATCTTGATATTTATATTCTTTTATGTTAAAAACACATTCCCTACAGTTGGCACAGTTGCATGGAAAACTAACAGGATAGTGGTAGTACAAATTGATGAGTTCATTAAACAACTAGGTGACAATTTTGAGTTTTTTATCATGAGTTATTTTGAGGACTTTAAGTAATCAATGAAGGAAAGATTCAGAATTATAGTGTCACTAGTTGAAAAGTATTATGACGATATTTGTTTCTTAGTGAATGTTGATTATACTTTTGTTCAAGCTACTACACCAAGGTTAAGATGGTTGAGACCCTCAAGATATGAAATAAATGTAGATGAGGCCTCTACAACTATTACTGCATTACTTGTAGAAGAGGTGGACACAGATGCTACTATATTTGGTAATTATGAAATGGATGAGTCCAAGATTACCATGGAATTAAAGATTGCCTCTATAATAAAGAAGAAGGATAGGTTAGTGAAAAAAGTGGAAAGAAAAATTTGGTGAAGGTGTTGATTAGGAAGAAGATGAGGAAGAAGAGGATGAAGGGGAAGAAGACATCCAAGCACAAGCACCACTAGCTATAATACAAGGAATGGGAGAAGATCAAGAAGAGAAAGAGACAAAAATTGTTGAAGGTATCAAGAGAGAAAAAGCCAAGGAAGCACCTACACCTACTGATCGAAAGAAAAGGAAGGGAAAGCCACAACTAGTGACAAGGGCCAAGAAAACTATCAAAACTAGCCAAGCCAAGCCTACAACACCTACTACAAGGGCTAGAGCATGTGTGACTGCTCAAAAGGCAAAAGAGAAAGTCAAACTAGCTGACCGAGAAGGTGGTGTGCAGAAAAGGCTTAGGAGGATATATGTAGCACAAGTTCAATCTAATAAAGAGAAAACTAAATTAGATGAAAATACCCAATTCAAAGTGGTGAGTCACATTCCACTATCCAGATTTAGAGAACTTATGTGAAAATGTTAAGAAAGCCCCACTAGAGATTGCTAACTCTATGCACAAAAGATTATATGAGAGAGTTGAGTAGAAGTGGCAATAATGTTTGAACTTAGAAAGAAAAACAAGGGAGATTTCACTTGTCCAAGTCATACCTAAACTTAGTAAGGCACAAATTGCTAAGGCTATGAAGAAATATGCAATTGGGTTTGTACCTAAATATAGAGCTTTCAACATACTATAAAATAATATTGAAGATTTTGCAAAGAAGTCCACACAAATGTGGAAAGTCACTTACGAACTAGCAATGGTAAATGAAGGTGAATAATAGCCTATTGAGCTAAAAGATGATGATGAAGATGATAAGAACAACAATACTTTTGAGGGAGGGACAAAAATGCAAGTAGCTGACAAGGCAATAGTTGAGGCAGAGTGGCAAGAAGAATAGAGTGTACCAGATAAAAATTCTCAAATGTCAACCCTCAATATGTGACAAGTATAACCACTAAAATAGTAATAGTTAAGGATATTTCTAATCTCACAACTTAGAACATCAGTCCCCTTATAGAGGAAAATCTCAAGAAGATACTTGATTAGTCTACACTATAGACAAAACTATGTGATAATCCTATTTTGGTGAGAGTAGATGAACTATAGAAACAAGTGACTCACACTCCAAGGGAGGAGGTGAATAAACAAGAACCACTTGCTATCACCCCTCAAGTCACTAATGTACAACCTTTGGATAAAGTATTTGAAACTACATCAAAAAAGGTTGATACAATTGAAAAAGTTGACACAGTTGAGAAGAATACAATGGAAACCCAAGCCACTATAGGAACTCAAAGTGAAATATGTCAAATAATCTTATTTGTACCTCCAAAACAAGTACAAGGTGCATCATAAGGCATTTTGGATAATAAGGACAAGCTTGAAGAGGCCGAGATGATACCAAAGGTGAAGGAGCAAGTAGCAATTCAAGCTTCGGTCACTTTATGAGAACCTGGTACAACTTCAAGTAATAATCTTTAGAAGTAGAGAACATATGCAACACCATTATAAATTTGAGTGTTGATTCCAAGCTCATCAAAGGCTAAAGAAGTAATCCAATATGGAGATGTGAGCCATGATGAAGAGATTGTGTTATCAAATTATGACTTTGACATAATGATAATTGAGTAGATGGGCATATTACAACAAGCCCTAGCAAGAAAGAAGCATCAAGAACTACTAAGAAGGGAGCATAGGTAGAAGACAGCATTGCTAGATATCAAAGACATCTTTTTAGATGCATTTAGTCTACCAACTCTAGATGAGACCAAGCCACTCATTGAACAACTGACAATTATAGTTGAAAAGGTTAGTGATGAAAACCTAGAAACAAATGAAAAATACTTAGAATGGTTTGAAAATAAATTTTAGAGCAAAGTAAATGAGAAAATATCAGGTGACATAGCAGTCACACAAGTTGCATTGGAAACTAAGGTTAAGGATGTGAAGAAGGTACTTGAGAGCGTTTTCTCATTGTACACAAAGCTATGCAATCCCACACTCTTCACCCAAGAAACCATAAGTCACATTTTGAGCTTGGAGAGTCAAATTCATTCATCGGGTGCAAAATTTCCTATGAATCTGGCTCAAAGTGAGAAGCACTTCAATTCATTGTTACAAACCTAGAGTCAATTAGCGGCACTATTTGTAGAAGAAGCCAATACAAGGGCAAGATTTATTAGCATCCAAACAACCCTCAACTTACACATAAAAATTTTGCACAAGGAATTAGGTTATGTTGAAAACCTTATGAAGAAAGACCCCAATCTTTTAGCATTTGATGGCTTAGTTCACTTTACTGCCAAGCTGGCTATCCAAATCAAGTCTTTAGATGTAGCATGTGAGAATTGGGATGCAACTATAAAGATAATCCTTGATGCCCATTAATCTTTTCTAGACAAACACACTATCTGTGTATAGCCCATTGACATAAGTGTCAAAAAGGGGGAGTGAGTAATGAATGGGGGAGATATAGATATGGGGGAGATATATAATTTTTGGGGAAGAATAAAGTAAAAGGGGGAAAATAAAGAGTATTAGATGAAATAATATCAATTGAGACACATTTACTCAGCAGGCATACCTATCAACTTAGGAGGAGTTATTAGATTTTGAGGTATATAAGTTGTTACAAAATTTTGAAAATTTGAAGTTTTGTACATATACCAAATTAGAGATATGTTATGCTCATAAGGATAAGGATATTGATGCATGAATAAGTGTTTTTGACACTCATCTCAAAGGGGGAGATTTTTGATCTCAAATTGGTTTTGACAAATGAGTATCTACACACTTAAGTCATTTACTTAGTTCATGCTGAACAAGTAACACATTCCAAGCACAACATGTAAATTATAGTGCATGTTGAGTTCACAATGAATGTTGAGCCACTCATGTGCCAAGTCACTCAAGTGTTGAGCAAATAGTGCATGCCGAGTGACTACTCAAAAGGTGAAGAAGAAAGTTAAACAAGTCGAGTAGGAAGTGGTGTGCAGAAAAGGCCTAGGAGGAATTATGTAACACAAGCCAAATTTGATGAAGAAAAAATAGAATTAGATTACAATGCTTAATTCAAAGTGATGCGTCACAATCTGTTATCACATTTAGAAAAGTTATGTGAAAATGTTAAGAATAGTGAAGACTTGTCAGGATTTTCACATGCTGATTTTGATAACCTTGGTAAAGTGGAGAAGAATCAAGTGGAGGAAGCTATATATGCCATGATGGTAAATTTTAAGAAAGCCCCACTAGAGATTGTTAACTCTATCCTCAAAAGATTATATGAGAGAGTTGAGCAGAAGTGGTACTATTGTTTGAACTTGGAAAGAAAAACAAGGGAGACTTCACTTGCCTAAGTCATGCTTGAACTTAGTAAGGCACAAATTTCTAAGGCTATGAAGAAATATGTAGTTAGGTTTGTACCTAAATATAGAGCCTTCAACATAATGCAAAATTATATTTAAGATGTTGTGAAGAAGTTCACAGAAATGTGGAAAGTCATTATGGACTAGCAATAGTAAAGGAAGGTGAATAAGAGTCTATTGAGCTGAAATATGATGAGGAAGATGATAAAAATAACAATACTATTGAGGGAGGGACAAAAATTCAAGTAGATGACAAGGCAACTGCTAAGGTGGAGCAGCAAGAAGAACAAAGTGTACCAAATACACAATTGCCAAATGTCAGCCCTCAACATGTAACAAGTATAACCACTAAAATAGTAATAGTTAAGAATTTTTTTAATCTCACACCTTAGAAAATCAATCCCCTTATAGAGGAAGATCTCAAGAAGATATTTGATTAGTCTACACTATAGGAAATACTATGTGATAATCCTATTTTGGTGAGTGTAGATGAATTACAGAAACAAGTGATTGACACTCCAATGGAAAAGGTGAATACATGAGAACCACTTGCTATCACCCCTCAAGTTACTAATGTACAACTATTGGATAAAGTACCTAAAGCTAAATTAAAAAAGGTTGATACAATTGAAAAAATTGATACAACTGAGAAGAATATAGTAGAAACCCAAGCCACTATAGGAACTCAAAGGGAAATAGGTCAGATAATATTATCTACACCTCCATCTCAAGTACAAGATGCATCACAAGTCATTGTGGATAATAAGGACAAGCTTGAAGGGACCCAGATGACACCAAAGGTGAAGGAACAAGTAGAAATTAAAGCCTTGGTCACTTTACCAGAATCAGGCACACCTTCAATTTATACTCTTTAGAAGCAGAGCATAGATGCAACACCATTGTAGATCTTAGTGCTGAGTCAAAAATTATCAAAGGCTAAAGAAGTAATCCAATATAGAGATGTAAGCGATGATGAAGAGATTGTGTTACCAAAGTATGACTTTGACACAATGACAATTAAGTAGATGGGCATATTGCAACAAGCCATAGAAAGAAAGAAGCATCAAGAATTGCTAAGAAGGGAGCACAAGCAGAAGCAAGCATTGTTGGATATCAAATAAATCTTTTAAGATGCATTCATTCTACCAACTCTAGATGAGACCAAGACACTCATTGAACAACTAACAAATATAGTGAAAAAGGTTAGTGATGGAGACCTAGACACAAATGCAAAATTCTTAGAATGGTCTGAAGAGAAATTTCAAAGAAAATTAAATGAGAAAATATGAGGTGACATAGCACTCTATAAGTTGCAGTAGCAACTAAGGTTGATGATGTGAAGAATATACTTGAGAATATTTTATTATTTTACACAAAATTGTGCAATCCCACACTCTTCACCCAAGAAACTAGAAGTCACATTTTGAGCTTGGAGAGTCAAATTTATTCATCAGGTGCAAAATTTCCTATGAATTTGGCTCAAAGTGAGAAGCTCTTCAACACATTGTTATAAACACAGAGTCAATTAGTAGCATTGTCTATAGAAGAAGCCAATATAAGGGAAAAATTGATTAGCATCTAAAAAACCCTCACCCCACACATGGAAATTTTTCACAAGGAATTATGTTATACTGAAAACCTTATTAAGAGTGACCCCAATCTTTCAAAATTAGACAGCCTAGTTTACCTTATTGTTGAGCTGGCTATCCAAATTAAGTCTTTGGATGTAGCATGTGAGAATTGGGATGTAGCTATGAAGATAATCCTTGATGTCCATAAATATTTTTGGGAAAAACACACTATCAGTGTATATCAGTGTATAGCCCATTGACATAAGTGTCAAAGGGGGGGAGAGAGTAAAGAATGGGGGAGATATAGATATGGGGGGGAAATAGAATTTTTGTGAGAGAATAAAGTAAAACAAATAGAATAAAGAGTATTAGATGAAAGAATATTAGTTGAGACACATTTACTCAGTAGGAGTACCTATCAACTAAGGGGGAGTTATTAGATTTTGAGGTATATAAGTTGTTATAAAATTTTGAAATTTTGAAGTTTTCTACATATGTCAAATTAGAGATATGTTATGCTCATAAGGATAAGGATATCAATGCATGACTAAGTGTTTTTGAAACTCATGTCAAAGGGGGAGATTGTTGATCTTAGATTGGTTTTAACAAATGAGTGTCTACACACTTAAGTCATTTACTTAGTTCATATCAAACAAGTAACACATGGCGAGTTCATACTGAGTGTCAAGGCACTCATGTGCCAAGTCACTCAAGTACTGATCAGATAGTGTATGCTGAGTGATTTAGGAGCTGAGTTAGTAGTGCATATCGAGTAGTATTGATATCGAGTCTCAGAATATAAGTCTGTATATGTTGAGAAACAAAGACTTCAAATGCCGAGTAAGATAGTTTTGACATAAGTTTTTGTATTGGCACAAACAACTATGTGAACCATTTTTGAGCCAACTTAGAGACTAATTTATGATAGTTTGGAGATAAGGATGAATCTTAAGTTGGAATCCCTATGAATTACATGTAGCCAATCAGGTAAAGGGAAGGTTTAAGTAGCATAATGGATGAATTATAGTCATTGATTCACAACTAACCCTAAGTCACCTACACTTCTTAAGGAGGACAAACCCTAAACTATCTAATGAGTGAGGAAGGAGAAAAGAGAGAAGTTTGCATGCACAAACAAAGCATTGATTGTGACCAAGGTATTATGAATTGAGATTGTATTATAGAATTAGTTAAAGGAGAACTGAGGAATGGAAGAGCATATAGCAAAGAGACATCTAATCAAGAAGGATCAAGAGTATATTAGGTTAGAGGTGATTTGTTATCAAGCAACCAAATGCTAATTGTAGGATCATTGCTAAGTCATTCTAGCAGATGAATAAGTTAAATCTCATATTAGAGTAGTCCTAATAGGTTGTATTGATATCCTTTAATAGGGTGCTTACTTAATTCTTAGTTGAAGTCCTTTAGCAAGGAACACTTCTAACAGGGTGTTGAAATCATTTAATAGGGTAAGACATAATAGTCTATTTAAGCCTTTAACGGGGTAGACCTTTCACAAGGTAGATCATGTCTCATTATCAAAACATTGTAACCTTCACTAGATACACTTTATTACTATAGTAGTGAAGATTTGTGGGTGTCATCCCCACCTTAGTTTTACCTTCTCATTGGAGGGTTTCTGAGTAATCATATCTAGTGTCATACATGTGTGAATATTTAATTTTTTTCATGTTTTAGATGTATATGCTTTACATGGTATTTCAGTTTACTTATTGAATGTATGAGATGGATGTGTGGTGAATGTTTTTATGGGTCCAAGTTTAAACTATTGATTCACACCCCCTCCCTCTCAAAAGATTACCTTTCCTATTGTAATTCCAACATATTCTAGAGGAATCCTACTTAATATAATTCCATTAGACTTCAATCATATTGTTTTCACTTTGACCAAAATGAATCCTAGCGTAGAAACTATAATTTCCTCTTTACTTAATGAAGGAAGAAGACAACATAAGAGTCATCATATTATCAAGGAATGTTTTGGAATAGTTGAAAAATAATTGAGACGGGGGTTGAATCTATTATCCAAGGTCCAAAACTTCCAATTAAACTTTTTAGTGCTTAACACAACTCATAGATATAACTCCTTATCATTTATCTTGCAGGCATCCATAATATCAATCAAAAATTAAACTTGGAGAGTACTATCTCAGGTCAAAATCACATTGGTGAAATATAAAGATGAGACATAATATAATCATTCACACATATGACACAAAGATTTTACATGGAAATCCAATTTGAGACAAACCACCAATTACATGCTACTAATTCTCACTCTTCTGAAGTGATGCCCTATGAAAGACCAACCCTGTTAAAGGTTAGAATATACACTATTAAATGTGACCTAGTTAAAGGATTTCAATCACCTTGTTAGGAGTGAGCCTTGTTAGAGGACTTTAGGTCATTCCATTAGAATTCCACTAGGTCAAAGTATTTACAAATGATTATTAGGTCAACCTTAATACAAAGGATTTTACCGTAAATTGAAACAATTATTAGAGAGTAATAGTAAGGCTTGATCTGATCACAAAATACAACTCACTTTGCATATTATAGATCTCTATTAAGTTTTCCATTCTTCTTGGCTTCAATCACTTCAGCTCTAATAGCTTGTTCACCCTTCAAGCATTCATCTTCTTAAGTCTTCTTACTTTGCATGCCAATTGTAGAATCTATATTTCAGCTTCCTTATAAAGCAATTCCCTAGACCTCTTGTTTTCCTTGGGTTTTTTAGACATTGCCAACTATGCAACCAGCCAAACTTTTTGATTCATGCCTTGTATCCTCTTATAAGGAGAATTTAGATCTTTTTCTACTTCATCTCAATCATCAATTCCAAGGTTAGGTAGAATCATTAAATCTAACCATCTTTCTATTTTTCTTCCTCTAGAAACTTCCTTCTCAATCCTCGAATTCTATGCCACTAGCTCATCAAGCTTATCTTCCATATTGTTCATGCAATCTAAGAAATTAACCTTGTCATCTTAGATTAATCAAATTCATGATATTTCTCATAATGTTGTCACTTGGCAACAACTAACTTCTAATGCTTGGCACATACTATCTTGCTTGACATCTACTAATAATTCTCTCAATACACACTTAAGTTTACTAATGCTTGGTGCTAGCTAAACTTTACTCAGCTTACACTATGTTCACTCTACATACACTAAAACTTTACTTTTCTCAGTTCCAACTAGATTTCTACTTAGCTTGAACTAACTTTTGTTTGTACCTACTATGGTCCTGGTCAAGCTTATCAAACTCAATTTTGTTTACTTATTCTTTCGGACAAGTAATTAATGTATCCAAACTTTGCAGCCTGAAGTAGATAATCAATACACTATGTCATCATTGTCTCAACTGATTTTTGTACTCCTATTTCATATCATAGCTCAATCTTTCCTCTAGGTGCTCTTGTTATCTTATTTGATCAAATCATCTTCATCAATCAAACAAATGATAATGCTTAATTTAACTAAGAAGTTGTCTTACCAGCAGGTAGTAGTTTTGACATCAGTGATAAAACAATGATTGAAACACATTCTTATTCTTGTATCATTTTTTTGTCAACAATCTCCCTATTTGGAATTGATGGTAAACCAATACCAACAACAATACCAAAAGGAAAACAATTCATTGTATTGAATCTATCCTTGGATCAACAACTCCAATCTTCTATATAGGCTACAAAACTCTGTTCTAATCAATAGAAATCAACTCATCTTTGTGACTCCCTCTAGTTTTCATCTTGTAAGGCTTCTCCCTTTGACTTTCTTTCATATTTACGTGTCTATCATTCTATTTGTACTAATTTCCTCTTCTTCTTCCTCTAAAGTATTTCTCCCTATATCTATCTTCTATCTTTGCTTGTCGGTCTCCCTCTTTGCTTGTTTGTGTCAGTTTCTCCCTCTTTGACAATAATGCCAAAGACATGTCATCTTAACTTGTAGATTTTAATAATTTTAGGTTCTTCCTCTATCACCTAACTTGTTACTGATCTTCTATTCTAGCTCTTGATTACTTTAGGTAACTCCTAAAGTAAAGTCCATTGCATCAATATGTAACATATGTCATTCATCTTAGTTAATGTAGGGAATAATATCAACTTCTTAAACAACTTTGGATAGGGTTATCACCCCTAGTTTATCTCTTAGATACTCATGAGCATCTTTGGGTAAAGATTTTGTGAATATATTAGTAATCTTTTCTTTGGTATTCACACAATCCATCTTTAATTCTTTGTCTTGAACTAGCTCTCTCAAGTAATGATACTTGATAGCTATATGTTTCACCTTTGTGTGCATCACAACTTTCTTAGATATATTTATAGAACTTGTGTTATCACATTAAAGTATAATAGATTTTATGATTTTCTCTTTCATTCCTTTGAGTAGTTATTCAATCTATACAATATTTGTGCAATTTACTATAGTGGCGATCTATTTAGCTTTAGTAGTAGATTGAGATATGTAGTTTTGTTTCTTACTAGTCCAAGTAACCTGTCTTTTTCCTAAGATAAATGCTCAACCACTTGTTCTTTTTCTATCATCAACATTTCCAGCCCAATCAACATCTATAGATGTTCTCATTTCAAATTTCTCATTTTTCTTGTAGTATAGACCAAAGTCCTCTGTTCCTTTCAAATATCTCATTATTCTTTTAACAACCATCAAATGATTCTCTTTAGGATTTGTAGATAATCTTGCAACAATCCCTAAACATAATGCAATGTCAGGTCTACTATGATTACATATTGCAATTTTCCAATTATAGACCTATATAGAGTTTGGTTCACATTAGCAGAATCATCATTCTTTGAAAGTTTATGTCCTATCACTATAGTTGTGCTAATAGGATTTGAGTCTTCTAATCCAAAAGTTTTTAATATTTCCTTCACATACTTAGACTAAGTGATGCAGATACCATATTGCATTTGGTACACTTGCAAGCCAACAAATAATTTAATTTCTCCAAACATGGGAATCTTAAATTCTTGCTTCATTTAATAAGAAAATGTCTTACAAAGTACATTTTGTCCTTTAAATATGATGTCATCAACAAAAACTTCAGCTAGTAAAATACCTTTACCACCTTCAATCTTGAAGTATAAATTGTTGTTATCGTCAGTTTTCTCAAAAGAAATGTTCACAAGATAAGTGTGAAGTCTCTCATACCACACTCTAGGTGCTTGCTTTAAATAATATAAAGTTGTATGCAATCTACATACCATATTCTTGGCAGATTTCACATCCATTTGGTGTACTTTGAAACCTTTGTATACAGAGTAAGAAAGTAGAGTTCTTACTCCTTCCAATCTTGCAACAAGGGAAAAATTTTCTCCGTAGTCTATTCCTTCTTTTTGAGCATACCCTTTGCAAACTAGACTTTCCTTGCTACTTGTGACTTCACCATTTTTATCTAACTTTTTTCTAAACACCCACTTTGCACCAAGTACATTCTTGTTTTCTGATCTAGGTACAAGTGACCAAGTTTTTTTCTTTTCTATTTGCTCAATTTATTCTTTCATGGCTTTACTCTAATCATCATTCTCCACTACATCCCTAAATGTTTTAGGTTCATGCATGCTTAGTAGATAATTATCATTTCTTAACTTATTTCTTGCCATACATCTGGCATCTTTATCTCCAATAATATTTGTAGTAGGATGATTTCTCTTAACATATTTTGACAATCTTGTTTCTACTCTATTTTCTTCAAATGGTCTCTCAACTTCATAATCACTATGTGCTTCTCTATCAAGTAATTCAACATCTCTTCCATGTGTATTGATCTCATTATCAGAATGTATCTGTGCTTGGTTCTACAAATTGGCTCCTAATTGTAATTCAGTTCCTAAATGCAACTCGACATTCATTTTTAATGACTTGATAGTCACTAAGACTTGTTGTTGTTGATTTGCAAATTAATTCACAAGAAAATCCTCAATCATGTCATCATAGAAATACAAAAAAGATTTGTAATCTTTAAATTCTTTTGCAGGCTCTGCTTAATGTACTTTTGTATATTCATCAAACTTCACATTTGCAATTCCCACAATTTTGTTAGTGTTAGTATTTAAAAACTTATAAGCTTTTCTCCTTGTGGAATAGCCTACAAATATACCTTCTTCAATTTTAGCATCAATTTTTTCATTCTTATTATCCTTAGGAATATAACAGTTGCTTCCAAATACCTTAAAATATTTTTCATTTGGTGAATATCCATAAAATAATTCAAAAGATGTTGAAAGAATAACTTTATTGAATTGTACATGATTCAAGGTATAAACAACTATTCTTATAGCTTCTCTTTAGTATTTGAAAGAAATATTCTTCTCCATCATTAGTGTTCTATCACAGTCCATAATAGATCTATTTCTTCTTTCAGCAATCCCATTTTGTGGAGGGGTTTTGGGTGCAAAAGTTTGCTCTTTGATTCCTCTGTTATTACATAACTTCTTAAATTCATTTGATGTAAATTATCCTCCTCTATTAGATCTCACACATTTCAAGCTTTTACCAGTTTTATTTTCCACTATAGCCAAGTAACACTTAAACATTTGAAATGCATCAAATTTTTGCATTAAAAACATAACTGTCATCATCCTAGAATAGTCATCAACAAATAGGATAATGTACATGTCACCTTTATAGCTTTGCACATTGATTGGTCCACATAAATCTGTATGAACTAACTCAAGTATTACTTTTGAATTATAAGTCTTACTTTTAAAATTTGAGTTATTCATCTTGCCTAACTGACATTGTTTACATACTTCATTTTCTAGTTTCTTTAGTTTTTGCAAACTTCTTACTCTCTTCATCTTATTGAGACTGACCAAATTTTCAAAGTTAACATGGCATAGCCTTTTGTGCCATAGCCACACATCATCAAACTATACCACTAGACGAGTAACATCATTGATATCAAGATACAAAAGATTACCTCTAGTCTGATCACCATTGCCAGTTAGTTCTCCATTAGCATCATAAATCTTGGCTTTTCTATTTCCAAATTCAACCTTATAACCAACTCTATGCGATTATGACACACTCAGGAAATTGTAATTCATTCCTTCCACATAATAAGAATGATCACAAATAATCTTATTTATCAACTTGATTTATCCTTTTCCTTTGATAAGACATGGTGCATCATTTCCAAATCTAAAAATATTTCCATCATAGTGTAGAAGGGAATTGAACTTACTTTTATCTCTAGTCATGTGATTAGAACATCCATTGTCAATGATCCATCTATCATTCTTATTCACATAAGATACAAGTGTAGTTGCCTCATCTTCATCAAATTCATCTTTCATTGCAACATAGACAACTTCATGCTCATGATCATAAAATTCTTCATTTGATTCTTCTTTAACAATATAGCAAGACCTCTTCCCTTTGTCTTTGTAATCTTTGTTGTATTCATCTCTTTTTCTTCTGAATTTGTCTCCACTTATATTGATCTTCTTCTCTAGACATCTAGCAAGAATATGACCCACTTCATTCTAGTTAAAACATATCATAGGCATCTCACCTTTGTATTTCCCTTTGCCTCTATGAAATGTCCTAGCCAACAATGCTTCAAACTGATCAAGATCTTCCTCATCTATATCACTATCACTGGAAACACATTTGCTTCTTTCATATTTCTTCTCATTAGGTTCTTTTAGTAACAACTTGGCTTTAAAAGAAGATTCAACATATTTAGATTTGAAGTTATCATAATTGGAAAGTTCAATAGCAGTAAGCCCACTTAACAAACCTTCAAGAGTCAAATCATTTCAAGGTAGACATCTTAGCTCTTGTGTAGAAGAAACTCTAATAGCATAGATGGGAAATAGTGTCCTCAATAATTTTCTCAATATAGTATCATCATCAATATTACTAGTAGATCCTCTTATAGAATTTGCAGCTTATTGTATTCTAACACAATAATAAACATTGTTCTCATCTCCTTCCATTCTCATATAATCAAACATACCTCTAAGACTTTTAGATTTAGCTCTCAAAACATTTTTTTCTCCTCCATATATGGTCTGAAGAGAATCTAACATCTTCTTTTCAGTGTCACATCCCTTGATGTCATTGAACTCTAAGTAACTTAGGGCAGATGCACTCTCCAACATTTCTTGTGTTGGAAATTTAAGGTAGGCACGGTTACTGAGAGGGGAGGGCTGAATGAGGAGCCAATAAAACTTCTCTATCATGTTTCACCAATCAAACATCCATATAATATTCTAAATTAATTGCATGTATAAAATAATGAAAGTAGCAAAAAATTCATAACACTTGACACAAAATATGGTGACCCAAAAACCTTCCAAATAGAAAGTATAACTAGGGTGGGGATGATTCCCACAAGCTTTAATATTGTAGTATAAATTTAACCTATTAAGGCTTATAATTGATCACTTTTGATGATCTTCCATGCTAGGAGAAAAAAGGACTATGAGGTTCACCTTGTAAAAGGATTTACAAACATTCAATAAAGTATGTACTTGATAAAGAGATTTAGCAAGAGACTATTAATTCTACCCTATTAAAGGATTTAGCTAATATACCTATTAGGATGAACCAATGGGTGATCTCTAATCTGCAACTTGATTTGCTAGTTGAGATTCCTTGAAATGTAGTGATCACCTTGCTATTGTAAGAATTTATCTTAGGAAAAAATCACCAAAGATCAAGGAACTCAAGCACAAGTACAAGAATAGAACAACAAAGTATGATCAAAATAATAATATCAAAAACGAATTAATGATATGTCATGTACATACAAACTAGGAGTGCCTAAATATAAAGGCCTCTAGAATGCTTCTAGAATGTCTAGGAATCAACACACTAATAAGTCTTACAACCAAGCACATGTCCACCAAGAGTAGATTATCCTCCATTAAGCACATGAGTTAATGCGTTGATGAGAGGATAAGCCTACAAAGATGTAGCACAAAAAATTATGCTGTAGACATCATGTGTTAAAATAAGAATATGAATAATTGTATTGTCAGCATGACAACTCAGTTAATTATGTAAACTCCACTGTTGTAGATGCCATGTGCTAAGTTAGAGTTACTTACTCATGTGTTGTCAACATGACAACTCATATGAGTACACAAACTCCTAAGTGTCAACCTAATAAATAATAAACAATGCATTGACCTAAGCAAACTTAAGTGAAGTGGGAATAGTGAATACTTATTTACACCAACACCCCCCCTTAAGTGAAACTTAGGGGAATGCACTTAAGCTTATGAAAGTTAAAATGAAAATGCATAATAGGTCCTAGTTACTAGGCCATCTTAGGTACCAATGTACAAAATGAAATGCAATCTCTCATAAAGTGTAGAAAGAAGGAAAACCTCATGGGAAAAAGCCTCCCCCAAAAAAAGAGATGAAAAAAAAAGATGCATGGATGGATGGAGTAATCAAGACCCCCCACCCCCCCCCCCGCCCCATTATGACATACATCAAGTATATACAATAGGGAAGTATGAGAAGAACACAATCCCAAAAGAGGAAAAGGTCCCCCTCGACAAGAGAGAAGAAAAAAGGAGACAAGGTGTTGGTGTATTTTAAAAAGTACTAAAACTACTAAGCGACAAAATGCTTAATACCATAATGATAGTACATACACAATCTAAAGACTAGCCTATTCTTATTAACAATTGCATATGTAAGGTATTTGGACCCAACTTCAATAAAACCATAGATGGTTTTCTACTCTTTTGGCTCTGCAAAACTAGGGTGGGTGTACCCAGGGATGGTTCAAAAGTGGAACAATTGTATGAGGATTATTCTTTGTTTCATTCTGATTCTCATTTCAAGATCCTCAAACATATACATAATTCTTACTAACTTGGTAAACACATCCCATAAACAGATATGGCCAAGAATTCTTCTATAGATCTGCAGATGTTTTCAACAACAATGGCTAACTGAAGCTAAAACATTCCATGCAGACAAGTACTGACCAACTTTGAAGATCTATAGGAAATAAAAGTAAAATTTGATTTGATGATGCATTTGAATAACCATTTATAATATATTTCTCCTTTAGCTGAAATAACTTGATCAGTGCCTAATCCATTGGGGTTCTGAGTCTATAGAAGATTCTTAGATCTAATTTGTTGCTTTACAACAAATTTTATCAGCAATTCTTATCATAATTTATCATTCAAAATCCTTTTCAATACTTAAGAAATCTCATCACATTCATCAAAGCCTTTATTTAATCCATTGAATTAACAACAATGATAAATGGATATACAACCTAACTAGATTGCATTCAATTGCACAAGCTTTTACTCATACAACATCAAGGTAGCTAAGTATTTAAAAGGAGACAAAATTCAGAAAGAAATGATATGGGGACAGTTCATAATTTGTATTCATTTCCTTTGAAAATGGTATATCCTTTACAGTAGACTCAGAATGGCCTTCAGAAAGAAACACAACTCATTCTATATTCATGTATTCTCAGAGAATTGACAGAAAAATACATTACAAACTTACTTTCAAAATTTGGACCAAAAACTAGACTAAGCACAATACTTAGAAGAAATAGAATTTGGACCATTCTTTAGCCTTGGAATCTCACTTAAATAGTGTGAGATGCAGCAAGCTTCGGGCTAAAGAAAGTGATATGTGTCTTCTAAAGGATACTGATAAATGTCTGTCATAAAAGACAAAAACAAATAACAAAAAAGCTAATACATCAAACAATCCTTGGTGGGTCCCTTTCTGTTATGCTTCTTAGTTGTTGAAACAAGAAGATAAGATCTGATTCTTCAATTCTTCTTCATTCTCAGAGTAAATAGCCATGAGGTTTGAAAGTGATGTATCATCTTTAGTTACCTGTAAATTTATTTCAACTTGAGGATTTTCCATGTCCTCGTTATTAACTATGAGGGTGACTTTTACTTTTACATTTTCCTCCTCATCATCTTCTAACATTTGTTCTAGAAACTGGTTTTTCCATTTATTAAAAGCATCATCATCTGGCCAATCAAAACTTAGAGCTTCTCTTTGTATCATTATTAAAGAATTTGCATTTTCTTTTAAATCATCAAATTCTTTTCTCATAGCAGTATAAAATAACTGTATTTTTACTAGCTCTTCATTTGTCCTTGCCCAGAACCAGTGGCTAGTTTCACTCATGATGTTTATTATTCTTTCATTGAATAACTCATCCATCTCCCTTTTCCACTTTTCCTTTTCCTTTATTGTGTCAACAGATTCTAAAGCACAAGGAAATAGGGTGAATTTTTCAGCAATATATTTGGAAAAATAGAGTGTTAATATTTTTTGTAAAGAATCTCTTTTATCATCAAAATTTTCTAGCTTACTTAATAGATCAAAATTTTTCTCAAATTGATGATAAGGCATTTGGACTATAGATATACATATGATTGTAATATCATTATTCCTTTCCCTCCATTTCTGTGCAAGAGGAGTCAGTTTATCCTTATCCCTGTTCAACTCATCCATGAGGGTAGCAATTCTTGACAATTGATCAAAAAAGGTTGACCATTGTATTTTATCCCTCAAATATATCACACTTTGTTTTAATTTCTCTTCATATTGATTTCTCAATTCTATCTGCAACTCATGCAATTTTGTTTTTTCCTCTTCAAAGTCCTCTGCAGTATAGAATTGGGGCCTTTCAGGGGTGTCAGGTATTTCAATAATAGGGGTTGATCCAGATCCAACCAATGGCTATGAAGGGTATGCAATTGTAGTTGCACTAGATTCTCCCATTTTTCTTTTCCCAGGTATCCTCTCCATTTGAGACATTTTGTTTTCCAGTGATTGTATCTGTATACCCCTTTCCTCATATGCTTTCAAAACTTCTTCAAACCTAGCATTGAGTTGGGAAAACTTATCTTCTTCTTGTCCAGATACAACACCACCCAATTTTAGCATTTTTGAAGCCATTTCGATTGCTTGTTTACTACTTACCTCACCAGCCCTGTATACTGTCAATGTACCAGTATGTTCTACAGTGGGAAACTCATGCATCCTGGTACTTTCTCTCTTATCTATGGACCACAAAACAAGGGCTTGGTGGTCATCACTAAATTTGACCCCTCTATGAGCCTGTAGTACTTCTTCAGCGTTTGTTAGTTGAACATCCTTCTACTTCCTTATTGAATAAAAAACAATAGCATTTGCTATATCCCATTCTAGCAGAAGGAGGACTCCTGGTTGTCTAACTATTTTCCTTCCAGCTTCAGGAGTGAACCAAGCAAAATCACTCAAAAACTTTGATTTTACCTCTTCCTTGATAACCAAGTCAGATTTATTTGGTTGCTCAGCCTTTATCTTCTCATAGGCTTTCTCAAAATTCTTTATATTTAATCTCCATAAAAATTGAGCAAAAGCCCTAGATCTTACAAAATTTTCATCATTAATAAATCTTTCAGAAGCCTGGGCAACAATTGGGTCAATTTCCTTACCTTGGTAATCAGCAATGGTCAGGTCCAAGGAAGGTGTAGGACGTTCTTGTGGCTCTCCAATATCCAGGTCTATAGAAGTGACAATCACATCCCCTTCTCCTCCCATTTGTCTAAGCTGTTCCTTTAGAGATGCTTCATCTTCTATCTGGATTGGAAACTGGCTTGGGGAGTATTGTTCTTTTTGAGAAGAAGAAGGCCCCTGCTCTAATTTTTGTCTTTTTGGAGAGCTAGCTGCAGATGGACTTCTTGACCTTGGCTCCTTTTAGGGGGTATCTGTTGCACACTTTGAACCATGACATAACCTGCCCTTTTCTGTAATGTATATTGGCTAGGAGTTACCACATTTCTACCACTCATTCTTCTTTGTATTTCTGTTGCCTTGTCTGGGTGTGTCTTAATAAATATATCTTTCTTTTCATTCATAGTCTGAATTATTACAGCAAAATTATTCATTAATGCCTGTATTTTATCTCCCCAGTATTTCTTATATTTCAATGGGTCGTACTGGGGGTCAAAAGAATTAATGAATTCCAGGTTTTTACTGAAAACTATCCATTTCTCTTTCCTTAATTCTTGCTCCTGCAATGTGAAAATGTTTCTGATTATATCTTCCAGATAGTAAACCTGATGTACCATATGGGAAGCTCTCACCCTTTCTCTTAATAGATCATAGAATCCCTCAGGGTCAATGAATCTGGCGTGAGATTCTGCCATGTTATATTTATTCAAAAAAAAAATTAAATGCTTCCACCCCTTTTTAATGAAAACAAAATCATGCACTATAGTAACCATTGGAAAGAAAGTGCCCTTCTTGACCAATTCCCTCTCATCTATAGTACCTATCTGCCATAAGAGCTCGGCTATCCCTATCTTCAAAGGTACATGAAAAGGTGACACATGAGGTTTTCCTAAGAAACCATAAACTCTTATTACTGTTGAAACATTGTAGGTAATTATATCCCCCCAATTGTGACTGACAAGTAGCCCTTTAGCATGGTCCTTGGGTTTGACCAATTCTAATAATGCTTGTGGGATTCTGGGGCTATCTCCTCTTAAAAGCAGTCTAAGCTTTGATGAAAAATACCTGTCAAATCTTACATAACTAGCATCAGTAGCCTCTAAAGTCATATCCACACTCCATAACTGCATTGGATTCCTTTCTCCATCCTTTTTTGTTTCTAACTCCATACCCTTGGAGAAGAAAGTATATCGTTTGTATAAACATACATGCATCATCAATGAATACCAACAGAATGGTTTGTTTACTTTCCCCTTTGTTATTCCAACTAGACCATTGTGAATCTCTTTTGCTAGGAAAATGGCAAAATTCAAAATAGTACTCATTCCAAATTGAAGGGTTTGAGCAATTATAAGGACCACAGAACCTGGAATTTGATCACCCTCATCTATCCCCAAGATCTTGCAAAGAGAAAAATATAGTGCTTGAGCTCTTAGATTGAAATGTCTTCTTAACAATGGCTCTGGAGTACTGGCTATGATCATAGGCAAATTACCAACCCTAGCAGCATGCTCCTGTAGTGGCCCTGTTCTCAAGTACACTCATTGTGCATCATATATAGCTTGCAAATCATCTAGATCAATGATTTCATGCACAGTGTGGTTAGGGTTTAGGTTGAAAACCTCACTGAACAGCTCAGGGCAAACCCTAAAAAGGTTGACCCTTGAATGATTTTTTACCCACCCTGTGATAGGATCATACTTCTTTTCCAGGTCCATCAATAAATCACTATCAAAGAAGACACTGGGGACTACTAATTTTCCAATGTCAAATTCCCATACATTGCTCATAGGAGTGTCCAGTTTTCGCTCTGAAAACCATTTCTTAAACAACTCCAAACCTCCCATGGAAACCTGGGCATCCCTTATCCAATTAGCTTTGTCATAAAATCTTTTTGCCACAACTAATCTAGGGTTTTTTGGAATGAGTTCCCTTCCCTTAGTTATTTCATGCACTGATAAGGGGAATTGTTCGAGAAAATCATCATGCACTGAACATTTTAGATAATATTTTTGTCCAATAAACTCTTTTTGGGGCGGCATTTTTAATTAAACTTTGGAAAATTCACAACAGCAGATGCTTCAAATTTTACTCAGAAAGTCACAGAGCACTTACCTGCCAGAAATCACACTTCTGCACTATATGATGTCTTCTGCAATTTTATTGGAGTATTAACCAAGAAATTCCATGCCTTAGCTCTGAAATCTTGAATGCCCTTTTCTTTCTGCACTTAAGTGATTCGTTAATGGTGAAATTGTGGGTTATTTTTATGAATTAAAACCGCACACACCAGGTCTGGATCACATTTACTCTCAGTAACCGTTGCCCACAATTTGCACTCAAATTTGAATCCCATCTGTAGATTTTATCAGATCGCACGGTCCTAATTTAAAAATAACAAGCTTTACAGTCTTTTTAGAAAAATGCTACGTGTCACCATTGTGCTTCCTCACATTACTTAAAAACCTACATCTTCATAATGTGGGGATGCGCCAACCGTCGATCAAGACAAGATCGACGATCGAAATAATCAATTTTGTATTAATAACCAGCTAGCTGTACTGACCAATAGGAAACTACCATATTAGCTCATACTGTCTGACAACACTTCACGCCAGCGGATACCGTATCTTCTTTTGAGCAAGCAAGTGTTTGACATCATCATGGACACACATCACAAATGCGCTTCCCCGCATTGCTTAAAGACCTACATATTTATTATGCGGGGATGCGCCAACCATTGATCAAGATAGGATCAATGGTGATAAGACTTCACATTCATTAAGCAACCAAAAACCCTTCTGTGCGTACCTAGCATTACACATCATCAGTCATTCGCAGTGTAGCATATTGAAATACAAATACCTGACCCCACTTTGCCACGCGTCACCATTGCGCTTCCCTGCATTACTTAAAAACCTACATCTTTATTATGCGGGGATGTGCAAACCATTGATCAAGACAGGATCAATAGTGATACTGCCTTGTAAGTAATATTCATAGCTCTACCAATGAATCCACCAATGATATCATGGAAAAACAAAACGTGTGCAAAATAACTGACAAAGCTGACATACAAGAGCTTTTGCGACGTACTAGATCTCATAAAACATCAGGGGCTACGTGTCGCAAATGTGCTTCCCCGCATTTCTTAAAGACCTACAACTCTATAATGTGGGGATGTGCTGACCCTTGATCTCTGATAGATCAACGGTGATTGAAAAACACTTCAACTTGGCGTTCGTTCAAATGGCATATCAGAATTAGAGGTACATGAAAGGTTTACCAAAGGCATTTTGACGTAAATAAAACATTAGGATAAAAAGCCCCACCAAAAATCTTGAAGAAAATACCTTTTTCAAAAATTTGAAAATGAGGGCGCCACAAAACAAAGGCATAACTGATTTTTCACCCAAATATTAGAAATTTTCTATACTATGAAAAATCACACCAACACAAGGTAGTCCCCCCCAAAAATGAATAATGTTGATCAATGATAGTTGCCCCAATGTAGAAGTTGATCCATGACTACTAAATAATGTTCATCCCCTTTGGAAGAAACAATATCATAGGAACAAATGAGATGCTTCCTCAATGTGTAGAAAGAATCTTGATGATGAATGGTGTCTCTGAAACCTGCTCAACTATCTTTGTGTTGATACTAACTATCATCCCTTCCAATGCTACTAAAAGGAACAATGCCAGATCTAGCAAGGATGGATGTAGAACATATTCCAAAGAACCATGTGTGTCCTCAAATGATAAAGAGACATCCTATAACTATTGTACATAAGGATCCACAATCATATCAACCTAGAAAGATTGATCATGTAGAGAATGGATAAGAGGGTTAGAGTGAGCACTTGCAACAACTAAAGAAGGATCTTCTTCATCAAAGAGAAGATGTATATCATCAATGATGTCTCCCAAATCTACTATGTAGTCATACCCTGATGTTGGAGCTAGAAGACAAGGTGTACCCAACTATATTAAATTGCATGGCCCTATCACTATAGCAATGTATGCATGTGGAATGTGTTGATGTAATGATGTTGTCCTATATCTATCAATAGGATCCCACATAACTAAATCTGTTGAATCACTATCACTAGTGTCACTATTAGTTTCCACAATCTATGAAGTAGGAGAGGATTAAAGGATAAGTTAGGTGAATTTTCCTCAAATGAACATTCTTCTCTATGAAGATCTTATGAGTCTCGGGATTCATAAGTCTATATGCCTTAACACTATCTTCATATCCAATGAAAGTACAAGGCCTTGGTGGTGGTTCCTTGAATTTCCTTTAAGATATGTGTCACCATGCTAGACAACCAAAGACTCTGAAGTGTCTTACAATTGGTTTTCTTTCGCATCATTCCTCAAAAGGAGTCTTTCCATCTAAGACATAATGAAGAGACCTATTAAGTATGTGATTGGCATTGCTTATAGCTTTGACTTCAAGTGATGGATCAAGAGACTTGGCTTGAATCATGCAACCTGCCATACACTGAAGAGTTATCATCCTCATTTCTACAATACTTGTCTTTTGTAGACTGAATGCTATTGGATTATGAAGATCAATACCCTCAAGTTCACAAAAGTCTTTAAGTCTTGAGTTCACATATCAACTTCCATTGTCCATGCAAAGAACCTTGATGACTTTCTTTTATTTCTTTTCAACATGACTATTGAAGGCAAGAAATGTGTCAAACACTTCATTCTTGTGATCAAGAAAGTAGACCCATCTGTAGTGTGAAAAGTCATCAATGAAAGAAAGGATGTAGTAACCCTTGATGTTACTGCAAAAGGACCTACTAGAACTATCTGAACCAACTCAAGAGTGATTGATGCTCTCCATGACTTCCCTTTATCAATCTTTTCTTCTAGATGCATATCCATTGACCAAGTTGAACATTCACCCTTGGAAAAGTAGATTGAAGGTAGACCTTTGACCATATTGTTTGAGAAAAGTTGATGAAGATAGTGAAAGGCAATATGTCCATATCACTCATGACATAATTTTCTTTGTGGATTATGTCAAAAAGGCATGTCAAGGAAACTTAGGCACAAAATGGAGGAAAGAATAAAGCTTTTTGTGATGATTGAATTTACCCACTACAACTAATGAATCATCTTTAAGATTGCACACCATTACTAAATTTGGAAGGAACTCAACTTTATTTCCATCTCTAGAGTGAGTGATTTGGTAGATTGAAAGGAGACTAGTGCTAAGGTTAGGAATGTAAAGAACTTCTTTGAACTCTCTATTTTCCATCTCAACTTGTCCTTTCCCTTCAATGTCCATTTTTGTATCATCTCCTACAAAGATGTAAGGTACCTTAGACTACTTAAATGAAGAGAAGTCCCCTTTTAAAGAACCCATATGATAGAAGGCACCTGAGTAAAGAATCCATTTTGTTAAAAAACTTGAACCAGCCATAAGTGCTTGCCCTTTTCCCTTTAAAGTGGGTGGAGTTGAATCCTTGGAAGCATTTGGCACATTTATTTTGTTCTTCTTGAGTAGGTTTTCCAACTCATCGATTATCTTAGTCTTGTAATGATACTCATCATGATTCAGTTTCTTGCAATATGCACAAGACAATTTGTCCTTCTTATCATTGTTTCCCTTCTTGTTGGAAGAAGAATTGACTTGCTATGTGGATGTAGATTGTTGTGTCTCTCATTGTGATTTTTTCTTCTATTACTTATTCTTCCTATTGGTAGAACTTTTTCCGCATTGATTTTATTGGTTCTCATTATTAGCCACCAATGTCTGTCTTTGATGACTTGAGAATTCCCATATCTATCAACTTGGATTGTTCAAACATCAACATTGTTGCAAATGCATCAAATGAAGGTGTAGTGAAGGCACTTCCCATGGTCAACCTATGAGTATTGTAACTCAAAACAAGATATTCTTACTTTGAAGATAGCTGTCATGTCCCCTTCTCAAATAATTAAAAATAATAATCTTTTCTAAGGCAGGCAGGCCCAAAAAGGTGAAGTTTCAGAAAAAGGGGATAATCTTTAGAAGCTAATGGACTAATAAATGAAAATTATTATTAAAATATTTTTTATTAACCCCTATTGGACGTGAGTTAGGGTTATGCCCTCTTTTAAGGAGTTTGGAGGCATTTTGGGCTGATTCCAGAACTTGATTTTTGCTCATTTTCTTGTTATTCTTCAGAGGCTGCCAAACTTGTGGAGAAGGAGACCCAAGAATGGGATTTTGTAGGTTTTTAGGAAGGATAAGGATGGGAGTTTGAAGCAATTCCATGTGCATGCTCATGCAGAGTTTTCCTTTGTGCTGAACAATGCAGATTTGTGGGTTTTCGGGTGTATATTTTGTAAGAGTTTGGTGTTTCCAGTTGAGTATTTCATATCAGTTTGGGTTTCTGCTGTATATCAGACTTTTAAATGTTAAAATAGAGTTAAAAATATTTTTTTGGATATGATTATACTTCTGTGATAGGTTATTAAGTTTTTGTGCTGATTTCGGGCTATTTTATGTTATTTTCGGGAGCCCGATGAACATTGTTTTTGTCCTCAGTTTGGGAGCTATTGTGTGCATGTTATGAAGATTTGGAAATGTCATTTTATAGCCTGTTATGCTGCTCAAATTTCTGTAAAAATTTCCACTTTCAGATTTATTAATAATAGGTGAAGCTGTGAAGCTTTTGGCACTATTTCTGGCATACCCGATTTGGTGTTTATTGAGAAATTTAGTGGATCTTTGAAATATTGGTTGTTTGATCTTAAAGATCTGATTAGAGGTTGGAAATATCATAAAAAATTACAAAAGGGACATTTCAGTGGTATCAGAGCCATGTTCTTGCCAGCCTAAGGGTTTGTAGAAGTTTGCATGTTGGTTTTGACAACTACCCAGATCTTGCATGTCATAATTTATGGTTGCATGTTGCTTCTAATCGGCTGCATGTCAAAATTTATGGTTGCATGCTACTTCTAATCATTTTCATGTTAGTTCTTGGTGAATTTGGTGGTTGCATGTTGCTTCTAATTAGCTGCATGTCAAAATCTATGGTTGCATGCTACTTCTAATCATTTGCATGTTAGTTCTTGGTGTTTGAAGAAGTTATAACCTATTGGGGTTACATCTACTTTATCCAAAATGGATAGGTATAGTATAGAGTCTTAGAGGACATGATCTTGGACAATTGATATCTAGAGTTAGAATAGTAGAAAGGATGGTTATTTAGACATTCGAGATAAACTTAGGAAAATAAGCCATGACATGTCTAAACAGTTGGTTGAGCACCACTGTATGATGAATGACATGTTGTCTGGCCTAGCTAAGGTGGATAAGTTGAAAAAATTTCTATTTGCCAGATTTTCTCATAAGTCAAGTGACACAATTACCAAGAACTTGCATGAGGAGTTTGAGAAACTAGCTTATAGCCAAGTAGAGGTCTCAGATTCTACTCTGCCACAGGAGGTAGTGAGAAAGGATATTACGCAGATTGATAGTAATGGTCAACTTGATACTCAAATTGAGACAATTATATACAGGTCATTAAAGAATGATATCACAAGTATTCAGGATGGTATAGTTACAACAGGTAGTGACTACAGTGTAGTGGGTTCAGATGATGATTATGAGGATGTTGTTGTGCATGATGGTGAGATACCTGGTAGAGATGAGCAAACATTGAGCATTCATGACTTTGCTGAGAAAGAGTACTAGGTATAGTTAGGTGCTTTGACACATGAGGTTGAGGCTGGTAGTACTTCACATGATTTGTCTAGCCAGCTAAAAGTGGACAAAGACAGTATTGTGACTTCATTATCTCATCATGAAAGGTATATGGAGTTAGTTGGTATTGGTCATATTACTTAGGTGAGGAGTTTTCATGAGTTACTAGTTGATTCTTGTTTACAGATATGGACTCGAGATTGTTATATTGGCATTTGGGATTCAGTTCATTGGAGATCTTTAACACATTTTGGTAGCAGTGTTTGTTTGGGTGCTATCATGGATTTGATTAGCAGATTGCATGGTGTTGTCTTTTCTTGTGCTATCAGCTTGTCTGATGTTGGTATTAGTTTTTATACACCGGTGTTGGGCTTTGTTCATATATCTAGTCAACCATATTTGTTGGAATGTGTTGATGATCTTTCATATTTGGCAGTGTGTACAGATGAGTCCTAGGATCATATTGGCATTGATGACATCTAGGAGGATGTAGTGGGTAGTTTTGAAGACTTAGTTTCCTTGGGTACAAAGGAGTTGGATAGAAATGCTACAATTTTTGATACTCCGTTTGTTGATATGAGCTTTAGAGTTGATTCACAGGGTACGGATGGTAATAATATAGAGACTAGTAACTTTGAGGATACTCCTTTAGACAGTGCATCAGAGGAGGTTTGTAGGAGACAATCAAGCCAGTGCTATCATGTGTCTAATCAATTGAGAGTTAGTGAGCAAGACATTGCTATTGCTTGTCAACATTTTGATGCTGCTCATCAATTGTTAGCAGTTTATGGATGGGGTTCTCCTACTAGTGATGAGTAGGGAGGTAGTTATCTTTCCTTGATAGAGTTCCACTCTTTATGGGAGGCTATCCAGATTCTGAGACAGGATTATATGCAGTTGGTAGCTGACAAAGATTATCTTATGGAGTGGGGCAGTACAACATATGATGCATTTTTGGCCAAGGAAGATGAGGTGAGTGAGCTTACTGAGCAGCTTGAGGTGACTTCTGAGATTCTTGAGAGCACACAGTTGGCTTTCAAGGAGTCACAGTTTCATTTGGCTAAGGTGACCATGGAGTTTGAGCAACTACAGTCTTTACTAGATTCTATATAGTCACAAGTTATGGTTTTTGATGATCTGAGGATGTCCATGGTCGAGATTGTCAATGTCATGTCCCCTTTTCAAATAATTAAAAAATAATAATCTTTGCTAAGGCAGGCAGGCCCAAGAAAGTGGAGTTTCGAAAAAAGGGGGTTAATCTTTGGAAACCGTTGGACTAATAAATGAAAATTATTATTAAAATATGTTTCATTAACCTCTCTTGGATGTGAGTTACGGTTATGCCCTCTTTTAAGGGGTTTGGAGGCATTTTGGGTGGATTCAAGAACTTGATTTTTGCTCATTCTTTGTTATTCTTCAGAGGCTGCCAAACCTGTAGAGAAGGAGACCCAAGAATGAGAGTTTGCAGGTTTCCAAGGAGACCCAAGAATGGGAGTTTGCAGGTTTCTAGGAAGGCTAAGGATGGGAGTTTGAAGCCATTCCATGTGCATGCTCATACAGAGTTTGCCTTTGTGCTGAACAGTGCAGATTTGTGAGTTTTCGGGTGTGTTTTTTGTATGAGTTTGGTGTTTTCAGTTGAGTATTTCATATCATTTTGGGTTGCTGCTGTATTTAAGAATTTAAGGTTTTAAAATAGATTTGAATATATGTATTGGGACGTGATTAAACTTCTAAGATAGATTATTAGTGTTTTTGTGGTGTTTCTGGGCATTTTTGTGTTAATTTCGGGAGCCCGATGAGCATAATTTTTGTCCTACATTTGAGAACTATTGTGTAAAGGCTATACGGATCTGAAAATGTCATTTTGTAGGCTGTTATGCTGCTGAAATTTTTTTCAAAATGTCCACTTCCAGATTTATTAATAATAGGTGAAGCTATGAAGCTTTTGGCACAATTTCTGGCATACCCGATTTGGGGTTTCTTGAGAAATTTGGTAGATCTTTGTGATATTAGTTGTTTGATCTTGAAAATCTGATTAGAGGTTGGAAATATCATACAAAAATCAGAAAAGGGACATTTTAGTGGTATCAGAGCCATGATCTTGCCAGCCTAAGGGTTTGTAGAAGTTTTCATGTCAGTTTTGACAACTACCCAGATCTTGCATGTTAGTTTTGACAACTACCCAGATCTTGCATGTCATAATTTAAGGTTGCATGTTGCTTCTAATCAATTTCATTTCAAAATTTATGGTTTCATTCTACTTCTAATCATTTTCATGTTATTTCTTGGTGAATTTGGTGGTTGTAGAAGTTTGCATGTCAATTTTGACAACTACCCAAATCTTGCATGTCAGTTTTGACAACTACCCAGATCTTGCATGTTAGTTTTGACAACTACCCAGATCTTGCATGTTAGTTTTGATAACTACCCAAATCTTGCATGTCAAAATTTATGGTTGCATTCTACTTCTAATCATTTGCATGTTAGTTCTTGGTGAATTTGGTGGTTGCATGTTGCTTCTAATCAGCTGCATGTCAAAATTTATGGTTGCATGCAACTAAGTGAAAGAGAAAAAAGATATTTGCAGCGAGAAAAGAATAAAGAAATTTTGATCAAACCTACAGTTGAAAGTAAAAGTACAAAATCCAAGGAAGGGAAAAGTATGGCTGATCCAAATGAGATGGCAAAGAAATTCTTCCAAGACATCCAAAATACTCAGAAGAAAACAGTGGATAGTTTGGCAGAAACTAGAGAGGCTTTGCGAATATTGACAGAAAAAATACAAGGAGTTGCATCTATTAATGAGAAAGGGAGCACTTTAGAGGAGCCAAGAAATCTAAAATCCACACCATCTAAATCAACCAAAACTATTTTGTTGCCTACAGATGAGCCACCAGTACCAAATCCAACCATTAATCCTATGGAAGAGGTTACAGGTAACTTGATTACATTAAGAGCTACTTATAATGGCTTAGATGATGACTTTCATAGTTCGGTTCCTTTTAGAGAATATGTGGATATGATGAACACTTTGATGCCCAAGAAAGAGTACAGAAGGGAGCATGGCATAAGTGGAAGAGAGCTCAAAAATAAAAATAAGCAAGTTTATAGCACCTACTTTTGATGGAACAAATAAAATTTCAGCTAGAGCATGGCTGCAAAAATTACAGACCTTCTTCACACTTAACCCCATGATGGAGAGTGATGTTGTTCAAATTGCAAGTCTACACTTGGAAGATGCAGCCTATGATTGGTGGTATCATGGAATGACTACTCAAGGTCATGATCAGGTAACTACATTTGATGATTTTAGTCAAAGAGTGATAGATAGATTTGACCTCAAGGATGATGATTATGAGGATGTTGTTGTGCATGATGGTGAGATACCTGGTGGAGATGAGCAGACATTGAGCATTCATGACTTTTTTGAGAGAGAGTACCAGGCACAGTTAGATGCTTCATCACATGAGGTTGAGGCTAGTAGTACTTCACATGATTTATCCCGCCAACTGAAGGTGAGTGAAGACAGTATTGTGACTACATTATCTCATCATGACAGGTATGTGGAGTTAGTTGGTATTGGTCATATTACTCAAGTGAGGATTTTTCTTGAGTTTCCAGCTGATTCTAGTTTACAGATATGGACTCGAGATTGTTATATTGGCATTTGGGGTTCAGTTGACTATAAATCTTTAATACTTTTTGGTAGCGGTGATTGTTTGGGTGCTATCATGGATTTGATTAGCAGATTGCATGGTGTTGTCTTTTCTTGTGCTAGGAGCTTATCCGATGTTGGTATTAGTTTTTATACACCGGTGTTGGGCTTTGTTCATATATCTAGTCGACCATACCTACTGGAATGTGTTGATGATATTTCATATTTGGCAGTGTGTACAGATGAGTCCTAGGATCATATTGGCATTGATGACATCCAGGAGGATGTAGTGGGCAGTTTTGAAGACTTAGTTTCCTTGGGTACAGAGGAGTTGGACAGCAGTGCTAATGTTTTTGATACTTCGTATGTTGATATGAGCTTTAGATTTGATTCACAGGGTATGGATTGTAATACTCTAGAGACTAGTGGCTTTGAGGATACTCCTTTGGACAGTGCATCAGAGGAGGTTTGTAGGAGACAGTCAAGCCAATGTCATCATGTGTTTAATTAGTTAAGAGTTAGTGATTGAGACATTACTATCACTTGCCAGCATTTTGATGTTGCTCGTCATTTGTTAGTAGTTTATGGATGGGGTTCTCCTACTAGTGATGAGCAGGAAGGTAGTTATCTTTCCTTGAAAAAGATCCACTCTTTATGGGAGGCTATTCGGATTTTGATACAGAATTATATGCAATTGGTAGCTGATAGAAATTATCTTATGGAGTGGGGCAGTACAGCATATGATGCATTGTTGGCCAAGGAAGATGAGGTGAGTGAGCTTACTGAGCAGCTTGAGGTGACTTCTGAGATTCTTGAGAGTACACAGTTGGCTTTCAAGGAGTCATAGTTTCATTTGGCTAAGGTGACCATGGAGTTAGAGCGGCTACAGTCTTTACCTGATTCTATACAGTCACAAGCTGTGGTGTTTGGTTATCCGAGGATGTCCATGGCCGAGATTGTTAGAGATAGTGGAGATGGGGATGCATCCATCCTTGATACTAACATTGGCATATCAGGTTCATTCCCACTAGAGTCAGGTTCAGTTGAGTTGGGTGTTGTAGCAGATTGTTGTATGCCTGAGATGGTGGTGGCTTCTAGTACTGATGGCATAGAGACTAGAGATGTATCAAAGATCATGTGTGATGCTAGTGAGTCGACAGTTGGCATGCTTCCTACTAGTAATACTACTCCCTTGATGATATCTTCAGAGTTAGTAGTCAGTTCCAACATGGTTAATGATCAATTGTAGTTAGTTTCATCTAGATTATAGTCTAAGCCACTGATTGAGATTGGCGCATCCTATCGGCATTACACTATGAGGTACGCTCATCAATTTACCTTTGATGACCATGTTGATGAAATTATGATACAGAGATGTACTTTGGTTCCTAGTGCTTATCATCAGTTATGGAATAGTTTGATGCCTCGAGATGAGAGTTGTGATGGGAATGACATGGTGATAGGTCTTGCAGTTGATAGCTTGATAATACATGACTTAGAGCAGGAGTTTTGGAGTGATGCTTCAGCAGGTGTTGTTATTGATTCTACTCCTTTGGCGATGACATATCCTGACTTAGCTAGTGATCAATCACAGTGGGTTGTATCACTTGTTCATGGTGAGCTATTGATTGAGGTGGGTTTTTTTAATCAACATTATATTGCAGGGTATGTACATTAGTTAGCAAATGATCCTTGTGTTGAGGAGTTGATGGCAGGAAAATTTGGTTTAGGTTCCATTTCTTGTTGTTTATCTTGTGATGGCTTTTCACCATCAGGGGTGCATGGGAGTTATGGTTATGAGATAGTGGCCGATGATCTACAGAGTTGTGTTGACTGTAGGAGTTGTACAGTGTGTGGATTCTCCATACTTGGTATAGTTTCATTTGAGAGCATTCACCATTGTTGCAGAGTTGGATTGTACATTCCGTATAGGCCAGTGGGATGCGTTGATGGTATTTATTGTGTTGGCAGTTTGATTTGTCCACTTTACTTGGGTTCTAATGTTCTAAGAGTTTGTGTCTCGTGGGTTTTTGATTGTGGTAGTGGTGATTTTGGAGTTTGGTTGAGCTGTAATTGTCAGTTTGATTATGGATTCCTCTTGGTCATATTGCTGAGGATATGGCAGGAGCCTATGTTATTTGGCAGTAGTATAGTTCATGACTACATTTGGGATCCAGGTGGATTGATTGGTTTATTGTTCAGCCATTTCTTGAGGACAAGCAATTTTTGGGAGGGGAGGATTTTTCATGTCCCCTTTTCAAATAATTAAAAAATAATAATCTTTGCTAAGGTAGGCAGGCCCAAGAGAGTGGAGTTTCGGAAAAAGGGGGTTAATCTTTGGAAACTTTTGGATTAATAAATGAAAATTATTATTAAAATATGTTTCATTAACCTCTCTTGGACATGAGTTACAGTTATGCCCTCTTTTAAGGGGTTTGGAGGCATTTTGGGTGGATTCCAGAACTTGATTTTTCTCATTCTTTGTTATTCTTCAGAGGCTGCCAAACCTATGGAGAAGGAGACCCAAGAACGGGAGTTTGCAGGTTTCTAGGGAGACCCAAGAATGGGAATTTGCAGATTTCCAGGAAGGCTAAGGACGGGAGTTTGAAGCTATTCCATGTGCATGCTCATACAGAGTTTGCCTTTGTGCTGAACAGTGTAGATTTGTGGGTTTTCGGGTGTGTTTTTTGTATGAGTTTGGTGTTTTCAGTTGAGTATTTCATACTAGTTTGGGTTGCTACTGTATTTCAGAATTTAAGGTGTTAAAATAGAGCTGAATATATTTATTGGTTTGTGATTAAACTTCTGAGATAGATTATTAGTTGTTTTGTGGTGTTTTCGAGCATTTTTGTGTTAATTTCGGGAGCCCGATGAGCATAGTTTTTGTCCTACATTTGTGAAATGTTGTGTAAAGGCTATACGGATCTGGAAATGTCATTTTGCAGGCTGTTATGCTGCTGAAATTTCTTTAAAAATGTCCATTTTCAGATTTATTAATAATCTGTGAAGTTGTGAAGCTTTTGGCACTATTTTCAGCATACCCGATTTGGGGTTTCTTGAGAAATTTGGTGGATCTTTGTGATATTAGTTATTTGATCTTGAAAATCTGATTAGAGGCATGAAATATCATACAAAATCAGAAAATGGAAATTTCAGTCAAAGATAGTGGAGATGGGGATGCATCAATCCTTGATACTAACATTGGCATATTGGGTTCATCCCCACTAGAGTCAGGTTCAGTTGAGTTGGGTGCCGCAGTAGATTGTTGTGGTATGCCTGACATGGTGGTGACCTCTACCACTAATGGCATGAAGACTAGAGATTTTGTATCAAAGACCATGTGTGATGTTGGTGAGCCGATAGTTGGCATGGTTCTTGCTAGTAATACTACTCCCTTGGCGATGTCTTTAGAGGTAGTAGTCAATTCCAACTTGGTTAGTGATCGATTGCAATTAATTACATCTGGATTGCAGTTTGAGCCACTAACTGAGATTGGCGCATTCTATCAGAATTACATTATGAGGTATTCTCATCAATTTACCTTTGATGACCATGTTGATGAGATGATGATACAGAGATGTACTTTGGTTCCTAGTGCTTATCATCAGTTATGGGATAGTTTAACACCTCAAGATAAGAGTTGTGATGGGCATGACATGGTGATAGGTTCTATAGTTGATAGCTTGATAATACATGACTTAGAGTAGGAGTTTCAGAGTGATGCTTCAGTGGGTGTTGTTATTGATTCTACTCCTTTGGCTATGACATCTCTTGACTTAGCTGGTGATTACACATAGTGGGTTGTATCACTTGTTGATGGTGAGTTGTTGACTGAGGTTGGTTTTTTTATCAACATTATATTGCAAGGTATGTACATTAGTTAGCATTTGATCCTTGTGTTGAGGAGTTGATGGCAGGAAAATTTGGTTTGGGTTCCAATTCTTGCTATTTATCTTGTGATGGCTTTTCACCATCAGGGGTACATGGTAGTTATGGTTATGAAATAGTGGTCCGTGATCTACAGATTTTTGTTGACTGTAGGCATTGTATAGTGTGTGGATTCTCCATACTTGGTACAGTTTCATTCGGGAGCATTCACCATTGTTGCAGAGTTGGATTGTACATTCTGTATAGGCCAGTGGAATGCATTGATGGTATTTACTGTGTTGGTAGTCCACTTTACTTGGGTTTTGATGTTCTAAGAGTTTGTGTCTCGTGGGTTTCTGACTGTGGAAGTTGTGACTTTGGAGTTTGGTTGAGCAGTAATTGTTAGTTTGATCATAGATTCCTCTTGGTTATATTGTAGAGGATATTGCAGGAGCCTGTGTTAATTGACAATAGTATAGTTCATGACTACATTTGGGATCTAGGTGGATTGATTGGTTTATTGTTCAGCCATTGCTTGAGGACAAGCAATATTTGGAAGGGGAGGACTTGTCATGTCCCCTTTTCAAATAATTAAAAATAATAATCTTTTCTAAGGCAGGCAGGCCCAAAAAGGTGAAGTTTCGGAAAAAGGGGATAATCTTTAGAAGCTAATGGACTAATAAATGAAAATTATTATTAAAATATGTTTTATTAACCCCTCTTGGACGTGAGTTAGGGTTATGCCCTCTTTTAAGGAGTTTGGAGGCATTTTGGGCTGATTCCAGAACTTGATTTTTGCTCATTTCTTTGTTATTCTTCAGAGGCTGCCAAACCTGTGGAGAAGGAGACCCAAGAATGGGATTTTTTAGGATTCCAAGAAGGCTAAGGATGGGAGTTTGAAGCCATTCCATGTGCATGCTCATGCAGAGTTTGCCTTTGTGCTGAACAGTGCAGATTTGTGGGTTTTCGGGTGTATATTTTGTAAGAGTTTGGTGTTTCTAGTTGAGTATTTCATATCAGTTTGGGTTGCTTCTATATATAAAAATTTTAAATGTTAAAATAGATCTGAAAATATTTATTTGGATATGATTATACTTTTTTGATAGATTATTAAGTTTTTGTGGTGATTTTGGGCTATTTTGTGCTATTTTCAGGAGCCCGATGAGCATTGTTTTTGTCGTCCGTTTGGGAGCTATTGTGTGCATGTTATGCAGATCTAGAAATGTCATTTTATATGCTGTTATGCTGCTCAAATTTCTGTAAAAATTTCCACTTTCAGATTTATTAATAATAGGTGAAGCTGTGAAGCTTTTGGCACTATTTTTGGCATACCTGATTTGGGGTTTATTGAGAAATTTGGTGGATCTTTGAAATATTGGTTGTTTGATCTTAAAGATCTGATTAGAGGTTGGAAATATCATAAAAAATTAGAAAAGGGACATTTCAATAGCGTCTTCAATATGTGATGAATCAATCAATCATCCTTCATGGGATTACCACAATCCTTAAGTAATGTTCTCAATTCATTGGCTTTGCTGATATAATAATGAATTGTGTAAAATTCTTAAGATCCAAGAGAAGTAGGTCATCCTCAATTTGGTATCCCTTTTCCTCATGCTCCTTACCATACAACCCTTCAAGTTTTCCCCAAGCAGCCTTGGCTTCCTTAAAGCTAGAAATGTGGAAGAAGAGATCTCTATGAACATAACTACTGATAATTCCTAAAGCCTGATTGTCTTTGATTTGCCAATCAACTAGTGCTATAGCATTAGTGGGTTTTGTAATTGTACCATCAACATATAGATTTTCTATTTTTTTTCCATTAATCTACTCCATACAATATCTTTCCATGTAGTATTATTATGTGGAGTTAGAAGTGGAGTTTTAGGTGAACCCATGATGTAAAAGTTAAAAAAGCACAAAAGAGAGACACAAAAACACAAGAGACACCCACCCCCCCCCCCCCCCCCCCCCCCCCCCCCGCCCCCCTCCCCCCCCCAACACCATTCACTAAATCAAAGAACCGCACCACCCCCCAACCCCCTCCCAAGACCCCCCCACCCCAAAAAGTAAATTAAAAAATGATGCTTTTGGCACTTTATATGTAGTGCATTTACAATAGGCCACTTGTCGAAATGTAGAAAATAAAATTCTAATTTTTCTATTTACAACTACCTTTTGAGGTTTAAATTTGTGACTAAGAACTTTATCTTAGATGTACAACAATTTTGACGAGTAATCAAAGTAATACAATGCAAAGAAAGACCTAATTCTGGAAATGATATTTTTGTCCACACAACCCTATAATCTAATTATATATGTAGAAAGTAGATGAAAAATTAAGCACTTTCAAAAAAAATGGAACCTGAAAATGTGTCCAAATAAGCCTGTACGAAGTGTTTGAAGTTGCAAAATGCAGGATTGGATAGGTATAGTCATCAAAAAATGAAATTTTTGACAAATCCTTGAACCAAAACTAGAAAAGAATAACACAACTAAATTTTTTAGGAAATTCTACCCAAAATCAAAAAAATTGCACTTGATTTGAAGTCTGGATGACTGAGTTATGGCCTCCCAAAGTCAGACTATGAAATCAAAAATGAATTTGGAGAGGGGTTTGATCAGCAACCTGTGAGGTTAAATTTTATGATCAAATGACCATCATGATAGCATATTTTGGGCTATAAATGATGGTCAAAAAACCATCAAATTTAATGTTGTGAAATTCTAATGTCAACAAAGAAGGTCACCCTAGGTGATGTGGCAAGTATGGTCACTAGTGTGTATGTATAGATCATATGGATATTGATGACATGGAAGTGTCTACATGTCTAGTTGATGTCATCATGTGATGTGGTGTACAGCTATAGAGGATGTGTCTCTGGCTTGGCCCTGTGGACGTGGAGATAGTTGGGTGTCGTTTGGCACTACGAGTATGCAAACTAGTGGCTTAGATGGACTACTCTTGTGGGGTCCAATTGGTGGTCCACATGGAACCCATTGGATGTCCTAAGTATTTCTATAGGCATGTGCTAAGGTCGACATGATGGTTGCGTGAGATGCCACATGGAGGTTGAACCGCTATTAAATTTGCTACTGACGGGATAGTTTTGAATAGTGAAAGAATTTGAAAAGACATCGATAGGGATCACTGCATTGATTGGTAGTTGCTAGGAGAAGTACTGGCAACTGATGGAGTGGTCATTGAGAATTGAAAAACTATCATGGAAGGTAGGGGGACTTTAGACCCACATGCGCCCCATCCTCAAGCCAAAAACTTTTTTTTTAAAATAGCTTATAGAGATATCAACAAGCACAAGCCACCAATTGTATTGTGAGTGTGGCCAAAAGTTGTTAAGTCTACTACTAGTAGAATAGTTTTGAATGATTGGAGAATTTGAAAAGACACTAGAAAGGATCATCGAGCTGACCAATGAATGTTGGGAGAAGCATCAACGACTGGTGGAGTGGTCATCAAGAATTGGAAAACTAGCATGGAGGCTGGGGGGGACTTTAGTCCCACATGCACCCCATCCTCAAACCAAAAACTTTTTAAAAAACATAGCTTGCAGAGATATGAATAGACACAAGTGGCTGGTTGTATTATGACCATGGCTGAAAATTGTTAAAGTGCCCACCAAAATTTGAAGATGTTGGGTTTATAACATGTAGTGCCAGAAAAGTAGTTGAAACTGCTAGTTAAAAAGGAATATTTTATGGAATATTCTATAGGAGTCCGGATTTCACCACCCGATTCCTGCAAAGAAAATTTCTCTATGAGTCTAGTAGGCTGAATTTATTTTCAAAAAATTATAGATAAAAAATTGTAGAGAATAATAGATCCAAAAATAAATTAAATAGGTCTGAAAATGATCATACCAGATTTGCAAATCAGGGTTCAAGTTCAATTTGCAAAAAAAATTTGCCTCAAATTTGACTATGGCCTAGGGTAGGCAAATTTATAGTCAAATTTCATCAAATTGACATTCCAGATGTAATGGAATGGTCCTCTTTGGCTCTAGATGCTCCCAATGACTATAATACTCTAGATCTAGGTTGAGTCCTCCGAGAGGTGAAGTGAAAAAATGGTCTCTAATGGCTATGTGAAGAGAAATTTTCCTCAACTGTGATGCCATGTAAGAATTTTCCTTAGGGTAAAATCACCCAAGATCAAGGAACTCAAGCACAAGCACAAGAATAGACCAACAAAGTATGATCAAAATGACAATATCAAAAATGAATTGATGATATGTCATGTATGCACACACTAGGAGTGCCTAAATATAAAGGCCTCTAGAATGCTTCTAGAATGTCTAGGAGTCAGCATACTAATAAGTCTTACAACCAAGCACATGTCCACTAGGAGTGGATTATCTTCCATTAAGCACAAGAGCTAGTGCAATGATTAGAGGATAAGCCTACAAAGGTGTAGCATGTAAAATTGTGTTGTAGACACCATCTACTAAAATAAGAGTGTAAATAACTGTGTTGTCAACATGACAACTCAGTTAATTATGCAAACTCCAGTGTTATAGACACCATGTGCTAAGTTAGAGTTGCTTACTCTTGTGTTATCAACATGAAAACTCATAAGAGTACACAAACTCCTAATTTTCAACCTAATAAATAATAAAATAATGCATTGACCTAAGTAAACTTAAGTAAAGTGTAAATAGTGAATACTTATTTACATGAACAACTATGATAGATAAATATTTGTTCTCCCTTATAATACTTGTATCCCTTCTTAATTCACACTTCTACTCTTCATATATTCCACTATCTATATTTAGATATGACATAATGCTTTACATCTATACCAATCCAAATCAAAACTTTATGAAGTCATCTACTCTACAAGTTTCAACAAAATTCACAAAGTCAACCCAACTGTTGTCACTTGGGTTTTGAAGATAAACTCAATGATGTTCTGATACTCATAAACCACTATCAACACTCAACATTCTCATGAACTTGGTGGACATAGAGGCTCAGTCCATAATAATCACTTCCAAGTAGCTTGAACTTAGTCATCATTGTGTGAATTGGTGAAAACTGAGAAACTCAGCATATACAGAATCACTTAGTTGACACTCTATGGTTTGATTAACACTAGATTCACATCACTAACACCATGAGCATGATAGAAACTATAAAACATGGTTGTCACTGAATAAATTGATCTACACTATGTAACTCCATTGACAGTGAAAAGTTCAGTCAACACTGGAGTTTCCATCACTTCCATTGAGCAACTCAGTAGACACTACTACACTTGGCATAGACTATACATAGGCACTAAAGCTTGCTAGAAAATGAGAAACTTGGTAGCAACTAAATAATGATTGCTTGGCTCGGGAGTAATTGGAGCACTTGGTTAACACTACAAACTAAAAGATAAGCTTACTAGCAATTGCAGAGCTTGGTAGCAATTTAACAAATTGACCTTAATGTCAACAATCTCCCCCTTTCGCATTAGTGACAAAAAAATTTATCAATCCAAAATTGAATACTCAAAATTTCATGTCAAAACATTCTTTTATCATCATGTTGTGTCTACAACTCGGTAATATACTTTGTTTTTGAGATTTTTCAAAATTGCTTTTGTAAAAGATGATTTCTATTCATGTATACATGTATCTATATAATACTATACTAATCCACCATACATATACCTTATCTATACACATATATCTGAAGTACTGCTCCCCCGTACATATATCTTTACATATCTTTATAAATGTTCTCTAGAAGTATACATTCATTTATACTTCTCCTCCTTTTTGACATAAATGCCAAAGGTGTCTATTATATGTTAATACAAAAATGTGACAAGAATTTAGAATGTACCTTCAAAATTGATGCTAATGTCTTGTCCCAATTCTCCTATAACACCTTACACATAAGTAATGCAATCTAAATTTCTATTGATAACCCCGTCATGTGATCAGCTATGGAGAAGTTATTGTCATGGATGAGTGTCTTAGCATGTGCAATGTGTGTCTTCAATGCATCCATGTTTGGAAGAATCATGCCTTAGATTTTTGCAAGTGTGGCCCTAATCCTAGCTTCTTCCCTTCATAATTATGCTTGAAAATTTGTCATAAATTTGATTTTTGAGTAATGAGTAGAGCTATTGCTTGGTTCAAGTGAGAAATGGTTTGCATTTTCTTTCAAGTCTTCATCTATGTTTGACAATTTTTCTTTGATTTCTTGCATGGAGATAGATGTATCACACAACTTACCAAATATTGAAGTGACATTATTCATAGATGTTTCCAATGAAATAGGAATAGTAGATAGTTCTACTTGGTTTATTGCAATTTTCTACACCACTTGTTCCAATATCTTGTTTTCAAACTTTCTTTCTACTCTTTGTAGCATCTTATCTTGTCCATTCATGTCTTCATTGAATTTTTGGACAACTTCTACTAACTAGTCTAAAATAGGTTGTGTATTATCAACCCTAATACTTAGTGCATTTATAAATATGTCTTTTATATCTTCAAACACTTGGGTTTCCTTTATCTACTCTTCTCTAAGCTTCTCCTGCTTAGTTCTTTTCTACAATAATTCACCTAGGGTGTTCATCTAATTAGGGTTGAGGGTAGAGATATCCCAATTTAGAGTAACTATATCCTCATCTAAATCAATTTCTTCTTCTTCACCCTTTTCTTTTTGAATAGTAAAAATAATTTTCTTATCCTTATCTAAAACTTTAGTACTCGGTTGAGACTTGTTCTCAACTGTGATTGTACTAGCTATTGACACATGTGGAATATAAAAAATTGTGGAAACTAAGGGGCTAGTAAAAAATGTAGAAATGATACTAATAGTGGAAATAACTTGTTGTTGCATGGGTAAATCTAATGATAGAGGCACTTTCTTCTCAGTAGATGAAGTGTTGGTCACTTTAGTTAATGTAATACTCAGCTGAATAGGTGCAAAGATTGGTTGGGTGCTTGATATTGCAGTGGTAGCCACAAACAACTTAGTAGAATCTTTCTTGGAGCTAGATTGCACTAAGGCATTGCTCAGATATTGAGAAAATGAAGCCATTACTATTGCTACAATCTTCTCTACATCAATTTCCTCAATGCTTTGAATCTCTAGAAGATTTCCTCCTATAGCTTCCTATTCCTCCTCATCATCATCTAGATTTACATCTTCTACTTCATCATCTTTTTGTTACACATTATCTTCATCATCATCATCTTCTTTGTCATCAACATGAACAACAAAGTCACTCGGTTGATGCAATTTGTAGATATTCTTCCATGTGTTTGTTGTTGCCTTCACTACATATTCAATGTCCTTAAGGATTATCATGCAAGTGTTCATTTTAAGAGTAAACTTTTGTTCATTCTCCTTCAAAGATTATTTTACCTCTTTTTCACTAAGACTTGAAATGAGTTTCCTTAGAGTCTATTTAAATATACCTTTTGTAGTTTTCTTGGCATGCTTCCATCTAGGGCTTGATTGCTTGCATAAGCTCATTAGGAATTTGATGAGTAATCTCATTAGGGGAATACTTTCATTTGCCCAATTTCGTTGTAATGGTTTCTTCAATCTATCTTTTCTCATCTACATTTCGTATTTCATACTTAAGGAATTTGAAACCTGACATGCCAGTTCCTTCTTCTAATTCCTTTAATTTTTTCTAAACTGTAGGTGTAGGTTTCTTAAAAATAATGTGCTCAACATCATCTTCTAACCTCAATTTCTTCCTAGACTTTGGTGCCTTCATTTTGAATACAACAGTGGATGACTTAGTAGGTCTAGTTATGATACCTTGCATTTCTTCCTTATAGGCTCCTCTTCCTTAGATTTGGTTTCTTCTTCTTCATCCTCTGCTTCATCATCACCTTTTCCTTCAGTCAACAAGAGAGTATAACTTTGTTGTCTTAGTCTTGCTATCCTCTTTCTTCCTTTGTTAAATACTTGAGGAAGCTTAATTTCAAGTTCTATCCTCACCATGGCTTCTTCATAAGTCCTAAAATAAGGCGCTTTAAGATCCACGGGATCATTTAGTAGAGCCTCAATGATATCTTTGGTCTCATCAATGTTAACCTCATATTCTAGAGGTTTAACCCATGCCACTCTAAGTCTAACTGCCTAAATATATACTTTTTCATAGTCAACCATGAAACATATATCATCCTTGTAGTCTTCTACAAGCTTCCTCAATTTCTATTTAAATGATTCAAAATTGTTGTCCATGATGCTATTGACATTTTCACCCATTTCTACTATATGCTCATTGATTTGATACAAAATAGGGACATCATTTTTCCATACTACTGAAACTTTAGAAGGGAAGAATTTTGTCACAAAGAAAAATAGACAAGTCAAGAGTGAACCAACTTACATGGGTTATTCTTTGTACCTCTGATACTTTCCATGTTCTTGTTGATCTAATTCAGTAACAACTCATCAAGGTCAAACAACATGTTATTCTTAACCACTTTGGGAGCTAGATCAATTGCCTTTCATTACACACAGTTGAGATGACTAGAGATATAGATCTTGTGGGAAATCATGTAAATTCTAAATTTTAACACCATGTCTATAATTCTAGTAATCTTCATTCCTTTACCATCCCACTTAGAAAGAGTTCACTTTTCCAGTTCAATATGACCTACGATTTTGGTCATTTTGTCTTTTTTCAAAATTGAAAGGCTAGTGATTCTATGAATCATTTTCCTTATGATTAGAATAGGTTGGTCTAACCATAACTTCCCATTGTGAACTCAACTTAGGATAAGTCTTATCCACTTTGACTAAAAGTCTCTTGGCATATGTGAAATATGTGTCAAGCCCTTCACCTCCAAATGTTGATGCTCAAATTTTAGAATGTTAGTCACACATAACTCATTTAATTCTTCATTCATCTCATGAGTACCCAATTCTTTAATTGAATGGTGATAATACAAATTTATATCATGCATGAGCAATACATTGGGTGGAATCTACAATTGTGCACCAGCTAGGTCTAGCACTTCTATAATAGCTGGGCTTATCTTGAATGTTGGAAGCTTGCAATTCTCTCCATAGATGAACATTTCTGATCCTTTCTTGATTTTTATACTAGAAGATGCCATGCTAGGTAGAGTCTTGTAGGGTTCCTTTAAACTTGAAATCACTTCAAAGCATTGAAATTGCTCTTTGCAAATAGCTCTATAAAATTTGTGGTGAGAAAATGAATTCAATTTCTTTATTTTAACATTTTCTACTTTTCAATCTCCATTAATGCTTGTTACATTTACTCACTTGATGATAGGTTGTGTTCCACTCAGTTTAGACTTTAATGCTTTAAAGACATGCACAGCTCAATAGACTCACCATCACATAGTAGAGTCATTTAACAATTCAATATCCACATACAGTGCTTCAATGTATTCTAACCTTTCTCAAAAATCTTACAACCTGACCTAGCTTGGTAAGGTCTTGAGTTTTTGCAATTACTTGGTGATCCTTGTACATCTTGAATACTGATATGGATTGTTACTTCCTTGCTATCTAAAATTGATGATAGATGTCCACTTTAGAATCTCAATTCTAGTTATTCCCATAGGGATTCAAGTCAAAATGCTCGAGTCACCCAACTCTTGAGTGACATTTTCTTCATGACTTGGGCTTTCATTCTAAAGGGATTTTGGTATCCATTGTTGCCTCATCTACTTTTTGACATTGTTAGCGTTGGCTTTCTTTTCATCTTCAATTCTTCCTGTGTTCATACAGTTCTTGGCAAGATGTCCAATTTCTGTAGAAATAAAATATCTTTTTATGTTATCTATTTTCCTCATGTGATTTTTCATATAGTTTTCTTTGATGTGCCCAAATTCACCATAGTAATGGTATCTACACCATATATTATAGTCCCATTCAAATATTGCTTTCACAATTTGTTCTACTGGATTCAATTTCTTGGTTTTCCATTCAAAAAAATTATGTCCTTGTTTATTACAACTATAATATTTTCCTTTAAACTTAGTTTTCTCATTGCATTCATTTTCTCTATGCCCATTCTTATTGCAATTGTAGCACTTTCCATTTATTTTTTCTTTACCATTGCTCCAACATCTATTTGATGTATGACCTATCTTACCAAAATGATTACAAGTAGGTCTTTGATTCTTTTAAGCTCCTTACTTGGATGATTCACCTTCTTCTATATAACCTAACCCTACTTTTCCTTTGTGTCTATACTAATTTTTCTCATTCAACTGATTCATGCTTTCTTGAGATTTCATCATCCTCTCATTGGTTTTCTTTTCAATGTTGAGATCATTCTACAACCTTTTATTTTATGTTCTTAGATTCATGAGTTCCTCATTTGCACTAATGAGCTGATCAATAAAATTTACTTGTTGAAGGGATAGTTGATTGATTTCTTTGTTCTTTCCTTTATCTCCTCTATACCATTGTTCCTTTGTTCTATGACTTCACATAGTCTAACTACTTGGATTTCTTGTTCTCTTTTAAACTTTCTTACTTCTTCTTGGAGAGTAAGATTCTTCTCAAGTAGATCTTTGATTGCTTCATCAACTTCATATGAATTTCTTTCTTCATAAATGTTTGCAATTCTTTCTTCAATGTGAGATTGTCATTTGATTGATCTGCTAGTTCCTTCCTTCTTTGCAGAGATTGAGAGAGATGCTCTTTTTCCTTTTTAGATTTCCAATAGTAAGTTCCAAATCTAACTTATCATTCTAAATAGCCTTTTCTAGCTTGTATACCTCCATTGCCTCTAATCTTTACTCAAGTTGTTAAAATTCTTCTATGAGAACCACAAAGCTCTAATACCAATTGTAGGAAATATAAGGTAGGCATGATTACTAAGAGAGGAGGGGTGAATCAAGAACCAATAAAACTTCTCTATCTTATTTCACCAATCAAACATCCATATTATATTCTAAATTAATTGAATGCATGAAAGAACAAAAATAGTAAAATATTCATAATACTTGACACAAAATATGGTGACCCAGAAACCTTCCAAATAGAAAGTAAAATTGGGGTGGGGATGATCTCCACAAGCTTTAATACTATAGTATAATGTTAACCTATTAAGGCTTACAATTGATGACTTCTAGTGATCTATCTTGTTAGGAGCAATAAGGACTGTGAGGTCCACCTTGTAAAATAATTTACAAACATTCAGTAAAGTATGCACTTAATAAAGAGATTTATAAAGAGACTATTAAGTCTACCCTATTAAAGGATTTAGCTAATACACCTACTAGGATGAACTAGAGGTTGATCTTTGATCTACAATTTGATTTGTTGGTTAAGATTTCTTGAAATACAATGATCACCTTGTTGTGATAGATAAATATTTGTTGTCCCCTATACTACTTTTATTCCTTCTTAATTTGCACTTTTTCTCTTCATATATTCCACATTCTATATTTGGATATGACACAATGCTTTACATCTATACCAATCCAAATCAAAACTTTTTGAAGTCATCTACTATACAAGTTTCAACAAAATTCACAAAGTTATCCCAACTACTATCACTCAGGTTTTGAAGATAAACTCTATGACATTTTGGTACTCAATAACCATTTTCAACACTTAAAATTGTCATGAACTTAGTGGACATAGAGGCTCGGCCCATACTAATCACTTCCAAGTAGCTTGAACTCAGTCAACATTGTAAGAATCGGTGAACACTAAGAAACTTAACATATACAAAATCACTTGGTTCACACTCTATGTCTTGTTCAACACTAGATTCACATCACTAACACCATGAGCTTGGTAGACACTATAGAACATGGTTTTCACTGAATAACTTGGTGTACACTATGTAACCTGGTTGACACTACAAAGCTCTGTTAGCAAAAGAGTTTCCATCACTTCTACTAAGCAACTTGGTACATAGTGCTACACTTGTCATAGGCTATACATAGGCACTAAAGCTTAGTAGAAACTAAGAAATTTGGTAGCAACTAAATATTGAATACTTGGCTTGGGAGCAACTAGAGCCCTTGGTTAACACTACAAATTGAAAGATAAGCTCGATAGAAACTATAGAACTTGGTAGCAACCTAACCATTTGACTAAGTGTGAGTCACTACTAGAAAAATTGACCTTAATGTCAATAGCTTGGTTGTGTTCTTTCTTCTTTTACAAATCTTTAGTAGTGAGGGCTCTAGTAGGGTTAACATGTTCAATAGAAATGGTAGTTTGTGCATGATCTTCAAGTCATCCTAGGTGTATCTTTATCAAACTTTTCCATGCAAGAAAGTTCGCCTTGTTAAGATTGGGTACCTCTCTCTTAGGCATTTTGATTTTTGTCTTATACTACCCTAAAAAAATCTCTCACAAGAAACCAATGCTCTAATACCAATTGTTGGAATATTTTAGTATAACTAAGCCATGGGTGAATCAGTTATCCAAGGTCCAAAAATCCCAATTAAAATTTTTAGTGCTTAACACAACTCATACATATAACTCCTTATCATGTATAGATTGCATGCATCCATAATATAAATTAAAACTTAAACTTGCATATTATTGTCCTAGGTCAAAATCACTTTGCTGAAATGTAAACATAAAACATAACAGAATCATTCACACATATGACACAAGGATTTTACATGGAAACCCAATTTGGGAAAAACCACCAGTAACATGCTACTGATTCTCACTCTTCTAAAGTGATGCCCTATGAAAGGGAAACCCTATTAAAGGTTATAATGCACATTATTAAATGTGACCTGGTTAAAGAATTTCAATCACCATATTAGGAGTGAACCTTGTTAGAGGACTTTAGGCCATTCCATTAGAATTCTACCCAGTTAAAGGATTTACAAATGATTGTTAGGTCAGCCTTAACTCAAAGGATTTTACCCTAAACTGATACGATTATTATAGAGAAACATTAAGGATTGAACTGATAACAAAATTTACAACTCACTTTGTAGATTACATATCTTTGTTCAATCCTCCATTCTGCTAGGCTTCAATCACTTCAACTCTGATAGCGTGTTCACCCTTCTAGAATTCATCCTCTTAAGTCTTCTTACTTTGCATGCCAATTGTAGACTCTATAGTTTAGCCTCAATATGAAGAAATACCCTAGACCTCTTGTCTTCCTTGGGTTTTTTGCACATTGCCAATAATGGAACCAACCAACCTTTTTGCTTTATGTTTTGTATCCCCTTATAAATAGAATTTAGATCTTTTGGTGCTTCATCTCAATTGTCCATTTTAGGGATAGGTAGGATTCATTGAATCTAACCACCTTTCTATTTTAGCTTCCTCTAGAAACATCCTTCTCAATCCTCCTTGAATTTGACTCAAAATAGTTTACCTTGAATTATGTGCCACTAGATCATCGAGCTTATCTTCCACACTATTCACACAATCCAAGAAATCAACCTTGTCACCTTAGATTCATCAAATTCATGATCTTTCTCATAATGTTGTCACTCAGCGTTAACTAACTTTTGATGGTCAACACATACTACCCTTCTTGACATCCACTAGTAATTCACTTAGCATGCACTAATGTTTATGGATGCTCGGAACCAACTAAACTTTACTTGAATTACACTATGTTCCCTTGGAATACACTAAAACTTTACTTTGTTTGGCTCCAACTAGATTTTTGATCGTCTTGCACTAACTCTTCTTGGTACCTTTTATGCACTAGGTAAAGCTTTGTAGACTCAATTATTTTTACTTGTTCTTCTAGACAAGTAATCAATGTATCCAACCTTTGTAGCCTTAAGAAAATAATCAATACACTATATCATCACTATCTCAACTGATCTTTGTACTCACATTTCATATCATAACTCAACCTTTCCTCTAGGTGCTCTTGTTATCTTATTTGATCAAATCATCTTCATTAATCAAACAAATGATAATACTTAAATCAACTAAGCAATTGTCTTACTAGTAGGTAGTAGGTTTGACATCAGTGACAAAACAATGATTGAAACACATTCTCATTCTTGTATCAATCTTTTCTCAATAGAATCTACTTTGTTTACTAGAAAAAAATCTAATGTTGTTACCTAAAGAGAATTAAAATGCATTTATTTCAACAATATAGACATGCATAGATGAATTTTATTTAGTAGGCCAAAGATCTCATCAATAGGAAGTTGAAGAAAAATACAACTTTTGTTGCAATTGAAGGTGAGACACACTTTTATAATTTTGCAATTAATACAAATAATGATGATTGTGATACTCCACCTAGAATTGATACAAGATTGTCGATTCAAAGAATAAAAAATATGTTATAGCAGGTTGGAGGTATTAGAGGTAGGACATCTATCATCTCAAGCTTCTTTCTTAGAGATGATTATTGCATGAGAAGCACCTATTTGTGTCCCTGAGGAGAAAAGGGAGACTGGCAACATAATTGTCCATCCAAGGAGAGAGGTGGAAAGACAACTCATTTGTACTCATGTTAGTAATGATTATTCTTGCAACTTTGGAGGAGACATTAGATACACTCCAAGGAGATGTGGAAATTTTGAGGAACTATGTCTCTCTACACAAAGAAGATGTGAATACTCATTTTACAAGGACAACTTCAGGATTTGCAATCTAATGTTGTGGACATAAAATCTACTTCAATAAGAAAATATTGGTGAAATAATTTCATCAAAGTCTCCAATGAAGAATATTGGTGAAGGAGCTTCATCAAATTATACAAAGGGTTGGGTTAAGACCCTTACAACTTTCACTCCTACTGGATTAATGTAATTGTTGGAAACTTACAATTGGAACAATTGTTGTTTTGTCATTGATGCCAAATCTATTGATAAGATATATTACTACCTAATCTAAATGTCATATCTATTTGATTGATGAAGTGGATTTGAGAAGTTACAATGTACATTTTATTAGATAGACTTTGATAAAGAAAGTGATTATTTATGTCAAGAAAGATGACCTAAGTAGAGCAATAAAGTATAAAGTCTAAGGAATGCAAAGTAATTCTAGTTAGTGCTAAGAAAATCTAGCATTGATTGAACATTAACATCAATCAAGAAAGGCAGTTCATGTCAATTAGAAAAGCTTTATAGTGATTGAGTATTGAATAGTATAGACCGAGCAACAGGATAAGAAGAATAGTAAATTGTTTAATTGTTCAAGCGATACATATTGACCTTTAGTAACTAATTCACCCCCCAATTATTCTAAACATTTCTAACAATTGGTATCAGAACTCAGTTGTTATAGAGAAAATTTTAAAGATACTTAAAGCTAAAGATTATTACTAATAAGAGAGATGTACCGAAGACGAACATGGAGAACTTTCCTGCATGGAAAGCCTATTATAAATAGGGATTAATAAGAAGGGGGTGTGAATTAGTAATCTACAAACTTTAGTCACCAACTAGATATTATTACTTACTTTAAACAAGCATAACAAGGCAATAAAGTAATGTTGAATAGTAATAGTAACAATACACAAAGATAACTCATGACACCATATTTTGTCAATTAGGGAAACCTTGACCAATGGAAAACCCTGGTGGGGATGATACCCACTAGATAATATACTGATATATATGTTCCTTGTTAGAGGATGGACCATGTTAGGAGTCAATGAGAAAATTCAATAGAAGAAGTCCTTGTTAGGAATTGTAGTATAATGTATGCAAGATGAGCCCACTGACCAAACGTGAAATTTCAACTACATGAAGAGCTCACTATTCAAACAAGTAATTTACTATTCTTTTCATTCCTTGTTTGATCTTTGATATTTAGCTTGATCTCAGTTCACCAGATAGTTCATACAAAACTTTGCATATATCACCTTCATAAATGTTAGCTTACTTCACAATCTTACTTCACTTATAATGTTACACAAAATAGCACACTTCTTATCACAATAAGTCCTTTGCATAAATACCATGCCTTTACATAAAATATTGCTAGGTTGGCTAAGACCACAATTCACTTTTCCAAGTTAGAGTAAACATCTAGGATGTCGGCCCTAATTGGACAAGTAATTATTTTGCAAACAAAACAATTTTTTCCTTCAATTATATTGTCCTTCTTCACAAAACATGATTATATTTGTTTCATACAATCTGTACAAACTTCTAAGGTTATACACATCATCACCAACATGTATAATATCTCCATGTAACTTTTCTTGTCATAATATGACATCTGCAACATGTTATAAACACAACAATACATTGGTGTAATCCAAATTCTATACTTAGACAATTTTTTGATAACTAAATACTAAGTATCTTTATTTCTGAGGTTTCCTTTCAACATGTACATCACGTGTTTCTATTAATGACAAAAATTACATATCACAATTAGCCAATCATCAACAATCTCCCCCTTTGGCATTGATGGCAACAAAATAGGGAAAATTGGCTAAGTGACAACAAAAAAAGTAAATAACATCTTACATCTAATACAACTTTACATATATACTCCCCCTTATAATATACGTCATACTACACATGTATCTCTCCCCTTTGTATCTTTCCCAAAAATGACATGTGTACAATTTTCACATGAATCTCTCCCCCTTTGACATCAATGACAAAGGTCAAAATGTCAAAGATTCAATCAAAAACTATCAAAAATGCTAAAACTAATGTCTTCCCTATGCTGAAATTATCTTCATACAATCATCAAAAATAGTCTTCAAACTGTCCATACATTTGTTCCAAGTTTCTTTGTTGGACTCTATTGATGTGAGAATTGCACATAATGCATATGATGCAATCTCAACTACATTGACATATGAATACAAAAATTTTGTATATGTTTTCCTTGGCACATTCTTCTAGTTGTTTGTCAAAAAATGATAACTTCAAAGCAATGGATTCTTCAAAATTAGATGTTCTCCTTAATATATGCTCTTTTCAAAGTTCCAATTTCTTGATATTGTTGTGAACACTAGCAACTTGACTCTCAATATCATCAACTTTTCTAGATGGGTGCTAGATTAGGTTGGATAAAGCCTCTAGCTCACTCATCTTTGCCTCTAACTAACTATCCAAGTCTTTAGTTAGTTTGTATGATAAGATACACTTAACATACAAACCTTTCCCTTCTTGCTGACATTTCCAAAGTTCTTTTATGCATTGTATCAAGATTGACTAAGTCATTCTTGATGTTTTAGTAGATGGTGCTAAATAGGTTAGCATCATGGGAAATTTGAGACCTCACCTCTACAAAATTCAACAAATTAGTAAACACTTCATCAAAAGACTTTAGCACTCCTTGTGCTCTCTGTTCATGATCTAACTTAGTGTGCTGTACTGTCAAAGTATTGTGCAATCTATTAGTCACTTCCATTAATGATCTCTACAAACTCTTAGTTGTCTTATTCTTCTGTAAAAGTTTGGATAAGGATGAAATCAGATAAGTTTTATCATCATCATTAGTAGCCAAACTAGCAAGAGAGAGTAGAGTAGATAAACCAGATGGTTTAGTCTCATCCTCCCTTTGTTTCTTTGCTACTTATTTGGTTTTCCTCTCTTCCTCTTCTTTCTTTTCCCTTTCCTCTCATTCTTTCTTCTCTTCTGGTCTTTTCCTCTTTTCTTCCTCTATTTTCTTTTTCTTTTCTTCTTCTACAACCCTTCTCTTATCTTCATCTTCCTTTCTTTTTCTATCTTCCTTAATCAATTGTTGCTTGGCTGCCTCTATCTTCTTCTTTTCAATTTTTGTTAGCCTCTTTTCTTCCTCAATTTGTTTCAACTTTTCCTCAACATCCTTAGCATTTGGTACATTTGGTTTGCAGCCACAAAATGGATTGGTATCATCAATGTTAAGAGTAACATTGGTTTGATTAGCCTTTATAGTGTCACCACTAACTGACACTTCCAAGGTTCTAGGAGTTGGAGGAGATGCTACCTATGATTTTGACATATTACATCATAGCTGCCACTATCTCCTTTCTCAATTTATCATTCTCACCAACCATAAATAAGAATGGCCTCAACTTATTTCTTAAGTATGGGGTGAGGTTATTCAAAAATCTCTTAGTTTCATCTTCATCATCAGTCTTGCCAATGGTTGTTAGCATAGACTGCCAAAGTTCAAGATCTTCTTCTCTATAAGTCTCTCATAGACTTTCTAGTTTACTACTCCTTTGATATCCTTCATACTTAGATAATTTTCAATGATATGTCTTATAGTAGATATATCAATTTTATCTTTCTTGAAGTTATTATATAAATTATAAAATTTGTTCATCTAAACAAAGGTTCCCTCATTTGCAATCGTTGTGTTTATCTTCTTAATCTTTGACTTCCATGGTTGCCAAGCTTTTCTTGTTGCTTGTTTAGCTGGAGTCACCTTTTCAGCTTGTTTAGCTTCCTATTCCTCATCTTCTTCATTGCTTGACTCATTTGTCAATAATACTTTCTACCTCTTGCTAGGTTCTATAGCCATCTATTTGACTCTCTTAGTCTTTGTTGACACTGCTTCAACCAATCTCTCTGATTTTCTCTTATGTTCACTAGGCTAAACATTAGATATTGCTACATATGGTATGCTCTATCTCAAGATTGTTTTAGCAACTGAAACTAACAAGGGTTGTATGTTCAATGCGCCTCGTTTCATTGTCTATCTCATAGCCTCAATTTCACTCTCTATCATTCTGTCCTCAAATAATGCCTTCTTCATTAGTAATTCAACCTTCTTATGAGATGCCTTCTCCAAGGTTGCTTGATGAGCATGTTGTGTGATCTCATTGTTGGTGTAAATAAGTATTTACTCTTTAAACTTTACTTAAGTTTACTTAGGTTAATACATTATTTTATTATTATGCATTATTTTATTATTTCTTAGGTGAGACACTTAGGAGTTTGCATACTCTTATGAGTTGTCATGTTGACAAAACTAGAGTAAGAAACTCTAATTAAACACATAGTGTCTACAACATTGGAGTTTGCATAATTAATTGAATTGCCATGTAGACAACATAGTTATTCAACAACATAGTTATTTGCACTCCTAATTTAGCATATGGTGTCTACAACATAATTTTGCATACTACACCTTTGTAGGCTTATCCTCTCATTATCACACTTACTCCTATGCTTAATGGAGGATAATCCACTTCTCATGGATATATATCTAGTTGTATGACTTATTAGTATGCTGATTTCTAGGCATTCTAGAAGCATTCTAGAGGCCTTTATATACATGCACTCCTAGCGTACTTTTATATCAATTCAATCAATCAATACAATATTGAATTGAATATCATAGCATTATTTTAATCATAGACTTTTGGTATACTGTTGTGCTTGTGCTTGAGTTCCTTGGTCTTGGGTGAATTTTTCCCTAGGGAAAATTCTTACATGGTATCAGAGCTTGGGGAGATTCTCTTCACACAGTCATTCAAGACCAATCTTGCTTCACCTCTTGGAGACACCTTCAATCCAACGATCTGCAGAATTTGTAGAAATTGGGAGTGTCTAGAGCCAAAGTAGACCTCACCACTACATCCAATGTGTCGATTCGGTGAAAATTGACTATAATATGCCTATGCTAGGCCAAAGTTGATTTTGAGGTAAATTTTTTTGCAAACTAGCACTCAAAGGCCCAATTCATAGAATTGGTATGATCATTTAAGATCTCTGAATTTAAATTTCATATCTACATATTTTATCATTTCAATCTTTACTTGTCTTTTTGGATCTGCATTATTTTCTAGAAAAATTTTGGTCATCAGGCTAGTAGGAGAGATTTATTGCAGGTAAAGGTTGGAGCTTGTAAGTGATAATTAGGTATTGGCATCATATTTAGAAGGTCAAAAACCCCTAGATTAGATTTTTTTCATCCAAATCGAACATCTTAGTCAAAATCTAGAGTCATATGATTTTTAGAGGCGTGGCAACAGTGATTCAAGAAAAATAATAGCAGAGGTGATTTTAAAATAGTGACATCTCCCTCATTCAGACTTCTTTTTGCAAGAATTTTTTTAAATTTTTTTGAGGTAAAATTTTTTAATCTACACATTGGTGCAGGTGGTTTGAGATCTCTATTTTTGAATTTTTCTGAACTCACAAATCCTAATTTTTGCCACTTCAAATGCTTAGTATGGGCTCATTTGGACACATAATTAGGTTCTACTTTTTTTGAAAGTTCATAATTTTTTGTCTACATTCTAGATCTGCAATCAAATTATAGGCTTCTATGGATAGAAATACTACTTTTAGAAATAGGCCCTAAATTGGCATGTGGCTATCACACTAAGTGCTAAATCATACATTGGGGGGGTTGATTGAATATTTCTACATTTTGGGGGGTGCTTACATTCATTGATCTCATGGACAAGTTTTGTTTCACATGTTGGTTTGGAATTAGACCACCATTGACAAAAATGAACTATAAAAAATGGAGTTCTTTAGTCATTGATCATCTAAGAAGTGAGCATAAGGAAGTATTTCCTTATTTATGTTCCAATGAATTGATCTCTAACACTAAAAGAAAGCCACCTATTAGCAGACTCTAGGATATTAGTATACTAAATATGAGTTCTAATACTAAGCATCTCATTAATAAGCTCATTCATGCATATGATATGTGGATGGCTCTTTGGAAAAATATGGAGATCCACAAGTCACTCCATTTAGAGAGGACATTCTATCTTTAGTAGCTTTAGCTCTAGTTTCTCCAACTCTAGATGAGATAACATCTCTTGATGCTCCTATTGATACTATTGATCTAGTTTAAGCCACAAATTCTTCTAATTTAGTATAGTAGGAAACACCATGTCTTCCTACTTCAGCTTCATGATATGACTTTCTTCTAGACATTGCAGAGCTATTTGTGGAGTCTCACATTGAAGATGTGGGAGACATCATTGATCACATTCATCTTCTCTTTGTTGAGGAGACTACTTCATGCATTGTGGAAACTGATCATGACACTAGCAATAGTGCTTCAATAGATTCAAATATGTGGGGTCCTATTGATAGATATAGGGAGAGATCACATCATTAGCAAATTCCACATGCACATATTTCCATAGTGATGGATCCAATAGAGCAAGGTACACCTTGTCTTCTAGCTCTAACATCAGGTGATGACTTCTTGATAGACATTTCAAGTTTGTTTGTGGAGTCACACATAGTAGATTTAGGAGACTTCATTGATAATATACAGCTTCTCTTTCATGAGGCAGATCCTTCTTTAGTTTTTGTGAGGGTTCACTTTGACCTCATGTCCATTTTCTACATGATTGATCTCTACAAGTTGATGTGATTGTTGATACTTATGTACAACAATTGCAGGAGGTCTCTTTATCATTTGAGGAGATAGTAGATTCTTTGGGATAGGTTCTACATCCATCCTTGCTATATTTGACATTTTTCTTTTCAGCAACATTGGAAGGGGAGATAGTTAGTATCGACATAGGATAGTTAAGTAGGTTTTAGAGACACCATTCATCATTGAGATTCTTTCTATACATAGGAAAGCATCTCATCTGTACTTCTGCCATTGTTTCTTCCAAAGGGGAGGAACATTTTTCAACATACATGGATCAACTTCTACATTGGAGCAACTCTCACTAATTTTCACACTACATTTGGAGGGGGGGACTACCTTGTTTGCTTCTTCTCTTTTATGGGGGAGACTTTTTCCTCTTATGGGGTTTTTTTCTTCTACTTCTCTTTTGTATATACTTGATGTATGATGTAATGGGGGGGTCTTGATTACTCCATCCATTCATGCATCTTGATTTTTCATCTCTCTATTTGGGGGAGGGTTTTTCCCATGACATTTTCCCTCTTTCTCCACTTTATGAGAGATTGCAACGCATTATATACATGGGTACCTAACATGGCCTAGTAGTTGAGACCCATCATGCATTTCATTCTAGCTTTTGTAATCTTAAGTGTATTCCCCTAAGTTGCACTTAAGTGGGGGTGTCAATGTAAATAAGTATTTACTATTTACACTTTATTTAAGTTTACTTAGATTAATACATTATTTTATTATTATGCATTATTTTATTATTTCTTAGGTGAGACACTTAGGAGTTTGCACAATTAACTGAGTTGTCATGTAGATGACATATTTATTTACAATCCTAATTTAGCACATGGTGTCTACAACATAATTTTTCATAGTAGACCTTTGTAGGCTTATCCTCTAATCATCACACTTAATCCTATGCTTAATAGAGGATAATCCACTTCTGGTGGACATGTGTGTGGTTGTATGACTTATCATAATGCTGATTTCTAGGCATTCTAGAAGCGTTCTAGAGGCCTTTATATACTAGAACTCCTAGTGTATGTTCATATCAATTCAATCAATCAATACAATATTGAATTGAATATCATATCATTATTCTAATCATACTCTTTTGGTCTATGGTTGTGCTTGTGCTTGAGTTCATTGGTCTTGGGTGAATTTTTCCCTAAGTCAAATTCTTACATGGTATCAGAGCTATACCAAATTCTTACACTCATCATACGTGCCAAATTTGTATTTAGCTTTATCTCTATCAGAATTTAACAATAAATCGATGTAGCCAACTACAACATCATTGCTCAACTCATATCTCAAAGGATCTAAAAATATCTCCCAAGGTTCCACTACTTGAATGAAAGTGTGATCTATATCAACTAATATACAAATGCCTTCCTTGAATCTGTCCATAATTGTTGGTGAAATCCTAAATCCTTGTTTCATCCATTTTAAAAAGACATCATAATTAGGTTTCCACTATCCAACACTTTATCTATAGGGTGCCTTTTGCATACCTCTATAATCTTTTCCATAGTCCATCTATTTCTACTTATTAATTCTATTACTAATAAACAGGGATATCTCTTTAGCACATAAAAGAATATGCGAGTTATCAATTATTGGAATCTAAATATGCCATTTTATTTTCTTTTAATCTTTTCAAGGTTTTCCAAGAGTTGCATTCTCATTATTTCAATCAAATTAACTTGCTCTTTCTCTACACACATCTTGTAAGCTACATAAATAAATCCAGCTGAAAGTTCATATATCTTAGAACTTGTACAAACTGAACAAACAATAATTCTAGTAAGAAATCTCACATCATCTTGCTTGATGGAGCTGATTACCATAGCCTTCCCATTGTATATTGTCATTGTTTTACTTTCTACTTTCTTCGTAACCACTTTCTCTCCTATGGGCACACTACCTTGTTTGCTAAGACTAGTTACCTCATGAACCAGGTTGATAGAAATGTCTACTATATTATCTTGCATCCACAATTTTCTGTCATGTATCCTACTCAATATGATTTGAGTTCATTCATCTATATCTAGCTCATGGTAGAAATGATACTTAGACAAATCAAATTCCTTTAAGTGTTAAAATTTGGGCTTCATAGTCATGTTGTGGTTAAAGACTAGTTCTATATCTTTGTTCATATATTCACTACCAATTGACTCAAACTTGCAATTCAAATAATTTTCTATGCCTTCAAGCTAAACTATGTTGTTCGGAGTAATAGAAAATGTAGAGTTAGGGTTTCCATCACTAAGTTTTACGAAAACTACTTTAAACTTAGGTCTATCATCATTTTCAACATTGTGAACAACTGACATATCCATAATTCTCATCACTATGAACTTTTACCAAGAAAATTTGTGGAAAAATGATAAAATACCTCTTTTTGAAAATAGGGTTTGCTACAAAATCGCTCTAACAAGTCACTTCTGGATGCTCTTCAATTCAAATGTTTTTGCAATGAAGTAAAATTCAATTTTTTACTCCATTTATCCATCAACTTGAAATTGCATTAATTGAATACTTCACGAATATGAAAAAGGTGTTATTTGTGTTCAGTAATTAGATAACTGCTCAAACTAATCTATCCAATCTTTAGATATCACTTGAGATTTACTATAGCCTCCTTCCATCATGATAATCATCCTCAAAACTTTGTATCATGAAATTCTCTGCAAAAATATACTTTTCATCTTCTAATAAAGAACCAATTCTTACCATAATACCAATAATTTTGAATTTCATCATAACTTGCTTAGATGAGCTCCAAATAACAAGTGAGCTTAGGTACCATCTAAACATGACTGAATACACATTTTCTCAACTTTTCTACCTCTAATTTAGTCTTTGACTAAAGTTCTCATATTTTGATGCTGTAAAAAAGCTTAATTCAACATAATTGAATCAAACTCAACAACTAACTTCGATCTTTCTATCTCATCATCATTTAACTTATCTTTTGAGATGTTTTTTCCTTTCATAAAAGCTTCATTAAGTTCTTCTGAAGGTTCACTTATAATGTTTCTTTGTTCTTCATTGCTTGATCCAAAGTTCCTTTCATGGTTCCTTCTATCATTCCTTCTATTCTTGAAGTTTCTTCCACTATTTCTTCTATCTCTAAAGTTTCTATCCATTGTGTAGTACTTTGCTATGTCTCCAAAGTTATTATATAACTAACATATAGGCACTCTACTTCTAGGATTCTGTTGATCATTAGGTGCATGACAATTTTGAGAAATGTGTCCTAAGTTGTTACACTTATAACACACGATCTGTCTTCTGTCTCCATAAGATTTTTTTTCTTTTGATGTCCTTTCATTAGATCTTCTTCTATCTATAAGGTTAGTATTTCTAGATATTCTACTATTTCTTCTATCATTATCATACTTAGGTTTCCTACAATCAATTACATTATGACCCATACCATAACAATTATGACAATAAAATTCATTAACATGATTAAATCACTTATTAGTACAATCTCTTTTCATATGACCTATTTCATTACATAAAAATCACTTACCTCTAAATTCATACCTAGTTGTTTTGGGAGTCTCAACTTGCATTGGTTCATCCAAGAATTCAACTTCATTGATTTGCTCAATTTCTTTAGGTTTCTCAGAAGATTAACTAGATCCAATCTTATCATCAGATTTTTCTTTTTCTTTTAGATTTGATCTAATCTTAGTTTCTTTCTAGACATGCTAATTAGATAACCAAGACTAGTCTTGTCATAAGAAGGTCTTTATATAGACATAGAATCATCAAGTTTTTCTCTGCTAGAATAAAGGCTCTCAAGCTTCTATTTGCATTGTGTTAATTCACCTTTCACAATAGTATTATATTTATGGAGTTCTTCATGATCTTCTTTCAATATTTCAAACTTAGATGTTTTATTTGTCAGACTTTCTCTTAGATTTGCATTTTTAGTCTTCAAATTTGATTCAACTTTTCTAGGATCATTTCTCAAAGTCAAGTTCAAATTTGTAATTTTCAACTCATGCTTCAAGATCTTGTACTCTATCTCAACTTTGAATAGTCATCATCAGTAGTTCTAGATTCAATAGATTTAGGCTTGGATTTCAGATGATAAATCTTTTTCTTCAACTGACCAATGTATACTTTGGACTCTTCATATATGTCCTTCAACTTATCTCTTTCTTTAGTAAGGAGATCAATTTGTTCAAGAGCTTCTTCGAGGTTCTTCATCAACTATTCCATATCCATAGTGATCTTACTTAAGCTATTAAACCTCTTCTAAGTAACTTTTCTCTTATACCAATTTTTAGAAATAAGGATTACTGAGATGGGGGGTGAATCAGTAATCTACAAACTTTAGTCACCAACTGGATATTATTACTTACTTTAAACCATGTAGAAAAAAGCAATAAAGTAATGTTGAATAGTAATAGTTACAATACACAAAGATAACTCATGACACCATATTTTGTTAACTATGGAAACCTTGGCCAATAGAAAACCCCGGTGGGGATGATACCCACTAGATAATATACTAATATATATGTTCCTTGGTAGAGGATGGACCCAATTAGGAGTCAATGACAAAATTTAGTATAAGAAGTCCCTGTTAGGAGACTATGAATCCCTATTAGGAGATTCCAACCCTTTTAGGAGTTGTAGTATAATTTATGCAAGATGAGCCCATTGCCCAAACATGCAATTTCAACTACATGAAGAGCTCACTACTCAAATAAGTAATTTACTTTTGTTTGCCTCCCTTGTCTGATCTCTGATCTTTAGCTTGATCTTGGATCACTAGATAGTTCATACAAAAATTCACATATATCACCTTCACAAAAGTTTGCTTACTTCACAATCTTACTTCTCTTATAATGTTACACAAAATAACACACTTTTTATCATAAGAAGTCCTTTGCATAAATACCATGCCTTTACAAAAAATATTATCGGGTTGGCTAAGACCAAAATTCACTTTTCCAAGTTAGTGTAAACATCTAGGATGTTAGCCCTAATTGGACAAGTAATTGTTTTAAAAACAAAACAATTCTTTCCTTCAATTCTGTTCTCCTGCTTCATCAAAACATGATTATATTTGTTCCATATAGTCTGTATAAACTTCCAAGGTTATACACATCATCACCAACATGTATACTATCTCCATGTAACTTCCCTTCTCATAATATGATGTCTACAACATGTTATAAACAAAACAATACACTATTGTAAACCAAATTCTATACTTGGACAATTTTCTAATAACTAAATAGTAAGTATCTTTATTTCTGAGGTTTCCTATCAACATGTGCATCATGTATTACCATTAATGACAAAAATTATGTATCACAATTATCCAATTGTCAACAAGACCTTGATGAAGTCGAACATATCTAGTATTAGTGATGCTAATGTCAATTTTCTAACCAATGAATATGTTAAGATAACAACTACTCCTCTAAGTGTTGAACAACTAAAATAGAAGCTAGAACACAACCAAGAAATGGTGGAGATTTCCTCATCCCTAAGATATGCTTAGTTTTTGTGACCTAAAATAATGTGACAATGCAAAGAAGATGTGGGATAGATTATATATGATATATGGAGGAGATGACAATGTTCTATGAGAAAAATCAAAAATCCTAAAAGGTATATTTGATGACATGAGAATGATGGAAGGTGAAAACATAGTACAATATTGCATAAGAGTTAAAGAGGTCTTTTATGCTATTTGAGGTACAAATGGAGAAATCAAAGATGAAACAATGATAAATAAAGTATTGAGGACTTTACTCCCTATCTATGTCATTAGAGTCTCTGCAATCCAAGAACTAAGATGCACACTAGGTAAAAATTTGACCTGATAATGTGTAATTGGTAGACTTACTATTTTTGAGATGTATAAATTTTATAATTACATAGCTATCACTATTGAATCTACTTTCAAGTCACAACTAGTTCTTAGCAAGAAGAAAAGTAAACATGTGAAGAGTGATAGTGATAGTTTTGATGATGAGATTGATGAACTTGAAGCCCTTATTGCGAAAAGGTTTGGAAGAGGAAGAGTTGAATACAAAGTTAAATCACCTATCATTTATTCTTCATGTAATAAAGTCAGTCATATTTTTGCTAGATGTGATGACAAAGAAGATAAGGGTGAAAGGAAGGAAGGAAAGTACAAAGGAAGAAGAGATGACAAAGACTACAAGATAGGCAAGGATGAAAAAGGTAAGAAATCTTGTTATATTTTTGAAGAAAGGACTTATAATGAATCTAAGAGTAATGATGATGAAGTTTTCTATGTCGCGATGAAAGAAGATTCTAATGAAGATGAGAAAATTGTATTAATTTATTATGTGAATAAAAGTGATAGATGGATAATTAATAGTGGATGTTCCAACCATATGACTGGTGATAAAGATAAATTCGAAGATATTGGTCCATAAGATGGTGGATGTGTTAAATTTGGTAATGATGTCCCATGTTTTCTAAAAGGTAAAGGTACTATTCAATCAATTGACAAGATAACATGTGACAATATTTACTAGGTTGAAAGACTTAACTAATTTTTTTGAGTGTTTCATAGCTTTAAAAAAATCAGGTTAGAGAGTTGAATTTCACAATAGAAAGGCCAAGATATATGATGGTGATGGGAAGATAATTGGAACTAGTGAGAAGATAAGAGATAACTTATTATATATAGACCTATCAAGTGAGACATGTTTGTTTACACAACAAGAAGATGTTTGGTTATGGCATGGAATATTATGTCATGTGAACTTTGACAATTTGGTGAATATTAGTAAGATGAAGAAAGTAAGAGGGTTTCATAAACTAAAGAAACCTTGCAATGCTATGTGTAGACAATGTCAACTGGGAAAGATGACAAAGTCTAATTTTTAGAGGAAAATATATACTACTAGTGATATTTTGGAATTGGTCCATATTGCCCTTTGTGGACCCATTGGTGTTCAAAGTTACTATGGAGGTCAATTTTCCATTCTATTTGTGGATGAATACTCTAGAATGATGACTTTGATGTTTCTTAAAGCTAAATATGACGCTTTTTCAGTTATTTAAGTGGTATTAAGCTAGAGTTGAAAAAGAAACATGCAAGAGTCTGAAGTGTTTGAGATCCAAAAGAGGGGGTCAATTCATTTCAAATGAGTTCAATACATTCTGTAATACTGATAGAGGAATCAAAAGAAAGATGTTAGCACCAAGGACTCCTCCTCAAAATGGAATAGCAAAAAGAAAAAATAGATTGATAATGGACTATACAAGAACATTAATGATGGAGAAGAATGTATCATAGAAATATTGGAGAGATGCAATTAGTACTATTGTCTATACCTTGAATAGAGTACAAGTTAAGAGAGCTACAAATGCTATGCCTTTTTAACTATGGTATGGCTATGCTTCTAATATTAAATATTTAAAAATGTTTGGTAGTAGATGATATATACTAAAAGATAATAGGAATGGAAAGCTTGATGTAAAAAGTGATGAAGGAATATTCCTAAGTTATTCCACTAAAAGAAAATCTTATAAGTGTTTAAATTCTAACAGTAACAAAGTTATGGAAAGTGCAAATGTGAGAGTTGATAAGTTTGAAAAAAGAGGTGATACTTCATGCAATGGAAAACCTAAAGACTATAGTAAATTCATATATATGGATGATGATGCTCCCAACACTCAATGTGAAAAGACAAGTCAAGCTACAAGTTCCCATTAGACAAGAAATGATGGAATACAAATGCAAATTGTCAAGCAGTAGAGATTGGGTATTGAGAAATAGACTAAAGATGCTAAGTCGTAGATAGGAAATGTCAACCATCAAATAGTAAATGTCAATCATGCAAAACCTAAACCAAAACTAGAGCAAGGAAGAGGAAACAAACTTGAGATTAATTTTCAAGATTAACCTGTAGAAGATTACAGAGGGAAACTACCTATGCTACCAAAATACATGAGAAGAAATCATAAACCTAAACAAATAATTTGTGATGTTGAATCAAGTATTATGACCAGAAAAAGACTCAAAGATAATACATGCTTACTTTGTGAGTTTGAGCCCAATTCAATAAAGGATTCTTTAGATAATGAAGATTGAATCTAAGAAATGAAGCAAGAAATTTACTAGATTGAGAAGAACAAAACTTGGACTTTAGTGCCAAGACCTATAGACAAAAATATCATTACGAAAAAGTGGGGTTTTAGGAGCAAGCTCAATGAGAATGGTGAAGTAACAAGAAACAAGGAAAGAATGGTATGCAATGGTTATGCTAAAGGAGGAGTTGATTATGGAGAAACTTTTGCTCCAGTAGAAAGACTTGAAGGAGTCAAAAATCTACTTGCATACTCAGCCTACACAAATGTCATGGTATATTAGATGGATGTCAAATCTACATTTTTAAATGGTATATTGGAGGAATAAGTAGACATTGAACAACATGAAGGATTTTTAGATCGAAACAAGAAGAACATGGTATGTACACTTAACAAAGTCCTCTGTGGATTGAAGCTAGCCCCAAGAGCATGGTATGAAAGATTACATAACTATTTGGTGAAGAATGGTTTTGAAATGAAAAATGATAACAACAACTTATATTTGAAAAATTGTAAGAAAAATGAAGTATTGTTATCTAAAATTTTTTTCCATGATATTTTGCTTAGAGGAAGAGAATCATTATGCAAATCATTTGTTGATGAAATGAAGTAGGAATTTGAAATATCTATGTTTGGAAAATAAAAATTCTTTTTTGGACTAAAAGTGTGTCAAATGAAGTTTGGTATTTTATTACACAATCTAAACATATCAAGGTGTTACTAAAGACTTTTGATATGGGAGATTCTAGGTGAGTAAGTACACCTATGTCTACTAGACATAAGCTATCTAAGACTAATGATTATGCTGATGTAAAACAGACCCTATACAGATCCATGATTGAAAAACATTAATTTATGTTATTCATAAAAGACAAAATAGAACTTTAGAAGTTGGGATAGTTGCTAGATTTACAAAAAATCATAAAGAGAATCACATGATGGCAATGAAAAGGATAGTGAGATATCTGATAGGTATAGAAGACCATGTATTGTATTGCAAAAGAAATGATAAGTTTGAACTAAGGGTGTTTACTGACTTAGGTTAAGTAGGAAATATTGATGATAGAAAAAGTACTGGTAGAGGTGCATTCTTTCTAGGAGAGAGATTGGTTTCATGGACAAGCAAGAAGTAGAATTGTATTTTCTAATCTATAGCTAAAGCTGAGTATATGGTAGCTAAAATGAACTATTCACATATTAGGTGGATCAAATAGTTACTGAAAGTTATGAAAGAATAAACTATAGATCTAATGATTATCTATTGTAATAATAAAAGTGTTATCAACATTTCAAACAATCCAATAATGCACACTAAGACAAAGCACATTGCTATCAAGTATCATGCTATTTGAGTGAATTGATTCAAGACAAAGAAGTGAAGCTAGAATATGTAAATACAAAGGAATAGATTACTAAAATATTCATTAAACCCTTACCTAACTATGATCATGAATATCTTAGAGGTAAACTAGGGGTGGTTCCTCTAATCAAATCTACTTAAAGAAGGAAAGGTGAATTGCATCACATATACTAATTAGAATATCCTATGTAGTAATGCAATACAAATCTACTTTAGGAAGTTCCTAAAGTAGATAATTCAATATATCATAATAGATTAGTCATAAATAGATGACATGAATCAATCAGACATGCAAAATCTATATAATTTATATGTATGAAGAGTTTGACACTCATAGAGCTAAATGTCTTTTGCATTGTTGTCAAAGGGGGAGAAATTATAGAAGGAGAAATTCTAAAATAAGAGGGAGAGATTATAGAAAGAGGGAGAAATTTTGTATTGTATGGTAACTAAGCTACAGCTGTATTGAGATGTTTGAGATGTTGCGATCAATGCCAAAGCGGGAGATTGTTGGAAACTTACACTAGTTAGATTTAGTTGTTAGTTTATATTAAATAATTAAATCAATTGGATATTTTGTTGTTGGAAAATTATTCTCATAAGTAGTTTTTTTAAGGGAAAATAAAGCTATATAAATTTGTTTAGATAATAATGTTATTCACCTAATTTTTAATCTAAATGTAACTAATGACAATATGAATAAATAATATCAATATTTTTATACTCAATCACTTTCAATTGGTTGAGATTCCTAAGATGCTCCTACCTCATGTTGTAAAGTCGTATGTCCTATTTTTCTCTACAAAATCATAAATTCTAGGAAACTAAATCGTAGAAGGAATTCGTTGAGCTATCATTTTGTATGATGCTTTAATGACAACAATCCTTTCAAATTTCTCCCTTGAAAAGATAATCTAGGATTGACTCTAAAGTACCAAGTGATCTTGTGGCCTACTACAATCCACTAATTTGAAGATAAATATACTTGTTCATAGGGGGGCTTTGTTGGTCTTTGTTGTCCTAATAATTTCTATGAAATGAATCATCTAGGTCTAAAGGTCTCCCACTATTAGTAGTCCCATAACCCCACTCAAAAGACTAATGGCATATACAACATCATCCTTCATATATCCTCGGGTCATGTCTAGTTTTTTGACTCTATGGGCTAGTGGTGTCCCATCAATTAAGAAAGATGATTGAATTATCTCTTTGGCTTCTTTCTTATTTTCTTGGTACCATCTTTCTACTCCTTCATAGGAAATTTGTAAGTACTAATTTTCTCTAGGAAGGTTAAACAACTTCTCAATATTTTGAGGTCAAGGATCCAAGACTGTCTCCCTTATGATGCTCTTGGAGACCGTTTCTTCTATGACATAGTTTTCTGTGAGAGCCATTATGAGTTCAGAAGATTGCATAGATGTAGGATGTGACATTGCATTGACTAGCCCTAATCTGGTAAGTGTAGAAACCATTGTGGATCATTCTTTTCTCTTGTTGCAAATGGTGAGGAATGTGTTACAGTCAACATGTCTAAGCTTGGTATCTCTAATCTCAGCATGTCTATCTTGAAAATGAGATTTTCCTAGTGCACCTAAGTACTTGAAAATAATAGGCTTGGGAGCTATATTTTCTACCATTGAGGAGGATGAAGATTCCATTTTATCTCCATAAGAAATAAGATACTAGTCGAGAAAGATAAAAGTCAGACCTAAAAGAAACCCTAATATATGAAAACCTAGCACAAAACCCTCCAAAATAGTCAAAAACTAGTTTAGTCCCCCCAAAAGAGTTGATATGTAGATTATCTCACCTACCACAACCTTATAGGTGTGCTAGGTGGGCTAAATAATCCTTATTTGACCATTTATCTATAGTTGTGCATGTGCACAACTTGGTAAGGTTCACAAATGTGCATCTGGGTACACGTGTAGTGGCAAGTACTCATTGCAAGGGGAGGAAACTTTCTAATTTTCTTATGTTCTTGTGCACAAGGGCGGGCATGTGCCCACCTTGATGGGGTGCCCCTGTGCACACCTAAATATGTAGTTTGTATTTGAAAACAAATAAAAGGTACACATGTATGCACCATGGAGAGGTGCACACATGCACACCTTGAAAAGGTGCACATGTGTGCACCTTTTATGACTTATCTAGTTTCCTTTTTAAAGTTTAGTTAGGTTTTTAAAGGTCAAATAAGGTGCACACATGTACACCTTGGGGAGGTTCACATGTACACAACTTTTGGTGTCTAACCTTAGTTTTGTGTGTTGGTTGTGATTGTAGGTGGCAAGTGAGCACATGTGATGGGGTGTAGAGGTGCTAAGAAGACTAGAGAGAAGAAGACAATAGAGTGGAGGAGAGGGAGTCTAGGGTTTATATAGACCCTGGGCCCTAGGTGTGTACCCTCTAGAGGTGAACGCATGCACAAGTGCACATGTGTACATCTCTAGAGGGAGATGAATGTGCACTCGTACACTAAGCACACTTGCACACCTTGACAACATGTGCAAGTGCACTAGTTTACTAGTGCACATTTTTGCACTAAAACACTTAAAAGCTCCAATTTTCCTCAAAATTTGACACCCCAAACTTCCCCATTCAGAGACTAAGGCTTGACCTGGACTCTTGGAGGAGTCCAAAAATGACCCAGGCCCTAGACTAGGGGTTTGGAGAATTTTTTTTACTATGGGGTCCCCATTTCTAGGAGAAATGACAAAGGCATTCCTTCATCAGCAAGCATTCTTCTAACATATGTCAAATTAAAACTAAACCCTGAACACTTCAAACAACTTTCAAGATCTTTGATGGTCAAAACTTTAGAATCTCAAATCTTTACGCTAAATGTGTGCACATTGTATTCATTTCATGTGATGTTTAAAGGTGTAGTCTATCATGAGCTTCTAGAAACTTAGAAACAATCTTCCACTCCACCAATCTGTTTATCAGGAATCCTTGCAAAAATTGCGTATCAATCATTGTCTAACTAGATGAGAAAATCTATTCTAAGAGCTCTTAACAGGTTATCATTTTTGAATTTTAGGTCCTAAGTAATCTCTTTTGATTCTGCTCCATGGAGCTCATGTGTTTCCATTTGATTCTTCTATGAAGTGATTTGTATAAGTATTGGATAGCCATTTTAGAGTGCATATCCCCTTTGTCATATTACCCTTTTCAGATCTTTTGGAATCTTTCTTTCTTAACACTATCATTTCTCTTTTATCCTCTTTCTATACCCCAACCATTTTTAGACTGTGTGGCCAATGCATTGGTATCATTTCTCATATTCTTTCTTAAACCTTTGGAAATCCTCACACCAAATAGTGACCTTAGCAATTATTTTGAAATTTTTAATTTTTTTTTAAATTGATAAGTTTTTAACTACCCCTTGTTGTCAACCTTGATTTGAAAACACCAAGATAGTCAATCTTTATATTTATAAAGTGTTGAGATCTATTGATCTTTAATTCAGACTTCAAGACTAAAAGTCCTTTACAACTACAAGTAACATCCATCTTTAGGTGGTACAAGAAACAAAATTATCTAAATGATTTGACTTAGAAATACCTCTTCCTAAAAGTCAAAACCACAAGGAGTGATCTATGAAATGTGTCAAGAATGAGTCTTGATTGTGCCTAACCACTAGACTAACAGGAAAAGGCAGACACAAATTTTAAAGAAAACACACAACTAGAAGAAAATAAACAACTGAAAGTAAACACACTTGTAGAAAAGTAAACACACTTGCATAATTTTATTATTATCATTTATTTATTTTCTTTTAGGCCCTGAAGTAATGTTTTAGGAATTGGCCATTGGTGGGAAATGGGACCAATTCCCCTTATAAGGGACTCAGCCTAAAAGTATTTTCTCCTAGAATCTCCACAATTTGATAAGTGCAATCCAAAAGCATTGGAACTTAGTGTACTACCCAACTTTTCTTTCACTTTTTCCCATAGGAGAACAAAGTTGGATATTTTGAAAGATTTAATTGTGGTGCACTTGTCAAACCACCATTTGATAACAACCTGATATTTTGATACATGCTCTAGAATTTCTACCCTTCACTCATCCAATTCCAAGAGATTCATTAACCCAATCTGAACCCTCTCAACATCTTCTGCATATCCACTCATGAATTTAAAAATTAAAATCTTAAGATTAAGTGGGAATACTTGCTCATGTCCCTAGATAAGCAAATATGGGGATGTCCCGAAATATTTTTTAATCCTAACTTTGTCTATCCACAATTTGTATTCAAGTTGGGTTGCCAATCTTTTCAATTTTCCTTCAGTAATCATTTTATCACTGTGATCAAGTATTGTGAAGAGAACTTGATTATAACTTGATTATCTAATGCCCACTAGGTAAGGAATATTGATACAAATGATGATCCATTATTATAGATGAAAAAGAATGACACCTTGACCCTAGTAACAATACACTCTTTAAAGAAAATAATAACCACTTTAATAGTACAGTTTTTAAAATATTCAACTTCAATCTAGTGTGTACAATAGTTGGTAATTGTAAGAATAAACATATGTCCTATGGATGATGGTGGGTTTATTGGACCTATAAAGTCTAGCCCTGACTTAGTAAAAGGTTGTATCTCAAGTAATGGTTGTAGAGGCATAGTTGGATGTCTCTCTTGGTTGGCACTTGTTTGAAAAATGTGGAAAAAATGTACATGTTGAAATGTATCCTTAAACATTGTAGGCCAAAAGTAACCAAATCTCAAAACAATATGGGTTGTAGACTCTATTGACCCATGTCCTACGCCATACTTATCATGAATTTTTTCCAAAAATTCTTTTACTTCCTCACATCCCAAACACTATAGATAAATTTCCTTGTAGTTTCTTTTATAAAGTTTCATATCTTGAATCATATAGGATTCACATTTCATCTTAAGACCTCTTCATTGGAAACTATTCATCCAATCATGATATTGATTCTACAAAAGATATAGAAAATATCTTGATACCATACATCTATGATTATTCCTTGATCAATATCCACTTGAGACACTATCATCTTTTGTTTATTCTCCATGCTGATTTCATTTGCAAATGTGAACTTTTTATCATTATTGATCTCACCATTAGCTATCATCTTGGTCAACCCTTGTCCTCTCACTAGCTTCATGGATTGAATCTCTAAATCAAATTATTGCAATGTAGCCATCCATTTCCCCCATCTTTTGCCTAATTCATTATGCATCACTAATGTCTTGACTGTAGGATTAGGCACAATTGCATATACCTTGCTCTCGAGTATATAATGGAAAAATTTCTTGACTGCCTTTATCAAAGAAAAAGATTGTTTGTCAACATTGGAAAAGTTTAACTCAACATTCTTTAGTGGACAACTCATGAATGTGATGGGCCTCTCATCTTCTTTGTCTTTCTTTTGAGTAAGAATTCTAGCACATGAATGTTCGGAAGCAAAGAGTAGATTTTGAAGGACAACTCATGCTCTAGACTCACAAGTACTGGGGTTGTGGAGATAGCCACCTTGATTTCCTTGAAGGATTTCTTAATTTCTGGAACCCACTCAATTTTTTCTCCCTTTTACATCAATTCATTAAGGGGTTGTACTATCTCAACAAAGAAAGAATTGAGCTCTTTGCAATTATGTGGAGGTGGTAACTTTACAATGGCTTTGATTCTCTTAGGAACAATGGAGATTTTGACTTCAGAAACAATGTGACCTAGAAGCTTTCCTTTTGTGACTCCAAATGAACATTTTTTAGGATTTAATGATATTCCATATCTCTGACATCAATTGAACACTTGTCTTAGATCAGCAATATTCATAGTGTTGCGGTCTTTTGAAAAGACAATTAAGTCATCCATGTAGATCACTATACACTTATTTATTAGCCTCTTGAATGCTTCAACTATCACTCTTTGGAATGTAGTCCCTATGTTGTTCAACTTGAAGGGAATTCTTCTATATGCAAAGGTCCCCCATTTTGTTGTGAAAGTAGTCTTCAACCTATCTTCTTCATCTACCATCACTTGATTGTATCCTGAATATGCATCTAGAAAAGACATCATTTGGATCTATTCACAATTTATAATACTTCATCAAGCGATGGAAAACAATAATTATCTTTCTAAGAAGCTTGATTTAGATTATGGAAATCCACACTAAGGAAAATTTCTCTAGTCTTTTTCTTTATTGGAACCAAGTTAGCAACCCATGTAGAATGTCAAATTGGAAAAATAATTTTAGCATTGAGAAAATTCTTGACTTCATTCATTATCAATGTTTTGATAATGAGATTGAGCAGTCTCTACCTTTGACAAGAAGGCTTGGCATCTCATTTTAAAATAATGTCATGAGTGATAATTTTAGGATCATACATCTTTAGTTCTTCATAACTCCAAGCCATGACATCTTTTTATTGCATAAGCAAGTGAAGTATACTTTGTCATTCTTGAGGGTTATAGGTCTTTCTAATTCCTACAATCTTAGGATCTTTTTCTATATCTAGATTATATGAATCACATTCTTCAATCCATTTCTCTTTAATAGTTCTTTTGCTACATGTTGATTCATCTATTTGAAAGACGTGTTCCAACTCAACTATCCCCATTAGGGATAGTGTTGGTCTTTAAATTGATAATCCCATCCTCATCTTTAGGTTCATCATCCATAGGTTTATCATCGAGAGTATCATCAATTTCTTGTCCTTTGAAAAGACCTTTGCACATAATGAACTTAAGAATATGTTTTTCATCCTAGAAAACTTGGAAGTTTGTAACATTGTTTGGTATAGATGAGGCAACAAAAAATTCTCACGAAAATATTTTTAATTTCATTCTTTCCATAGGTTGTAATGCACTAGCTAAAATTGCAAGGGTGTCTGTTACCATGTTTCTCCTTCTTGGGATAGACTTTATGTTTAAAGCCTCAAAATCTTCCATCAAATCCTATATTCATTTCCTATAAACAAGTACTCTTCTATCATTGCAAGAATAGATTGATTTCACCTATCTAGTCACCAATTGGGAGTCTCCTTCAATTATGAGAGCTTTAACTCCCTCCTCTAATTGTGAAGAGAAGTCCACAAATCAAGGCTTCATATTCTGCAAAAAATTTAGTAGTTCTAAAATATAATTGATATGTTGCATAAAAAGAAATATCTTTTGTGTTAATTAGCTCAATACCTACACCAGTTCCCCATTCAAATTATAGCCATCAAATCTAATTTTCCATAGTGGTTCTTCTTTGGGATTTCTAGACTTTTGTTTATTCATTTGAAGCTTTTCTTTCACTTGAACCTTGAAGGACTATTTCTTTTGGATCCATTGCAATCTCTCATGTGGTGGACTTAGTGATTTACCATTTTTTATCTTTGATATGGGGGGTGTCCATTTCTCTTGCTGGTCATAAATCTCCCCAATCATTTATGTAATTTTATCAATTCTAGGCTTAGGATGGATAACCATAGAAGTCTAACCTTGACCTTTTATGAAATGCCTTTTCCTTTGGATTTTGATCATTCCCAATGGAGGAGAAGAAAAAACTCCAATATCTAAAGAGGTATTGCTATAGGATGCATTGAGATCTTCCACTTCCTCTTCATCTTTTCTCATGTCTTTAGATATATAGTTGGAAATTAAATTTTCCATGGGTACTTCAATCAGAATTTGAGCACATTTTATTTGCATTAACTGAGTCAACACCCAAGCAACTGCTTCTTGGCAATGTGAACATTCAAATTTTGAAAGACTAGCTTTATGTAACTTGCAAAATCCTAGAATGAGAAAATAATTTTTGTCCACTTCTTCACCTAAGCATTGTAAGTTTTCCACCATGCTATCTATAGTTTGAGTCACAATCTTTTCTTTTGGGATAGAGATCATGGGCCTTTCATTTTGATCATATGGGGTTTTGGTTGCAGTTATGTTGAAAGCCATCACTTTGTAAGAGCATAAATTTGATTGTAGAAATGCAACCTCAGTTGGTGCATTGTATTATGAGATCATCATCTTCAATTTTGGCTTAGCATCTATCTTTATTTGATTATTAAATCCTTCCCAAGGTAACCATAGTTGGGTAAAACCGGTTGAGAACAATCCTCTTAAGAATTTTGTCCACTCTCTACTCAACAAAAATCCAAATGTTTTAGGAATTTCAACTACATGTATGTCTATGATATTTTAATTTAGGGATCAACCATTAATTGTATTCCAACATCTTTCAACACCTTGATAAACTATACTTCCATTTTGTCCAATTGTATTACTATTCGATTAGGGTTGAAGAGTGACTACCAACCTTTGTGTTATCTAAAGTGTTGTGACATTACAAGAAGCTCGCAAGTCAATTTGACAATTATGAAGATTCTTTCCATAGATTCTGATGCTAAGAAAGAAAGAACCTCAAACTTATCCTTAAACATGCTCGACATGCAAAGCCTCCAAAGTGTTAACCTATTATGACACTATGTTTTGAGATATAGTATTCGCATTAGGTGTTGCCTTCATATTATCCAAGGTCTTTATTAGTGCTTCTCACTGATTAGGACAATTTTGTAGCATGTTAAATAGGGACATATTGATCTTCATTCATTTCAAATCTTCTAGTGCACTATACTTTTTAGTCATCCATGCAAGTTTCTTTAGGATTGTAGGCACATTCCCTTGGTTCTAATTCTATTTTCTAACATAGGATACTCTGGTAGGCACTAGATTGTTGCTTGCTCTCAGATCTGGAGGAGTTGGTTGCAATGTGGGAGGAATCCCACCTATCATAGGATCTCTCTGATTTGGAAAATTGTAAGTCTTTCAATTATCATTTTAGGAAGAAAACATCACTTCTGGTTGAGTATCTTGTTCTTAACTGACCAGGAAAGAAAATTCATCATTAAATTTGCTCCATTCCCATGTTATATGGAGAAATATAAGATTCTAGAAGTATAGTACTAAATTTCATAGGGGCTCATTGTTATCGCCTTGTAAATTTTAATTCACATCTTGATTTCTATTGAAATATAAGCTATCATTGTAAGGAACATTTTGATTATTGTCATTTTGATTGATGTCCAAAAAATGAGCATTTTTGTTATTATTATCAGCAAGGATGTTTACATTTTTTAGATAGGTATTCCATTTTTTATTTTTCCTTTGGAAACCATTATTGCCATCAGGAGGATTGAAATTATTTCATGTATTGTTATTCTCCACATTGTTATTTTTACTGAAGTTCTTATTGTAATTCTTACCGTAGTTGTTGTTGTAAGGACCAAAATTTGTTCTATGAAATTTGTTATTCTATCGTTGCAATAACCTCAATCATGTTAGCTCATTGGTAAGTTGAGATGTAGTCTTCTTCATTTGGCCAATCTTAGATGCAAAAGTATCCTCTTCTTTGATGGATGCAACTCCCTTTTGTTCAAAGAAAGTAGCTTTTGGAGGCTCATATCCTAGGTAAGTTAGGACTAGAACTAGTATAGTTGGTGCCTATTGTAGTAGAATTAGATTCATCAGTAGGAATTGGATATGCATCATTGGTGCTCTATCAAAATATGTTGGTGTTGTTATGATAGCTTCAACTATGACCTTCAATCCTCCTCTATTAGGATTGGCTTGTTTAGTGAAGGTAATTGCTTCAAAGAAGACCTTTTCTAATGTGTCAATATTTGTAGTAGGCAGTATTTTTAGGGAAATAGTAGTAAGATGGTCCATAGCATTTAGGTAAATTTGGATTACATTTTCAATCAGTATAGTGTATTGCATTTCCAACTTGCGGTATGCCATGTGAAAGTGATGATTGAAGTGTAAAATGGTTTATGTTGGGTCCCTCTTGATTGATATGAATTGATGATGCATCAAAACTAGATTGAGGAAAGTTTTGAATTGTTCTAAGAACAACTTTTCTAAAGCATGCCAATCTTCAATGCATCTTACTGAAAAATTGATATACCAATTAAAAGAAACTTCTCCTAATGAGTATGGGAATAAAAAAAGAACCACATTCTCATTTGTGATTTATTTTTGATTCCATATTTCCTTGAATACTTTGATGTGATCATCAGTTGTTCTTATTTCTCCATAGATGAATAATGATCTCTAGATTCTCAAGGTCTATTAGGCCCAAAACTCCATGCAAATAGCCTCTTAGAAGCTCATTCTATTTCCTTAGCATAATCAGCTCGAAATCATCTTGGTCCATGTGATTGAACACCTCCTTCATACCCATAGTGATCATTGCTTTAGTTGTATTTATTTTGGGTCTTCCCAAGATGACCTCCTTTATTTGATAGTCTTTTGGAGTTAGTTTCTCAATGTCAAAATGTGTAGGAGGGATAGCTATGTGTGCAAGAAATTCCTAATCTTGATTCTTCATAATGAAGGCCAATATTTGTGCATCACCTATAAGTGGCTCAAGCTTCCTGATAACTTTCACTAGTTCTATATTTTCCTCCTCAACAATTCGGTTCTACTACCTTTTTTATCAAAATATTACCTCCCTCTTCAACCAAGCTGGTGTAGTGCCCATTGAACACATATACTTGACTGAAGAGGTAGTATCCATTGCAAGATCCTTTCCCTTATCAGTCCTCTCTAGATTCTTCTCTCTTTGAGAAAGATCAACAATTGGAGTCTCTATATCTATTGGGGCTAAGGTCATGTAGCCTTTGTATCATGATGAGTTTGTTGGAGTTCTTTACGTAGTTATTCATCCTTTGATACTCCATCAACTTGCAGTTGTTGAGGCTCTTCTTCCCCTATTGCTTCTTCTTCTATTTCTATAGTGGGAGGAAGTGGACTAAATGAACCTTTATCTAAGAATGAAAAATCCTAAAATTGTGGTGGTGGGATACCCAAAGGTCCTTGAGGAAGAGGCACTAATTGATTCTAGTCCTCTCCTAAGGATTGACTCATGGGAATACCTCGTATCTTCTCACCCACCATATCAGTGCCCACTAGAATGAAATCAAAATCTAAGAGATCAAAGAACTCTATCTCTTGACCCTCAATGTCAGCTATCCACTACTGCTACTCATCCTTTGATGTCTAGTGACATAAATAGGTTCTTTTGGAATGGATGGAGGAGTCGTAGTGGATCTTCTTCTTCTCTCTTCTCCCATGGCCCTTGTTGAGTGAGTCCTTCTTCCCCTTCTTCCTCTTCTTTAGCTTCAACTTCTAGAATCATTTCAGGCACTTGTGGGGGTGGAGTGTTCTATTTGTTCAACCTTCTCCTTCATGTTCCCACCATAGTGGGCTCAATCATGGTCTTTTTAGGAGCCAAAAGGGAGGTATCTTCCTCTATACCAGATGGTAGCACCCTCTATTCTTCATCTTCTTATTCCTACTCTTGTGGTGGAGGCACTTGCTTAGTTTCTTGAACTTGAGATGTTGGCTCGAATTAAGGCTTTGATTATTCAGGGTTTACCTGTTGCTGTTGAGGCACTTGAGCTTGAGCCATTGTCTTCTTTTCTTTTTTTAGATCTCTTTTCCTTTTGATTCCTCTATCATCTTCAAAGTACTCAACTTCTTGCTTGTTTTGATGCACCATTTTTGGCCTCACTTGGGATTGAGCTAGGAAGGTTCGTACTGTGACTTTTGCACCTTTACCCTTAATAGGGCATGATGTTTCTTGAAGAGGAATAGTTTGAGAAACTAGACCAAGTTTGAAAGGATTCTTGATCTAATCCTTTTTTAGTTGGACTATGTGGTGAGCTCTCTGATTGATGTCTTCCCTTCTTATTCCTTCCAATCTCTATTTTCATTATAAGACTATTGTATATTTTCTCCCTATTGTAAAATGAATCCAAGACATCTTTTGTATCTTTCTCGATAGCCTTTAATGGGATCTTCATTTTGAGAACTTTCTATGCCAGATATAGAGTCATCCTTCAATAAACCCTTACTTAGATATCATAGTCATCTAGTGCATTCATCCAATGATCTTCCAGTGCATCTTCATGTATGAACTGCTTCCCTACCAAGTGTTGGACCATCCTAATGTTGTTGAAGTAAGGGAGAGGGGAGTTGTACTCTTCTAAGGGATATTGACCCCATTACAAATCAAAGTTCATGATGTCTTACTTCTTCTTGACATCGAAAGCACTAGTGGTGATTAGCCACACCCATGTCTTTTTGTGTTGTTTCCTTATTATATCATATGAAAATGTGAGTTCTCTAACAGACTCTAGAAAAATGAGCTTATCTGATGGATATCTTGGGAGCTTCTATAGATTCTCCAAATTCTCCAATGTACTAGCTACCCTTAAGTAGGTGAATGTCATGAACTAGATGTAGTACGTGTCAATCTCTGTGATCCTATCTACTACCTCTATTGACATCCTTTTGGCATAATCACCCTCTATTAACTAGATGATTGCAAATATAAAACTATCATTTACCACCCTGTACTCTATGCTCTACTCTAAGAGTTTCTTCTTAACTAGTTGAGGCTACACCACATAGGGTTAGGCATTAGCATCTTGCATGCTTCCCTTCTTGTAAAGTCTTGCGTAGTTTATCATTTGAGCCACCAATAAGTACACTAAATATGATGTCATGTAGAATTTGGGTTAGCTCTAATAGCTACTGACTATTCATCTAGGTTATCTCTCAAAATTGTGGTCCAATCAATTGGCATCTTTGTCATCCTAATGGTTTCTATGAAATGAACCATTCAAGTCTAAAGGTGTCCTGCTATCGGTACTACCATAACCCTACTCAAAAATAGAATATCGTATCCAATGCCATCCTTGATGTATCCTCAGGTCATGTCTACTTTTTTGACTCTACGACCCATTGGTGTCCTATCAATCAAGAAAGATGTTTGAGTTATCTCTTTGGCTTCTTTTACATTTTCTCAGTACCCTCTTTCTACTCCATAAGGTGAAACACCTTCTTGATATTTTGAGGTCAAAGGTCTAGGACTATCTCCCCTATGATGCTCTTGAAAACCTTTTCTTCTGTGGCATCGTTTGCTGTGAGAGCCATTATGAGCTTTGAACATTGCATGGATGTAGCATGTGATGCTCCATTGACTAGCCCAATCTAATAAGTGTTGACACCATTGCAGATCATTCTTTCAACATTTTGTAGATGGTGAGGAATGTGTTCCAATCAATATGTCTGAGCTTGGTATCCTTGATCTTGGCATGTGCATCTTGAAAATAGTATTTTCTCGATGTTGTAATGCCTTGCCATGTGACTCAAAAGAAATTAACCTAATGTTTCACTAAGTTTGCCAAACATTTTTTTATAAAGCTAATAACTTAACAAAAGTAGATATAAAATATAGCAGAAGCATTAGCATTCACATAAACACATACCATAAAATAGGTTACAATTCTTAAGAGTCCCATGATGTTGAATCACATTTATGTTTAATTAATACTAAATCCAATATGTAACACATCTACATTAAAGAATAACTACAAGTACAAATTCTATTTAAACAATATATAGTCATCTCAAATGCCACTTGGCAATAAACAAAATGTACAATCATCCATAGTACAAGTCACAGGGTATGAAGGGCTAAAATAATATACATAATATAAATATAAGAATAAATATAAAGAAACATCTACACAAACACATCCAGCAGTGGCATTTGATGGTCAAATCTCAATGGTATAAGAAAAAGCACTACCACCTGACCTTGTGGAACCAAAAAAGGTCCACTCCCATAGCAGTGAGGAGATAGTCTCAAGTCCCAAACAAGATAACAAACTCAACAAGTCAAAAATGAACATCTAAGTTCAAGGAATCACCTAAAAGCAAACTATCTCAAAGGGTATCATGGCACAAGTATCAACTAAACCTAGAGGCAAACACAGACATGCATGAAACCTATTATGCATGTGGGCAAGTGTCATTGCACCAACCAACTATAATGTTACCTGACTAGTCTTTTAATTGTTTGGCCCCTAGTGACTCTATGCAGCAATAGTATCCTTTCATATTGACAAGGCATGGTCACAACCAAGCATCCTCTCTGCTCCCATCTTAGCCTATACTAGCACTCGAGGCATGGGTGAGGAAAATAATGACTCTTATTAATTCATTTTAAACTCATTTAATAAAATTTTATCACTTATTAAATAACCTACAATGGGTTACCCATCAGCCTCTTTAGGGCCTCAGTTGCAAGCCACTTCCCAAAATGATATACAGATAACCTACCCTAAGCTTAGTAAAATCAAAAAGATCTCAAAGGACCACATACCATGCATTAGTTGTTAAACAAGAAACTGACAAGTACTGAAAGATCACTGATCATAAACACATATTCCACAAATATATATGATCATCCTAACATGGCTGGTCAAAAATCAAGTAGACATAAACCAAACCACGTCATACCATGACATCACCAAGAATAAATCATACAAACACCTCAGTCCTATACAAACGACTGGAAAGCAATCCAAATACGATTGATCAAAGACTCAAAGGTTATATCAGATAGGTCACCCCATTCACATCAGTTTCACACAAGAACACTGGAAAGTAATAATAATCAATAGATCAAAACACCTCATAGAGCATACAAGACACATTACCATGGTTGAGTATAAAAGACTGTGATCAAAACATTATCATGACATTACAAAATAGAACTCGTGAGCCTCTGGTAAACATCCTAATTTGGTCAAAGTACTAAGTCAATCTGACCCCCAACACTAAAATTAGTAAAATCACACGTCATAAAAAAGAGTACATAAAAAAGTAACTTTCACAAAATATTAGGTTTAGAAAACACAATGATTTAAATTTCATTAAAGGTTTTCAAGTTTCAATTTTCATTTTTCAAATATTATAGTTCATAATGTTTACTATCCCTTCAATTTCCATTTCTCTAGTTACCAGATTTAGTAAGGTTTTTGAGTTCCCTAGAGTTCTAGATGATTCAAAAAATTATATAAATTTGTTTAAACTTTGTTTCATAGTTCAATTCGTTATCAAAACATAAGAGTTTATTGAATATACAAATCACAGTTTTCATCTTTTTAAAGTATGTTAATTACTAAGGTTTTTGAATAAGAAAATTTCCGTAGCAATATAAATCATTTTCATATCAAATCAAATCATCAAGAACAACCTAAGTTTAGTAAAGATAACCATTAATTCTCCCAATTAATTTCTTTGATTTTTTATTTACTTTAGAATTATATTTAAATAATAAAATAATAAATCAAATTTTCAAATAATTAAATTAATTTTTTAACAATACTTTTTAAATTTTTTAACAATACTTATTAAATTTTTTAACAATACTTATTAAATTTAATAATTATTATTATTATTAATTATTACCATAATAGTTTTAAATTAATTAAACTTTGGGAAAACTTTCCCAAAAAAGAAACTTGCCAAAAATAGAGACTTTCTCGAAATGGAAACCTGCTGAAAATAGAAACTTTCCCAAAATAGAAACCTGATAAAAATAGAGACTTTGCTGACATGGAAACCTGCAAAAAATAGAAACTTTCTTGAAATAGAAATCTATAAAATAGAAACTTTCCCAAAATAGAAACCTACTAAAAATAGAGACTTCCCTAAAATGCAAACCTGCTAAAAATAAAAACTTTCCTAAAATAGAAACTTGCTAAAAGTAGAAAAAATGATGAAATGAAAACTTGCTAAAAACAAAAACTTTCCAAAAATGGAAACCTACTAAAGATGGACACATTCCAAAAATGAAAACTTACTAAAAACGAAAAATTTCCAAAAAATGAAAACTTACTCAAAATGAAAACTTACCAAAATGGAAACTTACTAAAAATGAAAACTTTCCAAAAATGGAAACTTTCCAAACTAGATCTAATAGAGCAACGAAATTTAAAAAATTAAATTTAGTAATTTAAAACTAGTTTTCTTTTTAGAACCCCTATCTCAAATTTAATCAAATCCATTACAAATCACCTAATTTAAACCAAATGAGGGTTTCCAATCTGAATTTAACAAATAAGAATTTCAATTTAATTAATTCGTTCACAGACAAAATCAAGAATAGGGAATAGTAAATTTCAACACGAGGGTTTCAACCAAATCTAAAATTCTAAAAATAGATTTATCATGACATGAAGAAGACATGAATTTGAAGAATGGAAATCCATTGTACTAATAAACCATGAGATCCTACCTAGATCTGATGCTAAAATGATGGATGCACAGAATACATAATAATTCCCTTTTTCTAAAAACCTTCCTCTCTAAAATTGCTCCTCAAAAACCTTTGTAATTGCAAAATGAGTTCTAGATCTTTGATAAATAGTTCTCCCCTACTTTGGGGCTTTGATTATGCAATCACAAGAGGAAACTCGCTAATCAATTACCATTTATCACTTTATTATCGTTTACCTTTTCATACACAATTCCTTTAGATAGTTAATTACAAAATATCTTTATTTAAATAATTAGCTTTCTCTCTTTAATTAATTTACTATATTTTAATTTCATGCATAGGCTTTATTTAATTTAATTAAAATAAACTCTATTCAATAATTCCTTACTCTCTCTTATCAATTACAAGATGTTTTAATATATATTTATTAATTTAACTAATAATATTATTTAGATTTTAATGTTAAAATAAAACTCCTAAATAATTATTAAATTAAATAAATATAAATATGGCTAAATCAGAACTTTAATTAAATCTTTAAAATTAATCCCTTTATTTAATTAATTCATGAGACGTTTTTAATAATATATTTATTAACTTAATTAATGATATTATTTGGAGTTTATTATTAAAATAAAACTCCTAAATAATTATCAATAAATTAAATAAATATAAATACGTCAAAAATAGAACTTTAATTAAATCTTTAAATTTAATTCCTTTATTTTATTAATTTCTCAATGAATTAAATATAATCAAATACTGAATTTTCTTTATTAAAGCTTGATTAAATTAAATATTTAAATTATCTTTTAATTTGATTTAATTATAATCAAAAATCACAACAAACCCACAAAACCAAATATGACAATTCAACTGAAGACAAAGGACAATATCAAATTCTAGGGTTAAAATCACGAATTCACATCACTTGACAAATTTGGAAAGGTGAGACTAACTTAGATACTTGTCCTATTTTCTAGGACAATTGGCTTAGGGTTTAGGATTTGGACTCAACATTTATCTCCCCACTTATACCATTGAAATACTGCAATAGGGTACGCTCATCTTGACAATTTAGAGAAGTTGATATCTGGTACCTACAATCTGCATAAAATCCACGCATGTACAAAAACATATATTCTAAATTAAATAGGCAATGACAAGAAGTGATTCATCATGTAGATCCTAACTATCAGGTGACTATAACTCCCTTCCTCAATCACATCAGAAATGTCAAACATAAAGAAAACATCCATGCACACCATACACATACAAGTATGGGGTAAGTATCCATAGAAACTGCATACAAATCATTCATCTAACTAACATCATTAAATACCTGAAAGTCACTACATGAACATTTATATCATCACTGAACAATCATGAGATAACTGAAATAACTAGAACTAAAGTAACTCAACACATATATCAATTGACTATGAAATACAACTAATAAATTTTGGTAATCCAGCACTGCTAATCACAAAATATAATCATAGAATAGGCCTAAAAGAATCTAGTCAAAACAAATCAGAAAAGTCAAGTAGGGGTAGGCATTACAAGTGTACCTTGGTACTCAAAAATAACATGTTTGGGAGCTACCATTTTTGCCATTGAGGAGCATGAAGACAACATTTTATCTATGCAAGAAAGATGACATTAGTCTAGAAAGATAAAGGTTGGACCCAAAATAAACTCTACTAGATCAAAACCTAGCACAAAACCCTTCACAATAGTCAGAAACCAACTGATTCCTCCCAAAAGCCCTGATATGTAGATTAGTAGACCTAGCACACCCTTATAGATGCACTAGGTGTTCCAAATGGTTTCTATTTGACCATTTCTAGGCATAGTTGCACACATGTGCACCTTGGTAAAGTGCGCACATGCGCATGTGCACAACTATGCACATGCGCAGTGGCAAGTACTCATTAGAAGGGGGAGGGGAACTTTCTAAGTTTCTTATGTTCTTGTGCACAAGGATGTGCACATGTGCACCTTGATGGGGTGTGCATGTACACACCAAGGAGAGGTGTGCACATGTGCACCTTTTATGACTTAGGTCTTCTCTTTTTAAGTATAGTTAGGTTTTTAAAGGTTCAAGAAGGTGCACATGTGCACACCTTTTGGTCTCTAACCTTATTTTTGTGTGTTGGTTGTGAATGCAAGTGGCAAGTGAGTGCACATGATGGGGTGTGGAAGTGTGGAGAAGACTAGAGCATGGAAGACAATGGAGTGGAGGAGAGGGGGTCTATGGTTTATATAGAGCACAGGGCCCAAGTGGGCATCGTTGTAAGTACACATTGTCACAGGTGCACACATGTGCAAGTGCACATGTGCACATCTTCTAAGGAAGATAAGTGTGCCCTTGCACGTTGAGCACACCTATGCACCATGACAAGGTGTGCATGCGCGCACTTTTGAACTAAAATACTTAAAAGCTCTAATTCTCATCCAAATTTGACACCTGGACTTCCCTAATCAGAGACTAAAGCTTGACCTAGACTCCTTGGGGAGTCCAAAAATGACCCAGGCCCCAGACTAGGGGTCTAGAGAAATTTTGTTTACTAGAAGGTCCCCCTTTCTAGGACAAATGGGGCATGCATTGTGAAACCACAAGATAATTATAGTGTAGATTGTAGAAGGAATAATAGTGATAAAGAAATACATGTGCATCCCTCTTTTTCTTGGACACCATTGTAAGGGTTATGGTTAGCCTTGGTTATGTAAGGCTTTTTCATGTATGATTTTTTCTATCTAACGAAGAGTGGATGAAATTGATTAAATACCACATGAATAAATTGTCTATATAAGAGAATATTATGTGTAGCCTATCAAGCATGACATGAATAGGCATGGAAAATTTTATGGGTTCTATTGTAATAAGTAATTAGATTATACCTAGTGATCATCTATTGATAGTTTTCAAGAGAGAGAAAATAATATTGAACAAGGAAGGCATCCATATTAATGTCATGAAACATGTTTGTTTTACATTATTAATATTTGAACCAATATCAATCAAGGAACTTCTTATTGAGTTATCATTGATGACCACAATGATCATGAGGGGATTATATTCATTTTGAGCTTCTAAAGGAGCTAACTTATATTTTTTGAGCACAATATCTAGATTTATTTCATGCACATGGTCAAGAAAGGCTACTAAATCATCTAGTTTAGATAAAACCAAGAAAAATATGTTCTCTATGGATTCTTAAATTATCTTGTAGTATGTAGCAAAATTTTGAAATGAATCCAATATGCAGAAAAGACAAACCAAAAAATGTAATAAATATCTATAAAAGGAAAGTGGGAAGTAGAAGAAAAGGTTGACATATCAAGAAGAGCATTTGAATCTTTCCTATTATTAGGAGTGTTATATGTGTGAGTGATTACATTATAAATAGGGTTATATGAAAGTTGTCTATTCACCCCTTTTTTTTGAGTGAGTTATTTTTTCTAGTTTAAGATGAAGATGAGAGGTTTCCTAGTTGGATTCTTAGTACCTTTTAGAGAAAGAAAATGTTTATTTTGAGATGATGGGGCATCTTGAGGAAAATGAACAATAATTTTATGTTACAAATGAAAATTTCTATGAAAAAAAATTATTTTAATTCACTTAAGTTTTACTAAACTCTTTTTAGTACAAGGGTTCATATTTAGAAGGAAGAGCATCGAGAAAAATGGCAATTATAATATCCTTTTGATCCAAGATATCCTCATGAGTAGGACACTATTTGAGAGATGGTTTAACAAGATCCATCAATGCTTCATCTCTATAAGAGATGTAATTTAGGTGCATGGAAGGTGATGTAAAAATAAGGAAAATGTTTCTAACACACCATCTTATGTTATAATATCTACATGATTAAGACCAATTCTAGGAGAGATAAGCATTCTTTATCAATGTTTCATGCTTTGAGAGGAGATCAACAAGACATGTGATAATACAATCATCTTCATACCTCAAATTTGTTTCTCGATGAGTGTAATGGGTGCCCTAGAAATGCTCAAACAATGAACCAACTGTTGAAAGTGATTTTAATGTCTTTGCATAGATTTCAATCCACATAACATGAACAAGAAGGAATCTATGCAAATTGAAGATTGAACCATTGTTGAAACAATATTAGTTTTCAAACAAATAAAATCAAATACATAGCAATGAATTTTGAAGGCCAAACCCCAAGGCAATGATGTCTAGAATGTCGCAAGAGAGGATGAACATCCTCTCATGCCAAGAACAAAATTGTACATCCAAGTTACTATCAAATGCAATTCACCATCATCTGATGCTAAACAATGAAACTCCCACCTCTATTTATACTTTCCTACACCCTTCTAGAAGTAAATAAAATATTAATTAATTTCAAGTACTATAAGCTTCCCCCTTCCAATAATTAATGCACTCTCTAGAAACTCCTCCCTTGCAATATAATAATTAATTGTGCTTCTAGAAAATTAAATTACTAGAGGCTTCCCCCTTTCCAATAATTAATACACCCTCTAGAAGCTTCTCCCTTGTAATACAATAATTAATTAAATTAATTAAATATAAAGTCACCTTTTAATTTATTTAATGACTTTATAGGAAATTAATTTAATTTCCTCTTATGCTCCACTTAGCCTTTGGAGAATGTGAAGGCTAAAAACTCCACTTAGTTGCTAAAAATATGGGGACATTGCAATGAGGATCTTTAGGAGGATAGAATTTTATAATAAAGGCTAGGGAACAATCATATCTATTAAACATATTGATCATGAAAACTTAATTAATAGAATAGAATACTAATAAACTTACTTTTCAAATGATATAATGTTGAAAAAATGACAACAAAATTTGTAATTATCTAATAAAGAAAGTTACAAAATAATTTATTTGTGAAGTGAATGAATATAAATTTTAAATATGAATCAAGTGCATATAAATCAAATTAAGATCTAGTTTAAGATTATTTCAAAATGTAACACACATTGAGTTCACCACAATAAAATTTAGTTGAACTAGCTCTCTTAAATGCATGAAATATAACTAATATAATGCACACAAGAAGCATAGTAGCTTAGAATAAATTTTTAATCATCTTCTTGGATAAACTAGCTAGTAACTTAACCAAAACCAAACTTTCTTGTATAAAAAAAATTAAATATGAATCACAAGGGTGATTATGGTTTACTAAACCTAATAAAAAAGAAACAAAAAATAGGGGTTACACCCCTTTGTTTCATATAAGACTATTTAAACAATAGACATACAATGACTTGGAAGAGAACATATGAAAACAAGGACCCAAAATACAATGTGAAATTTCAAAGATATAGAATTTACAACATTACAAGTTTATTGAAGTTACATGTCTACATATATATTCACAAATAAAAGAATACAACAATTTTTTTATGATCAAATTCAAATGTGTAGCTAAATTGTTGGTCAACTTCAAATGAGTAACTTTCACTCCCTTAAAATGCTAAATTTAAAATCCATAGCTCTCAAAGGAAAAATTAAGGACTTGCAAAGTAAAGAGGATGACAAGGGGCTAAATGAGGAGATATAGAAGAAGGGTAGCATAGATTTGATTGAAGAGGTGAAGAGAAAATTTGACAAAATGGAAAATATGACCAATGATGCTCTATCAAGATGTCAAGGTTTTTTTGAAGCTATATTGTTGAGTAAATAAATAGAGTATTGGGAAACTTATATAAAAAAAAAGAGGTGAAGCTCATGTGCAATGTGGATGAAGCTAAGAAGGAAGTGGAATAAGTTGGTTCAAGTAGAAAAACTTGATCTAACAAAGAGAAGAAGCAAAAGAAAGGGAACTAGTTAGACAATAAAGATATTAAAGAGGTCACACAGAAGATGAAAGCCATTCACCGTTAGCTAAAAGATAAGGTGGAACAATTAGTCCAACTTCTATCATAAGTGTGTTGTCTCTTTTCTATATGCTCTATGTTAGACTCTTAGCATTTTAGTTCATTCTGGTTTTTTTATGTTGGATTTTTTCCATGTTGGGTTGGTTTTGGTTGTGGGTGTGTCAGTTGCTCTGAATACTATTTTATTTTAGGTCTTTTATTTTTAAATCTTTATGTAAAAATTTGGTCCCTGTTAAAAACCTATTTTATCCTTAATCAAAAACTAAATGTCATCTAATCTCTTGATATTGATCAAAAGAAAAGAAGTTTCTTAACTTTTATATACATAATCTTTCAATATTCAAATCTTTTTCAATCAAAATTGATTTCATCCAAATTGTTGACCAACAATTAATTAAAATATATAGCTTAAATTGACAAAAATATTTACAATATTCAATTACCTATAAAAAAAATTATGATAATATATGCACATAGATTTCCAGGAAAAATATTAAAATTTGATTTTAATTTATTTTCTAAATCATTTTGAGAGAGATTGAAATTTATTTGAATGATACAATAAGCAAAGAATACATTGATATTTTTACACAAATGCTTTCTTTAACTTACAAAAAAAGACGACTAATACTGGACAAAGAAGGGAAGCCCCATCCCAAGAAACATATACTTAATTTATCACAACACCTTCAAAGTACATATAGAAAAAGATGTAATCGGTTGTATGTTGATAATGTTAGATTGGCAATGAAAATGTGTTAAAAAACTAAAATTTGGAAGACAAGGAAGGAAATTGTGGAAACTTAAAGGAATAAAAGATTGAAACTTTCATGAGCCCTATCTTTGTCTAAAATGTGTGATTTAAGACATTTTCTTATGCAAAGAGATGCTATTGAATCTTCACATTGTTATAGTTTAAGTAGACATGTAGTTCCATTCATGGGTGCATTTATTCAACTTTAATATGGATAATTCAAAATTATAAGATAAGATCACTTTTTGTTTGGAAAATTATTTTTGATTTAAAAAACTGGTCATTCTTAAATATCACATATTAAGTAAAAATAAGCTTGAAAAAAGTAAGTCAAGTTTGACTATTTAATACTTTTGATCTAAGAATCAAGTCTTAGTCTTAGTTTGTGATGTTCTAAGTAATGAAAAATAAATAGAAAATTATGATTAATGATTAATGATTAATCTATTAAGTTGGTCTAGTAGTAGAGAATATTTATACAGAATATTTATTCTTATAGAAAGGTCACAAGTTCAAATTCTATAGAAATACATAAGCCTCATTTATAATATAACTAAGTGTTTCTTACAAAGAACATAAATAATTCTATAGTTAACAAATATGTTATCATATAATTTAATAATCTAAACAAATTGAATAACATATTTGTAGATTAAAAAATAAATAAAAAGAAGAAGTTCAGACAGTGTAGATCTATAAACAGATGCGGATACACAATCATACAATTTTTAATAACAAAAGCGAATTGAAATACGAATGATAAACTATAAAATCGCTCGTTTCCATATTGCGACTGTCATACAAGCACAGACTTGATTTTCCTGGGACTATCGGCCAACTAACTCAATAATCTACTAATCTACTAATCTACTAACATCATTATGGCGTAGAGAATTATAGGAATAATTTAAACGCGAGCCATTTAATAATTATTAATGTAACTGTGTCGGTTACCAAGTTACCAACCCAATAGTAAAGTTTGATACATTCTTAGCTCTCAAATACAATTGAACCGTTCTCAAAATAAGCATTTTATTCATCGATTTTCTCGGGTTTCAGAAAGGTCATTCTCAGTTGAGCAAAATCATTCCAACAATCCTAAACCCTCTCGCTTAACATATTATATAATGGAAATCTAGCAACATCAAACCCCAGGAGAATTTTCATTGTAATCGTCGTGCTGCCCAGGAGGTCCTTTATTAATACTGGGTTTTGGTGGCTTGGATTTTCCTCTTTCCAAAAGTCTGCGACCCACTACCACTCTCTCCGTCATACTAACAGCTACCTGCATTAAAAAAGCAAACAAAATTAACACCATATTCAAATGCATGTTACTTTGAACTACGAATCTAAATCACAGTAAAGCAGGCACTCATTACTCATAAGAATGTTCACGCTATTTTTTAAATGGGGATTCACTGCATGGTAATCTTCAGCTCAAAAATAAAGTATATGAAGTATTGAACAAGTAACTGAAGAAAGAGTAACGCCTGTTTAATAATAAGATGTGAGAAATAATAAGACTTGGAGTGTGTGGAGATAGTGGGTAAACACTAAGGTGTAAGATTAAAATTTAATAAATGTTGCAGGAGCATCGGTCACTCTTGGAACGGTTGCAGAAGGTTATAATTGACATTTGCATTTATAAACAAATGAGACCCAGGTTGTGGATGGTAGAGAGAAGGAAAGAAAAACAAAGGTAAGTGACATAAAGAAACTAATTCTGCAAGAAAGGATTGAAGTTTGTATGGAGAATTCGAGAAGCCATTGATTGATAGGTCATGTCATGCAGCTTTGTTTTAAAATTTGAATAAATGGATTGATTTTTGTTGTGCTGCAATTTATGTTGTGAATCTTTGTACATATTATGTGCTTTGAGTTTAGATCAGAGTAGAGTGCCCTTTTTCCCCTTTTGGATCACTTTCATAGAGTAATTTAGCCATTTACTTATTCAAGATGAAAGCACAAGTCTATTAAATTGAAATCTATGTAGGTAAGAGCTATTAGTGGTTTAACCATTACTCTATTAAAAAAGACTACATTCGTTCAAACGTCACCAATAGACTAAAGAACCATTATTCTCACCCTATTTTAAAATAACAATAACCAAAATAAAAAACATACCAAGACCAACCTGTTTAAAATGTTTTCCATCACCTCCTGCTTCATATTTTTCTACATCGAAGGTGCCACCGGGAGAATGAACAGTTGTTTGTGAAGCATCATGACCTAAGGAAACAACATAAGCATACTGACTGATATCAGTGTTTTGAAGTGTTTGAGCAGATTGAGTTTGTGAATATATACCACGCATGGAAGCTCCTTCGGCAGTGGACATTAACAGAACGCATAGAAATACCACAGACCATCTTCCCATGGCTACATTTCTGTCCAGAAGAGACCCCGTCTTCAGATCGGTATATCCACAGCAGGGAAGGTGGTTTAGTACCTTTCTTTCTCCCCCCCTCCGTTTTCCATTTATAAAATGAAATTCATTGACAAGAAAAGATCTTAAAGAAAGACCTATAACTACTGAGACTACATAGACTAATCCAGGCAGACCGAATGAAATAAATTTATGCCCAACAAGGGCAATAAGGAAAATTATCGTGAACATCAAAGGCCTGCAAAATTTGTACCTTTTAAGTAGAAAGTCGGACACAAACCCTGCCAGCAAAGGACCTGGAAACTTCCAGCTGCTTAAGAGGGAAACAGAAGTACTGATACTAACATGAATGTATCCCAGGCATTTCCCAATCTGAAACAAGTCCGCTCTCACAAGTGCCAGGGAGATAGAGTATTCCTCTCCTCTTGTGGGGCTCTTGAACATTTTGATCACAAGGGATCTTAAGGAAATGGGCTGTTCATTGTTTTTGCCTTCCACTTTATCCACTGGAACTTCACTCATAAAATTCCCAAAACTAATTTCAGTTTTGGGTTTTTCCTCATCTTTTATGTTCACATGAATTTGCACAGGCTTCTGAGACTCATTTCTGGCCTGAAAATTCGAATCGATCAACCCTTCACTGCTCTTTTCTTCCTCAAGATCTCCACTAGGGTTTTGTTCCTTGTTCTTATTTCGATCGTCAATCTGAAACCCTAGTTCATGAGTCTGAGAAGTCATCCTTTGTAGCTTCATGTTCTCCATCTTTGCATTCATGACAACCATTATGTTCTCCACCACAATCATAATCATCAGAAACCCTGCAAGGGAAAGGGCTGTGTAGAGAAAGTTAGAGAATCTTTTCAGCTCCTTCTTATCTGCAACAACTTCAGTAGGTCTCACTATTAACATGACAGCCAAGGCCAAAGCAGCTGGAAGGATACCCAGCAGCAGATTTACCCCTCCAATTTCCTGCCCATAAATTGCATGATATATTTGAGTGAAGATTGCTCCACTCAACCACACAAATCCTATGAGAATCCCAAGAAGACTTACTCTACTCTGAGGAAAGTTTTTCACACAAGTAACCAGAGCCCCTATGTTGGCAAAAAGCTTAGAATTGGCTCTTAGGAAGATGCACAAATACATCTGCCATGTTTTAGGCCTGGCAATCCTTTGGGTCACAGATAACCAGATCAGCAAACAGCCAGAGATGCACATGATCATGGCTCCTATCCCCAGAACTACCCATGGTAGAGTGATCTCATTGATCAGATCAGACACGATTCCAACATTCTCTCCCAGATCCTTGAAAAACCCTAACGTGGTTACGATATCCTGATCATACCCTTGAACTCCTTTTATCGCTCCTGAATACATACAAAATATGTAAGTCCCTCCTGCAAGGGACATTATCAGAGAACATATAAATATCACAAACCATCTACCCTTGTCTATATTTCTGGCTAGAAGAAATGCCTCTTTCAGATGCATGATGCCCATGGCAGGTGAAGACCTTCACTAGTTCTATTTATAAATTGCAATCCATCCTGGTTTGAATATTAATCTATAAAATAAGAGGGTTTTTCTCGTCCAGTTCTAGATGGCAACATAGACTTCAAAATCAATACCCATTTGACATTGAGAAGAGAGCATCGTTTCATCATTTACAAATCCCTGTAAGTGGGGCACTACAAATCCTTGATGGGACCCACATTCTCTTCCCTCTTGATAGTCCAAAACTGATGGGCCAACAGTCATTTTCAGCATTAAATGAGAATTTGCAATCTTCAAGGTCTCATATTTCTTTAATGCCAATATTCTCTCTAATGGGCCAAATTATGAGCGAGGCAAGCATTGGAACCCACATGGATATTGATCCCTAGTTGTTGTCGTTGTTGACAATGCCTCTCGTTGTTGGACATTGTATTTATAAACTCGGCTATTTGCTTTTTCTAATAAATTAGTTGATCCTTTGTGGTTTTCATCGTTCAATAGTTAAACTTTATAATAATAATAATAACAATCCTATGCTAATGTTCACCTATTTTCATTCCTGGCCATGTTGGTAATAATTAGTTGTTCTGCATTGTTGGACATCTGATGGTATCCTCTTCGCATTTATATTGGCGGTAGCTATGAAGTAGGATTTCTTTTTTACGTTAATAATTCCTGGTCATGGCCACAATTTGAATGCTGACAATATTATAATAAAATCTGAACGTAGACATGTGAGAAAGGAGATACACATTAATTCCTTTCTCTTGGCTGGTGATCATATTTAATATTTAATAATATTTAGTCTTATGGTGTTTTTCCATGGAGGACAACTAATTTTTTACAACTCTATCACCTTTATGTAGACAAGACCCTAAACTTCAACTTATCAATCAGGCAATTTCTAGCATCCTAAAAATCATTCTCCACTCTTCAAATTCTTACTGAATATTATATTAAATTTAGTAAATATATTAAATCTCAGTGGTACATTTCTTCAATCAATCAGAATTCTTAATTTTAAAATAAATTTATTTAAACTAAATAAATATTAGTATAGTATGATGGTTCAAATATAGTGTTGTTGTTCTCATATCAAAATTTAAATCTCATTTGAAATATTATTGTTGATTGTTTGTTATTATCAATTTACAATTTATACATTAAAATATTTAAGCTGATATAAAAATAAATAAACATTCCAATGAATACTCATATTTTTGACATATAAATATGTATGTATGAGCTAAATTTTGAAAAAACACAAGTGATACATTCTAGAAAAGACATAGCTAGAAAAGGTGATAGCAAGGAATAAGAAGTAAATGATGAAAATTATGTGCTTCTCTCTTTAGAAACTATTCTCACAATTTTATCCTTCAGCAAAGCAGCTTCTCCCTGTTCCATAGGAATCAAATCAGATGTTTGAAAATGATCGAACAACCAATGCTTGTCATATTAAGGTTTATGTTGTATTTGCCATTGTGAAAAATCAACTATTGTAGTCACTGATTATTAATCTCCTATCATAAACGATTATTAAACTGCTGAAAATAAATTCCTAGCTAATATTGAAACATAACACAACTGCAACTTCACTTATAAAATATGGAAAGAAATAAACAACACAATGAACACAATATTTTCAGACAAATTGTCCTTGGAAAAACCCCTAAGGGAAAACCAGTTCTACAGATGAGGAATTATATTAAACTTTAGTAAATCAAGAGATACAAAATTCCTTGCTTCTCACTGGAAGAACTCCGACAACCTCCTAATTTCTCCCTCTGATATTCCTCACTGCTATCCCCACGCTAACATTGTGCCCTTGCTAACACTGCAAGACAATTTTCTATCACTGCAAAATGCTTCTCCAAAACTTGTTTCTCCAAATGACCTAATGACCCCTTTTTATACTACCCTATTGGAAAAACCAACGACCGAGATTAAATCAAACCAACGGCTGAGATTAAGACAACTCGACAGCCAATAATAGAATTGGTTGCAAGGTGTCCAAAAAGGAATCACTAAAATTAGTAAATAATTATCCTTCCAATAACCACTTACCAATTCTTGGCAAGTGGACAAATAGTTGTCCAAACTACCCATAACTAATGTTGCTATACATAGATAATGACGAACAGTTGTCCAAGCTACCCATAAATACTACTGCTATTTTCGGGTTAGAAATAATAGCTGTCCAACTAACAATAATTAACACTCCCTCTTAGCGAGGAAGCTATTCTACAGGACACCTAACTTGTCTCTGAAGAAGATAAATTTTGCCTTCCCCAATGCCTTTGTCAGAATGTCTACTACTTGCTCCTCTATAGGTATGTACTGTAGCTGAACAACTCCCCTTTGTACACAATCTCTGATGAAGTGATATCTGATATCTATATGTTTAGACCTATCATGAAACACTGGATTCTCAAACAACTTGATGCAACTCTGATTGTCACAATGTATTACAGTAGTCTTAACCTTCTGACCAAACAAGCTTACTAACAACTTTCGAAGCCATATAACTTCACATGTCACCATGCTAGCTGCTATGTATTTTACTTCTGTTGAACATAGAGCCATAGACTTCTGCTTCTTGCTGAGCCAAGATACAACTCCTGATCCCAAGCTAAAACAACACCCTGAAGTGCTCCTTTTGTCTGTTGTACTTCCTGCCCAATCTGCATCAGTATAGCCTATCAACCTGATACCTTCACCTTGAACATATTTGATCCCATACTCGACTGTACCACACAAGTAACATAGCATGTTCTTAGCCGCTACCCAATGCATTCTCTTTGGTTCAACCATGAACTAACTAAGAGAGTTTACTGCAAATGCTATATCTGGTCTAGTGTTGACCAAATACATAAGCAAACCAATCAACTGTCTATATGAAGTGGGATCTACATCTTTCTCCTTAGTTGTATCCACCTTCCTCCAATTCGTGATCATGGGTGTAGACATGGCTTTGCAATCCTCCATCCCAAATTTCTTCAAGATTTCAATGCAATATTTCGCTTGACCAAGGAAAATCTCCCCATCTGTCTGCCACACTTCCATGCCTAGAAAGTAGTGCATAAGTCCTAAATCCTTCATCTCAAACTCTTTTGCAAAGTTCCTCTTGCAATCAACTATGAGCCCTAGTGAACCTGTAAAAAATAGGTCATCCACATAAAGAACAAGAATGAGAATCTCACACCTAACTATCAAGTAGTAGAGGTTAGCATCTACTTCACTCTTCACAAAGCCTATTTTTTGCAAGTATGTATCAATGCACTCATACCATGCTCTAGGAGCCTACTTGAGTTCGTACAATGCTTTCTTTAATCTACACACATGGGTCTCTTTGTTGTGTGCTACAAAGCCTTCTGGTTGTTCTATGTATACCTCCTCCTTCAACTCACCATTAAGGAATGTTGTCTTGACATCCGTTTGATGAATTTTCCATCCCATCTGTGCTGCAAGTGAGATTACAGCTCGTATAGAAGTATACCTGGCAACAAGAGCAAATGTCTCCTCATAGTCTATTCCCTCCTTCTGAGAGAACCCCTTTTCCATGAACCTTGCCTTGTATTTCTCGATGCTACCATCTGCACCATGCTTTATCTTATAGATCCAGGGTGATCCAACTACAGACCTATCTGTTGGTCTAGGTACTACCTCCCACACATCATTTTGCATTATTGAAGAATATTCCTCAACCATAGCATCTCGCCATACCTGATTTTTTGCAGCTTCTTGATAGCTAGAAGGCTCACTATCTACCAACTAACTAACTAATGCCACATAGTCATTGAACTTGACTGGTTGTCTTCGTTGTCTAGTACTCTTCCTAGGAGCTCCCACAAACTCCAGAGTATCCCTTTGTGTATCTATAACCACATGGTTCCTGCTACCACCTATAGAGGATGAAATGTCAACCTCTAAGTCTTCTAGATGCATTTCCTATTGCACCTGTTGCTTCATACTTTGTGAATCTTCACTAACTGAGTCTACACTCGTCCTAGTAACTCTAGTTGAGCTTTGTTGCTCTTGACTTGGTCTTGGAGCTTCTGTTGGCTGCTCACTCTGATCATCTGCTGGCAAATCTCTGGATCTCCCGAATGCCTTGTCCTCCATGAACATGACATCCTGTCTGACAATAATTCTTTTAGTCCCTGGAATGAAAATCTTGTATGCCTTTGAGGTTTCACTGTACCCAACAAAGTACCCCCTCTCTGCAGTCTGATCTAACTTTGTATGTGTATATCTAGGAATATGGCAATATGGCAAACTCTCAAATATCCTGAAGTGAATAACATCTAGCTTCTTCCCTGTAAAGCCTCCTTTGGTGTCATCTTCCCTAGCACCTTGTGTGGAACTCTATTATGAATGTAGACAGTTGTATTACACGCCTCTGCCCATAAGTAATGGGGCATTTCCTAGTCATGTAGCATAGCTCTTGTTGCCTCCGATATAGAATGGTTCTTCCTCTTAGCAACTCCATTCTACTGTGGATTGTAAGGAATAGTCCACTCTCTCTTTATTCCTTCTCTCTAGTGTAGAACTCCTGGAAGACATTTCCTTTGTACTCACCTCCATTGTCTGACCGAAGAACCTTTATCTTCTTTCTTGTTGAGTTCTCCACAAGAGCCTTGAACTCTTGGAATTGACTGAAAAATTCATCCTTAGTCTTCAAGAAGTATATCCAGGTCTTTCTAGAGAAGTCATCAATAAAAGTAACACAGTACTCATATCCTCTGAGAGATTTTGTCAACATTGATTCACAAACATCTGAATGTACTAGATCAAGAACACCCTTAGATCTGGTGTCACTCCTTGGAAAAGATTCTTTCGCAAACTTCCCCAACACACATCCCTTACATACATCGTCATGCTCTGTGCTCACCTCTAGAACACATGTCACTATCTCACGAAGCAATGTAAGTGCTCCATGATGAATATGGCCCATCCTCCTATGCCATAGCTCTCCAAGATCTCTAGGATTATTGTTGCTCATAAGTGCCTTAGGAGTATCAAACTGCAATCTATAAAGGCGACCACTCCTAACTCCAATAGTTATGGGTGATTTCCAATCCTTGTGCTTAATCAACACATGTGTCCCTCTAAAGAGTACATTATACCCCCTATCCTGAAGAACAGATACAAAAATCAAATTCATACCTAAGCCTGGGACATATGACACAGCATGAAGTGTAATTATCTTTCCATTCTCCCTCTGAAACTGAACAGTCCCTTTCCCCACAGGGTTGAGTTTGGACAAGTTTCCCATAGAAATCTAGATGTTGGTGTCCTCCTCCTTGTAACTGGAGAAGTACTCTCTAACTCCTATCATATGAAATGACGCCCTACTATCTATATACCAAACATACTGTGAAAGAAAAGTTGGGTAGTCACACTAAGTTCCAATGCTTGTGGATTGACACTTATCAAATTATGGAGATTCTAGGAGAAAACACTTTTAGGTTGAGTCCCTTATAATGAGAATTGGTCCCATTGCCCATCAATGGCCAATTCCTAAAACATTACTTCACAGCCTAAAAGAAAATAAATTAATAATAATAATAATAAAATTATGCAAGTGTGTTTACTTTTCTACAAGTGTGTTTACTTTCAATTGTGTGTTTTCTTTAAAAGTTGTGTCTATCTTTTCTTGTTAACCTAGTGGTTAGGTACAATCAAGACTCATTCTTGACACATTGCATAGATCACTCCTTGTGGTTTTGACTATTAGGAAGAGGTATTCCTTTGTCAAATTATTCAGATGATTTTGTTTCTTGTACCAACTGAAGATGGATGTTACTTGTAGTTGTAAAGGACTTTTATTCTTGAAGTCATAATTGTAGATCAATAGATCTCAACACTTTACAAATATAAAGATTGACTAGTTTGGTGTTTTCAAATCAAGGTTGACGACAACAAGGGGTAGTTCAAAACTTATCGGTTTAGAAAAAATATATTTTCAAATAATTGCTAAGGTCGCTATTTGGTGTGAGGATTTCCAAAGGTTTAAGAAAGAATATGAGAAATGACACCAATGCATTGGCCACATAGTCTAAAAATGGTTAGGGTACAAAAAGAGGATAAAAAATAAATGATGGTGTTAAGAAAGAAAGATTCCAAAAGTTTTGAAAAAGGGTTATATGACAAAGGGGATATGCACTCTAAAATGGCTATCCAATACTTATACAAATTACATCATAGAAGAATCAAATGGAAACACATGAGCTCCATGGAGCAGAATCAAAAGAGATTACTCAGGACCTAAAATTCAAAAATGATAATCTATTAAGAGCTCTTAGAATAGATTCTCTCATCTAGTTAGACAATGGTTGTTACACAAGTTTTGCAAGGATTCCTAATAAATGGACTGGTGGAATGGAAGATTATTTCTAAGTTTCTTGAAGGTCATGATAGACTACACCTTTAAACATCACATGAAATGAATACAATGTGCACACATTGAGCATAAAGATTCGATTTTATGAAGTTTTGGCTATCAAAGATCTTGAAAGTTTCTTGAAGTGTTTAGGCTTTAGTTGTCATTTGACACATGTTAGAAGAATGCTTCCTAATAAAGGAATGCCTTTATCATTTCTTCCTTTTTGTTGGGGCTATTTTTTGTTGTTCCACAATACATGCCCCATTTCTCCTACAAATGGGGACCCCCTAGTAAAAAAATTTCTCCAAACCCCTAGTCTAGAGCTTGGGTCATTTTTGGACTCCTCCAGGAGTCCAGGTCAAGCCTCAGTCTTTGAATGGGGAAGTTTGGGGTGTTAGATTTGGAGGAAAATTGAAGCTTTTTAAGTGTTTTAGTGCAAAAATGTGCCCTAATGAACTAGCACACATGCACACATTGTCAAGGTGTGTAGGTACACTTAGTGTGCAAGTACTCACTCATCTCCCTCTAGAGATGTGCACTTGTGCATGTGTTCACCTCTAGAGGGTGCACACCTAATGCCTAAGGTCTATATAAACCCTAGACTCCCTCTCCTCCACTCTATTTTTTTCTTCTCTCCAGTCTTCTCAGCATCTCTGCACCCCATCACATGTGCTCACTTGCCACTTACAATCACAACCAACACATAAAACTAAGGTTAGACACTAGAAGTTGTGTACATGTGAACCTCCTCAAGGTTTACATGTGTGCACCTTCTTTGACCTTTAAAAACCTAACTAAACTTCAAAAAGGAAAAAAGCTGAGTCATAAAAGGTGCACACATGTGCACCTTTTTATTTGTTTTCAAATACAAACTACATATTTAGGGGTGCACATGGGTGCCCCATCAAGGTGGGCATGTGCCCGCCCTTATGCATAAGAACATAAGAAACTTAGAAAGTTTCCTCTCCTTGCAATGAGTACTTGCCACTACACATGTACCCAGACGCACATTTGTGAACCTTACCAAGTTGCGCACATGCAAAACTATAGATAAATAGTCAAATAAGGACCGTTTAGCCCACCTAGCACACCTATAAGGTTGTAGTAGGTGAGATAATCTACATATCAACTCTGTTGGGGGGAATAAACTAGTTTCTAACTATTTTGGAGGGTTTTGTGCTAGGTTTTTATATATTAGGGTTTCTTTTAGGTTTGACTTCTATCTTTCTCAACTAGTGTCTTATTTCTTATGGAGATAAAATGGCATCTTCATCCTCCTCAATAGTAGAAAAGATAGTTGCCAAACCTATTATTTTAAAGTACTTAGGTGAACTGAGAAAATCTCATTTTCAAGACAAACATGCCAAGATTAGAGATATAGCTGCCAAACCTATTATTTTAAAGTACTTAGGTGCACTGAGAAAATCTCATTTTCAAGACAAACATGCCAAGATTAGAGATACCAAGCTTGGACATGTTGATTGGAACACACTCATCACCATTTGCAACAAGACAAAAGAATGATCCAAAATGGTTTCTACACTTACTAGATTAGGGCTAGTCAATGCAACATCACATCCTACATCTATGCAATCTTTTGAACTCATAATGGCTCTCATAGAAAACTATGTCATAGAAGAAAAGGTCTCCAAGAGCATCATGGGGAAGATAGTCTTGGATCTTTTACCTCAAAATATCGAGAAGTTGTTTCACCTTCCTAGAGTGAATCATTACTTACAAATTTACTATGAAGGAGTAGAAAGATGGTACCAACAAAATAAGAAAGATGCCAAAGAGATAATTCAGCCATCTTTCTTGATTGATGGGACACCACTGGCCTATAGAGTCAAAAACCTAGACATGACCCAAGGATATATGAAGGATGATTTTGTATATGCCATTATTCTTTTGAGTGGGGTTATGGGACTACCAATTGTGGGTGACCTATAGACCTAGATGATTCATTTCATAGAAACTGTCAGGATGACAAAGACCAACAAAGGCCTCCCTATGAACAAGTATATTTATCTTCAAATTAGTGGATTGTCGTAGGTCACAAGATCACCTAGGACCTTAGAGTTAATCCTAGATTAGCTTTTCAAAGGAGAAATTTGAAAGGATTCATGTCATTAAAGCACTGTACAAAATGATAGCTCAACCAATTCCTTCTACGATTTAGTTTCCTAGAATTGATGATTTTGTAGAGAAAAATAGGACATAAGACTTTATAACATGAGGTAGGAGCATCTCAGGAATCTCAACCAATTGAAAGTGAGTGAGTATAAAAATATTGATATTACTCATTCATATTGTCATTAGTTACATTTAGATAAAAAATTGAATGAATAACATTAATATCTAAACAAATTTATATAGCTTTATTTTTCCTTAAAAAAACTACTTATGAGAATAATTTTCCAACAACTAAATATCCAATTGATTTAATTATTTAATATAAACTAACAACTAAATCTATCTAATGTAAGTTTCCAACAATCTCCCTCTTTGGCATTGATCGCAACATCTGAAACATCTCCATACTAGTTGTAGCTTAGTTACCATACAATACTAAAGATTCTATTACTGACAATCTGATTCTTCCTCTCTAAATTTCTCTCTGAAACTCCCTATGTAGTAATTTCTCCCTCTTTCTATAATCTCTCCCTCTTATTTCAAAATTTCTCCTTCTATAATTTCTCCCTCTTTGACAACAATGCCAAAGACATTTAGCTCTATGAGTGTCAAACTCTTCATACATCTAAATTATATAGATTTTGCATTTTTGGTTGATTCATGTCATCTTTTTATGACTGATCTATTATGCTATATTGAATTATGTACTTTAGGAACTTCCTAAAGTAGAGTTGTATTGAGTTACTATGTAGGATATTCTAATTAGTATATGTGATGCAATGCACCTTGCCTTCTTTAAGTAGATTTGATTAGAGGAACCCCCTAGTTTATCGTTAAGATATTCATGAGCATCTTTAGGTAAAGGTTCAATGAATATTTTAGTAATCTATTCTTTGTTATTTACATCTTCTTAATTCACTTCTTCGTCTTGAATCAATTCACTCAAGTAGCAAAATACTTGATAGCAATGTGCTTTGTCTTAGTGTGCATTACTGGATTCTTTGAAATGTTGATAGAACTGCATTATCACGATAGATAATCATTATATCTATAATTTATTCTTTCATACCTTTTAATAACTATTTTATCCACCTAATATGTGAACAACTCATTTTAGCTGCCATATACTCAGCTTTAGCTATAGATTAGGAAATACAATTCTACTTCTTGCTTGTCCATGACACCAATCTCTAATCTCTTTCCTTGAAAGAATGCACCTCTACTAGCACTTTTTCTATCATCAATATTTCCTACTCAACCTAAGTCAGTAAACACCCTTAGTTCAAACTTATCATTTCTTTTGCAATACAATCCATGGTCTTCTATACCTATCAGATATCTCATTATCCTTTTCACTACCATCATGTGATTCTCTTTATGATTTTTTGTAAATCTAGCAACTATCCCAACTTCTAAAGCTCTATTTGGTCTTTTATGAATAACATAAATTAGTGTTTTTCAATCATGGATCTATATAGGGTCTGGTTCACATTAGTATAATAATTAGTCTTAGATAGCTTATGTCTAGTAGACATAGGTGTACTTACTCACCTAGAATCTTCCACACCAAAAGTCTTTAGTATCTCCTTGATATATTTAGATTGTGTAATAAAATACCAAACTTCATTTGACACACTTTTAGTCCAACAAAGAATTTTATTTTTCCAAACATAGATATTTCAAATTCTTGCTTCATTTCATTAGGAAATGATTTGTATAATGATTCTCTGCCTCCAAACATAATATCATGGAAACATATTTTAGATAATAATGCTTCATTTTTCTTACCATTCTTCAAATTTTTGTTATCATTTTTCCTTTCAAAGCCATTCTTCACCAAATAGTTATGTAATCTTTCATACAATGCTCTTGGGGCTTACTTCAATCCATAGGGGACCATTTTTAGTGTACATACCATGTTCTTCTTGTTTTGATCTAAAAATCCTTCATGTTGTTCAATGTATACTTCTTCCTCCAATATACCATTTAAAAATGCAGATTTGACATACATCTAAAATACCATTAAATTTTTGTAGGATGAGTATGCAAGTAGAGTTCTGACTCCTTCAAGTCTTTCTACAAGAGAAAAAGTTTGTCCATAATCAACTCCTTCTTTAGCATAACCATTGCATACCATTCTTGCCTTGTTTCTTCTTACTTCACCATTCTCATTGAGCTTGCTCCTAAAACCCCACTTTTTCCTAATGATATTTTTGTCTATAGGTCTTGGCACTAAGGTCCATGTTTTGTTCTTCTCAATCTGGTCAATTTCTTGATTCATTTTCTAGATCCAATCTTCATTATCTAAAGAAACATTTATTGACATGGGCTCAAACTCACAAAGTAAGCATGTATTATCTTTGAGTCTTTTTCTAGTCATAATACTTGATTCATGATCACCAATGATTTGTTTGGGTTTATAATTTATTCTCACATATTTTGGTGACACAAATAGTTTCCTTCTATAGTCTTCTACAGGTTCATCTTGAAAATTAATCTCAAGTTTGTTTCCTCTTCCTTGTTCTAGTTTTGGTTTAGGTTCTGCATGATCAACATTTACTATTTGATGGTAGACATTTCCTATCTATGACTTAGCATCTTTAGTCTATTTCTCGATACCCAATCTCCACTACTCGACAATTTGCATTTGCATTCCATCATTTCTTGTCTAATGGGAACTTATAGCTTGACTTGTCTTTTCACATTGAGTGTTGGGAGCATCATCATCCACATATATGAATGTACTATAGTCCTTAGGTTGTTCATTACATGAAGTATCACCTCTTTAGACACTTATAAGATTTTCTTTTAGTGGAATAACTTAGGAATATTCCTTCATCACTTTTTACATCAAGCTTTCCATTCCTATTATCTTTTAGTTTATAGCATATACTACTAAAGATTTTTAAATATTTAACATTAGGAGCATAGCCATACCATAGTTCAAAAGGTGTAACATTTGTAGCTTTCTTAACTTGTACTCTATTCAAGGTATAGACAAAATACTAACTACTTCTCTCCAATATTTCTATAATACATTTGTCTCCATCATTAATGTTCTTGTACAATCCATTATCAATCTATTTATCCTTTTTGCTATTCAATTTTGAGGAGGAGTCCTTGGTGCTAACATCTTTCTTTTGATTCCTCTATTGATATTACATAATGTATTGAACTCATTTGAAATGAATTCACCCCCTCTATCAGATTTGAAACACTTCAGACTCTTCCATGTTTCCTTTTCAACTCAGGCTTAATACCACTTAAATAACTAAAAAATCATTATATTTAGCTTTAAGAAACATCAAAGTCATCATTCTAAAGTAGTCATCCACAAATAGAATGAAAATTTGATCTCCATAGTAACTTTGAACACCATGTTGGCATTATGATTATTTTTTCATTAGTGACAACACTTAATCAATTCTATATGCTTACCAAGCATCCAAGTGATTACCTTGTAAGCTTTCACAGTTCAATAGTTTTCATCAAGTAGATAGTGGCTATTGAGAAAATTTAGACAATGTGAAGTCCAGCAGTGACTACCGAGCTTCTCAGTATCTACCTTGCTTCACAGTGCAAACTGAACAATGAGAGACTTAGTGCAAACTGAGCAATGAAATATTCAATGCAAACTGAGCAATGAAAGATTTAGTGCAAACTGAGCAATGAAATATTTAGTGCAAACTGAGTGATAAAAAATTTAGTGTTTATTGAGTGAAGCAAGGTAAACTTAGTATACAGTATCTACCGAGTGACACTACATCTACTGAGTCACCAGTGGTTACCAAGTTTAGAACTACATCAAGTGATTAGTATGGACTGATCCCTCACTTCTACCAAGTGCATGACGATGCTGAGTAATGTAGTGGATGCCGAGTATCAGAAGGTCACAGAGTCAATTTAGTGAACTTGAATTATTTACTATTGGGCCAATTTTATAATGTATTTGTTTACTTGTATTTTGGCCAACCTTGTAATTTTGTAAGTTTTAAAGGTATATATGTAAGATGTATTGTAAGATATCACATATGTATGACATGATAAAAGAATAGGGAAGTAATGAAGAGTATATGCGAAAGATTATCATTAGTAGTTCAAGGTACACATCAAGGTCAATTTAGAGACTAAAAAGTTACATCCATCACATGAGGTGATCAATGCATAAGGGATCTTATGAGAAATCAGTTGCAAGCAGATCCTCTGCTTCATCCTGACATGTGAATCAAATTTTTCAAATCGTCTAACAAGGTAGACTTAATAGTCTTTGTACAAATCTCCTAATAGAGTGCATACTTCATTGTATGTTTTTAAATCCTCTAACAAGGTGGACCTAGCAGTCCTTTGTGCTCCTAATAGGGTAGATCACCAGAAGTGGTCAATGTAAGCCTTAACTAGCCAACTTTATACTACAGTATTGAATTTTGTGGGTATCATCCCCACCCCAATTTTTTCTTTCTATTTGGAAGGTTTCTAGGTCACTAAATATTGTGTTCATTTGTGTAATGATTGTTATATGTTTCAGAATTTATGCATGTAGTAGTATAGATGGATGTGTGGTAAATTAATAAAAAGATTTAAAGGTTACTGATTCACCCCTCCCCTCTTAGTAACCTGTCATATCTTGAAGATTTTCAACAATTGGTATCAGAGCTTTGTGGTTCTTAGGATAAAAGTTTAATAGCTTGAGAAAAGATCTAAGGACAAGAGATATTTAGACTTGACAAGGCAATTAAAAATGAAAAGCTAGATCTGGAAATGGCCATGGCTCAACTCAAAGAAGCAAATTAGCATCTTTCTCAATCCCTAAAAAGAAGGAAGGAACTTGCAAGGCAAATGAATGATCATTAGTATGTTAAAGAAAATATTGAAGACCTTTTACCATCAAGTAGCTCAGATGAAGCTAATGAGGCAATCAAGGAACTCCTAGCAAAGAATGGCTCTCTGTAGGAAGAAGTAAGAAAACTTAAAAGAGAACAAGAAATACAATCAGTCAGGCTATGTGAAGTCTTGGAACAAAGAAACAAATTGGAAAATGAGACAAATGAAAGGATCAATGCAAATCAAAGTCTTATCAATCAATTATCCAATGCAAATGAAGAAATCATGAATTTGAGATCTAAAAATGAAAGCCTAAGGATTGATTTAATCATTGAAAGACAAATCAGTGAAAGTTTGGAAAATGACCTAAATGTTGAAAAGAAAATTAATGAAAGAATGATGAAGTCACAAGAAGACATGAATCAACTGATACAAGAAAATGAGCAGAATCTTCATAGACAAAAAGGTAAAGCATGACTTGGATATAATGAAGAAGGTGAATCTTCCAAACAAGGTGCCCAAAAGAATCAAAGACCTACTTGCAATCAATGTGGTAAGTTAGGTCATACATCAAACAAATGTTGGAGCAATGGAAAAAGAAAATTCAATGAAAAATGCTACAACTACAATCAGCATGGTCACAAAGCTAATGAATGCAAAGAAAAACCAAAATTTGAAGGTAAATGTCACAAATGCAAGAAGCATGGTCACAAGGCATTACAATGCAGATCCAAATCATTCAATCTACCTGAACAACTTGTGAAGGCAATATTCGGATGGGATTACAATACATGGTGTAGATGTCATTATTGTGGAGAATATGGACACATTGGCAAAGACTACTCATGGCATCACTTGAGAAAAAGAGATACAATTGTAAGATGTTATACATGCACTAAACTTGGACATATAGCCAAAAATTGAATGAATATAGGAAGAATTGAAGATGAAAAGAAAGCTATAGCTAATAACATTTGGAAGCAGATGAGACAACAGTGGATTCCTAAATCTACCAAGCGGAATAGTTCAAATGATGGCCACATCACTCAAGAAGTGGGTGACTCCACCATTTCCAATTAGATTCATGAAGGAGGATCTGGAACTGTATCATCAAGTTATATCTAGAACAGTTCCAAATGAAAGAGAGAAAATGATCCAATTAGTATTGCAGATACATCAAGATCATAGAAAAGTTATCTTTCACCAAGTGCACTAGGTTCTATCGAGCAAGCTTGAGAGTAGAAGAAATCTTGTTTGTCTATCAAGTTGATACTCATGCCAAGTGAGGTTAGTGGATGATAGTCTATCGCATACTATGACAAAATGGTACATAGCATTAATGGAAAACTTTTCATCAAAATGGGTGAAATTCAACTTCATTTTCATCATATTCTCAAAGCTAAAAGATTTCTAAGTGCATTCGAGCAACTTCAAAGTGATTTCGAAGATAAAGAAGTTTGATCAAAGATTTTCATTACTTATCAAGAAATAATGGCTTCTACAAGCACAAGCACCAACAAGGCAAAATGTGGATTAGAAATGTTGGTCAAGGGCATAGAATGGAAAACACCAAACTTTAAGCTGGCTCCTGCAGTTGCACAGGCACTAGACCCTAATGGCACACAATCGCAGATACCACCAAAGGTAATTTTAATCAATGATATCCAAACTCATTTCAAATTTTCTATACAAGAAATAGGAACCCTAGAAATGGAAAGCACGTTAGAAGAAATGTGTGTTACTGGCTCTCTAAAACTCAAACATAAACATCTGGAGACAAAAGGGTTGACACACATCTCCCATATGCCAAGAAGCTTTCAAATAAAATGTATTAGATATATTCTTAGCCATGTTCACAATGGTCAACTATGGCTGGAAAAACCTATACTAATCACCAAGAAGATGTTTCACAAGATTACTAGCCTTCCCATACTCATCAAAGCCAAAACCACCAAAACCCTAGGTCAGGATGAACTTTAGAAGCAAACCCTAGCCAAGTGGGATGGAAGAGGCTTAAAAGTTAGCACAATTATTGACATTGAACTTAGGTATGGAATTCATGTGATAGCTCACAAGATTTACAATTCAAGCTAATTGAACAGTGTGTCATGTGAGGCTGTGGACCCAGTGTTTAAGTTTGTGAAGAAGAATTGGGAATATGACTTGTCAGAGCTATTACTAGGGCAACTGAACAAGAACATGGATAGCATCAGATCATCCAAGAATAACCCTTATAAATTTGGTTTCTTTTTGACATGTTTATTCTTCTATGTACAAAAATTATTTCTCTCCAAAGGTTCTCTCGTATGGAGAAAAGATGTCCCCATTCTATATCAGTTTAATGAGTTTATAGTAGAAATGCATGTCAATTTCGACAGCATAATGGAAAACTATTTTGATGACTCCAAGGAGAGGATGAACAACAGGTTTAGGATCCCTCCTAAACTTGTTGAAGATTACAAAGATGATTTTTTTTTTTTATGGTTGACTGCGATAGAGTACATATTCAGGCAGTCAGGCCCTGAGTTGCATGAGTAAAACCTCTACCTTATGAGGTAAAAATTGATGAAACCAGAGATATTATTGAAGCACTAGTAAATGAACCAATGGATCCCAAGAAACCAAATTTTGGAACTTATGATGAGGCAAAAGCCAGAATAGCACTGGAAATCAAACTTCCCCAAGGAATCAATACAGGTAAAAGGAAGGTTGCTAAATTGAAAATTGCTATCGAGCCCCTAATGATTATCGAGGGAAAAGGTGAGGAAAAAGAAGAGGAGCACGAACTAGAAAATATAGAGGAAAAATTAGAGGAAGAGCCTGAGCCAGTCAAAAAGAAGGGCAAGGTAATCATTACCAAGCTACCCAAAGCCTCCACAATTGTTTTCACCAGAAGAGGCAAAGGTAAGAATAAGGATGAAATAGTATTTAACAAGCCCCAACTTACCTTCCAAGAAAGATTGAAACAAATGGAAGAGGGAGCTACCATCATGAATTTCAAAGCACTAAAATTTGAAACAAGGATTGATGTAGAGAAAATGTAGATTGAGAAATTGGTACTTAATAAGATGGGAAAATGGAAATACTCCCCAGACCAATTGCCCCTCAAATATCCAAAGAGCTATTGGTAAGATTTCAACCAAGGTGGGGAGTCAGCCACCCAAACTACCAAGGACGTACATGAGAAATCCTTGAAGAATCTTCTACTGAGTCTTACTGAGGCAGAAATAAAGGTAGCAATGAAGAACAACGAAGGAAAAATGATGATTAAATTTCACACATGTTTGATTCTAATTAAGGATATTGAGCATGTTGTAAGAGATGCAACAAACATGTGGAAGAACATCTATCATCTGTAAAAGCCCAGTAATGATCCAGTGATAATCAAGGATGATGATGGCACCAGTAGTGATGAAGGAGATGACAATGCTCCAAGTGCTAGTGATGTTCAAGCACTAAGGTTTGATGATCGAGGAAAAGGGGAAGAAGCTAAAGAGGAAGACAAGGAGGAAGAGGATGAAGAAGATGATCCAATGAAGATTGCAACACAAGTCATTGCTTCCCTTTCTCACTCTCCACCTAAGATAGCCATATCATCAGGGTTAGAGATAGCTTCAGTAGGATTGACCACATCAGAAACATCATCTACTCTTGCTACCCCACAACTCCAAGCATCATCTATGGAAGTAACTGTTACTTCAACTACTGAGCTACAACCTTCTTTATCAACACCTGAGCAATCAGTCACTGTAGCAGCAAGTATGTCTACCTCCTCTGCTACATGTATAGTAAGTTTTATAATTTTGTCTACTCCAATTGTGAATATTCTAGTCTATACACTACCTATTTGTACATCATTTTTTAGAAGCACACCAATTTTGGATTTAGTCGGTACTTCTCTTAGCTTTCGTCCAGTTGCACCAATTCAAGTATTTTCTGCCAGTCCATCTATGTCAACTGTTGTCTCTGATTCCAAATCCAAGGAAGTAAGCACATAAGTAAAACCAAAAACTCCTGCAAAACTTCTGCTTACTGGGAAACAAATTGATGAAGATATAGATTTGGATACAAAAATTGTTATTCCAAAGATAGACTTGGACAATGCCTTAGCCAATGAGATGAGAATGGTCAGTTAGCTTGTAGAGTAGAAGGCAAGGCAGAAGCAACTCATAGAAGAAAGAGATAAAGAATATACTATAATAGAAAATGCCAAAAACATAATTATTGAAGCTATTGGTGTTGATGTCGATTCATCTCAACACATTTTGTTGCAATTTGAAGAGGCCATGAATAAGTTCAATGAGGACACCTCTAGGCAAGAGAAGCTCATTGAAAAGGCAATAAGGAAATTTGATATAAAGTGCTTGAGCACATTGCTTAGCACATTGCAATAAAGTAGGTTGAACTATCTTCAATTTTGAGCAATCTTGAGCAAGAATTTACCAATGTAACATCACTTTTTGGCAAGCTCTGTGATGTTACCAAGTACACTGAGGAAGTCAAAGAAAAATTAAATAAGATAGATGTGGAAATGAAGGATAGTGCTCAAAAGTTGCAGCTTGACCATAGTTCAAGCTCATCCCATCACACAAAGGTGAAATTTTTGTCTGAAATGTAGGTAGAGTTACTTAGAGAAGAATCCAAAATCTAGTCTACACTGATTAACATTCAAAATATGATTCTCCTTGTCATGGATCGAATGCAAAAACGCATTGCCTACTCAAAAACATTGATTCATGACAACAACTTTTCAATAGCAGATCATATGATTGAATTTTCTACAGAAGTCCAAGTGGCTCTCTCCGCCTGCAAGATTTTGCAAGACAATTAGGATAAGTGATTGTCTCTTATTCTCAAGGTACACTCAAATTTTCTTTCACATTTTGATGTCTCAATTTAAATTTATTGTACATACATTCTTTGGCATTATTGTCAAAAAGGGGGAGATGAGATTGTTGGCAGGGGGAGATAAGATTGTTGACATTGGAAATATGAGATGAATAAGGAATAAGAAATACATTGTACAGATAAAAGCTATACATACCATATGTATGAGGGAGATATGTGAGATATGTAAGATATGTAAATAGAAGAGTGAATCAGAATATAAGTTTTGATTCATAAGTGTTTTTTTCACTAATGCCAAAGGGGGAGATTATTGGTATTATGATTATTTTGTCATTAGTGACAACACTTACTCAATTCTATATGCTTACCGAGCATCCAAGTGGTTACCTTGTAAGCATTTGTAGTTTAGCTATTTTCACCAAATAGACAGTGGCTACCAAGAAAATTCAGACAATGTGAAGTCTAGTAGTGACTATTGAGCTTCTTAGTATCTACCATGCTTCATAGTGCAAACCAAGCAATGAAAGACTCAGTGCAAATAGAGCAATGAAAGATTCAATGCAAACTAAGCAATGAAAGATTCAGTGAAAACTGAGTTAAGAAAGATTCAGTGTTTACTGAGTGAAGCAAGGTAAACTCAGTATACAGTATCTACCGAGTGACACTACATCTACCAAGTCACCAATGGTTACCAAGTTCAAAACTACATGAAGTGATTAGTATGGACTGAGCCTTCACTTCTACCAAGTGCATGACAATGCCGAGTAATGCAGTGGACACCAAGTATCAGAAGGTCACCGTGTTAGTTCATTGAACCTAAGTTATTTACTATTGGGCCGAATCTATAATGTATTTGTTTACTTGTATTTTGGCCGACCTTGTAATTTTGTAAGTTTGAAAGGTATATATGTAAGATGTATTGTAAGATATCACATATGTATGACATGATAAAAGAATAGCGAAGTAATAAAGAGTATATGTGAAAGATTATCAATAGTAGTTCAAGGTACACAACAAGGTCAATTTAGAGACTGAAAAGTTACATCCATCACATGAGGTGATCAATGCATAAGGGATCTTATCAGCAATCAATTGCAAGCAGATCCTCTGCTTCATCCTAATAGGTGAATTGAATTTTTCAAATCTTCTAACAAGGTAGACTTAACAGTCTTTGTACAAATCTCCTAATAGAGTGCATACTTCATTGTATGTTTGCAAATCCTCTAACAAGGTGGACCTAGCAGTCCTTTGTGCTCCTAACAAGGTAGATCACCAAAAGTGGTCAATGTAAGCCTTAACTAGCCAACTTTATATTGCAATATTGAAGTTTTGTGGGTATCATCCCCACCCCAATTTTACTTTCTATTTGGAAGGTTTCTATGTCACCAAATATTGTGTTCACTTGTGTAATGATTGTTATATGTTTTAGAATTTATGCATGCAGTAGTATAGATGGATGTGTGGTAAATTAATAAAAATATTTAAAGGTTACACCAATGGGTCCACAAAGGGCAATATGAACCAATTCCAAAATATCACTAGCAGTATATATTTTCCTCTTAAAATTAGACTTTGTCATCTTTCCCAGTTGACATTGTCTACACATAGTGTTGCAAGGTTTCTTTAGTTTATGAAACCCTCTTACTTTCTTCATTTTACTAATATTCATCAAATTGTCAACGTTCACATGACATAATATTTTGTGTCATAACCAAACATCTTCTTGTTGTGTAAAAAAACATGTCTCACTTGATAGGTCTATATAGAATAAGTTATCTCTTATCTTCTCACTAGTTTGAATTATCTTCCCATAACCATCATGTATCTTGGCCTTTCTATTGTGAAATTCAACTTTCTAACCTAATTATTTTTAGCTATAAAAGACTCAACACATTTTAGTTAAGTCCTTCAAACTAGTAAATATTGTCACATGTTATCTTGTCAATCGGTTGAATAATACCTTTACCTTTTAAAAAAGATGGGACATCACTACAAAATTTAACACATCTACCATTTTATGGACCAATATCTTTAAATTTATCTTTGTCACCAGTCATATGATTGGAACATCCACTATCAATTATCCATCTATCACTTTTGTTCACATAATAAATTAATATAGTTTTCTCATCTTCATCAGAATCTTCTTTCATTATAAGTCCTTTCTTCAAAAATATAACAAGATTTCTTACCTTTTTCATCCTTGCTTATTTTGTGGTCTTTGTCATCTCTTCTTCCTTTGTACTTTCCTTCCTTCCTTTCACCCTTATCTTCTTTGTCAAGACGTCAAGCAAAAATATGGCTAACTTTATTAAATGAAAAATAAATGATAGGTAATTTAACTTTATATTCAACTCTTCCTCTTCCAAGCCTTTTTGCAATGAGAACTTCAAGTTCATCAATCTCATCATCAAAACTATCACTATCACTCTTCACATGTTTACTTTTGTTCTTCCCAAGAACTAGATGTGACTTGAAAGTAGATTCAATAGTGGTAGCTATGTAATTAGAAAAGTTAGACATCTCAAAAGTAGTAAGTCTACCAATGACACATTATAAGGTCAAATTTTTACCTGGTGTGCATCTTAGTTCTTGGATTGCAGAGACTCTAATGACATAGATAGGGAGTAGAGTTTTCAATACCTTACTTATCATTGTTTCATCTTTTAGTTCTCCATTTTTAACTCAAATAGCATAAAAGACCTCTTTAACTCTTGTGTAGTATTGTACTATGTTTTCACCTTACATCATTCTCATGTCATCAAATATATCTCTCAAGATTTTTGATTTTACTCATAGAACATTGTCATCTCCTCCATATATCATATTCAATCTGTCCCACATCTTCTTTGCACTATCACATTATTTTAGGTCATAAAACTAAGCATATCTTAGGGATGAGGAAATCTCCACCATTTCTTGGTTGTGTTCTAACTTCTATTTTAGTTGTTCAACACTTAGACGAGTAGTTGTTATCTTAGCATATTCATTGGTCATAAAATTGACATCACCATCACTAATACTAGATATGTTCAACTTCATTAAGGTTTTGTTGACAACTGGCTAATTGTGATATGTAATTTTTGTCATTAATGGTAACACATGATGCACATGTTGATAGGAAAGCTTAGAAATAAAGATACTAAGTATTTAGTTATTAGAAAATTGTCTAAGTGTAGAATTTGGTTTACAATAGTGTATTGTTTTGTTTATAACATGTTGTAGACATCATATTATGACAAGTGAAGTTACATGGAGATAGTATACATACTCGTGATGATGTGTATAACCTTGAAAGTTTATATCGATTGTATGGAACAAATATAATCATGTTTTGATGAAGCAGGAGAATGGAATTGAAGGAAAGAATTGTTTTGTTTGTAAAACAATTACTTGTCCAATTAGGGTCAACATCCTTGATGTTTACACTAACTTGAAAAAGTGAGTTGTGGTCTTAGCCAACCCAATTGTAGTGCCTCTCCCATTGGACTTCTATAAGTCATCTTGATGGATGCAACCTTGTTGATCTTTTGTTGTGATGAGTCATGATTGTGACCATGAGTGGTCTACACCATTGAGGTGATTGGATTTATGTTTCTATATCAGTTGTTTTGATTATGCTTTTGACTAGTCTATGAGATTATGATGTGATTTATGGTTTACTGAGGTTTGTGCTAGTGGTTACCAGGATCGATGTGGTATCATGAGGTTGTTCTGTGATTACCTTGAGATGTGTGCAAAGATTACACTATGTACTTTTTACCATGCTACACTAGACTAGGTTCCTGTATCAGTGATTAGTCATGTTTATGACTGTGTTTTCTTATGTGTTTTAAGTGCATTTTTTTTAATTCTTTAATCAATCATTATTAAATGCTTAAGTAATTAAAATGGGTTGTTCTTGTTGGATTCTTTGGTTATGTGTTGCAAACATTTAACTTGTTATATTTTGATCTGTGAGATATATGTTACTTATGTCATGTTTTACATTTGAGATGACCTAAGGCTCAGATGTTATACTTTGATTTTAGTATAATAGATATTAGACTACTATGTTATTCAGTTGATCATTTTGAATGATGATGCCATTTTGAGATGACAATGTGTTTTATGATGATATCTAGTTATCTGGTATTTGGACATACCTCTGATTATGTTAGGTGATGGATTTAATGCTATGGTTATTTACTTCATTCCTGCATTGTTATGCTTTATGCGAACATAAGCGATGTAAATAAATTATTTTAATATAATTAAATAAATGGTTAAATTAGGTGATTCAATGCATTTATTGCTTCGGCTATGTTATTATATTCAATTGCACTTGATTGTGTTGTTTAGTGTGTAGGATTTATATCCTTGGCAGTGGCACATGGAGTTAGTTATTCAGCCTTTCATATTTTACCAATGTCATCCTTGCATGGTTGACGTATCCTTAATTAAATGTTTAATTTAAACCTTTTGGTGATTATTAAATCCGAACTCATTTGCATTATGTGATTAGACTAGTAAGCGTGTCTATGCATTTAGAGGTTAGCATTGTCGCGAAATTTGTTAAGGAGATTTATGTGTTTTTGGGTTTTCAAGCTTTTTAATTGATTTATTTTAATTTCTGGCAGCTTTGCCATAGATGAATTCCTATTTATAGGAATAGTCAATTTTTGTTTGGGTCGATTCAAGGTTTAACTAGGTTGGCTGGTTATTTGCCCTAATTGATTGTTCACTCAAAAAGTGAATAAATATCCAAAAAAGGAATTTAATTCCTCACTTCTCACTTTTGAATTAGAAAGTTGGAGAGTAAAACCCAAAATCCTCTTCATGAGGATTTACTATTTTGTTCATTGTGGGAGCTATGGGCATGCGATCGTTGTGAGGTTGAGCTCGTTGGATCCAACTCGGGGAAACCTTGGATTGCCACAATTTTTGGCCACTTCTACGAGGGTTTTATTTTCTGGTTTAGATTCCTATTTTTCCCTTTTGGCTGTGAGGTAGGGCTTCACCGTTTTATTGTTTTGGCTCCATTGTTGCTTCTATTTTTGGTAGTCATTTGTTTGGAGGTTGAAAAGTAGTGTTCTCCTCCATTTCTATATTTTAGTTGTACCCGATTGGGCGGGTATGGACATTTCCTTACTTTTCGAGATGAGGGTTTGGGGTTTTATGCCATTATGCTGCCCATTTTTGCATACGGTGTTTGAATTTGATTATTTTTGAATTTTTGGGGTTTTTGTACCCAAAGGCCAAATGGGTTTTAATTTTGAAATTTTTTCAAAATTTGGGGTTTTTACCTCGTTTTGTGTGCCACCCTATTTTCTCGAGTTTTCTTGGCAAAATGTTGGTCGTGGACCTTGATGATCCATTTGGATATCAGTCAGACCACTATTGCACTTTTATGTTTCATTGAGATGCATGTTGCATCCATACTCCCGACATTGTGTTCGGTTGAGTGATTTTATACTTGGTGTTTTTGTTTCTTTTAGACCTTTGCTTTTGTTTCATGAGTGCTAGGATTCGTGTAGAATCCATACTCCTAGATTGAGGTTGATTAAGTGAGTTTATGGTGGTTGGTCTTGTTGCATCATTGGAATTTGTGTAGAATCCATACTCTCGAATTGAGGCCAGTTGAGTGATTTTATGATGTATGGTTTTATTGGCTTTGGGATTCATGTAGAATCCTTCCTCTTGAGTTGCTTTCAGTTGGGTGTTTTGTTTTGCATTATGTTCTCATCATTTCCTTGTGTTTTGATTTTTGTGATGGTGGTGCACCACACACGAGTACATATGTGTACATTTGTTGGGTGACTTGCGAGGCTCGATCTTCTGTGGTACTTCTAGAAGTTATGATCATTGGGGTCGAGATGGGAGTATGCATGCCCATAGGCACTTGTCCTAGGATGAGCATGGGTAGGGTAGGGTAGCATATGGAGGGGACTTCTATCTCACAGCCTGGAAATCATGGTGCCATGGGTTGGCAGAGAGAGGTTTATATAAGTGATAACTAAATAAAATGTGTGATTGGTAATAAAAACTTAAGATAATAAAAATTTGGGGTGCTAGAGCCTTTCCATTGAGGGATGTTGAATTTGCACAAGTCCGAGCTTGGGTGTTTCGATGCCAAGCGACTCTCCATGATGTTAGTCCCTACTTAGTAGCACTTTGAGTGTTTGACTAGGACATGTAGTTCTTGCATTGTCGTAGGTTCTTGGTTTAGCCATCATACTATCTGGCGTGAGTGTTAGCCATGGATGTTGTGCTTTATGTGTGTTTGTGGTTGGATCTTTGTCTCCATTAGCATAGTGGGTGTGGACCTATGGGTTCCATGTGGTTGGGAGGTGTAGCTATCTTCACCACTACTAGGGACTGGTGTATAGAGATGGTCTTTTGTCCCAGTGTGACCATTGCAGAATGTTTTCGCTTGGTGCTTCGAGTTTTGGAGTATGCTTTCTTGTGATTTATGCTTTCATTTGAATGCTTGGATATCATGTTTAGATGACATTAGTTTATTTCACACTTTCCCATATTATGATGTTTAGCATATGATTAGATGATGTGAATTGTGGTAGTAGCATATCTATTGCTTATTGATGTTCAACATGTAATAGATGATGTTATCTACTTGTGGGATTATCTGTTGCTTTACTAGTAGTATGTTAGATTTTCTTATGCTTATGTTGGTAGCATGTTTAATAGTGACATCCCTATTATGACAGTACTGATGATCCGATTGGTGGCTTGGGATGTTATGCACAGGGGATGGCTAGGATCCATGATGGTCTTATGATGCTATTGATGGTTGGAAGGAACTATGTACTTAATTTGGTTGTTTTGTTATTGTGATATTATCTCTATGCATTGCGATGTTGCTTATGTTCGTTGTGATGTTTCTTTCAGTACATTCTTTTCTGCTATAGTTTTAAATGGATAAATTTATCTCCTTCTTGATCTTGGCATCTTGTTAATTATGCACTTGAGTGTTCACTCCTTGATATATGTGGATCTAATACTCCTCGGTGTGGAGGTTTAGAACTTAGTTTTTCTCTATTTTCCCCTTTTGTGTTTTTCTTAAGTGTTTTTGTGTTTCTATGGGCAACATTTTATCAGTATGGTGCGACATAAAAATGTATTGCATACCCATAGAAACTATGTCATACGATGCTAGAAAGTATCGCACACCTCTTGGAGAAATGTCATGTGAAAGTATTGCACGATTTTTGTAAAAACTTGCCTGGGCCAGCAGCAGGAACTTTTTGATTTTATCCAATCTTTTTGGGAGTTGTTCTGGATACCCTTTTTGGTGTTCTTTGACCTTGTATTGTTGCTTTTTGGATTCAAGTTGTTTTCTTTCAGATCTTTTTTGCATGTTTTTGTTTTAGTCCTTTGGGGTTTAAAATATATCATTTAAGTATATGTCAACTTATACTTAAGATATATTTGAATATATGCGATGAATCTTTTGAGATAGGTTTTAGACCTTTCGGAGATAAGATAAAGATTCTAGGAAATTTTAGGGCTTTAGAAATCTAGACTTAGCCAATTTTCAAGGCTTTAGGATTTTAGGCTTAGCCAAATTTAGGTTTCTACATTCTACCCCAACGTTTTTTTTTTTATGAGTAGTCATTTCTTGAGACCTCATCATGTGTGTTATCATTGTTGGCTTTGTTTGTGTGTGTTAGTTTGGTAGTGGCATTTAGAGATTCGTTGGTTGCTGGGATTGTGGTGAAGTCTTTCATTGCAATCGTTGTGATCCCTGTATGATGTTTTCATGTGCATTCAAATTTGTTAAAAAAAAAATTATTGGCTCGTATTTCATCCTTGTTTCCAAGGATCTTTGGGCAGGGCATTACACCAACAATATTTTATCTAGAGGCATGGTATTTCTACAAAGGACTTCTTCTGATAAGAAGTGTGTCATTTTGCATTACATTATAAGTGAAGTAAGATTGTGAAGTGAGTGAACTTTTGTGAAGGTGATAAATGCAAAGTTTTGTATGAACTATCTAGTAATCCAAGATCAAGCTAAAGATCAGAGATTAGACAAGGGAGGCAAACAATAGTAAATTACTTATTTGAACAGTGAGCTTTTCATGTAGTTGAAATTGCATGTTTGGGTAGTGGGCTCATCTTGCATTCATTATACTACAACTCCTAAAAGGGTTGGAATCTCCTAACAGGGACTTCTGATACTAAATTTTGTCATTAACTCCTAATAGGGTCCATCCTCTAACAAGGAACATATATATCAGTATATTATCAAGACCCATCGAGGCTTTCTATTGGTCAGGGTTTCCATAGTTAACAAAATATGGTGTCATGAGTTATTTTTGTGTATTGTAACTATTACTGTTCAACATTACTTTATTTCTTTGTTATGCATGGTTTAAAGTAAGTAATAATATCTAGTTGGTGACTAAAGTTTGTAGATTACTAATTCACCCCCCATCTCAGTAATCCCTATTTCTAAAAATTGGTATTAGAGAAAAGTTACTTTGAAGAGGCTTAATAGCTTAAGTAAGATACCTATGGATATGGAATAGTTGATGAAGAACCTCGAAGAAGCTGTTGAAAAAATTGATCTCCTAACTAAAGAAAGAGATAAGCTAGAGGACATATATGAAGACTCCAAAGTATACATTGGTTAGTTGAAGAAAAAGATTGATCATCTAAAATCCAAGCCTGAATCTATTGAATTTGGAACTACTGATGATGACTATTCAAAGTTGAGATAGAATACAAGATCTTGATGCATGAGTTCAAAATTACAAATCTGAAGTTGACTTTGGGAAATGATCCTAGCAAAGTTGAATCAAGTATGAAGACTAAAAATACAAATCTGAGAGAATGCCTGGCAAAGAAAACATCTAAGTTTGAAATATTGAAAGAAGATCATGAAGAACTCCATAAGTACAATACTATTGTGAAAGGTGAATAGACACAGTGCAAAGAGAAGCTTGAGAGCCTTTATTCTAGTAGAGAAAAACTTGATGATTCTACATCTATATAGAAATGTTCTTATGACAAGACTGGTCTTGGTTATCTAATTAACATGTCTGCAAAAAACTAAGATTAGATTAGATCTAAAAGAAAAAGACAAATTTGATGATAAGATTGGATCTAGTCAATCTTTTGAGAAACCTAAAGAAATTGAGAAAATCAATGAAGTTGAAATCTTGGATGAACCAAAGCAAGTGGAGACTCCCAAAACAACCAGGTATGAATTTAGAGGTAAGTGCTTTTCATGTAATGAAATAGGTCATATGAAAAGAGCTTGTACTAATAAGTAATTTAATCATGTTAAGGACTTTTATTGTCATAATTGTTATGGTATGGGTCATAATGCAATTGATTGTAGGAAACCTAAGTATGATAATGATAGAAGAAATAGTAGAATATCTAGAAATACTAACCTTACAGATAGAAGAAGAACTAATGAAAGAACATCGAGAGAAAGAAAATCTTATGGAGACAGAAGACAGATAGTGTGTTATAAGTGTAACAACTTAGGACACATTGCTCAAAATTATCATGCACCTAATGATCAATAGAATCCTAGAAGTGGAGTACTTATATGTTAGTTATATAATAACTTTGGACACATAGAAAATTACTACACAATGGAAACAAACTTTAGAGACAGAAGAAACAATGGAAGAAACTTAAGAAATAGAAGGAATGATAGAAGGAACCATGAAAGGAACTCTAGATCTAGAAATGAAGAACAAAGAAACATTATAAGTGAACTTTGAGAAGAACTTAATGACACTTTTATGAAAGGAATGAACATCTCAAAAGAAAAGTTAAATGATGATGAGATAGAAAGATTGAAGTTAGTTGTTGAGTTTGATTCAATTACGTTGAATTAAGCTTGTTTACAACATCAAAATTTGAGAACTTTAGTCAAAGACTAAATTAGTGGTAGCAAAGTTGGGAGAAGGTGTATTCAGTCATGTTTAGATGGTACCTAAGCTTGCTTGTGATTTGGAGCTCATCTAAGCAAGTTATGATGAAATTCAAAATTATTGGTATTACAGTAAGAATTGATTCTATAATAGAAGATGAAAAGTATATTTTTGCAGAGAATTTCATGATGCAGAGTTTTGCAGATGACTATCATGATGGAAGGAGGCTATAGTAAATCTCGAGTGACATCTAAAGATTAGATATATTAGTTTGAGTAGTTATCTGTTTACTAAATGCAAATAACACCTTTTTCATATTCGTGAAGTACTCAATTAATGCAGTTTCAAGCTGATGGATAAATGGATTACAAAATTGAATTTTACTTCATTGCAAACACATTCGAAGTGAAGAGCATCCAAAAGTGACTTGTTAGAGCGATTTTGTAGCAAACCCTATTTTCAGAAAGATGTATTTTATCATTTTTCTTCAAATTTTCTTGGTAAAAGTTCATATTGATGAGAATTATGGATATATCAGTTGTTCCTAATGTTGAAAATGAGGATAGACATAATTTTAAGGTAGTTTTCATAAAACCTAGTGATGGAAACCCTAACTCTACATTGTTTATTACTCCAAACAACATAGTTTACCTTGAAGGCATAGAAAATTATTTGAATTGCAAGTTTGAGTCAATTCGTAGTGAATATATGAACAAAGATATGGAACTAGTCTTTAACAACAACATGACTATGAAGCCCACATTTGAACACTTAAAGGAATTTGATTTTTTTAAGTATCATTTCTACCATGAGCTAGATATAGATGAATGAACTCAAATCATATTGAGAAGGATACATGACATAAAATTGTGGATGCAAGATAATGTAGTAGACATTTCTGTCAACCTGGTTCATGAGGTAACTGGTCTTAGCAAACAAGGTAGTGTACCCATAGGAGAGAAGGTGATTAAGAAGAAAGTAGAAAGTTATGCAAAGGTAGTATACAATGGGAAGGCTATGGTAATCAACACCATCAAGCAGGATGGTGTGAGATTTCTTGGTAGAATTATTGCTTGTTTAGTTTGTGCAAGTTCTAAGATAGATGAAATTTTAGCTAGATTTATTTATGTAGCTTACAAGATGTGTGTAGAGAAAAAAGAAGTTAATTTGACTAAAATAATGAGAATGTAACTCTTGGAAAACCTTGAAAATATTAAAAGAAAAAGAATGGCATATTTAGATTCCAATCATTGATAACTCACATATTCTTTCCTATGCTAAAGAGGTATCCTTGCTTATCAGTAATAGATATAATAAGTTGTGATAGATGGACTATGGAAAAGATTATAGAGGACACCTTTTCTTTGGCCGTGTGTCAGTGATTCTTGTAGGTGACCTTGCCCACCTTCTGCTTGTTATGAATAAACCTATATATGCATCACACACAAATGTTAAAAAACTATGACATAATTTTAATACAATTGTGATCTTGCAAACAATATTTAAATAGGAAGGTGATGATCCAATTCAAATAAAATTTTGCAGAACACTACAAAACATGCACAACACAAAACCAATGCTACATGATTCAAAATTATTAATGACTCACACAAACAAGAACTTCACACCAAATGAAAAGATTGAGTTTGACTAAGCAACACATTTGTTCACTACAAATGAACAAGTACCACTCCACAACAAAAAAATGGTACAATAACTAAATGTCCCTATTGCACTTTGTATTGGGATAAATACACATCAAAGGCTTGTGGAATTTGTAGACAATGCCCAACTACCCAGAGAGGTTTTATTATGTAAACTTAATGTGTTATACTTACAACAAACCTCTAGATCATAGCTTTATTAATGGATCTCATGGGGAGGTAAAAGATATAGTTTATCCAATAGGCTCTAAACTTCCTTTGGTGCCTTCATATGTTATAGTAGAGTTCAATAGCTACATTAGTCCACCTTGGGATCTTAACAACCCAAAAAGCATTCTAATCCAACCCATTTTCTGAGGCAACCACACACAACTATCCTTCAAGATAGCTTGGGCTATCACTATATGCAAATCACAAGGCCTTACCCTAGATAGAGCTACAACTGATATAGGTAGAACTGAAAGACAAGGTCTCACCTTCACGACAATCTCCAGAGTAAAATTTATCCAAAAACTTTGTATAGAGTCTTCCTTCTCTTTTGAATGCTTTTGTAAGATGTGAAAAAAATCGTACAATATTATTAGAAAGAAAGAAGAAGCACATCTTTATTTGATCTCACATAATAGCCACATCTATGCTACAGAAAATGGTAATGTTTGACATTATAATATTATTCTTGTTTCATTATATAGATTGACATTTGTTGGATTTAAAAAAGGTTTTCACACACAACAACAAAAAAGAACAAGACAATTTCAAGTATGTCAAGTGACCTTTTCAACACTTTTATAATTGAAATTAGTTCTCAATTTTACAGCATTTAATCATATGCACTTCCTCTTATCAATTTGCATCATTTTCCTTTTACTCATGCTAGCCATGCATACGACTCACACTATGTTTGTATTTACATACAAAAGAATATATTTAGACAATTGTACAACTCAAACCAACTCTTGAATTAGGATGTTGTGCATTAAATAGAACAATAAAGTTGTACAATTTTTGAACATTCAAAGAGGTTACTCGCGTGTAAATGACTAAATTATATATAACAACTACATTGTACTCTAAAAATCCTTCTTTTAATATTACATCTCTTTCATTTTGATTTTAGAATAAAAAGACCTATTGACATACCCCTTGCACCTCTTTCTGATGCAAATGCTAGTCTAACTTTGAACTGCACATTCACATTCTGACCTATTTCATAAATTTCCTTAAAAGCATTATACAAGAAGCATGATGCTTGCGTCACTTTTCTTCTTTTAGTATAACTGATGTAACTGAAGCTAATTATTGAATGGTCTATTTTTCTTCACATAAAAAGTCGTTTAAAAGTAGATGCTATCTAATCATACCTCAAGAATGTGGATCCCGATTGCAGTTTGATAGGGAATAACACACACGGTAAACAATATTAATTTTGACCATTAAATATATTATAAAAGATGTTAGGTGTCTGTTGGAGATATTTTTGAAACAAACGTACGTGCAATATTATACCCAGATAACCTCCAAAAGTGGGGCCAGATGTAGATAAGTTAGAAAGAGCAGACTCCGTTTCACATTTGACGAGATGCTGTGAAAGCACGGTTGTTATTTTTAAAACATTGACTATATTGATAAAAATAATTTATATGGCCCACTGCCATCAAATTCCACATATGGGCGGTCAAGGTAAAGAGGGTGTTCCCTGGGACCACTGTTTGTCTCTCTCTTGAATTCCATGTGCGCTCGTCTGTATCTTCTTCATAGAATATCTGATTCATTTTCCCTTCGATCCAATAAATAAAGCTTTTGACTCATAGTTAAGAAAAGTTGTTATTTTGATTGTTAGTCTAATATGTTTTACTATTTGGAAATTTTATTTGTGATATTTATTTTTTCATGAAATAGTTTTACAATTGTAACATTTAGTAACGATCTTTTTTATAATTAAAATATTTTCAATTATATTCATTAAATTATATTTTATGAGTGGTTCATATCTCTTATCTATCTTAACCTTACTCTTATTCAAGCATTATTGTGAAATAATCTTAAATATATTTAACAAACCTTTTCACAAATATCTTCAATCAAATCTAAAATTCCTTAAATATGGAACCTTGCAAATAAGTTTCACACATGTATTCAATTGTTAGAAGGAAAAGGCAAAACCTTTATGTCTTCTTCCATAATAATTTTCATGTTCAATCATAACAAAAAGCTTTGAGCACAAATCTTCAAAGAAAACCACTAAGGATTGCCCATGGAGGTAAGATACTCACAAAGAAATGGCTTTATAATTGTTGTATATTCTTTAAAAGTAGGTACATGTTTTGTGCCCTTTTGGAGACAATTTTAGCCCTTCTTAGTGTGGCTTATAAAATTGGGATTTTATATTGCACTTAATTGCATACATTGCTTAAATTAAGGCCCTCTTTTCTCTTTCACTCTTGCTCAAAACTCTATGGTGTATCTAGTTTTTATGCACAATTTCTCATTTTCCATCCATTTACCTAATTCACCTTGGCTCCAATTCGGCACTTGTGCTTGATTTTTTTTCTTATCTATCCATTTTTCTCCAAATTTTCAAAAACTTCTCAAACCCCTTACATTTCACCTCGAAATCACAATATCTTTCATGTATAGGTTGCCTTGCGGTGATCTATAATACAAAGCACTAATTCTTAAGTGTTTTGGGGTCTAATGCAAAGTATTTTATTTTCGTTGCCTCACAAGGTCATCATTTTGGAAATTTAGCCCTAAAATCACTAAAAGGAGACCTCATCCTCTCGTTTTCACATCCATTACAAACAAGACTTCAAGAGTCCAAGGAAGCTTTTATGCATTCAAGATGTTCAAGAAAGAAAATTTCAAGGGAAAGTATCTATCCACAAAGTATCCATGCATTTTCATCCATATATCTAGCTTATTTCTTCATAGTAGATAAATGAGTTGGCCATCAAAGGAGGAAATATACACTCATCTATCTAAAGTGTTCTTTGTCTTCTTATTCTTATTCTTATATCTCAGATATTGATGGCGGTGGGTCTTAGTACTTAGCATCTCTTCTACCAAGAATTCAAATCTTGATTGATGCTCTTGTAATTGTAAGATAAAAGCCAAATTTTTCATAGCATGAACCCCTTTATTCTTTGTTCTAGGTGTTTACTGAAAGGTGAAAAACATGAAGTAATTATTTAGAGCAACAACCAATTTCTTGTAAGGGATTAAATTTTCATCTTTATTTTGATAATCATTGTTCAAAGATGTGTAGCTTAGTGTGTTAGCCCTAACTAATAATGTTGAAAATGCATATCAAAGATTCATCTAAGTTATTATGTTGTCGTTGATATCAACCCTAAATTGGTAAGACATTATACTAATTCAGTAGAGTACCATATCATTTGATTGATGAAGAGAATTTGCATAAAGTGTTGATAAATTTATGGATTTTAATGGGCACTTGATGAGTTAGACTTTGAGAGTATAATATTGGCTTACTTGTTTTACATTATTTGATTAATTTTTACAATCATGAGAGTATATTATTCTCACTGTAGTTTTCATCCTCTAATTGAGTGTTTACATGTATAAATTAATGTGTTATCCTGATGAAATCTTTGGTGTGTAAATTTATTTGCTTCTACTTCACTACATTTACCTTGGTTCTAGTTGGTAAGTGTTTAGCGTTCAATTTTTTCAGAGCAGTAAAAGTAGTAAATGGTTTTAGAGTTGGTACTGATTGGCCCCTCCACTTCCCTGCAACCCCCACCCTTCAGTACTAGTTGAGACCAACAATTGGTATCAGGGAAAAGATCCTTGTTGTAACAAGTCTGACAACTTGAGGAAAGATCTAATGGAATCACTTAGAATGAAACTAGAAGAAAGACTTGACACGATTCAAGATTTGAAGGAAAAATTAGGAGGTTCCTCACTAAAATGAAGAAGCTAATGAAAATGCTTAGTAAAATTCAAGAGATTATTAAATAGTTGGAAGATAATTGTAGTTCATAAGAGTCTAAAGATTATATATCTGACTTAATGATTATGAATGAAATTATCAAGGAAACCATTGGTGAAATGAGAAAAGAAAAAGAAGAGTTAACTAAAGAGGTTATAAGAGCACAGTTTGAGTGAGACAATGCCATATCAACAAGAGATAAAGTGAAAGTTGTTGTCAAAAGAAAGGACATGCATGAGATTAAGGAGAGAAGCCATCCTAACAAGGAATAGTTTACACAACTAATAGAACAAGTTCTCAAACTAATACAAGAGCTAAGAATAAAAAAAGAGTGTACTAAAAGACTAAAAAGATTTAATGAAAGCTCATATAAAAAAGATGAGAAACTGAAACCCAGAAGAAGAAATAAAAGCACAACTAGTCATGGTTAGGAAGGCAATAATAAGATTGAGGAAGGAGAGACCTCTAGAGAAACAAACCTAGACAATAGATGATTAGGAAGCATATATCCAAAAGATAAGGATACTACTAAACTCACATGTTACTATTGTGGTAAGAAAGGATATACATCTAGCATCTATTATTTTAAGAAGATAACACATGTTAAGTAGTGTACATTTGAGGGGTGCTTCAACAACTGCCATCTTTATGGCCACACAACACAATAATTGTATATAATTTCTGCTATTGTAACAAGTACTGACATAGAGTTGGGACTCTAGAACAAGTGCCAGAGAAATGTAAGGGAACTTCCAACTAAAAAATAATAATTGTTTCTGCATAACCTATAATAGATCTAAAATAAATATGCAATTAAAATCCACATACAAGAGAATAGACAACATACTATTGGAAATATAGATGGAGTAACTAAGAGAGGCGTGGAGGGGTGGTGGGTGTCAAATGTGTTACCAAAAAAATAAATCTACAGATCCCTTAGATGTCTGATAAAAATAGTTACTACTGTCACTCGGTAAACATACAAAAAAATGTTGTAACATGGTAGCTATAGTGTATGTTAACTATAATAGATCTTAAACATTCATAGAGATTAACGTGCATGCATAAGAGAAATAACATGAACACACGAGACACCAAATTTAATGTGGAAACCCAATATGGGAAAAACCACCAAATAATTAACTACTGATTTTCACTATTCTAAAGTGAGCCCTGTTAGGAGCCAACCTGGTTAAAGGTTACAAAAGACATTGTTAAGTCTGAGCTTGTTAGAGAATTTAGTCACCCTGTTAGGAGTGGCCTTGCCAGAGGACTTTAGAACAATTTAATAGAACTGTCACCTTGTTAGAGGATATACAAATGGCTATTAAACCAACTTTGTTAAGAGATTTAGGAATCACTACTACAATAGTGAGAAAGTAACAATGACTTGACCTAAATGAGATGCAACTAAGTTGCTGGTACAGCTCTCTATTCTACTCCTCAAGGACATCTGATCCTCCTTCAAAGTTCACTCAAACTTTCCTCTTCAACACACTTGCATGCTCTCTCATTACACTTTAGAATTCACAACTTGACCTTTTATTTATGCCTTACAAATTGTCAAGTCAGCTTAATTACAAGTTATAATTAGTAATAATTATTACATCAATCAGCTACAATTATTACATAAAATAATTAAACTTTATTTCCCAAAATAATGAAATCCTTCATTGGCTGACCTTGCTCGGTAAACATTGCTCCAGAAATGATTTCCACTGTTAACGAACTAAGGCTTGGTTAACACTACGAATTTTGCAAAATCCTTTGGAGGCCAAGTGAACTCGATAAACACTGAGTTTCCTTTGCTAACTTTTTGAGCTCAGTTTCCACTGACTTCTGTCACAAAATCCTTTGATGCCTGAGTGAGCTCGATAGAAACTATTTCTATAGAGTAATTTTTAGGAATGCTTGGTAGACTCTAGAATTTTCTTTGTTGACGAACAGAGCTCGGTAAACTCTGTCTTCCAACTAATATGACATTTGTGTAACATCAAAGACAACACACAATTAAACAATTGTATCCAACAATCTCCCTCTTTGGCATTGATGGTAACACAACATGTCATAGCACAATAAAATTCGAAAGACAGAACTTTTCTCCCTCTTAGATTTTATGCCAAAAACTTCTCTAATGAAGTAATCTACCTCTGTGAAGAATTACATAGCTTCTTTCCAAACAAAAAATTCTTCCTTAAACAAATTCAAATTTCAGAAAGATATGACAGTAAACTCTCCCTCTTTGATAGCACATGCTAAAGACAACACATACCAAATGAGTAACAATGTACCTTAAGCACTGATTCATATGTAATGTTTCCATGATTATGTTGCATCAACTGATAGATCTTCGACTTGGTTCCTATTGATGAATCACTAAAACTTTATTTTAGTGAGCTTCAGATAGGGGAATAACCCTTAGCTTACCTCTTAGATACAAGAATGCATCCTTAGGTAATGGCTTGGTGAATATGTCAATAATTTGTTCTTTTGTATGGACTTATTCTAGGGTAGAAGCAAGGAGTTAGGTCTCAATTCCGTAGAAGTTTGCGGATTGAGATCGTACTCTTTTAGAAATGGGTACCCATTTTAGTCTTGGGCACCTGATCTGAAATTTAAAAAATGGGCACCCATTTTAAAAAAAAATTGAGTAACCATTTTTTATTTTCAAAAAATGGGTACCCATTTTTTAAAACATTAAAATAAAATAAAAAGGAATGTGCACCCATTTTTTAAAAGTAAAAAATAGGTACCCGTTTCTAAAAATTTAAAATTTTAATTTTTTGGGGAGATTTTACATGCCAATTTGACTTTTTAAAAATGGGTACCCGTTTTTTGAATTTAAATAATGGGTACCCATTTCTTACAACATTGGGCAAGATGTTTTTCTCCTACCTTGGATTTTGGTTTGGGATAGGCTTGGTGAGACCAAGCCTATGCCTTGACCTCTCAAGATTTGGCTAAGACATGAAACTAACAAATTCACACATTGCCATAATTTTTAGAGGGTCTTCCAATTCAAATTTTTTTATGAAACAAAAACCCATTAGAGCTCTCACTGTCCTGTTTCCAGAAATATAATTTTTATGGTGCTATGAATTTATTTACTATTTTTGCATTATTTTTTAATGAAAGGTGGTACCTAAATGTAAAATAGTGAAGTTCACTAAAACTTTAATAACTTTTTTATTTTATATTTTTTCTTAAATTAATGTATATGTCATCAATCTACATACAATTCTTTTGACATTAATTTTTTTTTTTGAATAAAGTGAAATTTTGATCAAATTATGGTGTTTGTACACATGAGGCTTTAAAATTTACCTTTATAGCCAATTAATAATTAATAAAAAAAAAATTAAGAAAAAATATTGTCATCAATCTTCGGTGTATTAGGTAACTCCCTTTAAAATGATTTATGAAAATTCATTTATTTGTGTCAAATTATGGTGTCCATACATGAGTGTGGTATGGTCTTGAAACAGGCATTTTGAAAAAGTGGTTTTTAAAGATCCATACCAAAAACAAAATCTATCATATGGGTATACAAATAAATTACATATTAAAAAACTAGATTCTAAACACAAAAAAAAATATTTCTGAAGTTGTTTTATATTCAATATCTAAATGCCTCAAATTTTGACATCAATTGACAAGAAATTTCAAAAATAGGGAAATTTCAAGTCCAAATATTCTCCAAATTTGTACCACAATCCATAATCTTTAGTGCCTTTCAAGTATCTCAAAATCCTTCTAATTGCCATCATATGATTTTCTCTGATTTTTGCTGAAAATCTTGCCACTATACCAACTACAAGAGCAATACCAGGCCTTGTATGAACTACATACTGGAACTTTCCAATCATTGATTTGTATAAGGTCTGATCTACTTCTTTTGATTCATCATCCTTGGTAAGCTTTAGTCCAGTACACATGGGAGTTCCAACTAGTTTTGAATCTTCCATACCAAACTTCTTGAGTATCTCCTTAATATACTTAGACTAAGTAGTGTAGATACCATTCTTGCTTTGTTGAATTTGAAGACCAACAAAGAATTTGATCGAGCACCAAACATAGACATTTCAAATTCCTTGTTTATTTGTTCTGAAAATTCATTACATAGATCATCATTTCCTATAAACAAAGTATCATCCATAAATATTTTTGCCAAAACAATCTTGTTATCTGGTCCTTCCTTGATATAGAAGCTACTGTTATCATTAGTTCTCTAAAAACCAATCTAAATAGGATAGTTATCCAATCTCTCATACCATGCTCTAGGGGCTTGTTTCAAACCATACAATGCTTGGTGTAATTTTTAGACCATGTCATTTTTGTCTAGATCAACAAAATCTTCAAGTTGCTCAATGTAGATTTCTTTATCCAGAATACTATTGAGAAATGCAAATTTGACATCCATCTGATATACCTTAAATCCTTTATGTGCAACATATGTAAGTAAGGTCCTAACACCTTCCAGTCTTGCAATAGGAGCAAAATTCTCTCCATAGTCAATCCATTCTTCTTGAGAGTAGCCTTTACATACCAGTCTAGCTTTGTTTCTTGATACCTTACCATCTTCATTCAACTTATTTCTGAATACCCACTTAGTTCCAATCACATTTTTATCTTTAGGCCTAGGTACAAGAGTCCATGTTTTGTTCTCTATTTTCTCTTTCTCTTCATTCATATCCTCAATCCAACTTTCATTTGCTAATGCATCTTTGATATTTCTAGGTTCAAAATTAGCAAGTAGACAAGTACCTTTTAGCTTACTTCTTGTCATAGTACCTTCAGATTTGTCTCCAATAATATGATTTGGTGCATGATGTCTCCTAACATACTTGGCTAATATAGGTTTCCTTTTGGATGAATTGCATTTTTATCCTCTTGCACTTCAACTTTAGGTTTTGGCTACTTTGGCTCGGTAAGCATTGGCTCAGTAGCATCTTAATGTGACTCGGGTTCCCGCAACTTAGTTTGGACTTCTTGGAACTTGGTGATTGAAGCCTTAGGAGTAGAAGTTTTTTGATTAACAGATGTATTTGGCATTGTATCAAGTTCAATGAAAACAAATCTCCTATAATCTTCTAGTTCCTTTTTGGTTTCTTCTTCAGTCCTTTTTGCAAACTCATCAACTTTCACATGTGCATTTTCTATGATTTTGTGAGTAGAAAAATTCAAACATCTATATGCCTTACTCTTGCAAAAATATCCCAAAAATATAGCTTTTTCACCCTTCACATCAAATTTTCCTTTTCTAGATTCTTTCAAAATGTAACATTTACTTCCAAATACTTTTAGGTAGCTTACATTAAGTTTATAGCCATACCATAATTCATAGGGGGTTTTTCATGAGTCCTTCAACTGTACTCGATTCAAAGTATGAACTATAGTGCTAATAGCTTCCTTCCAGTATTTGATAACAATGTTCTTTTCAATAATTAGAGTTCTCTCACAATCCATGATAGATCTGTTCCTCCTTTTAGCTATTCCATTTTGCTCAAGAGTTCCAGGAGTTGATACTGGTCTTTTGATTCCTCTTTCAATGTAAAAGTTATTGAATTCATGGGAAATGAATTCACCACCTCTGTCTAACCTCGAGCATTTCAATCTTTTCTCTATTTTCTTCTCTACTCTAGCCAAATATCATTTGAACTTCTCAAATGCTTCTAATTTCTATCTTAGATACATGACAATCATCATTCTAGAGTAGTCATCAACAAAAAGAATGAAGAACTTTTCTCCAGTATAGCTCTCAATTCCAATAGGTCCACACAAATTAGTATGCACAATTTCCAAAATTTCTTTAGACTGATAGTTTTCACTTTTGAAGCTAGTCTTTCCCATCTTACCAATTTGACAATTCTTGCCTAAATTTTCTTATTCTCACTATGTTATCAAAATTCACAACTTGTTCTATTTTCACATCTTCTGTCTTGAAATGCGAAAACTCTAATTGCATAAATGGGAAGCAATGTTCTAAGAACTTTACTTACAACTATTTCCTCTTTGATAGCTCCTCCAGAAGCTTTGATTTCATTGACTCTTGCTTTGACCCTTTCAACATATTTGGCAATGTTTTCATCCTCTCTCATGCTCATCTAATCAAATTGTCCTCTTAGGCTTTCTACTTTGGCTCTCCTCACATTGTCATCACCTCCATAGATATCCTTCAGTTTGCTCCACATTTCAAAAGCAGTTTTACAGTCCTTGATATCATCAAATTCTTCATAGCTTAGGGTAGATGCAATTTCTATCATCATGGTGTTATAAGTCTTCTTCTCAACAATGTCATTAACAGATAGTGTACCAGAAGGAATTGTGTATTCTTCATCAAGATATTTCAATCTTGTATCTCCAATGGAAGCCAAATGGAGTCTCATGAGACCTTGCCATGCTGAAAAGCTATCCTTGTTAAGCCTTGGAATTTCCCTCTTGTAAGACATCCTGATCTTTAGCTTAGATCCTTGAAATCCTTCCTGCAAGCACTAAAAGATCTGACACCAATTTTTGAAAATATAGATGGAGTAATTTTGACGAGTGGGGGGTGGTGAATCAGTTACCACAAAAATAAATCCACAGATCTCTTAGAATTTCTGATAAAACTAGTTACTACTATCACTCGGTAAACCTACAGAAAAATGTTGTAACTCGGTAGATGTAGTGTATGTTAACTATAACAGATCTTAAACATTCATAGAGATTAACATGCATGCATAAGAGAAATAACATGAGCACATGAGACACCAGATTTAACATGGTAACCCAATATGGAAGAAACCACCAAGTAATTAGCTACTAATTTTCATTCTTCTAAAGTTAGCCCCGTTAGGAGCCAACCTTGTTAAAGGTTATAAAACACACTATTAGGTGTGACCTTATTAGAGGATTTAATCACCCTATTAGGAGTGGCCTTGATAGAGGACTTTAGAAAAATTCAATAGAATGGTCACATTGTTAGAGGATTTACAAGTGGCTATTAAACCAACTCTGTTAAGAGATTTAAGAATCACTGCTACAATGGTGAGAAAGTAATAATGACTTGACTTGAATGAGATGCAACTGAATTTCTGATATAGATCTTTATTTTGCTTCACTAGATCCTCTCTGATCGAATACAACTTTTCTGCTCCTCAAGGATATCTAATCCTCCTTCAAAGTTTTCTCACACTTTCCTCTTCAACACGCTTGCATGCTCTCTCATTACACTTTAGAATTCACAACTTGACCTTTTATTTATACCTTACAAATTGTCAAGTTGGCTCAATTACAAGTTACAATTACCAATAATCATTACATTAGTCGGCAACAATTATTACATAAAAAAATTAAAATTTATTTCCCAAAATAATGAAATCCTTCATTGACCAGCCCTGCTCCAAAAATGATTTCTAGTATTAACCAACTGAGGCTTGATTAATACTATGAATTCCACAAAATCCCTTGGAGACCAAGTTAACTTGGTAAACATTGACTTTCCTTTGCTAACCTTGTGAGCTCGATTACCACTAACTTTTTTCACAAAATCCTTTGACTCCTGAGTGATCTTGGTAGAAACTGTTTCCATAGAGTAATTTTTAGGAATGCTCAGTAGACTCTAGAATTTTCTTTGCTGACCAACTGAACTTGAAAGACTTTGTCTGCCAATTGATATGACATTTGTATAACATCAAAGAAACCACATAATTAAACAATTGTATCCAACACATACCACAAAAATGTGACATGAGATATACCCTAGCAAACCCTCATTGAGGGGAAAACTTAGCCTCCAAAAGCATCCATCACCATGTATTATTGAGAAAAAGAACCATTTTTATACAACAATGGAATACTTCAAATCCATAGCCACAACCAAACAATTCATTTGAATGAGCATGAATCTACACATCACATGCCATGCTTCCAATATTTACAAATGCTCCCTTGGCTAACTTGTCAAGCCATGTCTTATTCGACTTTCCTATGTGCCTTTTGTCCCTTATCTCTATAGCTACACTTGTGGATTCTTATATATTAGCAAGTCCTACAAAACCATCAAGTAGTATTATATCCACTATGTGCTAAACCATATGCTACCAATCCCCCATTGACCCCACATTTAGTGTTCGACATTTAATTATTTTTCCCAATATTAACTAATTTTATCAAATATTATTACAATGTTAGTATACAAATCATCAAGTATATCACATGAGAATCTTTACATGTTGCACATCCATCTAGGTGCTCCTAGGTGTAACATTACATAATAAAGTAAAATAATAAAATATATGTTTAATCTTATGCAATTTGTGCAATACCCATTATCTCAACAATCTCCCACTTGTTGTATACATTGCATATGGTCAATTTGTAGTCACATAAATGAACAAGGAAATAATCCTTGCTAGCAGATCCACCATCATCGATCAAAGTAAACCAAGTGCTTTGTCTTGGTACCTACAACAAAATTAATGTGTCTAGCCTCTCAAACATGAATGAGGCCACCTCCTATTATGCTACTACCACTGGACATACATCAAAGCCATCCAAAGATAAAGCCACTCAAACTATCACATTAGAGGATCATAAAATATTGTACCAACTGAAATGCCAAGAACAAACACCTAATCCAAAGATAATCACGTGCATTTGTAGCTTTCAGAAATCCATATCTAAAATAGCACCCATAGCAACTACCAACCCATCCAACTGTGCATACCTCCAAAGATACACCAACTGAATCTCACATCATCAACATATCCAATTTGTAACTTGCAATCACAAACCTAAAGAGCAATACCCACAACATATACACCAAGAAGACCCCCCTACAAAAGATAATGAAAATTTTGTAACCAATCTACTCACAACATCCCAGAGAAGTGAATCCATATAGTATCAAGGACATCCACAATACATAAACTGATAACCTACAAGAACAACTCTCATAATAAGTCTCTAATGCTCTCCTAAGCTCTCCACAACCAACAAAGGAAGGAATAACCATGTCATTTCTCACATGACATACATGAACACAAACCAGTGATCACAAGCTCTCATCAATCTTAAATCCAATGTAAGGAAAACTAAACATCTAAGAAGATAACCAAGACCAAAGAGAAACCATGCAAATCATAACCTATATCATGTCCTTCTACACATACCTCTAAATGTAAACTATCCAAGTATAATCTCCTCCATAAAACCCCAAAAACATACAATATAACTAATCATGGATGTAAGCTTCTCACAAGAAGATCAAACACATTAACCATTCCTAAACCAAAGAATAATCATTCCTAATCCAAGGAATATGTCCAATATAAAACCACCTTACAAACTCAACTAGAATAACAAAAAACATATGCACATAGATATAACCAATGCTAAACCATCTCTCAAATGAACCCTCTAGAACTAACTCATGTACCATAGCTCAAGATCCATATCCATGAAATAAAAGCATAAATATAATGCACCCAATAGAAACAATGGGTTATACCTCTCAAGTAGTAACCATCAAGTAGATAAAAAATGGGGAATAAGAATGCTCATCAAGATATCCCTATCTCCAAACAAGACTCATCTAAGAATAATCTCCTCTGAAATCTATATCAGGTGAATGCCCCTCAAACTTCCTATTGAAACCATGAACTATTCCAAAAAATACTTCTCTAATCTAAGAGAAATCAGCATCACCGCTGTCTCTAAGTATCCATGATAACTTGTAACAAATCAATCCATGCCAACTCCAAATGTAGCATAGCAATACCATGAAGCATCCAAAAAATTATCAATGTACTTAATAATAATAAACTAAACCATGATCAATGTCAAAGTTCCAACCATGGCCTCAGAAACATAAACATGACAACATGATCTAACCATCTCAATGAAAGAGATAACATGCTCCATATGAACATACTGTAACATGTGAAAAATATAAATGTGTATCAAGAGCATACCATAATATAATAATGAAATCATCCTCACACCAAGGATAACATGTCAAGTGAAAGCATAAATCACACCTTTACCAAGAACCCCATGAGTCCTCAAGATGCAACCATCTTCACACACCATTTTAAAAAAATCATCCCCATATACCATGAAGAACCATATCCACACACTATGAATAAAACTAGAAACCACATAAGTCCTCAAGATCCAACCATCTTCACACAACATAAAGATAACAAGTGCACGATGCAAATGTCAAAGACGCTTCTACAGAAATAGGATTTAAGACAAACCTCAAACATATAAAAAAACTTAATGAATATATCAATGCCAAAAGGTCCCTCTCAAGCATTGTACCAAGTAATCCATGGCATCATAATATCCATTTCTTACATGAAGATCCCATAGGTCTACACTTACACAACCAAAGTGTTATTACCAAGTGAAACTGAGATCTCCAAACTAAGAAAATACAAACCAAACTAGGAAATAATCTTTTACTTCCACATCATCACTATCACAAGATCCCACTAAAACATGTATCCAAGCTATCCATGACATCACGATGAATAAAACATCTTCTAAGCATGAGAATAAATCAAGGCATCAAACATCAAAGAGCTCAAAGTGCACATCATGAGCTCCTTAAAAGAAACTAAATAACCATGATCATCAACTAAGAAGATATACTACGACCATAAACAAACTAGAAATCCAAACTAACATCAAGGATGTACCTATCTACCCCATCATATCATGCCAAAATCTATGGCACTATGATCACATCTGTGACCTAAGAAACTAATTCTAAATGTGTCTAACCTAAGAGCATAAAATAGTCAACCACAATCCTCCACCATAACTTTACCTAGTAACACCATCTGATCCCTTCTACATGAATGAAAAATTAAAAAATCATGTGACTCAGGGCATACAAAACCCAAATCCAAGCCAGTAATCTAAATATGCATTAATCATGAAATATCAATGGAGAAAGACAACCCATGAACAAGTCATAAATAAAACCTATAAGTATAGACCAATTACAACACTGCACAACTTGTAGACCCAATAAGTCATCATACATATCCAAACCAAACACTAATAATCATATCTTCATGAGACCAATATGAAATATAAGGTAAGTACATATTATGACATCAAATCTCAAATCTCCAAAACTTTTCATGTCATAAACTCAGAATGTTGCTAGAGTCAATATACATCATATATTTTGATCAATATATCAGCAAAAAAATCATGCAAAACTTGCACCCAATCTAAACCAATGTGTAGATCTCTTCAAGATCTTTTCATTGGATACTCAAAGTCCAAAATTTGACTGCATATGCCTAAGTTATGCCCTAATTTATGCTGAAAATAAATAGCATCTAACTTTTGGGCTTTTAAATCCTAAAAATATCAAAATCATAGAATCAAACCTAAACCAAGTTATAGTGCTTAGAATTATCTTTACAATGACTATAAGAAGTTTAAAATGAAATATCATGAGAGAAAGTTATAGTTGTTTTACCAAGACAATCTTCTTACCATTTTCACTGCAAATTTTTCACTTTTATTTTTTTGACAAAATTTTGATGGGATTAAATTTGAAGGCCATCATGAGCTGAAAAAAAACACCTTTTGGATTTTCCTATCAACATCGCCAAACTAGGACTTATTATTCATTAAAATTTATGAAAAGTTGAACTCAAATACAATGGCGAGGTTTTTTTTTTCCTAGGAGGTCATTTCTGCAAGCTCCCCCATAAAATCCTCATTTAAATAAATGACCCAAAATAATTATTTGACTAAAAACTTCACATGCCCAAAATCTACCAACATCCCATCATAATAGCAAACCTAAAACCCTTAGATCTGAAATAAATAACATACAAAAACCATATATCTGGCCCTTCTTTTATCCTCTCATGCATACCCATAGATTAAATCTAGAGTTAAAACAAATAAACCATAGCTCTGATACCACTTGTAAGGAAACTTGAAACTAAAACAATATAATAATTCCCACATAACCCATAATAGATCTAAAATAAATATGCAATTAAAATCCACATACAAGAGAACATACAACATACCCACAAAAATGTGACACAAGATATACCTTAGAAAACCATCATCGAGGAATAAACTCAACCTCTAAAAGCATTCATCACCATGTATTATTTACTAAAAACACCATCGCAATTCAACCAAGGAAGCCTTAAAAGTCATAGCCACAACCAAGAAATCCATGTGAACAAGTATGAATCAACACATCCCATGCCATGCTTCCAACCTTTATAAATAATACCTTGGCTAACCTATCAAGCCTTGTCTTGCTTGACTTTCCTTTTTGCCTCTATACCTTTTTTCCCTTATCTCTACAACTACTCTTGTGGTTGCTTATATAGTAGCAAGTGCCACAAAACCACCAAGCGGTATTACATAGACCATGTGCTAAAACCATGTGCTACAAGAACCCCATTAAATGCACATATAATATTGGACATTTAGTTCCTTTTTCCAATATTAAATAATTAAATCAAATATTATAATCACAATGTTACAATACAACTCATCAAGTGTATCCCATAAGAATATTTACATGTTGCACATCCATCAAGTTGCTCCTTGGTGCAACATTACATAATAAAATAAAATAATACAATATAATAATATTATGCAATGTGTGCAACACCCATTATCTCAATAAGAAAACCTAACATATCCAAAGGAAATGAGTCCCACTAGGAGGAACAAATTTCCCACACCAATCTACATGACCCATGGAAATGATGGTCATCCAACAATTGAATGCAGACTGAGGATGAATTTAAGGAGTAGCACCAAACCACAAAAGGTATTGAAATGACATGATGCATTTGTCATAATATTGGTCATCTTGCAAAAGATTAAAGAATTACTAGAAGAATAGGCAAAAAATCTCCAACCAGGAAATATAAAAACAATACTATGGAGCAACTAGAGAAGAACTTTTCCACAAAGTGAATGAAGAAGAGTAAAGTGATAGAGGTAGAGAATTGTGACAAGGTTAGAATTTCACCGGTCAATAGTGAAACCTCAAAAATAGAACAATCTTAGGAAGCTTAGAGGGGTTAGAAAATAATAGATTAATCATAAACTTTTACCCTAGTCTAAACTGGTAGAACACAAAAGTAAGAAGAAAAAATGTTGATGTTGTAAGAAAACACAACCTATTTATTGAAGAAAAAAGGGTGAAAATTAATCATTACAAGAAAAATAGAGTAGGTAATATTGAAAGGGAATGATGTAAAAGATGAAATAAGATTGTCATCACTCCATGTTGATGTTTTAATTACAAAAGATATAAGCACATACTTGGAAGTTGAGATACAAGATGTAGGTAACAAAAAGATTCATGATCTATATAGCTCATTATGGTTTGGATGAGTATTAAAGGATTAACATAAAGATCTATAAAGTTCTAGTTGAAGATAAATAACTCTTCTAGGAAGATATTTGGAATGAAGAAGTGCAATTAAAGACAACCCATTCTAACCAAGGGTTAATTGAATGGATTTTAGCTACTCTTGGAGACAAGGTGGAGAATTACTTAGAATGGGTTAATGGTAAAGCTAAATGGGTAGACTTGCTTTGTACCTAGCGAAGTCATGTGGGGATGCCTGTAGAATTTCTCATATTAAAATTGAAGGTTCCAGTTCCTTGAGGGACATGCTACTAGATCTTAATTTATTTAACCTAGTGGAGGAGGAGAAATGGGCTTGGACGCATAATTGCAATCATCTCTTCTCTATTAGGTTGTCCTTCACTTATAATGTTAGATCATGATGTAAAGTAAGTTCTATTATTATGTCTCAACGCCAAATATTCCCCCAAAGATCAATTTATTTTGGTCGGAAGTTTCTCATGAGAAAATTCTTACTTTAGATAACCTTTCAAAGATGATTCCAATTTGCTAATAGATTTGTTTTGTGTGAAAAAGGTGTCGAGTTGATTGAGAATTTGTTCATGTACTATTCTTAAACTAGTGATTTATGTAGACTAATCTTGTATGAATTTTAGTTTGATCTGGTGATGTCTAGGTCCATCAAAGAGCATATCTTGCAATGGAGTTGTTCTCCTTTCCATCATTTGGTCTCTAAAAATATGTGGAGGTTGGTTCTTCCTGCAATGACATGGTATATTTGGAAGGACATATACAAAAAAACATTATGAAAAGAAAGAAATGATGTCATTTCTACATTTCATTTGATCAAAAGAATAATAATAGAAAATATAAATAATGTGACCTTTCCTAAAGTTCTATCTTCCCCTAGTCTACCTAACTTGAGAATCAAATAAAACATGAATATCAACTAGAAACTTATCAATATAAACTAGCAAAGCATATGGAAGAGGAAATAATGTAGATGGAAAGCACCAAAATAAGGTTGGTTCAAGTTTAATGTGGATGGACATTCAAAAGGAAATCCATGGATAAGAGGTGTTGGTTCTAATCAAAGACTGTAGAGGGATTTTGATTCTGGGATTTTCTAGGAATCTACAAAAAAAATCCAATAACTATGTAGAGGAAATTGTTATGAGGTATGACATCAAAACATTACAAAGTTATGAGGAGAAAAATATATGATTGAGGGAGACTCTAAACTGATTGTAGACATATTATAGAACAAAGCCAATTGCCCATAGAACCTACATAGTTTTATATTGGGATGTAGAAGAAGAATGCTCTCATTTAATAAGGTCTTCAACACACCTTAAGAGACGAAAATTGTGCTATAAATTTTTGGCTTCTTGGGGTCTAGCTTATGAAGAATGACATTATGTTACTACCATGGACTACACATTAGAATTGAAAGATATTGTTAATAATAACAAAAATGAGAAATTAAGAAAGTTGGTAAGATAACATGAGGGGGTATTCTGAAAGGAAACAAATTTTTTGATTATACTCTAAATATTCCTCATAAAAATAATGTTAAATATGCACCCAAAAAAGAGAGAAAAGTGGTTATGTGTCAGGCAGGAATCAGGTAAGAAATTTAGCAAAAAATATGTATTAAACCTTTCTTATTTTTATTTTAGAGGAGGTCTACTAAAAATAAATTCCACCCTTTTTGAGGAGACAATAATTATTTTTTTGGAAAAGAAACCATTTTAGATAATGAAGACTATTAAAGTTTCTATTAGTGTTAAAGTTAGGAAAATCTACCCAAAGAATGTGAAGTACCCTTTTTAAATAATGAAGTATGAGTTAAACTCATATTTTAATTACAAATGTCCCATCATCAGCTATAAAGTTACTAAATTAGTCAATAAGTGTACCTTAAGAAATGAGGAAAGGTGATCTAGTGGGGATGAGATATTAATAAGTCTCATTTTAATTGTTATCATTCACTTCATATCCTTTTTCAATATTCTTGGCTCTCTGTTAAAAATTATAGAAACTATGTTAGGTGTCTTGGTTTGATAGTGAAGTTTATCATGTATAGTAGAACCTTGGAGTGGAGTATTATGATGATTTATCTTGACTTGGACAAGGGTCACCAAGGTTTTGACAAAACATATATTATGGGCGACCTTTTGAAATGAGTGCATCCAAAGAGTCACAGGGAATTAATGTACAAAAAATAAATTTGGAACTATTTTAATAGAGTGGGGTTCAATAGTTATATCCTTACGATGCATGGTAATAACAGTCTTCTATCCTAAAAAATTTCCAACTCTTGGCACAAATGCCTAGAGACTATTGGGAGTGTGAAGTTTGTGGTTACTCTAGAACTTATTGATGAAGCTAGTGGTATAGCTTGTGAAGGGGTCAAAGTGGAAAGGAAGGGCTCATTTGACTATAGAAATTGTTAATGAGGATATTCCACCCATACATCAAGGTCTTATTTTTGTCCTATATCACCATGTTTGTTCCCACCATCCTAGGCTAGGTAGATGTATGCCTAGGAATGCTAGTCCTCCCCATGACCCTAAGTCCTATGTAGTTACTAAATAAATTGAAATTTAACAAGACCCCAAAGAGCCCCTCTCGTTCCTTAAAAGGGTCATGTTCATAAAAGTTCTAAGGTTTTGATGGCTAAAAATCAAACTATGGAGGAGTACCTTTTGTGGGAAAACCATCTTATGTGCAAGAATGCATCTTCTATGTCTAGCCCTCCAAGAGCGTCAAAAAGAGTATAATTGTGGAGGAAATTATAGAGGTGGATAAGAATGACACGAATGGAAACTCATATGCTAATCAAGGAGATAAAAAAACTAAAGCTAAGTCAAGCACTGGGGAGAGAAAGTCTATTAGGTTGAGAAACAAAAAGGGTAAGAACTATAATGAAGAGAGTAAGGAGGAAACTCGAAATGAAGATGCTAATTATGAAACTAAAGTGGAGAAAACTTCAGAAAAAATTGGTAATAACTATATAGAAGATGAAGACTATAAAGCAAAAAATGTTGAAGAGACTGAAGATGACGAATAAGAATTTGAGGAGGCTCATATTGAGGTTGACCATGGAGTTCAAGAGGAGGTCCATCTACCCAAGCTCTAAGAGGAAGAGACTAGTAAAGAAAAAGATAACCTTGAGACAATGCATAAAAAGATAGATATTATGGAAAAGTACCTAAATGCTAATGTTTTAGACCTTTAGGAGAAGGTTGATATACTCAATAAGTAGTTGTTGGAGCTATTATGGGCATCAACCTCAAGATGGTGGTTTCTTCTATTTGTAGGGTCCAAAAATAAATGACGAGGAAGACAATATTTGGCACCATTACTATAAAAAGAAAACTCAAAAAGGTTGTTCTTCTCAAGCGTGAAAATTGGAAGGAGATGAAGAGGCTGAAGGGTGTAATCAACTAGATGGAAGAACTTAATTTCCTAGTGGAAGATTTGGAAGACATTAAGTCGACTTAGGAATTTTCGATGCTTTATTTTTTGGTTCCTTTTTTCACTACGTACTTATGTGTTCTTTCAGTTTTAACTTTGTGGATGTGCTCTTGCTTGTAATTTGAGACACAATTTTAAAACTTATATGTTTGTGGTAATTACCCGCTCTTGTTGGGCTAGGAAAAACTTTTCAAACTTTCCTCTGAGATATTATAGTTTAAGAAATGGTGTTAGTATAGTTATACTGGATACTATTAATAATATATAGACAAAGGGTTTTTTATTATTTTTGTTCTAGTAGATTTATAAATGTTTGAGCTCTAAGTTTTTCTTTTTGCTAGTTGATTATGGGTGTATGGTAATGTTGTTTCTTCAGTTCTAAGTTCAAAGCCCTTATACTACCATTTTATATTAAAAAATATATAAATTATAGTAAAACTAATAATCATTAAATATCATTTTTTTAATTTCATACACATACAATTAATAAACAATCTCTTGTACTATACAAGAATAATCACTTCTCTTAAAATTAGAAAATCGATCCACTCATGACTGTACATGCAAAAGAACCTAGCTACTAGTCAACCAATATAAAATAATAATTAGTACATTTTATATATCAATCAACATTTTTTATAAAGTAATACAAAACCAAAACCAAAAATTGAAACTAAAAATGTTAAACACTATGAATGATACACTAATATATTGTTGTATTCAATAGTTGAATGAACCGAAGTGGTGATATGAGCATAGCCTAGGGTGGCTTCTCATAGCATGGAACATAGATGCATGACATTCTACATGCTCAAATAAGTGGAAATGTTTATACAGATAACAAGAAATCTCTCGCAACGCAATTTGTTTAAAATTAATAATTAAATTAAATTTAAAATATAATTACATTATGATTTTATTCTAATTATTTATATAATAAATTTTTTTTTTTGAAGAAATATGATAAAAAATACAAACAAATAACTATAGTTATGAAAATACAAAGCAAACTTATAGTGTTGATTAAACAAAACCATGTTGTAATTAGCCAAAAAGCTTAAAAAATAGAAGCAACTCACTCATTTTGTCATATAATAAGTTGAACGGACTAAAAACTAGAATTTTCTAACAAGTTGTCACATATAACAAGTAACCACTTTTACAAAAAGATCAATCAAACTCTAAAACTAAGAAGTTTTTGAAGCTACCTGGAGCATTTTATTTCACCTCCTTATAGCTATAAAAATTAATACTTGATCTCATCCAATTGTCTCTGATATCTCGCTACATCTTATGCTTAATCTTTAGCTATGAACATAGATAAACTAATTCAAACAACATGTTTGAGTAAAAAACTATAATATCTATTTCTTGATGCAAACAATGACTGGTAAAAAGTGCTCGACGCCTACTTTTCTAGATATGTAACAAAAACCATTGCCACATAGAATCTAAAACTACATTCTTATCAAGACCAATCTCAAAGATTACCTCCTTCCACCTCAAAGTATGATAAAAATAGAAAGAAAATGCTGAAATATGACATTCCATTTCCTTCTTACTCTAGGACAGCTCCAAAATATATGTTTTAAATTTTTAGATTGATGACAAAATTGGCATGAATTGGCTTTCATGGACAAGAATCTTAATCTGTCACAGACTAGTAATTTCTAGTGTAAAACTTTCCAAGAAAAAATCTATGGATTTGCCTCCACTTTGGACTTCCAAGTTTGAAAACTCAAGTTGATCCATGTCCTCTCTAAAAATATACAATTCCACTTATTGTTAAGTTGAGGATTCAATTTTAAGGCTGGAAGAATTCAAAGGTAGATTTTTTTTAAGGGGAAACTAGAAAATAGAAATTTCTCTAGCCACCACCAATTCTTAAAAATGTTGCATTGCAAGGGAGTACATACCTTCACTAGGAGATCCTAAGGCACTAGTGAGCTAAAAAAAATTAAATATCTTTCATTCTTGATATGTAGACTAAAGTAGTCCTTGATATCTATCCAAGTAGCCCATTCAAGAGTATTAAAGTCCCAAATGTCAGTAATATATTTATGCCTTTCTCAAAATATGTCAAGCATGTTTAGGGAAACATATAGCTAAGAGTTGTTTATGGTATTATACAAGGCTATTCCACCAAATTGAAGAACTAGCAAAGCTAGAACCATGTTGTAAAGAGTTTTTAATCCATTCCAAATGTAACTACAAACCAACTGCCAAGCCTGCCAAATTGATTGCAAAGGTAGAGAACCTCTAATATGGAAAAAAGGGGCAAGTAGAATTTTATCTAGCCATCACATGTAGTGCCACCTCTTATTCATATCAAAAATTGCATTTTTATTACACACCAGGATCTTCCATGGTTCATCACTTGAAACAACTCTAACTATTCATTTGGTAAATAAACAAACCCCCTATGTCTTAGGATCCAATGGTCCCAACTCTCCTCTCTTTTTTTTGGGTTGAATACAATGAAGCCATGAGGAAGCTCTGAAGCCAACCTTACCATCCCACTTAGCCCACAAGAATTGAAAAACAAGCTTAGTAAGATTGTCATCACATTTGGTAGATGGCATCCAACAGGAAGAATAATACATGTGTAATGCTAAAAAGATTTGATTAACCACTTGTATTTTCCTAGCTAAGGAACGATATTTGTTGCCCCAATTAAAAAGTTTTTTCTTCAATTTAGTAAGAAATCAATTCCATATGTCATGAATAGAGACCTACAAACCAAAGGGAGTACCAAGATAATGTGTAATTTATCCATGTTAAATAAGCTTCTATTGATTAGAAATCCAAGGAGGTACAACATAAGGCTGGATGATCAAAAAAATTATTTTTTGTTGCACAAGTTGAGAGCTTGATATAGAACAATACAACTCCAACACCTCCATCAAATTTGCTTCTATTTCATATTCAAAGTTTTGAATAAACAATAGGTTATCATAAAAAAAAATGACATTTGATTACCACTAAATTATTGGGAATAGATATGCCCTTAATAAGACCCATTTGGTTGCATTTATGCAAAAGATATCTAAGAGCCCTAGAACATACAGAAATGGAGATAATGGACAACCTTGCCTTATAGAGTGTTGTAAAGGAAATGAATCAGATAAAGAGTTATTGGACCTTAATTGAGCATTAGCATCTCTAAATAGCATCTAAATAGGCCTAAAAATCTTGGGTCCAAACCCAAAAAATTGCAACATCCTTATAATAAAGTCCCATTGCATTTTTTCATAAACTTTATCAAAGTCCAACTTAACTAACAACACATTTTGTCTTGATTGTTGGACCCATTCACATGCCTCACATGCTAACATAAGATTATCCAAAATAAATCTGCCACCAAGAAACCTTGTTTTTTTAGGTCTAACTATCGTTTGGGTCACTAGTTTAATCCTATTCACCAAAGCTTTTGTAATAATTTTCTTAGACGTATTAAAAAATGTGATAGGATGCCATCAGAATATGAAGTTTGTATTTTCCCCTTTAGGAAAAATCTCAATCAGACCTCTATTAATCTCTAGACCAAAGGATCCTTCCTTAATAGCTTCAAGGTATACATAATAAAAATATTCCTTAATATGCTCCCATAGGGTTTGATAGAACTCAATTGATAATCCATCAATCCTAAGACTCTAGTTACAGGACATTGAAATAACATGTTATAAGTCCTCAATAGAAAGATCATGATCAATATAATGACCATAATCTAGATCCACCCTCCTTGGGATAACATCTTCAAGGATATCTTCTAAGACCAAATGCACATCCTGACAATGTTTTTCTTCCCTGGAGAGTTTTTCATAAAAACTCTAAAATAATTTTTGGATATCGACCATATGAGAATGCAATTGACCATCCTCATCAAATATAGGTCCAATAAATTCCTTTTTATGGTTACAATTTAAATATTGAAAGAAGTATTTAGAGCCTATATTGCCTTCTTTAAACCAATGTAATCTAGCTCCAATTTTGGCTCCTTGCTCTCTATAGTGGTCAAGATTATGAAGTTGAGTTTCAATGGAAGCTATGGATGATTGGATAACTATATTTTCTAGATTAGAATTTAACATTTTTTATTGGAGTTCAATTTTTCCCTATAGAGACTCCTCTTTCCTTTTTTGCTTCCATGTTAATCTTCTGCCAAATTAACATAGAAACTCAACACATTTAGAGCTAGCTAAGTACCCCCACACTCTATAGGAATCTCCTTCTTTTGGCTTGGGGAATGATTTCCACAACCCAACTAAAGCATCAACATAGGATGAAATATTCAAATAAGAGATGTTAAGTTTAAATAGTAGTTTTCATTCAGCCACCTTCAAATTCCCCTTAGTAATAATAGAAACAATAGGAAAGTGATCTAAAAGTGTGGTAGTATAATCCACATTAACCAAAATTCATATAGAACCTTCAACAAGTTGTAAGCTTAGGGAGATGTAAAATCTATCTAATCTACTATGTTTTCCTTCACCTCTTATCTTGCAGTAATTTTGATGGTAACTTGTGTATTTTTTACTAATTGGATCTATAACACCTATAGTGTTGTGACAAAAAAGTTATTGATCAAATTCATCATTGCTGAGTTGTACATAGCTAGACCAATTGAAACCTAAGTGATGCTCATCATATTAAAATCACCTCCAAAAACCCAATCATCTTGAGGTAAATTATTAGACAACCAATCCCATAACTCACATCTTTCTTTTATGTAGAGAGGGCCCACACATAATTATGTATAGGGTCTTCCCCTTTATTAGTGATAAATCTATTGATCCAGGAAGATAGCCCTAGGACTGCTCCCCCCCCCAGCCACCATACCTTCACTATGCAATGTATAGAAGAATAATCCCTCTCACCAGACATTGAGTAATGAAGCTGCAAGGTGAGGGCTATTTAACTTGACCTCTTTGTAAGAATAAAAAATCATGCTTCCATTAAACAATGGTTTTCTTAACCTCAAATTTGCAGTGTGGGAGGGATAACCCTCTAATATTCCAAGACACATTTTTAAAGTTCATAGTTAGAGTGAGGTAGGAAGTTCATCCTCTTGTAGCAACACATCCAAATGATATTCATGCATAATAGACTTCTCAAAATTTTCCTGATCCTTAATATTAGGATTGGGTGACTTTGATCGATGTCTCTTTAGTTGAACAATAATAGAGTTGATTCTCTTTGAAGAAGAAGGTGATCTATGCCTTGTGGAAGGACTAGATAGGGTTGTTTCCTTATTCTTGACATTGGCTCTAGTTGGTGATGAAGAATGATTATGAAAAGGTGAAGACCTCATATTTTGTGAAGAAATGAACCTAGGAGGGTCTTTTCTTTTCCTAATCATCCTCCAACTATCTACGATTATGGCATCTTTATAGGTAGGCAATGAAACATTGTCATTTAGGATCTTTGGTTTACTAGTAGATTGATTAGACTTTTTGATTGGGCAGACCATAGACTAAGGAGATTGTAACTCAGGGTTTGAGGTTGGAGTTGTTATTTGTGGGAGACTAACTATTATCTTACGGGATGAGAAGTCTCTTATCGAATGTCCCTCTTGTCTATAGAAAAAATTGGCATTGGGTTTATTAAGGTAGATTATTGGCTGAGAAAATTGAAAATGAGGACCAACTAACTTAATATTTTTCGGTAACTATTTATTCAAATCTATCTCAATGCAAGCCCTTGGATGCACCCTTAGTCTAGACAAATTATCATTATTCTTGCACCAAATAACCCTTCCAAGTTGCTCCACTATATTTTTCAAAAACGGTCTAAAGGCTAGATTAAGAAATGGTAACTCAATCCACATTGGTTGTTTTGATCTAGAAGGTCCCTCAGGAGAAAAATATAATGTCCAAGCCTATCAATAATAAATTTTTCTACATATTACTCATGTCCCATATTGGAGAATTTCTTGAGAAACATTAACAAATTTGAGTTTATAAGAAATTTAGCCTTTACCCAAGCCTCTCAGAGCTTCAATTTCCCACCCTTTGCTTTCCCAGTTAATTTTATCCCATTTAAAGAAATCACTTTTAGTGGGCATGCCCTTCAAAAAGAATAGAACTATAGATCTATACTAACAATCCTAAATAGATTCAAGCACATCATCAGGAAGTACTTATCTGATTAGGATCTAGAACTACTATAGATGAATGCTTAACATAATTACATAAATTTAATTCAAAAAACTAATTAATGAATTAACATAACTTAAATGCTTAAATGGAAAAAAAAAAAAGAAGATAATGATTGAAAGAAAGAGAGTAGAGAGATAAAAGATAAAACACCATTGATACTAGAGTTTGTTCACGGGTGGGACTATGTCTCTGAGTCCTTCTCCAATAGAGGGATTGGTTCAATTAGCTCCAAAAAAATAAATTACAAGTGTTCAAGATCTTCCCTTCAAGTAGAATGCTAAAATTATTCTCCAATGTGTAGGAATAATCATCAAGCCTTCAAGATCATAATTTCCTTCTCATCACCTAGATGATTTTTCAAACGCCCACTACCCCCTTTTATACATAAAATTTTCCATAATTAGACTTTAACCAGCATAACCAAAACAACCATCCTTAGGAAAATCATCTCAAAAATATTTATTTTGCCATTTCATAAATTTGGTCTTGTTTTACTTTTAGGGGCTATTCTCACCCATATCCTTATTTATCGAAAGATGGGCAATTTGACTGTGTTCAAATACAAAATTTTCTATTGCCAAATAACATTGTGGCCAAAGTACAATTTTGGGAGGCTGGCAACCTGGTCAAGAGTTCCATCCCTGCTAGTCTCCATTTCCCATGTGGCCAATTTGTTATTTGGTTAAAATACGAAAGCTTCAAATAATGGTAAAGAGCAATTAGTGTTGTAGCAATAAAATTGGGTTGCTATGCAATGCATGTGATGGGTTCAAATCTAATTACCTCACTTTTGGAAAAGGAAATTTCATCCAAGTGCCATGTTAGTTGTTGTTCCATGTTACGATGCTGGTTAGGATGACATTGACATCATGCTGATGACATTATTTTAAAACATTTTCTTCCAACTTTGAGCGATGATAACTTTCACATACTAAATCTATTTTTTAACAAATGAATGTCATTAAAAATCTCTTAAGAATCTCTTCAATTTGATTTTTTTACCTTTTTATGACCTTTGTACTTGGTTGAACAATCTTTGACTGACCATAAATTTGGCATGCAAACTCTAATTTCACCCATTCAAGTTGCGTTGGAGTTAGAATTGAAAACACTTTGTAATGATGTTGATTCTTGGGGCATTTGGGAAATTTCAATTTTCACTAATTTTTATCCCTTAGATCAAGTACATATTCTAGGGTTTTACCTTCATTTGTCAGCTCTTTTGGTGTTTGAAACTACTGAGCAACAAAATGTTCAATATCACAGTGAAATTACTCACACAATCTAAGGATTAGCCGATTCCTAGTAGCAATTACATGAACAAACCACTTTGACCCAACTTCAACAAAACCAAAAATGGTTTTCTACTCTTTAGGCTCTGCTAAACCAAGGTGGGTATACCTAGGGATGATTCTAATGCAAACTGTGGTATGAAATTATGTTAGTTTCATTCTAATTCTCATCTTTTACCCTCAGACATATACATTGTTTATCAATTTTCTTTAAAGGCTTCTCAAATCTATATGAATCCCCTATAAGCAAATCTAGTTATAAATCTCCTATAGTTTACAAGTATTCCTAGAATTAGTGGCTATCTAAGACTTAGAAAACTATATGGAAATGAGTGGTAACTAGCATTTGTAACTTTAAACAAAATGGAATGAAATGGTTTTGATTTTTTTTTTAAATGATTTGATATGCAGGAGGAGAATTCACCCTTGCTCACTTCTGACTTATGTGACCAGTGCCTTATCCATTGGGCAAAAAATTAACTATTGGTGGGAGATCTAATTCAAATAACTTGTAAATGAATTAATCAATTGTAATCACCCATTTCCATTCTTATGAAGTATCCTTTCTATAAACTCATAAACCCTACTAACTCATTGAAGCATTTCTATAATTCCTTGAATTAAAAGCAATAGTGATATCAACATACAACCCATCAAGATTACATTCAACCAAGTTAAACCTTATTTAAAATGACTTCAAAGTAGACAACCCCATAAAATGAAGACAAAAATTGATGACACAAATATAGTGTAAATACCCCTTTGCATTATCCTTTCAGATGACTAATACAATGACCAATAGAAATCAATTGAAAGAAAAGAATAGATTGCTATTTCTACCATTTCAATGTGTCATCAGAGAGTAAAATTGGAAGCAAACTCAAAACAACTACATACTACTAGACTGACTATCTGTACTTTTCTTGAGAGAAAACAAAAATTATACAAGTTTTTTGGACCATCACATTGCCTTGAAAACTCATTTATAGGCATGAGTTGCAAAAAACATAGGGCAAATGTGATTGATAGGTGTCCTTCAAAATATTTTTACATACACCTATCACAACAAGACAAAGCTATGAATAACAGAAAGACTGGTACATTGAAAATCCTTTTGTGGGTCCACTTCTATTATTCCCTTTGGAAAGGAAAAAATACTATGATCAGATTCCTTTAGCATTCTAGTTCCTCAGGATAGTTGGCCATCAAATGTGACAATGATGAGTCATCTCCTACTACCTAAGGATTCTCTTTGCCTTTATCATCAACGACAGAGGTGGCTTCTACTTTTTCACCCTCTTCTTCATCATCACCCTCCACCTCATCTTCTTCTTCTGTCTATTCTATAGATATAAACTTTTTCTTCCACTCATTGTAGATAGTGTCATCAAGGCAATCAAAATTGAGGAAATCTCTTTGTACTATTATCAGAGAATTTCCAATTTCTTCTAGATCAACCAATTCTTTTTTGATGGAGTTAGAGAATATTTGCACTTTAACCAACTCCTCATTTTTCATAGCCCATAACAAGTGTCCAATTTCATTTATAACTTTATTTATCCTTTCACAAAAAATCTCATCCAACTCCCTCTTCCATTCCTTTTTTTCCTTCACTTTATCAATGGTCTTTAATGCATAAGGGAATAAATCAAAATTTTTTGCAATATACTTGGAAAAACAATATTTAATCTTTTTTGAAAAGAATTTTTCTTATCATCAAATCCTTGCAATTTATTTAACAAGTCAAATATTTTTTCTATTTGATGATAGGGCAGCTAGATGACAGATATACACATAGCAGTGATATCTTCATTTCTTTTTGTGTACTTCTACACAAGGGGTTTGAATACAACTTCATCTCTCTTCAATTCATCCCTTATGATTGCAATCCCTGATAATAAATCAAAAAATGATGGCCATTCTATCCTGTCCACTAAATACATAACACCCTGCCTCAATTTTTCTTGATACTAATCATTTAGTTCTACATGTAGTGCATATAATTTTTTCTTCTCCTCTTCAAACTCCTCTGCAGTGTAGAACTGAGGCCTTTCTAGGGTGTTTGTTATTTCAATAATTGGAGTTTATTTGAAGGGTTCAATAGGTGGCCTTGGGGGGTATGTAATTCTTGGCCTTGTGGGCTTCCTTTTTAGCTTGTCCTCAACCTCAATTCTCCTTTTTACCTCCTTATTATAGGCCTCAAAAATTGTTTCATATTTACTCTGTAGTTCAAATATAACATGTTCCTCTTTCTTAGTAGTGGCCAAAATAAATTGGGATGAATCCACATTCCAATGTGCTGCCTGTACATGTGAGGTATTAGCAGCTATTCTCACAATTATGCTTCCCATCAATCCAAACTCATCTAGTTGTGATGATGCAGCTCTAGATCCTCTTCTCAATGACCAACTGACCAATGCAGCTTGATCTTCAATGAATGTAGTGCCTTGGAAGTCCCTTTTATTTTGATCTTGCAAAGTCAATTTATTTGAAACAGAACTGAAAAACCAAGGTATCAACAATATCCCAGTTTGGTAACAATAAAATGTTAGATGCCTTCACCATTTGTCTTCCATCCTCAGGGCTTATATTCTAAAATTATTTTATCATTTCTTCTTTTGTTTGGTTCTGGATGGAAGCTTCATCCATTTTTGGATGCTCTATTTTCAACCTTTGACATTTTTCCTCAAAAATATTCATGTTTTCCCTCCATGCAAACTACTAAAAAGTCCTAGATTTCACAAAGCTGTCATCAACCAAAAATTGATGACTTGCCTATTCTAACATAGGGTCCAATTCCCTGCCTCTATAGTCTACTACTATTAGATCCAAACTTGGGAGGGAAGGTTTTGGAGGGTTTCCCTCATCTAATTTCGCTTGAGTAATAAAAATACCTCCCTCTGATCCTATCTGTTCAATCTGCTCACCAGTGAGCTATTCTTCTCCAATCCTCAAAAGGGATTGAGTGGGTGAATATTCCTCAACTTGAGGCCTCTCTTCTTTCATTACATTTTTCCTCTTGGGACTAGGCTCATTAGGTCTCTCCTCTTGGGCTGTACTGGAGGATCCTATTATTTTCTTGCCCTAATCTACAGGAGCCCTTTTATTTTGAATTATAGTGTAACCAGGCTTCTTTTGTACAATTATTTGACCAACTTCTATATGAGGAGTGAAAACTAACCTCCTCATGACTTCTCTGGCCTTATCAGGATAAGAACCAATAAAAAATTATTTCTTCTCATTCATAGCTTCCATTATTTCAGGGAAGTTACTCATGAGCTTATTTATTTTGTTAGCCTTTGTATTAGCATTATCTAAAGGACTATATTTCTGATCAAAACAATGAATGAATTCTAGGACCTGAGAATAAACTCTCCATTTTTATTTTTTAGTTTCCTACTCCTGCAATGAGAATTTATTCCTTATAATGTCCTCTAGATAATATGAATCATGTTTGACCTTTCCTAGCTTAATTCTATGCTTCAAGGTCTGATTGAAAAATCCCTCAGAATCACAAAAATAGGGATGGGAGACAACCATCATATACTGATCCAAAATTTTATGCAAAAAGAGCCAACCCCCTTTGGTAATCACAAACTAATGAGCCATTGTGCAGGTAGGGAAAATTGGCCCTAGTTGCCTTTTTGACAAAATTTTTGTTCTACTCCTCCTAATTTCCACAAAAATTTAGCCATTCCTACCTTGAAGGTACTTGGTAGGGCAAGACATGAGGGCTCCACTTAAAACCATAAATTTTGAAAATAGTAGAAATAGAGTAACGGATGATATCTCCCCAATTATGTGAAACTTTCAAATTATGGGGGTTATCCATAGGCTTGATGAGTCTCATTAGTGCCTTGGGGATCTTGGGATTGTCATTCAATATGAGGCATCTCAACTTGGAACCAAACTATCTATCAAATCTAACAAAACTAGCATTATCAGCATCCTAGGTCATATCTGCACTCCACAACTAGACTGGTAGTGCTTCCCCATTCTCTTCTCTATTCAAATCCATCTCTTTACCAAAATAAGTCACTCCTTTGAACAAGAACATGTGCATCAATAGAGAATAGTGTCCAAAAGTTTTCTCTATCTTCCCTTTTGCAATTCCAACTAAACCAGTATGAATTTCTTCAGCCAAATAGGAAGCAAAATCAAAGATAATATCTACACCAAAAGAAGCAATTTGAACCATCATATACATAAGGACAATGGGCATAAAATCCTACTCATCTTCACCAAAAACACAACACAGGGTCTTGTATATCTCTATAGCCCGAGAAGTGAAAAGACTCTTCTTAAAAGGTTCTCTAGAGGCTACAGTAATTACTGACAGAGTTCCTATTGTACCAATGTGTGTCCTCAGTGCACCTCCCCTAATTACATCCTTCTTTTATTTGTATTCATTTTCTAGTTTTGGTATATTGATTGGCACATGGAAATCTTACAATGGTTCTAGGTGAAAAACCTATCTAATTTCTTCATGACTAATTGAGATCAAAGGCACACCATCATTTCTTCTCACCACCCTAATAGCTTGGTCATAATTCTTGGCAATGGCTTCAAGAAAATCATAATCCATGAAAACACTTGGAACTACTAGCTTTCCCAAATCAAAATTCTAGACATTAGCATGTGGAGCAAACAAATTCCTCTCTGAAAACCACTTTTTAAACAAGACAAGACCAGTTTGAGTAGTTGTTGCATCCCTAACCTAGTTCCCTTTGTCATATAAGCCATCAGCAATTTTAAGCCTAAGGTTTAAGGAAATCAATTTTTTAACTTGTGTAGGTTCAGTGGTGGATTTTGGGAGTAATTCTAACAAATCATCATGAACATTCCTATCCATATAATTAACTTGCCTAGAAAATTCTTTCTTAGGAGGCATCTTGATCATAATGAAAGGAACTAGAATGCTTCAGAGGTTGTAATATGAGTACTTACTTGATTTTCCAAACTTGTTCTTCTTTGAATCCCTGCAATTGCTCTCAAACAAATGAGGAATCACTTCACGTCTTTACCAGGCTTGACACAATACAATCAACATGCTCTTGTGCTCAAAAAATGCAAAATCTTTGTTTTAGTGAGACTAGAAGTGATGAAATTTCCTATATTATACTCTAATTTTCTCATGCGTGAAGCTTTCATTCATCATAAATGCACAAAGTAGAGAAATAGAGTGGCACCATACTTCCTCTTAAATTTGTGCCATCGATCTTTGAAAACTCCTATGATCACAGAATGAAAACTGGGCTGACTCACATTTCCTCTTAACACGCTGGCGGTCAACCCAATAAAATAACTCCATTTGTACCTTTCTTCTAATGCTGGTGTTTCAAATTGTGCCCATGGATGACTGAGGACATGTGTCATCAACTTGCTACCTCGCTATACATAACTTTTGAGCACCTTTTTATAGTGAGCTAGTGATAACCATTGATTTTGCTTTGATCATATGGCAGGCATTTGATACAACCCTTAAGATAAAAATGGCGAGTCCCTCACTCACTACCTTGCTATACATAACTTTCACACATCTTTCCTTAGCAAGTTACCGAGTATCATCGATTTATGCATGATCTAACTATTTAGAATCAGTTACATGTTCTATGCATGGGGAGTGGGTCTAAGATACTATTGTTGCTAAGCTGGCTTAACATGTTGGCACACATATATATTATTTAATTTCTAATGACATCATTTTTCCTTGAATCTACCATGTTTGCCATTTTTAGGCATGTCACTATCTCGCTATCAGCAACAATCACAAACTTCTTGGTAGCAACATAGCGAGCTCTGACGGAGTCAAAACTTTCGGCCTATAAATGCTAAGTAGGATGCCACCGTGCCATTTAATCTGCACAACTCATTTTTGACGAATCAATTGTTCAGGGACCATCTCTTTTAAAATTTCCATTACATCACAACCTTCTGACTAGTTGCTACCTCGCTACCAGTGAAAACACCAACTTCTTGACTAGTGAGATAACGACTTTTGGCGAAGTAAAAACTCTAGTGACGAAGAACAAAAACACATTGATTGAAAATTCATCAATTAATACTGGTGTTAGAGAAGGTGATCATGCATATTTATGAACTTACATGGGAATTTTCATGATCACACTAGTTTTTAATAAAGGTTGCCACTTCCTTTAAAATCCAGGTACTCGCTATGTCGCTACCATTAGGTCACATAGATTTTTTGATAGCAACTTAGTGAGTTGCTGGAGAAACTTCAATTCTGGTGATAACATTTGCAAATTCCTCCTCATGTGTCCTTTCTAACACTAATAATCTTGGGAGATAGCACGTGACCATAATGCCTGAATATTAATATAGTTTTTTCAGCACCAAACTTCCCTTTTAGCACCAGGACATAGTTTTTCGATGGTCACTACATTGGTATAGGAAACAGCCTCACAACTTTTTATAGTGAGTACGCGACATCCGTTGATTCTAACAAGATCCAATGGCAGGATAAGATTTTTAAAATGGACTCAACAATGACCTTGATGTAGGCAGGGTAGAATATTCAGTTACTGTTAAGACTTTCGTGCCAAAATAAGATTTAAGAGGAAAGACCTAGGGTTTTACATAGATTTTAAAAGATATCAAAAATACAAGACCAAAACCTAAAACCCTAGGACCTAACAAAAGAACTCACATCTGATTTTTTCACCATGATTCTCAGAAAAATTAATATGTAAAAAATTAGACCAACAAGCTCCTCCATAGTTTTGTCACCATCAGCTTGGTGGGTTTTACCTGTGTCTATCATCTCCTCCAACATTCTGATGTTATTACCTTTCCCATTTTCCTCTTTACTTGATGTATTAACTGAGATCTCCCTATTGAGTGGAGGAAAATTTGTTCCATTACTACTCTCCATATTATTGCTAATTGTTAAGATGGCTTTTGTATTGTCCTCCCGAGCTAATGAGAAAGACGCTCCCCTTGAATATTCTCCAACAAATTTTATAACATTCACCTTGAGGCACATTGATTCATCATTATCCTCAACCATAACTAGGAGATAAGAGGTCATACACCCAAATTAACAAAATCATTACATAGATTTGGCACTTTGGTATTTCATGGAAAACTAGGGTTTCATTCATAGAACTAGTTCTCTTCAAGAATTAAATAATAAATAATTGATATTTTCATAGGCTATTTTGTTCCTCACCATATTTGATACCATAAAGACCTTTCCCAAATAAATTACACTATAACCATAGTCAAGAAGGAGGGATATTGTTACTTGTCAACAATGTTTCCATAATTTTTTGTGCCAATCCTTCTCTATTTCATCAAAATGATGTCCTTACAAACTTTGTTCAATGAAAAAAATAGAAAAAGTGATCTTTCTATACTTACCCTGACAATGACATTGTTGAAAAAATATGCATGGCATGGGGAACTTTCTGTAGATGGGAAGTTCTTTAAGGGTCCATTTGTTTCCTAGAAGGTGATAGGAATTGGCCTTTTCATAACCCGGATTTGAATTTTTTTGCAATTATTTCAAAATTGGAAAATTGGAATTAGAATTTTCAACTTCTAATTTATACTCAAAACCAAGTTTTTTGACTTCCTGCTAGCAAGTAGGAATTGAAAATCAAAACCTGGTTGTGTTTTTTGAGGAGTGTGAAAGCAATAGATTGGAGTACTTTTTGGAGTCTCCCTTCAACTCCTAGCTTACACATAAAAATGTGTCTTCACACTCATCTTCTGAGTGAAACAAATAGTTCAAGTAAAATCCCAAAAATAGGAATAAAGATTTGCAAAACGTTCATTTGGCTGAATAAAGAAGTGCAGAAATTTCAATTACTACAATTTCATGAACCAAATGGACCCTAATAGAGGATATTTTCATTTGCATCATGAGACCACATTTTTTTTGACTTGATTTTTATTTATTTTGTCTTATTAGAGGTCATTTGTAAATGCATCACCTACAATGTTCCAATCATTAATTAATTTTAAAATAGTATAATTCTTTTCAATACCATTTTCAATTTATTAATTTTTATTTTTTAATTAAGTAATACTAAAATAAATGGAACATTCTAGACCTATTGCTTAGAAGTTGTCTAAATTGCAATTCTATAAAATGAAAATAAGGCCTAGAGGGGAGAAACAAGGGTGAGGGATGAATCAAGGTAGAAAAGAAGCTTCACTTGTATGGACATTATGGATTTCCAAGAGGCATATCTTTTGGCCATAGATGAGCCCAAGGGAAGATGGATTGTGGTATTTGTGTATATTTAATCATGGCCCTTATAGGAGAGACATCACAAATAGTAAAAATAGTCCTAGGGTATGATCAAGAAACCTTGACCATACTAGGGGTTTTCAATGATCTAGGGGGGAATGTTGGAATTGTGTCTAGCTTGATCAATGAGATCACTCCACCATGGGTATTTTTTGGGGTAGGAGTCATCATCATGTGCATCACTGGCTATTTGATGATATGGTTATCTATCATGTAAAGGGTTGTGAAACCTAATCCATGGAAGATGTATTTGTACTATTGTACAGGAGCCAATTCTCAAACTTTTACCAACATAAGGGCTCTTGTTAAATGTGTGAAAAACTTCCCTCATAGTAGAGGAAGTGTTCTTGTGATTATCAAAGGATTTGTGGGGCTTAATAGAGAAATCTTCACTCAAATATACCATGCAATTTATGAGCATGAAAATAGAGGGATAATTCTGATGTTCTTGGGTATCCTACTAGTTGCTTTATCCTTGTTTTTCATGTTAATAGTGAGACCTACTAAAGTTGTTGTAGATAAGAAGGAGATAAATATATTTCATAATTTTCTCTATATAGCCCATGCCCTTAAAGGATATATGATTATTATGATTGTGGTGGAAAATATAATGAAGGATTTTCCTTAGTCAGTCTACCAAATAATAGATTCCTTAGCAATCCTTTGTTAGAAACTAAAGTCCACTGAGATAATTGAGAAGTGGGGGGTGAATCAATTATCAAATCAATTTAAATTTTATCAATCTTATTAAACCTTAAGCATGTGAATAGTATAGTCAACACCCATAAGAAGATACACTTACACATTAACACCAGATATGTTAACTAGGGAAACCCTTGATTAGAGGGAAAACCATCTAGTGGGGATGGTACCCACAAAATGATGTACTAATATAAACATTTCTTGTAAGAGGATGGAATCTATTTAGAGCTAATGAAATAAATGGAGTACATATCAATCCTTGTTAGGACAATTTGAATCCATGTTAGGAGTTGTGCCAACCCTTTTAGGAGTTGTAGAAGGTAGATGGACACAATATCCAAAAAACTTCAGGGGCAAGTGCTCTAAACTCACTGTCCATTTGGTCTCTATATGATTCATTGCTGAATAATATAAATGAAATTGAATTATGAAACTTGAACTATTACTCTATACTCTTAGTACGCCAATACCACACCAAACTCTCTCTTAGATCTCAATACCAAATATTCAAACTTGCAACATACTAATACCTCTAATCACTTACATGCATTTACAAACTTCACATATATATGACTTTCACAATCAAAACTTGCACATGTTACACACATTCCCAAAAAGGAAAATAAATTTCCTATATGCCATATCCTCAAAATAATTTATTGAGTCATCCTCAAGGCTTTCCCAATTAGTTATAATAGGAGCTCATTAAGATATTACAATTCATTACATCTCTTTGAAATTACAAACCATTGTCAGCTACAAAGTTGATACAAATTCTCACACATGCGACCTTTAACACCACACACTCTCTAAATTTTGAGAAAATATTGATACAAGTATGAGAATGTATTTTAGTCATCGTTTTGTCACTAATGTCAAACTTGCAACTTGTTAGTAAGACAATTTCTTAGTTAATTTGAGTAATATTATTTGTTTGATTGATAAAGAGGATTTAATCAAATGAGATAATAGGAGCACCTAGAGGAAATGTTGACTTAAGGTCTATAAAAGAAGTACAAAGATCAATTAAGATAGTGATGATATAGTGTATTATTTATCTACTTAAGGTTGCAAAGAATGAATATATTGATTAAGTCTAGAAGAACAAGGAAGAAGAATTGTGTCTACTAAGCTTGATTGAGTGCACAGTTGGTGCCAAGAAATGATAGTGTAAGTTGAGCAAAAAATTAGTTGGATTCAAGCAAAGTAAAAAATTAGTATATGACAAGTGAACATAGTGTAAGCCGAGTAAATTTTAGTTGATGCCAAGCATTAGTAAAATTTAGTATGTTCCAAGTGAACTACTAGTGGGTGTCAAGCAACATAGTGTGTGACAAGCATTAGAGGTTAGTTAATGTGAAGTGACAAAATTATGAGTTAGACCATGAATTTGACAAATCTGAGCTGACAAGATTGATTTCTTGAATTGTATCTAACATGTGGAAGATAATCTTGATGAGTTGGTGGCATAGAATTCAAGGTAAACTATTTTGAGAAAAATTCAAGGAGGATTGAGAAGGAAGTTTTTAGAGGGAACAAAATAGAAAAGTGGGAAGATTCAATGAATCTAAGCTAACCCTAGAATGGGTGATTGTGATCAAGTGACAAAATATCTAAATTCTCTTTATAAGGGGATACTAGTCATGAAGCAATAGTTGGCATGCGGGAGATCCTAAGGAAGACAAGGAATCTAGGGTATCACTTCATATGGAGGACAAACTATAGAATATTCAATTGGAATGCAAAGAAAGAAGGCTTAAGGTGATGAATACTTGAAGGGTGAATGAGCTATCAGAGCTGAAGTTAATGAAGCCAAGAAAAATGTAGAACTGAAATAGATATCTATAATTTGCAAGTGAGTTGTGATTTATTGCTAGATCAAGCCTTACTGTTACTCTCTAATCATTGTATCAATTTAGGGTAAATTATTTGAATTAAGGTTCATTTGTAAAACCCTTAACTAGGTGGCATTCTAATGGAATGACTTAAAGTCTTCTAAATAGTCTCACTCCTAACATAGTGATTGAAATCCTTTAACTAGTTGGTCACATTTAACAATGTGTATTGTAACCTTTAATAGGGTTGGCCTTTTAGAGGGCATCACTTCAGAAGAGTGAGAATTAATATCATGTTAATAGTGGGTTTTCCCAAACTGAGTTTTCGTGTAAAATCCTTATGTCATCTATGTGAATGATTCTATTATGTTTCATGTTTACATTTCTGCAAAGTGATTTTAACCTAGGACAATAACCTAAAATTTTAAGTTTTGAATAATCTAATGGATGCATGCAAGATACATGATAAGGAGATATATGTGTGAGTTTTTTTAAGCAATGAGAAGTTTAATTGGGAGTTTTGGACCTTGGATAACTGATTCACCCCCCTCTTAGTTATTCTAAACTATTTGAACATTGATGTCATCATTAGGTTGTCTACTATCATTATCTATCTTCTCTCATGGAAACAAATTCTATCAATATGAAGAGATGCAATCCAAACATCATAAACCACTTCTTATATACTCTATCTCCACATTGTCCTCTCTAATTATTGAATAACTCTTGCATGACTTTAACTCTCTACACATGCGATTGTCCACTTCATTAGAACACAATGTAGAGCATATCCTCAATTTCTCTTAATTTCATATTCAATACATAATTTGTACAACCTCATTCTCTATCTACTACCCTACCAATCTTTGTAGAAATAATACTATGTTGACATCAATGATGAACATAGTAATGAATGCAACATGTCAATCACACCAACAAACTCTTCAATTCTTAGGATAATCCCTCAAAGGAATACCATAAAAATTTATGCTAACAACCTACTCCCTTGGAATTTATGTCAAGATAGATGAAAAAACATCTAAGTTCCAAGAATACTAAGTCCAACTTTGTTGTTGCTTATGATCTCTTCTTCAAATCCTCTTCATCAATCAAATCTAAAACTTATAGGAACAACTCTCCATCTATTATTTATCATTCTTACATGGATGACATATTTTACACTTATCCACCATTGATATAACTCAATGTTTCTCCCCATTGACATCAATATATCCATCTCTTCCCCTTTCTTGTATAATACTCTTCCTCATATAAGCTATTTTTCATATACAACTCTCCCCCATTGACACCAATGACAAAGGAATCATTATGTCAATCTACAACTCAATGTCTCCAATCAACTCAAGTCACAAAAGATACTATTCTATACTAGATACTAAGATTCCTTGATGAATCTACTTACCATAAATACTCCCCGATCAAAATTTCATCTAGATAAACAATAGTTCTATGTAGCACAAGACTGATGCACTCTCTACATTATCTACTTAGAAGTAGGCAGGGGTATAACCTCAAACTCACCTTGTAAATACTCAAATGTATTTTTAGGAAAAGGCTTTGTAAAAATATATTCAATCCACCATTTTTTATTCACATACTCTAATATGATATCTTTCTCCACAAATTTCTCTCTTAGAACATGATATTTAATAGATATATGCTTAGTTCTACAAATTAAGATAGAATTCTTTGGTATACATATTGTACTCTTGTTATCATAATCTATGATAAAAGATTTTGAAAATATTATCCCAATGTCCTTCAACTTTTTTTTCATCCACATGATCTGATCACAATTGTTTTTTTCTCCTACATACTTTGTAAAATACAAATCTTCTTCCAAGAATAAATGATCCACCACTTGTACTTTTCCCCCCCTCCATATTGCCTTACCAATCCACATCAGTGTATGCACACAAAGTAAAGTCACTTGATTTTTCATACCACAAGCCAAAATCAAGTATTCCCTTCAAATATCTAAAAAATAAATTTACTACTGCATAGTGTGATTTCCTAGGGTCCTTGAAACATTGCAACTATACAAATTGCATTTTCTATATAGTCTAGTGTGAGTTATATATTTCAAACCTCCAATCATGGATCCATACCTTTTTTCCATTGTAGGTGTCTCATCTTTTCTAGATAACTTGTGACTAGTTATCATAGGTGTTCCAATAGGTTTACAACTTTCCAAGCCACATCTTTTCAAAAATTCCTTTAGATACTTAGTCTAAGATAGGAAAATATTATCATTGTTTTGCACAATTTGTAAACCTAAGAAATATTTCATTTCACTAATCATACTCATCTCTAATGTTGACTTCACATCAATTTGACACACTTTAAACTTCTTACCTATTGCATAAGCCAAGAATATTATTATAGCTTCAATTTTGGCAAAATTCTTATCTTTAGGTCTAGGAACTGATTGCCATGTCTCATTCTTCACAATCTGATCTAGTTCTTCCTTCATTGCTTGAATCCAATGATTATCCTTGGTTGAACTTGGGAAATCAAACACAAATCCTCATGTGCTTTGCTTCTTGTCATATGTCTTTTTTATTTTCTTCCAATAATCTAATTAGCGTGGTAATTCTTTGTGAAATTCTTGTTAGGTGTAGGCATTACTAGCTCAACTCTTACTTCTTCTCTAGGTTCATATCTTGGTTCTTCTTTCCATTCCACAACTTGAACATCATTCTGCAAATCATTGTTAGTCTCAAAAAAAATTTCAAAACTTTCTATGATAGGCTTAGGATTGGATCATTCTTCATCAGAATTCTAATTCCATATCCTTTCTTTCACTTGAAACTTTTCATCAACTTTTACATTTTCACACTCAACAATAGTCTTAGTTCTTTGATTAAAACATCTATAACCTTTTATTTAAATGAATAAACTAGGAACATACCTTCATTAGTTATTGAATCAAACTTAAGAATATCATCATCTCTCTTTATGTAACACTTTCATGTAAAATTTTTGAAATACTTCACTGAGGGCGCATGTCCAAACCATAATTCATAGGGAGTCTTGTTTGTACATTTTCAAATTTATACTTTGTTTATTATGTATACTACTATATTGACTACTTCTCTTCTAAATTTCTTTGATACATCATTCTCAAACATCATGGCTCTCACTGCATCTATTAAAAACCAATTTATTCTTTCATCAATTCTATTTTTATTAGGAGTCTTCAATTTTGATAGCTATTTCTTAATTACATTTAGTTCACCAAAGGTGTTAAACTCATTGAAGGTAAATTCTCCACCTCTATTTGATCTTAAATAATTAATTTTCACTCCATATTCATTCTTAGCTCTATTCTTAAAAAACTTAAACTTAACAATTGCCTCAAACTTATCTTCAAGGAACACTACCTACATCATCCTAGTAAAGTCATAAAATAAATCATGAAGAAAATTTCATCATAGAATCCTCTTGTCCTTGTAGGACAACTTAAATTTGTATGAACATTCTCCAACTTCACAGTTGTAGAGAACTTCTTGCTAGAAAATGAGCTTTTCTTCTTCTTATCCACAGCACAATATTTTCACACAACATTCACAGGCTTCACAATTTTAGGTACATCTCTTCTTCTTTACCATAACCCATTCTTTCCAAACATGTTGTCATTAAATACATTGCCAAGTATGTAGGAAAAAAAGAGAAAAGCTCAAAAATATACTACCAAAAGTTGATGTTCCTATCTAACATGGAAAATTTAGATGATTTAGGCATATGCACATATAGGAGGCTTCTAACTAAGGCAAAGATGTTATAAGAACTTCCATTGGTGGAGTGCAGTAGGAGATTTTTAATCTAAATATCACATGTGAGGTGTTCAACCTATAACATTACATAATGAAAGGGTACAAAAAAGGCCATTATGTATGGAAGGTATAATATTAATTGATTTTTCCAAATCATTGATATATATATAATCCTAAGAAAAAAAGAGAAAAGAAAATGGAAGCCAAAGGAAAAAGCCATAATTGCTAGTGTTTCCTAGGTTTGTATCCATCCCTTCACATGAGTGAGGTAAATGGATTAGATTTTATATATCAGAGTTACTTCTCTATAAAAAAAATTATGAGAATAAACTAGATATTGGTCATGATGATGCCTCTATCATAGAAAATTGGGAGACATTCAATTACAACACTTTCCATGTTGAATGCATAACATCTACACAAAATTTTGAAAACCAGAATGATTCTGAAACTGAAGACAATGAAGATGTTTAGAGAAAAACTATAGAAAATTAATGGAAGGTTATATCTATGTTTTACCAAGGTCATAATATGTAGTGCTAAAAAATAGAAATGTTGGGGTGAAGAGAAATTGATAGAGAAATAAATTGTCATGTTGATTATCAAGGAGAAGACTACACTACCACAACAATCAATTTCATAAGTAAAATGAGGGATCATTGTGGCCTTATCTATGATGACATTCCCTAATGAATAAACTACATGACCTTGGTGAGAAACAAAAAAATGCACCCAACATAATCATGAATATTACTATAGAAATCAAAATGAAGAGTACTTGTCTAGGATAATTCAAGGAACAACAGTAACAAGAAAATCATATCTAATTGGTTCCATTAGTCAATCTCTTCAAACTGTGGAAATGCCCTCGTGTTCCTCCCTTCTATAACTTGTACCAAGAGGAGTTTTTGTATTCAATTATATAGGAGTTTCTACAATTCATTCAAAATTAAAAATACTAATAAGAGATTTTTTCTTAGTTGGAAGGAGTAAAACTCATAAATTTTTAAGAAGAAATGTCACATATTTAAAATTTATTTTCATTGATGAAATGAGCTTCATGGGTTAGAACATGATGGAAAATATAGATTTAGGACTCTGACAAGCATTCCCATAATCAACACATGTAAGCTTTAGAGGTAAAGATTACATGTTTACCTCATCAATAACTAATTCATGTACGAAATATAATTCATTTGACTCAAATACAATAATTAATACATAGTTTCTAAAATACTTATTTTTCTCGATTGTATTTTAGGTGTATCTATAAACATTGGTGGGAGATTTGGGCTAGCTACCTCCTATTAATGATTGACCAACATACAACAACAATAAATGGGAAAAGTTTCTATGGCGGGAATTCAAGACTATTGTCACCTTAGATAAGAAATTTAGACAATACATGGAAAATTTTGATAAAAAAAGATTTCAAAAACACTTAAAAATCTAAGAGGGGTATCTGTAGGATCATGGTGTACCAAAAAGTAGTGATTTGAAAAATATGTAGTTCTGAAATGCCTTAAAGCATTTCAAAATCTATTCCAACTTTTTTCACTCCCATCCTGATACGAAACAAAAAAATTTGTACCTTTATAAGGCCTGATATATCTTTGGATACCAACCCTACATGGTCAACTTTAAAAACGTCCCAAAAATGTGTTTTTGGCCTATTCTTGTGTGTTTTCCTATGTTAAAAATGTACTTGACAAATTTTTTTTCTCCCAAATTTGATGAAATGAAAAGGGTTTCTTATGAATGTTCTTAGCTTTCCACAAATCTAATGTCCACCAAATTATTAATTAAGTAAATATTACTTATTTTCTAATGGAGCTATGTATAAAGTGTTGATTGATATATTGATTGAAAAGCAATTATAACTTTCTTACAGTACAATATTTTTGAAATCCAAAAGTTGCATCACATTCTATGTTTCTTTTATCATAAGTGAAATTAACATTAAATTTTTTTTACAAAGTTTTGAACTAGTTAAGGTGGTTCGACATGAGTTTTTTAATTGCAAAAATACTATAGTTGAAAATTCATAATTAATTAATTATTTAGGATAAAAATAATCAAAAATATGCATCACATTTAGACATTAATCTACTTCTTATATCTAGATTCTTATTAAAAAATATTATAATTTGATTTTGATTAAGGTGGTCAAACATACATCTACTTCTTATTTTTCTCCTAAAATTTATGTACTATTGCATTAAAATTCAAAATTTTGACCAATGAATTTTTTATTTTTTTTAGATAAGGCCTAGTAGTTTACAAACTGAATTGAATTTCCTAGATATTATTTTCTCTCAATTTCTATTATAGAAAGTTCATAACAATTTGAAAATTGCACGTCAAGTTGACATAACCCCAATTTACAGATTTTGCATTGCTACTTGAGGGTACAATTTGGTTGATCATGATCCTGCACATACCTAAAGATGAAACCCCACAAATTGAAGATTGGAGTTTGATGATGTCAAGGATCCCTAACAACATAGATGTTGCAATAAATTTTGAATTTTATAACGATGTTCATTATTTCTCAAAAAATGAAAATGTATGTGTTCATAGTTAGAAAAATGCTACATTCATTGAAGCATCATGTTGCATGTAGTGTTGCATAAAAATAAGGTAGTGTCAATATAATAGATGCCTATTCAAATGATGAGTTTCATCTAGAGTTTCTAATCTATAAGGATTCAAGGGTCATGCTAACTTCAAAACTACATATAGAGGTGAGTCTTGTAAATGGGATACTTGGATATATTCAAAAGATTGTCTACAAGCAAGGCAATGTTGTACCTGAACCTCCAACATATGTGATGGTTAATTTTGATTGTTTTATTGGACTACAATTTGAAGATCATAATCCAGATTATTCCAACACCACCAATACAGAAGGGTGTAACACTTCAATTTCCATTCAGGTTGGCATGGGCATTGACTATTCACAAATCTTAGGGATTGATTCTTCCCAAACAAAAAGATTGATATAGGACCAAGAGAAATAGATTGATTGAAATTTGTGGTAGTTTCAGATGTAAAATCTCTCTAATGCTTGTGAATAATTCCTCCTTTCGTGTATGATTTTTATGAGAAAATAAAAATGGTTATACAAATTTTCAAGTGTAAGGATGAATAAAATAGACTTAAGTTCCTTCAAGATAGTTGATGTAATATGTTATTTTTAAATGTAATGTCCCTAAAAGTCTTTTTGTACACATTATTATCTTGTTTGTAGCACTTCCTATAGTATTTCATGCTTTAAAAATGTCTATATTTGGCAATGATAACTGATAAAAGAAATGTGCATAATTTTAATTTATTATATTTTGAGAAACCCAATCTTTATTTTTATGATATTCTATTTTTGTATCTTCATGCCAAATATAATTTAAAAATAATGTTTAATATTATTTCTCAATCACTAACATTTATACATTTTTTTGTAAAGATATCAAGTTAATTAAATATTTCTTCTATTCCTTTGTTAGTTCATGCATTTTTGTAATGGTTAGTACTTTTTACACAATATTTTAATTACTTTCATAACCATTATTTCTTATATTATTTCATGATGATATAAAATATTTTAACAAATTTTATTCAACTTAGCAAGATGTCTGATAAATTGTGTTTTGCATGGGTTTCTAGTTGGTTGTATGACTTTCACCTGCATCTTCCATGCAATATCAAACATCACATAGAGGATTGAGTGTTCATTATTGGGTGAGAGATAGGATGCTAAAATGAATTTTAAAAAAATGGACCAATGAATAATCAAACTAAAATTTATAGCTATGTTGTATACGTCAACTATCATTATTGAATGAGAGTTCAGATGAATCTAGATGTGAAGTTTCACCACTTGCAAATTGAGATTGTAGATTTCAGTTGATGGTCAAATTCCTTGCACCATAAGATTCATGATCTTTACCTTAAAGGATGCATTTTAAAAATCATATTCAAGCCTACTATAAATTTTTAGAAGATGCTTTCTCTAGCAAACTCAGTCTAAAGTTTATGAAATTTCTCAAAGGAGAATCTAAAATTAGCTATCACAAGGGCTGACTTGAGGAATGGTCTCTTTCGACTCTTATGTTTCATTACAATATCACATTCATAGTGTATCAAGTCATTCCATCATTTAGATTTTTGCATGCATATTATTGGGTATCTACATTATTCATTGTGAAATCTAATTTGTCAATCAAAGTTCAAAGAATTGACCCTAAAAATATAGAGTTATTACCCTACTACATCCATGGTTAATAAAATGAAAGCATACTATACATTACATGGCCATATATTTGCAACATTTTATAGAATTGTACTTTTGACTATATGCAATTTTGGAATAATTATTAAGTGATAGATTTAGTGTTAATTTTTGTGATACATTATGTATTTAACTAATTGTAGTGATGTATTAAGTAACAATTGTAGAGATTCATTGAGTATTAAATTATCAGTTTATGTTTACAAATTATATTTACTTTTTCTTCAATGTATCCTAATTGTTTGATAATATTATCTACAACTTTTCTTTAATTAAACTATTAAATTAAATGATTCAATATATAATATAAAAAATTTCATCAATGAATATGACTTTCTAACCTTACTATAATTAAAATAATATAAAATGATATGATATAATAATATTATAATTAATAAACAAAATATATTTCAATTGACTTTTTTTGGTCTTTATTTAATTACTAAATTTAGTTTTTGTGTTCTATATTTTAGTATATTCTATATAATTGTGATATTTCTATCAAGATTTAACTGTGTTATTTTTGAGTCAAAATCATTGACCCATGTTTCATAAGTAATGATACAACATAAAACCATACCTCATGAGAATAAATGGAAAAATTAGCACGCATTAGATTTAGATGATGCTCAGAGGCGTGAAGCATTGCAAATTCTTGGGAGGTCACCCATCCTACTACTACTCTAGCCTGAGCGCACTTAACTATAGAGTTTCCTCCATGGTTAAACCCAAAGCTTGCAACCCAATTTTCAAAACCTTAACCAAGTGTTTTGCCTTATGAACTATTCATTAGAAATCCCCTTAAGTTCATCAACTGATAAGTAGGAGATAATTTCCATAGCAAGTCAAATTGTGATATTGCTGTCAAGATTTAACTATTGGATTTTTTAGTAAAAATCATTGACCCATGTTTCATCAGTAGTGATTCAATATGAATCCATATCTCATGAGAATAAATGGGAAAATTAACACTCATTGGATCTAGGTGATTCTCATAGGGGTTAAGCACTAGGACTTCTCGGGAGGTTACCCATCCTAGTACTACTCTAGCCTGAGCGCACTTAACTACAATGTTTCCTCCATGGTTAAAATTGAATATTACAATCCCATTTGAAAAACCTTTACCAAGTATTTTTTTCTTATAATTCATTCATTAGAAATCCCCTTAAGCTCATCAATTGATAAGTAGGAGATAATTTGCATAGCAAGTCAAATTGTGATATTGCTATTAGGATTTAACTATGTGATTTTCTTGTCAAACTCATTGACCCATGTTTCATGAGTAGTGATTCAACTTGAATCCATCTCTCATGAGAATCAATGGAACACTTAGCTCTCATTATATCTAGGTGACTCTCACAAGGTGAAGCACTGGGATTTCCTAGGAGGTCACCCATCCCAGTACTACTCTAGCCTGAGCATGCTTAACTACATAGTTTCCTCCATGGTTAAACCCAAAGCTTGCAACCCATTTGAAAAACCTTCACCAACTGTTGTGCCTTATGAATCATTCATTATAAAGTTCCTTAAACTCATCAATTTATTAGAAGGAGATAATTTCTATAGCAATTCAAATTTTGATATTGCTATCAAGATTTAACTGTGTGATTTACAAGTCAAACTCATTGACCCATGTTTCATGAGTAGTGATTCAACATGAATCCATCCCTCATGAGAATAAATGGAACACTTAGTGCTTATTGAATCTAGGTGATTCTCATAATGGTGAAGCAATGGGACTTCCTAGGAGGTATCCCATCCATGAGTGTGCTTAACTACAGAGTTTCCTCCATGGTTAAACCTAAAGATTGTAACCCCATTTGCACAACCTTTATCGATTGTTGTGTGTTATGATCCATTCATTAGAAAGATTCTTAAGATCATCAATTGATAAATTGGAGATAATTTCATAAGGCACAACACTTGGTAAAGTTTTTCAAATCAGGTTGCAAGCTTTGGGTTTAACAATGGAGTAAACTCTGTAGTTAAGTGTGCTCAAGCTAGAGTAGTACTAGGATGGGTGACCTAGGAAGTCTTGATGCTTCACTCCTATGAGCATCACCTAGATCTAATGAGCACTAAGTTTTCATTTTATTCTCATGATAGATGGATTCATGTTGAATCATTACTCATGAAACAAGTGTCAATGAGTTTGACTCAAAAATCAAATAGTTGTATCCTGATAGCAATATCATAATTTGACTTGCTATGGAAATTATCTCCTACTTATCAATTAATGAGCTTAAGGTGCTTTCTAATGAATGATTCATAAGGCACAATACTTGGTGAAGGTTTTGAAAATAGGGTTGTAAGATATTGGTTTAACCATGGAGGAAACTTTGTAGTTAAGCATGCTCAAGCTGGAGTATTACTAGGGTGGGTGTCCTCCTGACAAGTCCTGGTGTTTAACAATTGTGAGCATCACCTATATCCAATAAGCACCAAGTGTTCCATTTATTCTCTTGAGATATGGATTCATGTTGAATCACTACTCATGAAACATTGGTAAAATGAGTTTGACACAAAATTCACACAGTTGAAGCTTGATAGAAATATCACAATTTGACTTGTTGTAGAAATTATCTCCTATTTATCAATATTCTATAATTTCTTTTTATATATTTATACTTCTATTTGTTTGAAAGTTTGTACAATATTTGGATTCCTTTCGACTTGGGTTGTTTGTGAGGTTTCAATGATTGAGTTGGCCTTTGATAAAGAAGGTATTATGTTATTCTAGTGGACAACTAGGGAAAGAGATGCCTAGTACTACATGTGCAATAACTTAGGCCTTTTTTTATCCCAATGCCCATTGTCATCTATCTAGTGGGAATTGGCATACTTCATCTAATTTCAAAGTTGTCTCTAACATGGTTTTTAAAAGACTTGATCGCTCAATAGTATTTGCACAATCTTTTATCTCTTTTTGTAAGAAAGAGATGTGTTTGTCATTCCTCTACTAGATGTGACCCTATCAGATTATTTCCTCATTATTTTTACTATCACCTGGAAAACACATCCATGATGTGCTTCCAAAACTCACTATTGCTGAGTCATGATCCTACCAATGCTTGCATATTAAGCGTTTGGAATTTAGAGTCTTAGCCTCACACCCATTTTTGGTGGATTCAATGGTGGAATGATGCTATTACCTATTCAACAAGATTTATTCAGATCTATGCTAGGAAAATTTCCCTATACCACATGTGGTCCTATTAGGCCACAACCAAAGCTCTATGTGTGGCTTTGGAGGATTTTCCCTTAAATCTATTTGATCTAGACGTGCCACTTAAGCTTGCCAAGCTCTGCCATCAAAAGTAGGCTACCAACAATTTTTCCATGAAAGGGGCTCAAATCAAAGCCTATCTCTATTGGATTGAGGTTGGTGACCAAGCCTTAAAGGAATTCCTTCAAGATATCAGAGCTTGACATACTTCGGTTGGAATTTAAAAAATTAAAGGACAAAAGATTATTTCTACCCTTCTTGACATTTTTTAAAGTCTTTATCTACCATTATGAAAAATAAATACACTACCGTGGATCAATTATTGGAGTGAATGTCAACATTGAAGGAATTTACCATTGTAACTCATAACTACCTTGCAGTAGAGAAACATACTTTCTGTGAGAAATTTATTACTCTTGGTGACCTCAAGGAGGCTATCTTTTCCATTATGGATGATAAGGCTCTTGGGTCCAACGGTTTCCCCTATGAATTTTACAAAGCCTTTTGGGATTTCATTGGGTGAGACCTTCAAGTGGTTTACTTGGAATATTTTCACTCAAAATATTTAGGTAATTATCAACAAAGGCAATATAAAATTCATATCTAAGGTTGGTGATCCCCAAGATATCTACAATTTGAGGCCTATCACTTTGTTGAATGTCTCCTATAAGATCATAGCAAAAGATTTGGCACATAATATCTGACATCTCTTACCACTAGTTATCTGAATAGAGTAGATCAACTTTATCAAATCCTATTATATCTTGAACAACATCATTATCATTTGGAAATGCATGGAATACACTCACAGGTCTAGGCAATAAGCTTTCTTTCAGAAATTGAGTTTTCCAAATCTTAAGATCACATTTAATGGCCCTTCATTCTTATTATGCTAAAAGCTTTAGGATATGGACCTCTCTTTCTTTAGACAATGGAGATACTTTTTGGAGCTGCCTCTACTTTTATAAATAATAATGGAAGACAATGTGTGGCCTTTGACCTTTTCAGATCTATTTGCCAAGGCTGTTGTTTGGCTCCTTCTTTATACATCCTAGTTGCTAAAGTGTTTGGTTAGTTTATGGTCTATGCCATCTCCTCTAGTCATGTTTGGGTCATTTCCCTTTCTAAGTGTCCTAATCAAATTTTCAAAGGACACTTTGTTGATGATTACATCATCACCTCATTTAGGATGAGAACAATGATTCCAATGTGCTACAATGCTTGGATATTTTCTTTTTGGCTTTTGGGTCTACCATTCAGTGCCACAAGATGCTCTTCTATATAAAATATTTCCTTCCTACTCTACCTTTCCTAGCTCAATACCAGTGGCAATGGATCCAATGTGGTAAAATATTTCATTTCTTGGGTATCCCTTTTTTGTTTTCAAGCTTTTGAAGTAGACCTTCGGAATGTCATACTTGACAAAAACTCTAAAAAGTTGTACTATTGGATTACCAAGATTCTCTCTTTCACTAGTAAATTTTTTCCAAGGTGTTCATTGCTACCCATGTGTATTATTCTTTCTACTAGGCTCCTTCAAAATTCTCTTATTCTAAATCTAAGAAGCTTTTTAGAGATTTTCTCTAGGTTTTGGATTCTAAGTATCATGGTTTCCATAGAGTCACTTGGAAATATTGTTTCTTATCCAAGGAATCTGGTGGGCTTGGCCTTATCTCCATCAACAATAAAGTCATTTCCTTGTGTGTTAAGCGGGCCATCCAAAATCTTTCTATAGATGTGACTTGGAAGATTCTTCTTAGGCACTGCATTTTGTCTAGTTTTCCTATCAACAAGATAACTTGGAAGGGGATCAGGTTTTAGACGCTTCTCATCACCTATCATCTTGTTCATATCAAAGGATCCTCCCTCTTTTGGCACTACTTTAGTCACTCAAGGGCTTCTTATAAAATTTTTAATGAATTGTTGTTAGTATTTCTAGCTCTATTATTTTAACTCTAGTGCGGTGATCATGTATCTCCATGTCCATTTTTTGTGAATTTGTAACTTTAATATTTAATTAATAGGGAAGGGACTATTCATCATAAAAAAGTTTACACCATATCATTTGTGACATGTATTCCTTTTTTGGAGAATCAAACATCATTGTTATGAGTGTTTTTTCTTTGGTGACCTCAAATAATTTCTTTGAGACTAATTTAGATAAATGGAAATGAATAATTCAGGAGTCATACTCACATATAATCAAAGCTTTCGAGAATGCAACATTATCAATTGATGCTATTGATGAAATATAAATAATGGAAATGGCGGATGTTTCCGAAGTTGTGCATGACACATCTATAAAAATAGATACATTTCTTAAAATGATGAAAGTGGTCTACCATGATCATTTCTCTAATAAAGGTTGCAATATCATCCTAATCACTGAGGAATATGTGATATACTTGCATCATTACAAATAAGTGTTTTATTTATGGTTTATTGTAATGTTTCTTATACTTTATCTAAATACTTCTACTTGGGCTTATATTTCCTATTTCATCTATGTGATTTATATGAACAACAACATGAGTACTTTATTTTCACTATTCAATTGATGGACTTATATTTATTATTTAATCGATGTGAATTTTATGAGGAACAAAATAAATAAATAAATTTCACTCTTGAAGTGATGTTTATAAGTATACTTATGATATTTTACAAAATATTTTATTAAAATTTACTTTTCTCATAGTAATAACCTTAAAAACTACATGTGCGTATGTGCAAGATCATGGTCAACACAACTTTTTCCTTAAGTGGCAATGAAAAATCAATAAATCAAGGCTATGTCAACTTGACACATAATTTTAAAGTGGTTCTCCACTTTATATCAAAAAGTTGTAAGAAAATAATCTATAGTAAATTGAATATAGTTTCTAAACTACTAGGCCTTATCTGGACAAAAAGTTCTTTGATTGACAAAAGTTTTGATTCTAATGTAGTACTACAAAAAATGTAGGGCAAAAATAAAAAGTAGGTGTATTTAAAAACACCTTTATCAAAATCAAATGATAATATTTTTTCATATAATTATATATATAAAAAGTAGACTCATGCCAGGATGTGACACATATTTTTTTGTATTTTTACTCCAAATAAATAATTAAATATGAATTTTCTACTCTAACTTTTCCAAAATAAAAAAACTCTAGTGTCTGACCACCTTAACTAATTGAAAACTTTATCAAATTATTATTTCTCCTTATACTAGGAAATGCATAAAATGTGACACAACTGATTTATTTCAAAATGCTATACCATTTGAAAGTTATACCCATTTTTCAATCAGTGTGTGAATCAACACTTTACAATCATCTTCATTAAAAGTTAACTATTAGGTACTTATCAAACCCATAATTTTATAGCATTTAAATCAATGGAATCTTGCGAGTGTTACAAAAGAGTCCTTTTCATTTCATTGAGTTTCGATGAAAATAATATTGTCAAATGGCTACTTGAAGTTTGAATGTTAGTGAAACCTTTCTCAAATAGGTTTTTTGAGGTGACCAAATAGGTTTGGTAAATAGCAAGCCTAATTCTCTACAAAATTTCAAATTGGGTATCTAATACTAGATTGGATACCTGATATTAAATCATGTACCCAAAATGTGACGGCCAAAATTCTTTCCCAAATTTTTGAAATTTTAAAATTTTGAAGGGAAACCACCCAAATATTGGAGGGAAACCAAAATTTGGGAAGTGTGTGCATTATTATTATTATTACATATGATTATGATTATTATTATTAAGTATTATTATTAGATATGATTATGATTATTATTATTATATATAGTAATATTATATTATTATTATATGTAGTAATATATATAATAATTATAACTAAATATAATATAGTAATTTATATGATAATTATTCTTGTTCTTATTATTAAATATATATAGTAATATTATATGATTATTATAATTATATATAGTTATATATATGGTTACTATTATTATTATATTAAAATATATAGCATTATATTATTATTAAATTTAATATTATCATGAAATGCATCGAAAGGGGTTGTGACACATTCAAACCAACCAAATGAATCCCTAGGGGTCCTAGGGCCATTAGGGACATATGTTCTCATGAAATGCATCGAAAGGGGTCATAAGTTAACCTATGACCCCTTTTGATGCATTCAAACCAACCAAATGGGTCCCTAGGGGTCTTAGGGTCCTTAGGGACATATGTTGTCACAAAATAACCTATGACCCTTTTCAATGCATTCGATCAAACCAAGTGGGTCCCTAGGGATCTTAGGACTGCTAGGGACATATGTTGTCAAGAAATGTGTCAAAAGGAGTCATACATTCACCTATGACCCCTTTCAACGCATTCAAACCAACCAAATGGGCCCCTAGGGACATATGTTGTCATGAAATGCATTGAAAGTGATCATAAATTATGGTATGACTCCTTTTAATGCATTCAAACGAACCAAATAGGACCTAGGGGTCCTAGGGCCCATAAGGAGGTATGTTTTCATAAAATACATCAAAAGAGGTAATAGGTTACACTATGACACATTTCAACACATTTGAACTAGCCAAATGGATCCCTACGAGTCCTAGGGCCCCCTAGGGACATATGTTGTTGTGAAATGTGTCAAAAGGGGTCATAGGTTAACCTATTACCCCTTTTGATACATTTGAACCAACAAAATAGGTCCTTAGGGGTCCTAGGGCCCCAAGGGACATATGTTGTCATGAAATGCATTGAAAGGGGTCATAGGTTAACTTATGACCCCTTTTGACATACCTAGGGGTCCTAGAGCCCCTAGGGACATATGTTGTCATGAAATGTATTGAAAGGAGTCATAGGTTAACCTATGAACCCTTTCGATACAATGAAACCTACTAAATAGGTCCCTAGGGGTCCCATGGCCCCTAGGGACATATGTTTTCATGAAATGCATCACTTTTGATACATTCAAACAAACCAAATAGGTCCCTAGGGGTCTTAGGACACTTAGAGACATATTTTGATATGAAATGCATCAAAAGAGGTCATAGATTATCGTATGACCTCATCTGATGCATTCAAACCAACCAAATGGGTCCTTAGGGCCCTTTAGGACATATGATGTCACAAAGTGCACCGAAAGGGATCATAGGTTAACCTATGACCCTTTTCGATGCATTTGAACTGACCAAATGGATCCCTAGGGGTTGTAGGGCCCCTATGGACATATGTTGTCATGAAATGCATCGAAATGGGTCATAGGTTAATTTATGACCTCTTTCAATGTATTGGAACCAACCAAATAGGTCCCTATATATTAATATATTATATTTATAGGTTATAATAATAATAATATTAATAATAATATATATTACTATATTATATTTGTTGATGTAAATAGGTATTTATACTTTACTTAAGTTTACTTAGGTTAGTGCATTATTTTATTATTTCTTTTTATGAGACACCTAGGAGTTTGCACACCTTTTTGGGTTGTCATGTTGACAACATAGAAGTATGCATCATTCTCTAAGTTGTCATGTAGACAACACAGTTTTTCACACTCCTAATTTAGTACATGTTGTCTACAACATTGATTTATGCGTCACACCATTGTAGGCTTATCATCTCATCATCGCACTTACTTTCATGCTTAATAGAGGATAACCCATATCTGGTGGACATGTGACTATTGTAGGACTTATCATGATGTTGATTCTGAGGCATTCTAGATACATCTTAGAAGCCTTTATATTTAGGCACTCATAGTGTACTTGTACATTGTATTGAATATTATACAATTATTCTGATCATACTCTTGTCTAATTTGTGCTTGTGTTTTGAGTTCCTTGGTCTTTGGTAAATTCTACCCTAAGGTAGATTCTTACATGGTATCAGAGCTGAGGGAGAAACTCATCACATAGTCATTCGAGATCTCTTTGTTTCATCTCTCTAAGGGACTCGATTTAGATCTAGAGCATCAGCTACAATTGGGAGCATCTAGAGCCAAAAAGAACCTTGTCATTGCATCTAGAGTGATGATTCAGTGAAGATTGACTTTAAATTTACCTATTTTAGGCCATCATCAACTAGGAGGCAATTTTTTTGCAAATCAAAACCCAAAGGCCCAATTTACAGAGCTGGGTATGGTCATTATTTGATCTATAATTTATTTTTTGGATTTGATTTATTCTACTAATTTCTCTATATTTTTGAAAAAAATTGGAATTATTTTCTGCCAAGTTGGGCATGCAAATAAAAAAAAATTCCACAGGCAACATAGTCACACCCTGGCCTTGTGTGTAGTATATTTTATTTCGTAGGCAGAGTAGTAGGCAAGTCACATTATTCCATGGGTGGTCTATTCAACAAATCCAATTGAATATTCCTCCAACCGATGGTCACCAACACCACACTAGTGGCCAAGAATTTTAAATTCATAGCAAGCAACCGACACCAATGGTCATAACAAGCATTGTGTCTGCTGCTTATTTTACTACTGTGGGTTTACCTTTTTAAGCACTGAGCCGCTTGACATTGACATCAATGTGGAATCAAATCTAATAACATCCCTACCATTTTTAAAAATTTGGTAGCTTGGAAATTTAGTCCAGCACCTTTATTTCCCACTATGACCAATGACCACTCCCACACACATGGCATATAGAGAATCTGCCATGTGGCAATCTTTGATAGACTTTTGATGGAAACATGGAAAACTATAATTAGTCCACATAGTAGAAGGTACAATCTAAGAAAGTGTCCATGTTATCACCATTGTATGGTCCACAAGGACATATAGTTAGCCCTATGCAAGCCCCCAACTATACCTAGTGTATACTAAATCAGCCCTACATGCTAGAATTGTTTGTACCATCCATTCAGTATAGAAGATGTCGTACGGCTAACATCATCATCTATATAGGGTGATGTCATCTCATGCTTGCATAGATGTTGATATCAACAAATAAGAGCATAAATTTGATGGTCATTTGGCCGTCATTCAAGGGTATTTTTGAACTATTGTGACAACCGTTTGACCATCAAATTTAACACAGTGTTTTCCTTTGTAGACCCCTCTTCAGATGTAGTTTTTATTTGGCAGTTTGACTTCAAATGACTGTAACTTGGTCATCTAGACTCCAAATTAGGTGCGATTTTTTTGATCTTGGGTAGAATTTCCTAAATTTTTTAGTGGTGCAGCTATTATTTATTTTTGGTGCACAGATTTGTTAGTATAAGAATTTTTTGGATACTATACTTATCTAATCCTACTTTTTACAACTTCAAACACATTGTACTGGCTCATATGGACTCCTTTTTTGGTTCCATTTTTTTTAAAGTGTATTTTTTTTCATCTAGTTTTCTGATCTATAGTCAAATTGTAGTCTTATTTGGAGAAAAGTATCACTTTCAGAGATAGGTCCTATTTTGCATTGTATTGCTTCCCAATTATTGTAATTTTTAGCTACATTGTAAAAGTCTAGATTTGTACTCTGTACAGAGGTTGTAATCAGAAAAATTGAAAAGTCCACTTTGTCCATTTTGGCAAGTGGCCCATTGTAAACACACTATATATAAAGTGCCAAAATCATTTATTTGGGGAGGGATATTTTGATTGAGTGAAAAGGGGTGTCTGTACTATGTGTTGTGTCTCTTAGATTTTGTATTCTTCTATTATGGGTTCTTTTTCAAAGTTAACTCCACATAATTATGCTACTTGGAAAGAAAACATTAAAGAGCCATTGGTAGAAAAAAAATTATTGTGTTATGTCATTGGTGCAATAAAGAAACCTCCTGCTGATGCTGATGAAGCTCAGAAAAAAGACTTCGAATCAAAAAAATAGATGGCCTTAGGAACCTTGTTGAAAAATATCTCTGACCCTATCAAATTTTACATTAGGAAGCTTATAGATTCAATAGAGCTTTGGGCTAAACTTGAAGCTTTGTATGGAATAGTAGATGAAGACATGGCTTACACCATAGAAGATAAACTTTCCAAGTTGGATCCTAGAAATTTTGACACAATTAAGGGCTATCTTACCCAAGTAGAAATGTATAGGGTATAGCTGAAGGATTGTGATGAACCCATCAAGGATGGAAAGATGATCAAACACATCATGACTCATCTTCCACCTGAATATGCTCCTTTTGTTTCTAGCTTTAATACACACAAATTAACAATGGGTAGTGCCTATGTTAAGCCTTCATTTGAGAAAAATTCTTAGTAATGTTGATCTTAGAACATGACAATCTAGTGGGTATGGGAATGCTCCAGTCTTCCAAAACCAAAGCCTTGGTAGCAAATGAAGGTAACTCAAGTGGTAAAAACTCAAATAAGAAGTAGAAGCAATGGAAGGCTAAGACACAAGATGACACACAACAATCCTCCTCAAAACAACAATCTTCCTCAAATCAATCTTCTTCCACTCAACATTCTTCTTCACAACAAGGAAAAATCTTCTTCCAAAAATAATCAAAAGGGGAACAATTCCAACAAGAAGGAGAAGAAAACTTGCTCCTATTGTAAGAGGAATGGACATGATGAACATGAGTGCAAGGACAAGCAGATTGATGAATTGGTCAACATTATGAGGAGACACAAAATTGATGTACCAAATGCATATAAATACAAGGGATCATCATCCACTTCAAAGGGCAAGGGACAAGCTTTAGTTGCAAGTACAAACAATGTGGAGGAATGGGTTCTAGATTCAGGAGCAACACATCACATGGGTGCTTCAAGGGAGTAGTTTTCCTCTTTAAAACCATCTAATGTACCTAACATCTATGTTGGAAATGATACTCAAGTTTAAATAGAAGGTAAAGGAAATGTTGAGTTAGAAAATGGCATCTTCAAGGATGCACTTCATGTTCCTAATCTTAGGACCAACCTTCTCTCCATTTATCAAATAACTCACGATGGATGTGGCAAGAAAGTAGAGTTCCTCCATGACACAATAGTGACAAAAAATCTCTAAGATGATTCAATGGTGGTGGTTGAAAAGGAAAATCATGAGACTAGACTTTATTCTTTCTCACATTTTGTGCCTAAGTCCACTTCTCTTGCCTTGCTGACTCATTCAAACACATAAAGTAAACTATGGCATGAGAGAATTGGGCATCTTAATTATCACTACCTACAACAACTTAGCAACAAGGAAATGGTCATTGGTCTACCTCAAGTCAAGTTTTCATATGGTGTATGTCGAAGTTGTGAAGCAAGTAAACATCGTGAAGAGAAATATGACAAGGGGAAGTCTTGGAAGGCAATTGTTGTTCTAGAATTGGTTCATAGTGATGTAGCTAGCGCTTTTCCTGTACCATCTTTTGGTAAGGCTTTCTATGTTCTCACATTTATTGATGACTTTTCAAGGTACACTTGGGTCTTTTTCCTTGATCATAAGAGTGAAGTCTTTGGTAACTTTATCACCTTCAAAGCTCAAGTTGAGAAAAAATCTGGGAAAGCCATCAATATCTAAAGGAAAGATAATGCTAGAGAATAAGTCAACTCTAGACTTATAGACTTTTGTACACATGTGAGGATAGATATTCAACATTTAGTTATATAAACACCACAATAGAATGGTGTAGTTGAAAGAAAGAATAGAACCCTAAAGGAAATGACTACTTTCATGCTTAAGCACAAGTCTCTAGACCAAGTGTTTTGGGTCGAAGCCATGTGTTGTTCCAACTATATCCAAAACAGGAGTCTGCATAAGGCCTTAGATGGAATAACACCTTTTGAGGCTTGGTATGGTAGGAAACCAAGTGTCAAGCACTTCAAAAATTTTGGTTGTCCAACATGGGCAAGGATACCTCCACAAAAGCATAAGGCATTAGAACCACAAAGCAAACCATGTGTATTTGTTGGATATCCTGATCATCTCAAGGCATACAAACTAATGGATCTAGAGACTCATGAAATCTTTTATAAGATGAGTGTACACTTTGAAGAGACATTTCCAAGTTTGGCTTCTTCAACTTCTCCTTCTTCCTCCTTTGTGGATAGTGATTATAGTGATGATAGTGACTTAGAAGATGAGATTCCTCCAACTTTGACTCGTAGGACACCACCTTTGCATGGTCAAAAATAGTTGGAGACATTCCTCCTTCTTCTTCCACTAAAACTCATTGGGCACAACAAACTCTTGATGTAGCAGGTTCATTAGTGGGAAATCCTTTAGATACTTGGAGGACTAGGTCATAGTACAAGTCATTTCCACATGCATATATAGCCATTGCTTTAGATCCACAGTCTTTAAGGAAGCATCAGGGATTCCAGAATGGGATAAGGCTATGGAGGAAGAATATAATTCTTTGATGAAAAAAAACACTTGGGACTTAGTTCCCCTTCCTAAGGGAAGAAAGGTGGTTCAATGTAAGTGGATCTATCAAACTAGATTTGCAGCAGATGAAAGAGTTGATAAACATAAGGTTAGACTAGTTGCCAAAGGTTTCTCGCAAGTTTTAGGTATTGACCATATAGTGACTTTTGCACTAATTGCCAAGATGAACTCCATTTACCTGACACTAGCAATTGTTGCAGCTCAAGGATGGGTTGTACACCAAATGGATGTTAAAAGTTCTTTTTTTAATGGTGATCTTCATGAGGAAATTTATATGGAGCAGCCATAAGGGTTGATACAGGATTCCACAAAGCTTTGTAGATTAAAGAAGTCTATTTATGGTCTTAAGCAAGCTCCTCAGGCTTGGTATGCCAAAATGGATTCCTTCCTCCTCTCAATAGGTCTCGCCACATGTCACTCAGATTCAAATGTATACATTCTTTAGGAGGATGAATCTCACTTGATCCTAGTGCTTTATGAAGATGACTTGATCATTATAGCGAGCACTTCATCCATCATTGCCAGTGTTAAGACCTCTCTACAAGATAGATTTTCCATGATAGACTTGGGTTTGCTACATTACTTCCTTGGCATTGAGATCACATAGTCTTTTGTAGGGATATCACTTTCACAACCCAAGTATGCCCTTGACTTGCTTTCTTGATTTCACATGAGTGACTGCAAGCCTACTCCTACTCCCTTCCTATCAAGTGTCAAGCTAGAAGCTAAGTGTACCACTCCACTTGTTGATGCTACCTTATATAGATAGTTAGTTGGGAACCTTATCTACTTGACACATACATGCCCTAATATTGCTTTTACAGTTGGTATGGTTTCACGCCTCATGCAAGAACCTCATGAACATTTTGCACTACATCAAGGGTACATAAACACATGGGATACATTATGCAATAGGTACAGGACTTCAACTGATTGGATACATAGATTTAGACTATGTAGAAGACTTAGATTCTCACAAGTCCACTTTAGGGTACATATTTCACCTTGGTTCTGGTCCTATTTGTTGGCAAAGTAAGAAGCAAAACAATGTTGCTCTTTCTTCTGTAGAGGCTAAATATCAAGGAGTTGTCAGTGTAGCTGTAGAGGCTCTTTGATTATAGTACATCTTGGATGAGTTTGGATTTGATCTACCTAAGCCTACAATTATTCATTGTGATAATTAGAGTGCCATTGAAATCTCTAAGCATTTAGTTCAACATCAATGGACTGAGCACATTGAGGTTCATATGCACTATATCAGTGAGCTTATACATGAGTAGATCATTGCACTACAATACTATCCTACAGTAGAGTAGGTCACTAATATCTTCATCAAACCCTTCACTAAGGTCAAGTATACTCATTTGTGAGATCTGTTGGGGGCACAGGATGTTGCAAAAAGGGGAGTCCCTTGACTTCTCTCTTCTTCTTCTTCTGGGAGGAATTTTTTACTCTTATGAGTTCTTCTTCTCTCTCTTCTTCTTTATTGTACTCATCTCTCTTTTTAAAGGAGGGTTTTTCCCATGAGGTTTTCCCTCTTTCTCTACTTTATGAGAGATTGCATTGCATCATTCTTAGCATTTCTATTGTACATGGGTACCTAACATGGCATCATAGTCAGGACCCATTATGCATTAGTGAGCTTAAGTGCATTCCCATAAGTTGCACTTAAGGGGGGGTGTTGTTGTAAATAGGTATTTACTAATTACAATTTACTTAAGTTAACTTAGGTTAGTGTATTATTTTATTTTTTCTTTTTATGAAACACTTAGGAGTTTTCTCACCTTTTTGGGTTGTCCTTTTGATAACACAGAAGTATACAACTCTAATTATGCACATGGTGTCTACAACATAAGAGTATGCATCATTCATTGAGTTATCATGTAGACAACATAGTTTTTCACACTCATAATTTAGCACATGTTGTCTACAACACTAATTTGCATGTCACACCATTGTAGATTTATCCTCTCATCATCATACTTACTTTTGTGCTTAATGGAGGATAACCCATATCTAATAGACATGTTCCTAGTTATAGGACTTATCAGGATGCTGATTTCGAGGCATTCTAGATGCATCTTAGAGGCATTTATATTAAGGCACTCCTAGTGTACTTGTACATTGTATTGAATAGTATATAGTTATTCTGATCATACTTTGGTCTAATTTGTGCTTGTGTTTTGAGTTCCTTGGTCTTGGGTAAATTCTGCATTGAGGCAAATTCTTACAATATTTAATAATAATAGTAAAAATTATAATAATCATATATGTATTAATATATTATATTTATAGGTCATAATAATAATAATAACAAAAATATATTACTATATTATATGTAATAATAAATAAAAAGTCATAATAATATAGTATAATAATCATATATATTAATATATTATATTTATAGGTCACAATAGCAATAATAAAAAAATAATAATAATATATTATTATATTATATTTAATAATTATAGTAATATAATAATCATATATGTATTCATATATTATATTTATAGGTCATAATAATAATAATAATAACAATAATAATATATACAACTATATTATATTTAATAATAATACTTTGATACTTTGATCTCAGGTTGAGGCTTTGCCTCTTTGTTGCTACTTGGTGAACTTTTTGTAATATTTTTTTATCTCTCTATAGTTAATATAAAATATAATAATAGTAAAAATCATAATAATATAATATAATAATTAAATATAATAATCATTTATTATAATAATTATATATATATTAATCATATATAATAGTCAAATTTATCCACATTGCTCACACTTTCCAAATTTTGACTTCCCTCCAAAATTTTGGCAACCATTTCGGGTACCTGATATCATATCAGTTATCTAATTTGGGATCAAATACCTGATATGGCATCGAGTACCTAAAATACTGGCATGCTTTGTCCAACATATTCCTTGTCACTGCAGACATGACAATCACATTTTTTGTGGGCCATTTTCAAGGATTTGGAGAAAACTAATTTTTGGGGGCCCATATGATAAAAAAAGGTTCTATAATGTATGATTAGGTGTTTGATATTATTTTTTGAATGGGGAGTAGTAGCTGTTGAAAGGCTAAATGCAAAAGGAAGGTAACGAATGAAGACATTGCAGCATATATAGGGAAAGGAACAAGGTAAATCACCAAAGAGACAAGGTGTGTGAAGTGTGAGTCAAGTTGATGATGTATTGATCAAAGGTGACATCATAGAGTTAGATAATGAATATGTGTAGTTGAGGAATGAAAATGTACAAATTGATAATGATAATGATGGGATTGAAAATTTAGAGAATGACAATTTGGAGAATGAAATTTTACCAGTTCATAATGTAAATTGCATGATTGATCATGTCAAAAATGACAATGCATAGGAACATTACATATCTCCCAATTATAATTGACATGAAGGTTCTAGAATACAAAAATGGATAATTGAAATTGATGAAATGATTATTACCAATTTGGAAGGGGAAAAATTAGAAAGAACCATTCAGTTATGGACTTCAAGACAATATAAGACATTTTTCGAGAACAAGATAGTGGTGGAGCAATCTCAAATTTTTATTCACTTATTAATATGAAAAATATGAGACCTATGCTTTCCAAATTGAAGATTCGTGTCAACAAAAAAAAGGAAGGAAATGCCATTGTTATCAAGAATATTTTTAGTGCTCTCAATAGCATTGGAAAAAATAGTAGGGAGAAGGATAAGAGAATTGCTCGAAGGGTTATTACAACCTCTTTGGTAAGTCATTATTTGAGAAATGGTAAATATATGAGACAAACTTGTACTGACTTGAACCTAAATCTTACTACTTTGAGAAGAGTACTTAGTAGACAAGAGAGAATTGATGATCCTCTCCAAAATGAAACATGGGCTTTTAGTGGGAGACTTCCACATTTTGATAGGAAGCTATTTGAGGATGTGAAAGAAGAAATTACATAGGTTTGGTGCTCTAGCTAAAGAGAATCACCAAATGCTAAAGACATGTTAAAGTTGAGAATCAACATCAAAGACTGCATGCCACATCCTAAAAATTATTTGGAGGTAAGTCAAACTATGTTGTTCAAACAATTTAGATAGAATCATCCAATATTGCATTAATCACAAAGGACTTTTGAGTCTTTGAAGACATTTCATTATGTGGCACTTAAATTTTGAAATACATGTTGTTGCAAATATCATGTCAAGTTTTCTATGCATCATGAACTATTATGCTCTATTTGTTCTACTTTCTTGGTAAAGAAATGTTGGATAATTATGTTGTTAGTGGTCTTCCAAAATCATCAAGAGACTTGCTAGATTAATTTTTATGTCATATATTTGATGATTGTTTCTTTTATATAAATGCTTGCTTAAATGAGAAGTGCTCAGAAGGTGGTGGCTTATCCAAGTTTGACTCATGTTTCCATGAGGAGTCTGAACAAGATCTTAGGATAACAATAGTGAAAAAATGGTATATGAAATGATGAAATACACATTGAAGAGTGGGGGTGAGAGCTCTAGATCTGAATTGGTTGCAAAAGAAATTAGTATGGCTAGTTTTATTTCAGTTTTCAAAACAAATATATTCTACAAGTATGCAAGACATAGTCATAGATCTCAGTGGTTGGATCAACACTTTAGAATGTGTAAGGAGATGTTTCCCATTGGCACTATTATATTAGTTGTTGAATTTTCTCAAAAATACACATTGCAACCTCAAAATGAGACACAATATTAGTATTACAACTCCATTCAAATTTTTCTATAGTGAGAGACTCATCAAAAATAAATTCATTCCAGAGCTTTGATTCTAGTACATGGACCATTTTGACACAACAACAAGCTTGCTTTTGTCCTAGTTGTTTTCAATGTGATTGGGATCATTGTGAGTGAAGTGATTGGGTGGATACATGGGATCCACATTATCTTACTCCATTTTCTATCATACCCTTTATCAAAAATGATGACATGGAAAGTTCACTTGAGCATAACCATCTAGCAGATCTTCTTTAGCAAGGACATGTCTTTGCATTCGATGCACCATAGGGGAATGATGGGAAATTAAATTATTAGTTAGCAAATTTAATTAGCACATTGTGTAAGAGGTAAACAAAATTTTGCACAACCGATCATAGATGATGATGGATTCACATATCCTTCTAGTTTAGCAGTTGTTGCTGGAACATGGCTATAGACATACATGCTTATAAAGAATGGAATTCTTGAATTCAAAGACAATCAAAAGAAAAAAACAATTCTCATATATTTGCATCTTATTATAACAAAAAATGTCAACTTGTTCAAGCATCAAGGAAGAACAAAAGTAAAAGAACTTTTTTCTATTACTAATGCTGATCATGAAGCCCTACTAGAGACCCTAAAATAGAGAGAGGACCCTACTAGAACACTAGATTAGGTATATTTACTTCTTATGTTATTTTCTTCATAATGATTCAGTGAACCAATGATTATATTGTTTAATACAATAAGTTACTAATATTTTTTATGATATTGGAGTGTAGGTGCATCATGAAGAGTAGCCATGTATGAAAATAAAAAACTAAATAACGAGCAGAATGAAGAAAAATCTATTCTATTTTTGACACTACTATTTTTGACACTATTATTTTTGACACTGTGATTTTTGGTAGTTGTGTATTGATGTAATAATGATGAAACACTTGAGATATTGTAAATATAAATTTTTTGATTTAATGTAAGAAACAAAGATGATTTTACTTAATGCAATTTATGTGGAAGGACCTAAAAAATGATGATTTTAATACATACTAACACTAAACTTGCACTATGACCAATGCCAAAACCCTAAGAGAGGTAAATTATAATGTTTTTGCTTAATACTAACCCTAGTGAAACCCTTTTTCTAGCTACAAAGAGCCTCCATCACTCATGACCACCCCATATTGAAGAGTCTGCAAGGTGCACTAAGTATGTATTGAGGTCGCTCTTCCAAAGGTTGTAACTTGGAGGTTGTGAGGGGTATTGATAAAAAGTTGAATGCTACAAGGTGATAATGTAGAGGCCTAAAACATTTGATCTCATTTTCAAGAGATCATATTTTTTTTGGATTCAACACAATGATCTCGCTCAATGCCAAAACTTGTAGTGTGCCTCAGTTCATAGGTGCATCACAGTGTAACTTTGAAATCGTTGATCTTGGCATCAAATTGTCAGCACCATTAGCTCCAAATGGGTGGGTGAACCCTAGTGACACCCTTGTTTTGGCCGCAAGAAGCCTCCATCATTCATGGCCACCTCGCACCGAAGAGTCTCCAAGGTGCTCTAAATGCGTATCAAGGTCGATATTCTGAGGGTCATAACTTAGAGCTTGTGAGGGATATAGATGAAATGTTGAATGATACAACATGGTCATGCCGAAGCTTAAAATAATCTATCTCATTTTTGAGAGATCTCTTTTCATTTGGATTCATCACAACAATCTTGCTCGATGCCAAAACTTGCAGTGTGCCTCAATTCATAGGTGCATCACAGTGTAATTTGGAAACCACTAATCGTGGCATTGAATCATCAACACCATTAGCTCTACTTGGGTGGGTGAACCCTAGTGAGATCCTTATTATGGTTGTGGAGAGCCTCCATCGTTTGTGACCACCCTATACCAAATATTCTCCAAGGTGCTTTAAATGCATGTCAAGGTTGATCTTATGAGGGTTGTAACAAAAAGCTCATGAGGGCTATCGATGAAACATCAAATGTTATAGCATAGTCAAGCTAAGGCCTAAAATAATCTATCTCATTTTTGAGATATCACATTCTATTTGGATTTGGTAAAACGATCTTGTTTGATGTCAAAACTCATAGTGTGCCTCAGTTCATAGGTGCATCATAGCGTAACTTTGAAACCATTGATCTTGGCATTGAATTTTTAGCACCATTAGCTCCTAATGGGTCGGTGAACCCTAGTGACACACTTGTTCTAGCTATGGAGATCCTCCATCATTCATGACCACCCCATACTGAAGAGTCTCCAAGGTGCTCTAAGTGCATGTCGTGGTCAATCTTCTAAGGATCGTAACTTAGAGCTCATGAGGGCTATAGATAAAAAATCAAATGCTACAGGCTGGTCATGCCAAAGCCTAAAATAAAATATCTCATTTTTGAGAACTCACATTCTATTTTGATTTGGCAAAACAATCTTCCTCGATGCCAAAACTCACAGTGCACCTTAGTTCATAGGTGCATCACAGTGTAACTTTGAAATTGGTGATCTTAAAATTGAATTGTTAGAACCATTAGCTCTGGATGGGCAGGTGAAACCCATGTTCTAGCCACAGAGAGCCTCAATCATTTGTGACCACCCCATACCAAAGAGTCTTCAAGGTGCTCTAAGTCCATCTCGAGATTTATCTTCTGAGGGTTGTAACTTAGAGCTCGTGAGGGATATCAAATAAATGTCAAATGATATAGGATGTCATGCTGAGGCATAAAATAACCTATCTCATTTTTGAGAGATCACATTTTATTTGGATTCAACACAGTGATCTCACTTGATAGCGAAACTCATAGTGTGCCTCAGTTCATAGGTGCATCATAGCATAACTTTGAAACCACTAATAGTGGCATGAAATCATCAACTCCATTAGCTCCAAATGGGCAGGATAACCCTAGTGACACTCTTTTTTTGGTGGTAGAGAGCCTCCATCATTCATAGGTACCTCGTATCGAAGAGTCTATAAGGTGCTCTAAGTGCATGTCAAGGTTGATCTTTCGAGGGTCATAACTTGGAGCTTGTGAGGGATATTGATAAAAAAATGAATTCTATAGGATAGTGATGTTGAGACCTAATATAACTTATCTCATTTTTGAGAGATTACATTTTCCTTGGATTCAACAAAGAAATCTTGCTCGATGACACCATTCACTCCAGATGTGTGGTTGAACCCTAGTGACACCTTTGTTCTAGCCATGAAGATCCTTCATCATTTGTAGCCACCTTATACTGAAGATTCTCCAAGGTGCTCTAAGTGCATGTCAAGGTCAATCTTCTGAGGGTCATAACATAGGGCTCATGATAGGTATCGATGAAATGTTGAATGCTACCCATTGGTCATGCCGATGCCTAAAATAACATATCTCATTTTTGAGAGATCACATTTCATTTGGATTTGGCATAGCGATCTTGCTTGATGCCAAAACTTGTAGTGTGCCTCAGTTCATAGGTGCATCATAGTGTAATTTTGGAACTGTTGATCTTGGCATCTAATTATTTTGGTTGTTAGCTCTAGATGGGCAGGTGAACCCTAGTGAAACCCTTATTCCAAGTTTGAGAGCCTTGATCATTCGTGGCCACCCTGTACCAAAGAGTCTTCAAGGTGCTCTAGGTAAGTCTCGAGATTGATCTTTCAAGGGTCGTAACTTGTAGTTTTTGAGGGCTATCAATGAAACATCAATTTCTATAGTATGGTCATGCCAAGACCTAAAATAACCTATCTCATTTTCAAGATATCACATTTTTTTTGGATTGGGAAAAGCAATCTCCTTTGATGCCAAAACTCACAGTGTACCTTAGTCATAGGTGCATCACATCATAACTTTGAAACTATTGATCTTGGTATCATATCATTAGCACCATTAGCTCCAAATGGGAGAGTGGACCCTAGTGACAACCTTGTTCTAGTTGCGAAGAGCCTCCATCACTCGTGACCACCCTATACCAAAGAGTCTCCAAGGTGCTCTAAGAGCGTGTCGAGGTTGATCTTTCAAGGGTCATAATTCAAAGCTTGTGAGGGCTATCAGTGAAATGTTAGGTGTTATAGGTTGATAATGCTAAGGCATAAAATAACATATCTCATTTTAAAGATATCACATTCCATTTGGATTTGGCACAATGATCTCACTCAATGGTAAATCTTGTAGTGTGCCTCAGTTCATAGGTGCATCATAGCATACCTTTAAGACCATTGATTTGGCATCAATTCATCAGTGCCATTAACTCCAGATGGGTAGGTAAACCCTAGTAGAACCCTTTTTCTAGCCATGGAGAGCCTTGATAGTTCATGGCCACCCCGTACTGAGGAGTCTTTAGGTGCTTTAAGTATGTCTTGAGGTTGATCTTCTAAGGATCATAACTCAGAGCTCATGAGGGCTATTGATGAAATATTGAATTCTTTTAGATGGTCATGTTGAGGGTCTAAAATTACCTATCTCATTTTTGAGAGATTACATTATGTTTGGATTTGGCACAGTGATCTCACTCGATGCCAAAACTCACAATGTACCTTAGTTCATAGGTGCATCACAATGTAATTTGGGAACTATTGATCTTGGCATCAAATCATTAGCACCATTAGCTTCAAATGGCTAGGTGAACCCTAGTGACACCCTTGTTCCAACTATGGAGAGCCTCGATTGTTCATAGCTACCCTAGTGTAGGAGCACCTAGGTAGGCTAGTTTGTACCTAGTGCTTTGTTCTTATCATTTTGGCTTGTAGTGATGGTAGCCACATCACTAGTGGTTTAATAAGACCTATTAAGTCCTTAGGTAAGTTTAAATTAGTTGCTAAATGGGTTTTTTCTCCTAAGTTGTTGTTATGCCTATAAGTTTCTCAACAATGGTTAGGCTGACCAAAGTGGTAGAAAAGTTGACCAAGGGTCAAGAACCATCTTGGAATGCTAAATCCTAAAAATTGCAATTTTGCTACTTTTCAACTTTTTCTTGCAAAGTTGAAAATGAGTGCAAAGAGTTAGTTAGGGGTTTAAGCATGACCACAAAAAGTTGGAAACACCTATATAAGTTCATTATTGATCATTTTTAGGGATTGGAAGTGTTTGGGTCATATAGTGCACAGGTTGGGCATTGAAATGCATAGGAACCACTATGTAAATGGATGATTTTACTATTGTTTTGGATTCAGAATGTGGATCTTTTGCTTGGATCAGTTATTTTAATGTTTCTTCTTGTTTTCTAAGCCTTAAATAAAGGTTTTTTTGTTTGTCTAAGTTTTTAACATAAATTTCTTGTTTTAGACTACTTTCTTGAAAAAAGTTGCAGCATTTTATTTTCTTGGAGTTCTCCTCCTATTCTCACCATAGAAATGGCTTGAAAACATGTAAAATGGGAGGTTACTCACTGTACATTATTTTTTCAGAAGTGGGGCTCAAGAAAATGAAGGCAACCATTTTTATGGTGATGCCCTAGGCAAGAAAAGTGTCTTGGCTAGTGGAAATATGGCTATAACCAACAACATATCATGTGCTTGGTGATTCAAAATGTGAAACTGAGTATGGGAAGTGGTAGGTAATGTTCCTATAGTACTCTTGGTGTAGTTGGAGGTGATGGTGTGCTCTATAAAGAAAGTTATGCAAGATTTTGCAAAATCGGGTTCAAAACCCCCTTCTAGCTTTGATTTTTAGTGCTTTTGTGTTTTGCATGTTTGGCATATGGTGGAGGCCTAAAAGTGATGGAATCATCTCTATTTTTGAAAAAGGTATTCATATCCCTAATTTTCTTTAGGCTTTTTATGTGGTTTTTGTGAGAAACACACATCTCGAAGTGTTAAAACCCTCTTTTCTTGGTTTGTAGCATCAACACTTTACCATATTAGTGCATTTAGTTCCAAGAAATTTATTTGATGGATTTTTTCAAGTTGACTCATGACATTTTGTAAATTTCTAGATAGTTAAAATATTAACTATGACTTTGTAGGAGTTGTGGCATGCTAAATTTCTTGTTTTGGCATTCTTGAAATGCACTTGCAGAAACACAAATGATAGAGGTTGGAGAAAAACTAGTAAGAACTTCATTTGGAACTTGTTCTTGAGTTAAAAAATGCCAAATGACATATGGTTAAAGTGTTGGAATCCTCTCATGCCATGATAATAGTGTGAGGTGTGAAATGAACTTGCTTGACTGTGATTTTAATGTGCTAATAGCAACAACTAGTTGAAATTTGTTCGAGATATTGATTTTTAATTATTGTATGGTTGTTGGTTGATCCAAACTCATACATATCAATGTCATGATGTTGATGGAAGCCTTGAATCTTTCTTGAATTGCCAAAATGTCAGGTGGATGTACCAGGGTGAATGAGGTGGATCTTAGTTGGATCCAAAGTGGAAGAAGCAAGAAGAAAATAGAAAGGTATTGAATTTGGCCTTTGGAAGTCCTAAGAAGGACTAGTCAATGTGTGAAATCCTTGTAGTACATCACACCCCCTACTGAAGAGTCTTCAAGGTGCTCTAAGTGCATCTCGAGGTTGACCTTTCGAGGGACATAGATTGGAGCTCGTGGGAGTTATCAATGAAACATCAAATGCTATAGGACGATCATGTCAAGGCCTAAAATAAAATATCTCATTTTTGAGAGATCACATTCCATTTAGATTTGGCACTATGATCTCACTTGATGCCAAAACTTGCAATGTGTCTCAGTTCATAGGTGCATCACATCGTAACTTTGAAACCACTTATCTTGGCATTGAATCATCAATGTCATTCACTCTAGATGGGTGGGTGAACCCTACTCACACCTTTTTTTCTAGTTGTGGAGAGCCTCCATCATTTGTGGCCACTGTGTAATGAAGAGTGTTTAAGGTTCTTTAATTGTGTCTCGAGGTTGATCTTCCAAGGGTCCTAACTTAGAGCTTGTGGGGGCTATTGATGAAACATTGAATGCTATAGGATGGTCATATCAAGGCCTACAATAAACTATCTCATTTCCAAGGTGCTCTAAGTTCATTCGGGTGGGTGAACCATAGTGAAATCTTAAGCGATTTTAGAGATTATTTCAAATTAAACATATATGATAGAATTTTAGATTAAACATTACATCAAAATTTGTTAATAAAGGTTGTTAAAATGTTATTAAAAAATTATTGCATTTGAATCGAATATAAAAAACATGATCAAAATGAATGATATTCCATAAACATGAATAATACACATGATCCATGACAAATTGAACAATACTATACTAAATTAATATGTATATCATTGTGCACATAAATGAAAAAAAAATATATCAAAATACATGTATCCATTGACAAATTATGAAAATATATATCAAAATACATAGATCCATATGCAAAATGTGGCTGATCATATCATCAAAATCTAGATAATATCAATTTTCTATATACAATTAGCATATGCCATCTCAAAACATCTTATGATGCATCCTATGATAGCTATACTATCCTAGGTTGCTGGTAGATCATCAAAATGTAGCCTCTTCATTGCACTAGGTGGATCAGATGCCTCCTACATTAAAAAAAAAGGAAAACCCAAAGTTAAACTACTAAATTGATATGATTCTATGTATCTAACATTGAGTTACTCAAATTCATAATGATCTTTTTCTTGATGAAGATTTATAGTATTGAAATTTCATCATAAATACCTCTCGCATCAACCTCTTGCACTAGTCAAGAGTCCTCTCATATGTCCTTGGCAACTCTTGAACCTCATTGATTGTGGCATGTGTATGTTCATGTATGTTTGTTAGATGAATCTAAAAACCTAAGCTATAACATTATAACACATAGCATACTAAATTTATAACATATAATCAAGAATTCAAACTACAACTTACCTATGTCAACTCGTCCTCTCGCCATAATGGCTATGTCAACAAAGATACAAAACTTTGGCATCCAACCTCCTATGCACTAGGTATTTCCTATGAGATACAGAATACTAGTTGTTAATATCATAGAAATCAGTTTTGAATTTATTTATAAAAATAAAGAAAATAAAGAAAATAAATGATACTTATACATATGGTGGGGCTCTCATTGTAATTGGAAATGCCAGAGGGTTTGCAATATGGAATCTGCATAGACTCATCACTAGTAGCATTTTACAAGAATGCATCGATATTTAATCACTTTAAAAGTACCTAATTACCTTTCCCTTGTCAATGGGTTGTGCCTCATCCCCTGCACTTTTCCGCCCATTGACAAGTGATACTTGCAAGAGAAAAGAAAGATTAGAAAACATATATGCTTCAATATCAAATAGAAAAAAACAATAAGAACACAACATAATGTACTGTAGATGTCTCAAGGCCAAATGAAATAGTTGAGAGTGTGACATTATCAGCCTATCTAAGCTCCTCCTTAGTCATCAACTAAACATGAATGAAGATCACATACATGTATAAGCCAACATGGGTTAAAAATTAAAATTACTCTATTATAAATATTAACTTTAAATCACATATGTCATAACAAAAGAATGTATACATATAATGACATAGAAGGACTCCATGCCTCTACATGCCCCTCCTCTCTCACATTAGGGTGTGCAACCTTTGTACATGCATCTAGTGTATCCTCCTCAAATACAAACTGATACTCAAAAAAATCACCTATGGGACCCAGACAAATATTCTTGCATGTTATGCAATTATGGGGCACAAAAACATGTGATGAGCTTGCTAATGATGAACTCATGCTAGCATCATCAACACAAGGAGGGAACAAGGACCTAGCCTAGGATACCAATAGGCTACTCAATCTATAGATTGCTCTAATAGTCTGAGAGCTAGCTTCTGTAATGATATTAGGATGCTAAACTCAAGGAGGGGAGGAGACTGTTGGGTGATGCGACACGCTCCCCTGCCCACAGGTGGTTAATTATGTGGTGTTCCATGTTCACTAATAGTCATGGCTTTTGGTGCAATGGCAAATGGGCCCTACAATTGGTATCAAAGCCTAGTTTTGGCTTGGTCATGGGTTCAAATCTCCCCAGTTCCTTCCCGACCCGCATAAGCACCTGGTATGCACGTCAAGGGGGAGATTGTTGGGTGATGCAACACGCTCCGCTGCCCACAGGTGGTTAATTATGTGGTGTTCCATGTTCACTAACAGTCATGGCTTTTGGTACAACAGTAAATGGGCCCTACATAGACATCAGTATGAGTGACAAAAGTGTCATCTTTCTTCCACTGAGAAAAGGATCTATCTTGAGGAGTTCCTCCTACACCCATGTTGGGCTTCATGCTACAATAGTTCACCTTTAGGCCCAACACAAATTTCAGCATACAATTCTTTATTGAAATAAAATGGCACCACTAAATTGTTGTGTGGAGGGATCTCAAAAACCATCCACCAATGATCCCAAAAGTTTGCACACATAGCCTCATTTGTGCACCATTTAATTGATAGGTTGGGTTTTGTGCATTCCACTTGTTTACCAATTTTTGGGTCTACAAAAAGGTTAACCATATCATCTTTAGTTATATTTAGGGCTGCAACCTCATCACAGTCCAACCCATCATCAAACATGGCATACATTTGGTCACACCAGCGAAGACCAACATTTTTCTCATTGGTAAGTGTTTCAGTATTATCCACTATGGTGTTTAACATGGATAACATGGGAGCTAATATAGGTATAGTATTATACGTGGTTCACAAAATCCTCATTTCAACAAGATTTTCAAATATCAAATCTTCAATTCAAGGAGGGTTTTGAGGGGTAGGGGATTGTTTGTTGGATGGTTTTGAGGGGACACTAGATCATTTGGTGTAGGGTTATGAGGAATATTATTTCTTGCCTCAGTGTCATCATTTGGGTGAATTGTACCTATTAATTTGCAAAACATAATTTATATTAAAAACAACCTAAATTTCAACAATTTCTATTGAAGAAAACCTAATTATTAACAAATTCAATTAAAAATAACTAATTTCTTATAATATTCATTCAAAACATTAAAGAAACAAAAAAAAACTTACCCTTATTGTATACCCATTCTGAAATCTGATACCTGAATAGAGGTTAACACTCAAACAAAAAAAAACAATGTGAAAAGAGCTCTCAGTAAATTTGTTTTAAATCAATGTTATAGATTTCGGGTATCTAATTTCATATTGGATACCTAATATATAGAGGGGGTATCCAATATGTAATTCTTACCTAAAAAGGCTTGGTCCTAACTTTTTAGCTTTGGTATCATGATGGGTGGATAAAAATCAGAGCAGATTTTGAAATTCTTTTAGACATTTTTAAACTCTAGTTTTTTCACATCGCCACTTTTTGGCACACCATGATCTTGCACATACCCATTTCACAAATCCTATTTCATCTATGTGAGTTTCAGAAATGAAAAAGGAAACAATTATCAACATTTAGCTACAGAGGGAATATCTTGATATGTTAGATGCTATATTTTCTATACAACTCACCTGCTATTTTTATGTATAATCATCAAAACTAATACTAATAAGTATACAATTGATGCTAAATAAAAAAAACTAACTTTTTTATTAAGACATACAAAATTAATTGTTTGGATGCATTATTCCAATATTTATTAAGAATTAATTTGTTAATTCTAGAAATTAATTGAATTTAATAACTATAAATAAAATATTTTAGAAATAATAAAGTAATAAAAAATAATATATTTAAACAAATACTATGATTAATTATGTACAATAGATGAGAGAAATCCTTCTCCAGGTGCCTATTTTCACAATCGCAATTAACACAATAAGCACCTAAGAAGGACATCTCTTAGTTTATACACACACACACACACACACACAGAGATATACATGTATGTATGTATGTATGTATCTATAAATATGTGTAAATATATTTGTATATATGTGTGTGTGTATATATGTATATATGTATATGTATATATGTGTATATATATTTGAATGTATATATGGGTGTATATATGTGTGTGTATATATATATATATATATGTGTATGTATAAATATATATATATATATACACATATGTATATATGTGTGTGTGTATACATATACATTTACACATAGATGTACATGTATATCTATACATATACACATATCTATACATATGTACATATGTCTCTATATATACACATATATATATATATATATATATATATATATATATATATACATATCCATACACATTTATATATATACTATATACAAGCTAGTTGTTATTTAGTGAGATTAATAATCATTATGTGTTAAGCTTGAATATATTCAAACGTATGACCTCCCAAACATGAGTCATTTTCCAATGCCTCTCAGCAATAATTGATTATTTAATTAAAAATGTAGTATATTAACCCATTAATTTTATTTATTTAACACCATTAAAATAATTTTCATATTTTTTAATAAAAATTAACAAGTTACTCCCAATACCCTCTAACAAATCTCTTCAATGATAGGATTCACTATTATGACAAGATATCATTCAAAATTTCCACCTAAATACAACCCCCTCGATAAAACAATCGTCTAACAAGAAAAAACAATACAATTCATAGCATATTGATCCCCAAATATTGTTTCTAATAATCTAATCCTCAAAAACACTACTTATAGAATATTGGAAAAACATAATCTAGATAGTGCATCATTTAGAGAATTCATGAGAAGATTCATGAGGAATATCGTAACTTTCAAGAGGTGGTCAAATTGATATTAAGATATTTTAAATTGATATTAAGGTATTTTAAAAATAATTCAAATTATGTTTTTTATTTTGGAGGGAATAATAGATGGAGATTTAGATAAACATAAATCTATTAATTGTTATGTATTTGTATTTGTTGGAGTTTTCATTAAGTGAATTTCATGGTTCCAACATATAGTTGGCTAAAGATGAACACATGGCTTTCTCTTAAGCCTATTTCACAATAGGAATTAGACTAGAATAGGCATATGCTAATTCTTGTAATTTCTAATCTTCCATTTGGGTGCACCAAATAGGAATTGAGAATAGCAATATGTATTCCCATTTTGGCCCAAAAATGAGTATTTGCAATTCTAACTAAATAGGTGGAATTGGAATATGTATTCCTATTTGAATTTTACTTTTTAATATTTGATGAAAATTTCAAATCCATGTCCATGAGAACAGCGGTGTAGAGCCTCAAAGTCATGGGAAATTGCCAATTTTGTAAAGTGACGTTGCTCTTGCACAAATCATTACTGGATTAAAGGCATCAATTTTGAATATTGAGATCATATGATAAAACCTCAAGTCAACATAGGGTTATGAAGGATTTTATGACCTCATTGAAAAGGAAAATAATGAGGAATTTTAATATCCCCTACCTTTTCCCTTCATGGATACTCTTCGACTCGTATGCATTGAAATCATTAAAAAATCTCAGAATGTGATCATATGGTTTTAGATCGCTCTATCAACATTGTTTGTCTACTATTCATACTTTGATTTCAATTTTTTCTAACCAAACAAGGAATATAAAAACATATTCCTATTTTCTATTCTAGAATAACAATTCTTATTTCTCGTATGCCTATTCCTGCAACCGAATGGACCTGGTTCTAAGAAAATGATTAGATTATAGTAGTTGATTAGTGATCCAAATTGTCAAAGTGACCATATTTTATTAGGTGATAGTGGTATCACCATTTTTTTGGAAAACAATCATTTATATTAGGGTCTCTTGGTATGGTTAGAATGTGATAGTAAAATCTGAGTGGGAAGCTTAACTCTCATTAGTGTTTTGAATTTCAAATAGAAGATTGTTAATAATTTGAAGTACAATCATTTCCTTCTAGTGGTGGTTGTTGGCCTTCTACTTGGGAAGTTCTTCTTTGTAATTTCTTTGGTTTTTTTAGGTATATTTTTTATATTAAAAAATCAATTATTTTATTTTATTCTTGAAAGGGAATGTAGACAATTGGAAAACTACTACAAACATTTATGTTCTTCTTCTATTTATTTAGATATATATTCATATGTTGTTTACATGTTTCAAATTTCTCTTGAATTTTTTTTTTGTTTTTATGAACTATTATGTATATGAAGAATTAGTAAATGGTGTAGATGACAACTAAGTTAAACTTTCTAAACTTATAAACTAAGAAATACTTATGATAAAACAATAAATCTAATTCTTTGCAGAAACTATGTTGTAGCTAAGAGCTAGAATTATTTTTATTAGACCATAAGAATGCATCTTGTGGCTATGTCTATGACATAATGAAATATAGATAAGTTATTAGCATGACTGAGGAGTAAATTGATACTCTAATTGTTTGACATAACATCATTAAGCTAACAGTTTGATGTACGAGCATCCTAGGTGTAAGAGCAAGCTTGCATCACCCAAAAATATTTCTTTTAGCTGTTTTAATAAGGGTTGTCTTAATGAAAAGTTGTTGTCTATGGTAGCCTAAAACTTAGTAAGTCATTCATATGACCTCAAACATTCTAATTTTGGAGGTGAAGATTCATTTTAGATATGTCAACTTGTTATTGGATTTTTGTGGCTAGATTATATGTATTTGTGAAGTTATTGCATATTTTTGGTGTGTAATTTTTGTATAAAAAATTTAGGTTTAGTTTTGAAGGCCTTAAAGGCCACAAATGACATCCAAAAACTTGACAGATGGGTGCTTGGGAAAATTTAAACCTATAGATTAGGAGCTGAGGTTCTTGAAAACTAGCTATAATAGCCAATCGGAGCAACAGTTCAAGAGTTATGGCCTTCCAAAGTTGGGCTACCCAAAATTTCAAAAATAAATGTGAAAGTTGTATTTGGCCAACTCTATATGTATTGTTCAGGTCTTCCAGCCCTATGTATTAAGTTTGAGTGTCTAGAACCTTCTCGTGTAGTGCAAAATCGTTTATTTTAGAAACACTCAAACATTGTCTACGACAACTCTGGGTGACAGTTTGCAGCTTTATCTTGTAGATTACTGTATTGAAGGTGCCCATGTGTGTTAGCATATTGTAATTCTTGTTAGCCCTTAGAAACTTTTGACATTTGAATGTCAATACACTTAATAACTTTTTGTATTGAACCCAAGTACACCATGTATGCCGAGCCACAATGTGTGTTGAGTGACTTCAGGTGACAAGAAATATATAAGTGCAAAGTGATATAACAGTGTTGAGTCACAGTATGTGCCAAGCAAGCTAGAATGCAGTATATGTCAAGTGAGCCAGAATCATATATGTGCTGAGCAATCCAGGATAGTATGTGTTGAGAACCTGTAGTCTAATATGTGCTGAGTAATAGAGAATCAACATATGAGTTTGTGCCCTCACAAACTCAAATGTAAACCATTTTTGGAGCTGACATAGAGAGCTTTCAAAGAATAAAAAGGATAAGGATGAATCCTTTGCATTCCCTATGGGATCTACATACAACCAATTAGAAAAATGGAGGAGGCATGTAACCAATGAGAAAAATGCAAGGTATGAGAGAGAATTTGAGATTCAATATGGATCGTAGATCCATACCTAACCCTAAGTCTTTGCATTCTTTAAAAGGAGATTGAAAACCCATTGCATATGAGGATAAGAATAGTGTGTGTGGGAAGAATATAGCAAAAAAAATTTAGTGTGAAGAAGGAAAGACTTAGAGAAACAGAGTAGCAAGTTTATATCAAGTTGATCAGAATAGCATAAGGGACAAGGAACACAATCAGACATCAGATCTTAGAGGATAAAGATCAGGGAGAACAAATCAAGTGCATGAATCCAATAATTAGAGATTGCATACTATCAGATCAAATGTTCTAATACTTTCTTACAATTTTATTGGATGCTGAAATCCTATATTGATAGGTTAGCTTAATAGTTAGGTAGGAAAACCTTTGGGAAAGGTGATTGGAAATCCTATGTATAAAGTGGGTTTAACAACCTATTGTAAATCCTTTAATAGGGTGACACTTCATGTAAAGTTTTTGTAAATCCTTCAACTAGGTAACTATTGACATAGTATAAAGCCTTTAATAGGGCAGGCCTTTCACAAGGCAAACCAAGTGGTTGAACTATTATTGTTGCAGTGATTTCTGTGCGTATCATCCCCACCCCAGTTTTACCTTCTTATTCCTAGAAGGCTTATGGGTTCTCAATTCTAGTGTTATGTGTTATTGCATGTGATTTACTTTAAATTTTTACATGCATTTTATTTTATTTTTCAATTATATGTTCAAAGGTTTGAATAAATAAAAAGTGTGGTACGTCTGATTCACCCCCCCCCCCCTTAGTATCAGAGCTTGGTTGTCACAAGGAAGAAGTCTAACAGCTTGGAGAAAAAGATCATAGGATGGAAGTCTTCAAACTTGGGAAGATTATTGAAAATCAAGTGATTGATGTGCATCTAGCTCTACACAAAGTAGAGGAAGTTAGAGAGGAATTGAGAAAATTCCTAAAAAGACTAGGAGATAGCCATAGCTGAAAATGACATGCACTACAAGGAGATTGATACCACACAGGTATTTTCCAATGGAGATTCCAAGAAATTTGATGTAGCAATAACAAATTTAATGGAGAAAAATAGAGCGCAAGCTGAAGAAATCAGATTACTCAAGCTTGAACAAGAATCACAAGCCATAATGCTTTGTGAAGTGACTAAATAAATGAAGAGAGCCATTGAAGACAAGGCCATTATAGAATATGACAAGAGAAATTTCATCAATAGGCTAGAAGACAAAATAATTGAGTTTGAAAAGATCTCAAACATGCAACTAGACACCTTAAGATAGATGATGAATGTGCATCATGAGCTAAACATTAAGGACATTGAGATCTCCACCTTGAAAATGTAGAACAAACAATTGCAAAAATGATTTGAAGAGAGAAAAGGAGATAGCAGAAAGCTAAAACAAACCCAATGAGGCTATCAAGTACTTTGAATAGCTACTAAAATCACCAAAGGCTAGTAATGATACTTCAGGACTTGGTTACACTAGTACTGAACAAGGAGAATCATCCAAGGCTATAGTAGAAAGAATCAACAAAGATAAGAACACTAAACCTACTTGTCATTTTTGTGGTAAAAAGGGAGATACCTCTAATGTGTGCAGGAGCAAGAATAGTCATCAACATGATAAGCTTGCAAATGCAGGCTTTTGTCACAAGTGCAAAAAGCAAGGACATCAAGCACATGAATGTAGATCCAAGACCATGAGGACACCAAGATTTGAAGGTCACTACTATAATTGCAGAAAGTATGGACATAAAGCATTTGAGTGTAGATCAAAGCCTATGTGGACACCTAATTAGCCTACAAGAGGAACAAATCATGCACATCACTACAATTGGGATTACAATACCAGGTATAGCTATCACTATTGTTAGGAGTATGGACACATCCCTAAGAATTGCATAAGAACACATTTTAAAGGAAGTTACAGCAGATGGCTAAGTCAAATTACATGTTTCAGTTGCTTGAAAACTGGTCATATTAGCAAGAATTGCCCAACAAAGTCAAGAGCACCCAAGATAGAATTCAACAAAGGAAAAGAGAAGGTTGATGTTGAACAAATAAGAAGACAAATGAACAAGACATGGAAGAATAAAGGTGAGCATAGCACATCTAATGGAGAGATCACTTCACCCAAGAGGTCAAGTGATCACACTTCATCTAATTAAGCACAAGATAGGAATATAGAACTAATATACAAAGCTATATCATACATCAATTCCAAAAGAATAAAAAAAGTACTACAAAGAAGAAATCTACATGAGAAGAGATGTGAAGGAAAATTTTGAAGAAGCTATCAAGTTACCCTTAGATGCCAAGTAAAGCTCCAATGGATGTTTAGTTTCCAATAGCTGCCGAGTTGATAGTTGAAGCTAAGTGAGAAAGAATCCTAGTGGAGGCTGAGTAAATAAAATGCAATGGAAGTCGAGTGATGGTAAATCTTTCAAGTGCCGAGTATACAGCTGTAAGCATGATGCATTTAATGCTAGCTCATTGACAAGTATAAGGTCAAATTTTGTTCATTTTCATGTCATTCAAACACAAAGCAAAGATGAGAAGATCAAGTAGGTGATAAAGCAACTACCTTATAGTTGATTGCATCAATTTCAACAAAGATTCAGCATGAATGCATTGATTCAAAGGTATTTATCAAGTATCGAGCTACATAGAGTTTCAATTTTTAATACATTTTAAAGCCCTAGTTTGGTAAAATGGCCTCTAGCTCTAGAAATCCTAAGGCCAAGGAAGACCATGAGATTCAACTGGTTAGAAACGAAGTTAAATAGCTTGAATTTAGACCAATACCTAAAGTTGCCTATAGAAATGACCTAGCTAGTGTGTTATCTGTCATTCCACCCAAGGTTATTATGGTTCAAGACATTAGGAAGTGCTACAATTGCAAAATTGGTGCCATAGGATACTTAGAAATCTTTCATGCCTATGATAATCTATGTAACAATGGAATACTTTTGGACAAGTTTCAAATTGTTGAGAAGAAGGGTCTAACAAAAACCCTAGTTTTTCCTACGGTGTTCAAAATAGAATGGATTCGCATTGTTCTGAGCCAAATTCATGATGGATATTTGTGGCTAGAGATAGGACCTATAAAAGTTACTAAGAGGATTCTGCATAGGGTTACTAGTTTCCCAATCCTAGATCGACCAAAGACTTTGAGAAGTGATAGAAAGGAAGTAATTGAGAAGAATGGGTAAAAGCACAGATCTTTGTCACTATTTATGATACCAAAACTTGTTTTGGTCAAATCTTATTTCTCTTTCAAAACTATTTTTTTTTGAAAACTAAAATTATCCTTTTATAGATCTCAAATTCAATATCATCATTATATAAATTTTTGAGTGTTTTGATTAGTTATAATATGTTATAATCTCAAAATATTATAAGTCGATATTTCAACATTTCAAAAGATGCTCCCTCAAAAAAGAAAAAAAATAGTAAATCATATCAAAAAAATTAAAAAATTATATTTATCTCTAGAGGAGAGAATCCTCTTCATGAATATGCAATTTTTTTTCAAGAAGGTATAGATTTGATAGCGAAGTTTTGGCAGGAGGAAAATTTTGTTGGATTCTGATAAGGTCGAACTTGAATACTTATAACAAAGAAAATATACATCAAAAATAATTATTTCTTTTTTTGCACTAGCTATACATGTCATCTATAAGATATTTTTAAATTAAAAAAAAAGAGGATGATTTGCATATACTTATTTGACGGGAACTACACCATATATTTTTTACAATTAAAAAAGGGACTTCAAGATAAAATAAAACGAATAAATTCTTACTCAAAAAAATTATAAAAATTATAGGCATAAAACTCATCCAATTCTACACATTTCATCAGTTTACATCATCTTCATATTTTAAACACAAATACCATTTTTTTTGTTATTAATGTTGAACTGTCACATTTTGATATCACATTTCTTTATAAAAGGTGACACAGGTTTTTACTTTTACCCAAACATAGGTGCAAAATGGAACAATAGGGGAATGACTATTGGCACTGTGACTGAACCCCTACTTGACATTATTGTGAGGCTAATTTCACATAAATTCTATCAATCTAGAAAACTGAATAGCATACCCTGCATAGTTGTTGATGTAGCAATAAACTAGAGAAGAAGGATCATACCTATGATCTAGCTAAACTTATGTTGCAGCAAATCAATGAGAACTTAGGAACTATAAGGAGATCAAAGGGTGCATAATGCAAATTTGGCTCAGTTGTCATGTGCATATTCTTCTATGTGATGGAATAATTCCATTCAATTGGGAAGGTGAACTAGAATTCTAACAAGTCAGTAGTCACCCAAATTAATGAATTGATTGATCAAATGGGAGATAATTTTGAGACACAAATGACCAACTATTTTGAAGACTTTAAAAAGTCTATAAAGAAAAGGATGAGGATACCAGTCTCATTAGTAGAGAAACATGTCAAAGACATATGTTTGTTGGTTGATATTGATTTCACTTACATTCAAGCAACAATACCAAGGGTAAGATGGCTAAGGCCATTAGGATATGAACTGGATGTTGATGAAGCCTCCATAGCAATCACAATGTTGCTAGCAAAAGAAATTGATAAAGAGGCTCCTCACTTTGGGACTTATGATGTGGTTAAGTCCAAAATTGAAATAGAGTTGAAAACTACTTTAGTCATCAAAAGGAAAGACCAAATGGTAAGAAAAATAAAGAAAACATTTGGAGTAGACATTGAAGGTGAAGAGAAAGAAGTAGAAGGTGGTAGTGAAGAAGAAGGTGAACAAGAGAAAGGACAAGGGCTAGTTGAGTTGACACAAGGCCTTGGAGAAGAAAAAAAAGAAGGTGCCAACAAAGAAGAAGTTGAGGAAGCACCTACACCTGCCGAGCAGAAGAAAAGAAAAGAAAAAATACAGCTTACAGTTCAGCCAAAGCCCAAAAATGTCACAAGGCAAGCTCAAGTGGAGCCAGCTCCAACCAAGCCAACAATGACAAGGGCCACAACAAGAGCATCAACTCAAAAAGTGAAAGAGGCAATAAAGGAGAAGAAGAAAGCCACTACCTAGCTAGCTGAAGAGCCCAAGAAAAGAAGAAGATATGTGGCTCAACTAGATATAGATGATGAGAAAATAGAATCTAAGGATATAAGCCAATTCAAAGTGGTAAATCATCATCTAAAATTTGTAATTTAAAAAATTTGTAATAAGATTAGAAATGCAGATCTAAATGATTTAAAATATTTAAATTTCAATAAGCTCAGTAGTGAAGAGTAGAATAAGATAGAGGAATTTATGTATGCCATGATGGCATAATTCAAAAATACAACTCTAGAGCTTGATAACACTACCAAAGGAACTATATGAAATAATAGAGGATAAGTGGCATTATTGTTTAGAGATGGAAAGGGAAATTCAAGAATCTAGCCTAGCATAGGTAAAGCCTAATATGTCAAAAGCTCAAATAACCAAGGCTAATAAGAAACATAGTGGAAAATTTGCACCCAAATACAGAGCTCTTTGCATTCTTCAAAACAAAATTGAAGATGTAGTAACTAAATCCACACAAATCTAGAAAACAATATACAATATTACTAATGATAAAGTGGAGGAAACTAATAAGGTTGAAACTAGTGCCAATAAGAGGGTAGAAAAGAAGAAAGGAGAAGAGAAAGCAAAGGAAGAGGAAAAGAAGGAAGAAGAAAAGAAGGGTGAGGAAGAAAAAGGAGAAAAGGAGAATAAGGAGAAAGAAGAGGAGGATTCAGCAAAGGGAGAGGAAACTATGGAAATAGCTGACCAACAATAAGAAGATGAACAGAGTGTAGAAGACACACAATTGCCACCTCCCAGTCCACCTCATGTAATCACTACACCAAAAAAAATAGTAATCATAAAGGATGTTATTAACAAGACACCTTAGAACATCAATTTGCTTACTGCAGAGGATCTCTCAAAGATCCTTCACCAATCTACTTTATAGGAACAATTGTGTACAAGCCCTATATTGGTGAATGTAGATGAACTACAAAAACCAGTAGTAGCACCACAAAAAGAAAAAGTGAAGCCAAAGGAGAAACCTTTCACATACACTACTACTAGAACTAAATTTTTGATGCTACCACCACCACCTCCACCAAGTGCAACAAGTTATAATGTTCAGATGCCAAGTGCAGAGGAGAGGAAATTAGGTGAAAAAGAAGATGGAAAAAAAGAGGAGTAGGCCATGATTCAGACATTGGTAGAACTACCAAAGATTGGCACTCTTTCTAAGACCATTCAGAAGCTGAGCACGGATGCTATCCCCTTGCAACTTTAAACACCATGGTCAAGTTCAACAAGAGTGGCAAGGGCACTTCACTATGGAGACCTTGAATTAGATGAAGAGATTGTGATACCCTCCTATGATTCCAAAACTATCACAATGGCACAAATGATTGAAATGCAAAATGCATTGGATAGAAGGATGAGGTAGGAGATATTGAGGAAAGAGTTTAAACAAAAGCAAGAACATCATGACATCAAGGACATCTTCATGTATTCTTTTAGCTTATAGTCACCAGATGAAGGAAAGCCAATAATTGAGCAACTATTAGACATAGTTGACTAGGTGACAAATGAAGACTAGGACACCAATGTCAAACTCATGGAATGGTCACAAATAAAGTTTCAAGTAACGGTTAATGAAAGATATCAAGTGGCATTGCACTTGAATAGGTAGAGTTGGCCAAGACAATAGATAAGGCCAAAAATTTTCTTCAAAATATTTTTTCTTTCTATAGGAAGTTGTGTGACTTTTCCAATTTCACACAAGAAAAAAATCAAAGAATAATGAGCTTGGAGAGAAACTTGAAAATCTCTAGCATACAATGACCTAGAGATCTAGCTCAAAGTGAGAAGCATTTTGCACAATCACTTCACACACAAAGGGAATTAGCTGTATTAACAGCAAAGGAGGCAAATATTAAGGCTAAATTAATGTAGATCCAGTCCTCTATAACCTCTCATTTAGAAGTCATCCACAAGGAACAAGTCTATGCTAAGACAATATTAAAGAAAGATCCAAATCTTTGTACCCTTGATGGACTTGTACACATTTCTATAGAGACTACCATCCAGCACAAGTCATTAGACATTGCTTTGAAAAATTGGGATGCAGCTCTAAAAATAATAATGGAGGTAAACAAATTTTTTTTGGCTAAATATGGTATTACTCCTTAGAGCCCTTTGACATAAGTGTCAAAAAAGGGGGAGAATTAATAAAGGGGGAGATATATGTACGGGGAGAATACCTATTATCTATAAATTTTGATAGCCAAGAGGGGGAGACAAATTTTTTTGAAATTTTGGCACTCATACGGAAAGTAGCTTTGGTGCAAACACAAAAATTCCATAGGCTCTGATAAAATAGATACAAAGACATAGATACAAAATATAGATATAGGGTAGAAGACAAAGAGTATCAGGCATATCCAACACCAAATCTTGATTGCAAAAATGACAAGGAACAAATCAACTCAGGGGGAGTTGAGGTATTTTGAACAAATTTTGAACATTTTTGAAATTTTGTGGATAAGGCACTCATGAGGACATAATAGCAATGACTAGTTAAGTGTTTTTGACACTCATGTCAAAGGGGGAGAATGTTAGCCCTTAGAAAGTTTTGACATTTGAGTGTCAAAAAACTTAATCAATTTTTGTATTGAAGCTGAGTACCCCATGTATGCCAAGCCACAATGTGTGCCAAGTGACTTCAGGTATCGAGCAGTATATAACTGCCTAGTGATATATAAGTGCCAAGTCATAGTATGTGTTGAGCAAGACAAAATGCATTATATGTTGACTGAGCCATAATCATATATGTGCCGAGAAAGATAGAGTGTATTTGGTGCTGAGAAGTCCATGATAGTATGTGCCAAGCACCAATAGTCCAATATGTGCCGAGTAACACAGAATCAACATATGAGTTCATTCCCTAACAAACTCAAATCTAGACTATTTTTGGAGCTAACATAGAGAGATTTTGAAGAATAAAAAGGATAAGGATGAATCATTTGCATTCCCTATGTGATCTACATTCAACCATTCAGAGAAATGGAGGAGGCATGTAGCCAATAATAAAAATGAAAGGTATGAGTGGGAACTTGAGATTCAATATGGATCGTAGATCCATACCTAACCCTAATTCCTCACATTCTTTAAAAGGAGATAAAAAACCCATTTCATATGAGGATAAGAGCAGTGTGTATGGGAAGAATATAGTAAAAAAAATTAGTGTGAAGAATGAAAGACTTAAAGAAACATAGCAGTAAGTTCATATAAAGTTGATCAGAATACCATAAGGGACAAGGAACATGATCAGACATCAGATCTTAGAGGATCAAGATTAGGGAGAGAAGATCAAGTGCCTAAATCTAGGAATTAGAGATTGCATACTATCAAGTCAAATGTTCTAATACTTTCTTATAATTGTATTGGATGCTAAAATCCTATATTGATAGGTTAGCTTAACAGCTAGGTAGGAGAACCTTTGGGGAATGTGATTGAAAATCTTATGTATTAGGTGGGTTTAACAACCTATTTTAAGTCATTTAATAGGGTGACACTTCATTTAAAGTGTTTGTAAATCCTCTAAGTAGGTCACTATTGACACAGTGTAAAGCTTTTAATAGGGAAGGCCTTTCATAGGGAAGACCATTAGAAGTGGCTGAACTATTATTGTTGCAGTGATTTATGTGGGTATCATCCCTACCCCAGTTTTACCTTCTTATTCTTGGAAGGTTTCTGGGTTATCAATTTTGGTGTTATGTGTTATTACATGTAATTTACTTTATATGTTTACATGCACACATTTTATTTTTCAATTATATGTTCAAAGGTTTGAATAAAGGAAAAGTGTGGCACTTCTGATTCAACCCCCCCCCCTCTCTCTCAAAAGTACTCTTCCCATTTTAATATTCCAACAATTCTAAATTCTATAATTCCACATTTGGGGTGATAATAAGAAGCCCAAATTTTGTTCTAGCAAATTGTTTCTGGTTCTTTGCTTTCGTTATGTCTTTATAGTATTAAGGGGAGCACCCTTCATCAAGTGGTATCAAAGCTGGAGATCTTGAATATGTAGAAAGACCACTAATTGTGAGGTTGTTTGCACTAGGACTGTGGTTTGGGCTATGCATGTAGATAGATCATTGAATGTGAGGAAGTTTACAATAGCATTTCAATAGAAGCACAAAAATGCCACCACAAAGAGAGTGAGGTGGAAGAGTTGAAGGTGTTACATTAGAAGATTTTAGAACCCTCTAGAGAAAAATGCAACCATTCAAAGAATAGATAGGTAGAGGAATGAATCTTGTCGTAGGAGATGGTGAAAGAGAGGATGAAAGAGAAGATGAAAGAAATGTGAACCAAGCCACGGGTAAGGAAATTATTCACCCAAAGGAGACAAAGTCTTTTAAGGCCATTTCCAGTATTAGAAAAAGACCTAAATTTGATGTTTCCACATTTTTGGGAAATCTCAACCCAAAGGAATTGATCAATTGGATCAATGAATTAGAAGAGTACTTTGAATATGAAGATATTGAATATTTAGATAGGGTCAAGTTTGCGAAGGCTATGTACTAAAGGGTCATGTGAAGATCTAGTGGTAGGAGATCTAGTTGGATCAAAATAATAGAGAAAAGGACAAAATCATGATATGGGATCATATGGTCGCTAAAATGAAGTGACAATTGATTCTCGTGGATTATGAGCTTCATTTTTTGAAGAAAATGTAAGGGTTGAAGCAAGTAAGGCAGTTGGATACATTCAAGTAGAGGTACTTGGGGTACTTTGATAAATTCAAAAGATTACCTACAAGCAAGGCAGTGTTGTACCTGAACCTCCAACATATGTGATGGTTGAGTTTGATGGTTATTTTGGACTATAATTTGAAGATCATAATCCAAGGATTATTCTAATACCACCAATATAGAAGGGTGTAACACTTCAATTTCCATTTAGGTTGGCATGTGCATTGACTATTCACAAATCTTAGGGATTGATTCTTCCCAAAGAAAAAGATTGATATAGGACCAAGAGAAAGAGATTGATTAAAATTTGTGGTAGTTTTAGGTGTAAAATCTCTTTAATGTTTGTGAATAATTCCTTCTTTCTTGTATGTTTTTTATGAGAAAATAAAAATTGTTATACAAATTTCCAAGTGTAAGGATGTAGAAAATAGACTTAAGTTCCTTCAAGATAGTTGATGTAATATTTTATTCTTAAATTTAATGTCCCTAAAAGTCTTTTTGGACACATTATTATCTTGTTTGTAGCACTTCCTATAGTATTTCATGCTTTAAAAATGTCTATATTAGGCAATGATAACTGATTAAAGATAATGTATTCCTGGAGAAGCTCCATGGATTTGATGTAGGGATGACCAAGATTATGGTGGACTTCTAGAAAAATGGGAGAGTCAAAATTGATGGGGTCACCCACCAGGTCAATGCAGATTTGATAGCTCAGGTTGTGGAAATCCCTCTGGAATGGATTAACTTCTTCAAAGACAAGAAAATATCAAAAAACAAGGTCAAAGTTTTTGCAAAGGATGAAACGGAGATAGATAAGCTCGCCAAGGTGGAGATGTATTACAAGATGGAGTCAATTATAAAGCTATGGAGGTATGCCCTTAGGCTTATCATTGAATATAATTTCCTGGACCCCAAATTTGATAGGATTAGAATGCATCATTTTGTTTTTCTTAACCAATTTAGGTATGGAATCAAAATATATTTTCCCTTTTGTCTTTTCACCTCCATGAGCAAGGGTATCAAAGGTTTTAAGAGGAAACTTACCACTAACCTAGCTCTTCATGAGGGATTATTCCTCCTGGTCTATGAGTATCTGAAGACTCAAACCAAGGGAATATCTCTTGGTGATATTGGGTGTGCATCTGAGGAAACTGGGAGTTTGGATTTTGAGGATGTGCATAGCATAAAATGAGAAGAAGTGGACAATGTTTCCTCTAATGGTAAAGCCCCCAAGGAAGAAAAGAAACCCTCTACCCACGATACCTATAGAAAGAGCCCTAGAGGATTACCTCCCATTCCCCCTAAGCATAAGCCTCATGAGGAGGAGGAGGATAAAAATGATGATGAGGAAACAAACTCAGAGGAAGAGACAAAGGGGGAGGAAGATGAGAAGGAGAAGGAGAAGGGGAGGTAAAGTAAAAAGGAGGAGGAGGATTCTGCTAACATGTTGGAGAATCCCAAGAAAAGGAAGGCAGATGAGGCTTTTGAAACCAATGCCCGGATCCTTGAGATTCTAGGCCCTAGCCCCACTACCTCTTCATCTATAGATATTTAAGGTAAAGAGAGTGGGGAGGTGATAATGAAAAATAGGAGAAGGCCTTGGAGGAATTTTAATTCGAATATAGCCAAATTGGGGACTATTGGGTAGCTATTGAATATCCAAGTGATGGAGGACATTGATGGGAAAGCCCACTATGATGAACTCATTGACCCCACTTTGGTTGTTATCTATGATAATGGGAGGGAAACTATGCTTAACCTTTTGAACAATGCTAAGAACAACATGATAGACAATTTTTGGTCTATCAAATGGTTATTCCATGAAATTGAAGACCTAAAGGGGAAAAGAAGCTAGGAAGGAAGCCAAAAAATTGGTAGTGACCAGGGAGACAATAAAGAGGAGAGAAGACAGGATGGAAGCCATTGAAATTTCAACATCCATGAACATAAGGCTGACTAGGAGGACAAAATCACCAAGGTTGAACCAAGAGTCCAAAGGATGGAGTTCTCCTATTAGAACCTGGCCAATCAGGTGATTGCCACTTTGAATGCCCTGAATGATAACATTAATAGCATGGGTGAATAACTGGTTAGTGCTAGTTTTGGTAGGGAAAATATAGAGAAGGCTAGCTTGGACATTGGGTAGGTTGAGGATGATTTGAAAGAAACCAAGGACTAGGTGGATGCTTAGAACCAGGACTAGGAGGACGCGGATGATAGGAAGACCAATGAAGTTGCAGAGAGCCTGCATGTTCTTGATAGAGAGAACTAATAGTTAGTGCTACTTTGTGTTTTCATTTTTTCTAGCTAGTTCTTTCTTATTCTAACGTAGCTAGTTTTTTCTTTCCTGGCTGTAGGCAAGTTGTTTATGGTTGTCTTTTGTTAAGTAGTTTCTTTGTAGCTGGACTTTTCTTAATATTTCTATTTTAGATATGTTGTAAAAACTTTCATGTTTCATGATCCCTATAAAACCTATTTTACTTAATGAAAAATTGATTAAAAAAATGTGCATAATTTTAATTTATTATATTTTGAGAAACCCAATCTCTATTTTTATGATATTCTATTTTTATATCTTGATGTCAAATATATTTCAAAAAAAATGTTTAATATTATTGTTCAATCACTAACAGTTATACATTTTTTCATAGAGATATCAAGTTAATTAAATATGTCTTCTTTTCCTTTGTTAGTTCATGCATGTTTGTAATGATTAGTACTTTTTATGCAATATTTTAGTTACTTTCATAACTATTACTTGCTATACTATTTAATGAGGATATAAAATATTTTTTTAAAAAAATTATGCAACTCACCAAGATGTCTGATAAATTGTGTTTTTCATGGGTTTCCAGTTGGTTGCATGGCTTTCACCTACATCTTCCATGCAATATCAAACATTGCATAGAGGATTGAGTGTTCATTATTGGGTGAGAGATAGGATGCTAAAATGAATTTTAAAAAAATTCACTAAGGAACAATCAAACTAAAAATTATAGCTATTTTGTATACTTCAACTATCATTATTGAATGAGAGTTCAGATGAACCTAGATGTGAAGTTTCACCACTTGCAAATTGAGATTGTAGATTTCAGTGGATGGTCAAATTCCTTTAACCATGAGATTCATGATCTTTATCTTACAAGATGCACTTTGTAAATCATATTCAAGCCTACAGTAAATTTTTAGAAGCATGCTTTCTCTAGCAAACTTAGTCTAAACTTTATTAAATTTCTCAAAGGAGAATCTCAAATTAGCTATCACAAGGGCTGACTTGAGGAATGGTCTCTTTCAAATCTTATGATTCATTACAACATCACATTCATAGTGTATCAAGCCATTCCATCTTTTACATTTTTGCATGCATATTATTGGGTATCTACATTATTCATCATGATGTCTAATTTGGCAATCAAAGTTCAAAAATCGACCCTAAAAATATAGAGTTATTACCCTACTGCATCCATGGTTAATAAAATGGAAGTATATTATACATTACATGGCCATATCCTTGCAACATTTTATAGAATTTCACTTTTGACTATATCCAATTTTGGAATAATTATTAAGAGATAGATTTAGTGTTAATTATTGTGATGCATTATGTATTTAATTCATTTTAGTGATGTATTGAGTAATAATTGTGGAGATTCATTGGGTATAAAAATATCATTTTATGTTTACAAATTATATTTACTTTTTCTTCAATATATCCTAATTGTTTGATAATATTATGTACAACATTTCTTTAATTAAACTATTAAATTAAATGATTCAATAGATAATTAAAAAAATTTCATCAATGAATATAATTTTCTAACCTTATACAATTAAAATAATATAATATTATAATTAAAAATTAAATATATTTCAATTGACTTTTTTTGGTCTCTATTTAAGTGCTAAATTTAGTTATTGTATTCTATATTTTAGTATATTCTATATGATTGTGATATTTCTATCAGGATTTAATTGTGTTATTTTTGAGTCAAAATCATTGACCCATGTTTCATAAGTAATGATACAAGGTAAAAGAGGTCCTAGGGCCCTTAGGGACATATGTTGTCATTAAGTGCGTCAAAAGAGGTCATTAGTTAACCTATGACACTTTTCGATGCATTCAAACCAACCGAATGGGTCCCTAGGGGTCATAGGGCCCCTAGGGACATATGTTGTCATGAAATGCATCGAAAGGGGTCATAGGTTAACTTATGACCCCTTTCGACGCATTGGAACCAACCAAATGGGCTATATATTATTATATTATATTTAATAATTATAGTAAAAATCATAATAATATAATATAATAACCATAGAGATATATATTAATATATTATATTTATATGTAATAATAATAATAATATATTACTATATTAAATCTAATAATCATTTAGTAAAAATAATAATAATATAATATAATAATCATATATATTAATATATTACATTTTTAGGTCATAATAGTAATAATAAAAATAATAATATATATTCCTATATTATATGTAATAATAAATAAAAAGTCATAATAATATAGTATAATAATCATATATATTAATATACTATATTTATAGGTCATAATAGTAACAATAATAATAACCATAATAATATATATTACTATATTTTATTTAATAATAGTAGTAAAAACCGTAGTAATTTAACATACTAATCATATATATATATATAGGTCATAATAATAATAATAATATATAATTATATTATATTTAATAACAATACTTTGATACTTTGATCTTAGGTTGAGGCATTGCCTCTTTGTTACTACCCGGTGAACTTTATGTAATATTTTTTTATCTCTCTATAGTTAATCTAAGATATAATAATAGCAAAAATCATAATAATATAATATAATAATCATATATAATAGTAATTATATTGATTAATCATATATAATAGTCAAATTTATCCACATTGCCCATACTTTCCAAATTTTGACTTCCCTTCAAAATTTGGGCAACCATTCCGAGTACCCGATATCATATTGGGTATCTGATTTGGGATTGGATACCTAAAATAATGGCATGCTTTTTCCAACATATTCCCTGTCACTATATAAACAAAAATCACATTTTTTGTGGGCCATTTTGAACTATTTGGAGAAAATTGATTTTTTGGGGCCCATATGATCGAAAAAGTGTCTAATATTATTTTCTAAATGTGGAGCAGTAGTTGTCAAAAGGCTAAACATAAAAGGAAGGTATCAAATGAAGACATTACAACATATATAGGGAAAGGGACAAGGTAAATACTCGAAGAGACAAGGTATGTGAAATGTGAGTCAAGTTGACGATGTATTGATCAAAGGTGAAATCATAGAGTCAAATAATGAATATATGTAGTTAGGGAATGAAAATGTATCAATTGATAATGTTAATACTGAGATTGAAAATTTAGAGAATGAAAAATTGCAAAATGACAATTTGGAGAATGAAAATTTGAAGAATGAAAATTTATCAGTTCATTATGTAAATTGCATGATTGACTATGTCAAAAATGACAATGCATAGGAACGTTACATATGTCCTAATTATAATCAACATGAAGGTTCTAGAATACCAAAATGGATAATTGAAATTGATGAAACAATTATTAACAATTTGAAAGGGAAAAAATTAGAAAGAACCATTTAGTTATGGGCTTCAAGACTATTTAAGATGTTTTTCAACAACAAGATAGTGGTGGAGCAATGTCAACTTTTTATGCACTTATTAAAGATGCCAAAGATGAGATCCATGCTTTCTAAAATGAAGATTTGTGTTAATAAAAAATTGGAAAGAAATGTCATTATTGTGACAAATCTTTTCAGTGCTCTCAATAGCATTGGGAAAAATAACAAGAAGAAGGATAAGACAATTGATTGAAGGGTTCTTACAACCTCTTTTTTAAGTCATAATTTGAGAAAGGGTAGATATACGATACAAACTTGTACTAACTTGAACCTAAATTGTACTACTTTGAGAAGAGCATTTAGTAGACAAGAAAGAATTGATGATCCTCTTCAAAATGAGACAAGGGATTTTAGTGAGAGACTTGCACATTTTGATAAGAAGCTATCCGATGATGTGAAGGAAGAAAATACATAGGTTTGGTGCTCTAGCTCAAGAGTATCACTTGTTGTCAAAAAGGTTTTCACCCTTGTCTAAAGTTTTTACCTAAGGACAACATTGTGAAACATGGAAACAACCTCCAAGCTATGGAAATTGAACTGTAAGGTTGAGTCTCCGGAGAAGGCTGGCTTCCTTTACTATCAGGGTGCACCTAATTGCTCTTGGAGAGGAAAATGAAGAAGGAATGTATGAAAGAAAATCTACCTACTCTAACCTAAGGGGGTGATGCACCAAAATAGAGTGTTCAATCCAATCTCTACCCATACATGCACTATTGAACCATCATGACACCAAGAGATATACACATCTAGACTTGCTTTAATCTAATAGACACATGTGGATCAGAAAACTCAAATGAATGATACAAGGAAAGAGCGGATTCAATTATATACCATTCATAGGCCAAAGAGATACAGTCATGCAAGATTGCAAATATCCACAATACACCAATGAGAGGCAAATAGTTCTTGTACTTTAAATCAATGGTTGGAGGAGATAAGGCAAGATGCCATATAGTTTAGAGGCAAAGGGAATTTATAGTGAAATTACAGGGCAATACCAGAGAAGTCAGAGAAGATTCGACTATACAAAATCTAAAAAAATTACCTTTATAGCTCAGGCATAACTGAGATATTTTCTCTGAATTTATTCCACAACTACTGCCATTAAGTCTTACAGAGAATCATCATGTAGATCTAGGGCAAATCTAACCTTGGCACAAACTCAGATACCATGAATTTGATCTCTCATTGAAACAAGGCCTTGAGAAGGTAGAAACGGTGCCATTAAACCATTCTAACCAATTAGATGGATAGGATTAGAGGTGGTGGAGTGTTCTCCTTCATTTACCAAGCACAAAATTCACTTAGAAGTAGTTGGAATCAATCATGAAGATCGGATCATGTGAGTAAACCTGATATCCTCTATTTTTGGCTCATGAATCAGAAAACTCAACAAGTTAATAGAACTTTGCCACTAGGATGAGCCATGTGGGAAAATAGCCTTTTATTTTTCTACCACCTTGCAAGGTCTCAACATGGTTGACCAACTAACTAAGCCACCTTGCAACTTTATGATGACGATGTCACATAACTACTAGTCTTCACTGCCAATGCTAACTATAGCATTATCTCCCTGGGCCTACAAGGACATGTGTCACTAAATCACTATCTTGCTATACATAAAAAATGAGCACCTTTCCATAGCGAGCTAGTGAATATCTTTGATTGATAAAAATCCTACGATCATGGGATACAGAGAAAAACAACCTAGTGTTCCTCTTGACAAGGTGGCCAGTTAATCCAATGAAAATTTCCCATGTACACAACTCCTTCCTTGATGGCATTTCCATTTGGGCCCACTTGTGACTAAGGAAACATGTCAATAGGTTGCTACCTCACTATTCATATCCTCTGAGCAACTCTTTATGGCGAGATAGTGATGGCAATAGATTTGAGATCAAATCAAGAGTGCAAAAACTGCACAAGGTACCCTATAGAGTGGTGGGTCCCATACTCACTATGTCATATAGACTAAACATCTTGCAAATTTCCATAGTGAGATAGCTTGGACTATTGATTCCAAGCTTGATCTGATGATTAGAACTCCTCATGTATTTTATGAGAGGGGCATGGATCTAGGTACTGCTGTCACTGAGCTGGCTTAACATGGTGGCACACATTAATGACATCATTTGATCCTACCATGTTTTTGATTTTCAGGCATGTCACCACCTTGCTACCAAAAAAAATTACAAACTTCCCGGTAGCAATATAGTGACCTCCGATGGAGTCAAAACTTCCAACCCACAAATATAAAGTAGGATGCTGTCATGTCTTTTAATACTTCTGGGTCAACAAAACACTTAGCACAACCTGGCATCTGACTGGCACCACCTTGGCATCTAACTATGGTGTAAGGAATAGACCTGACCCCACAAGGACATGTGGCAGTGAGGCGTATGCCTGCATTCCTTAAAACTCATGCAACTTCTTATTGTGGGAAAGTGCCAGCCCTTCGAACGGTGGATCTTGTTGTTCAATAGAATATCACCTTTTCAAACCCACATATTTTAACAAGTTCCATGATGAAATTTATAATCTCTCCTTTGAAGAGCAGGCCCATGACGTTACACTGTGCCACACATTGCAAGGGCGCATACCTGCATTGTTTAATTTCCGCACAACTCCTTATTGCGGGCATGTGCCATCCATTGATCCTCAAAGATCTAATTTTGGAAGGTACAGCTAGGAACATGTGATGTCATGGTACAGGTGTCACCAGGGTGCTTTCCCACATTGTCAGAAAGTCTAACAAAAGACAAAATATGGGAAAGTGGGCACCAATCAAACTACCAACTCACCTTGCCACCTTGTCTACCCTATCTATGATGGCTCAAAGAACAAAAAGGGCCCACTAATCCATGTGTTGGAAAGGGGCTTCCTTGCATTAGGTAAAGGTAGTGCATTTGGAGTTTGTGAGAAAGTGCCCACTGTAGACCTAGGCAAGATTTGAAGGCGTGGAAAGTTGAAGGCCGACGGAAACAAACTTGGAAATGCCATAAGTTTTAAATGTTTTATTTTTTCATATTTCCAGGGGATTTCAAATACTATTAAAAATGTAAGGTGACCATTTGGGTAGGCTTGCATTTAAATTCAAATTTTGGTGGCGAGCAAAATAGGTAACATTTCTGGTGACTCAGAGGGGACGCAAGCCAGCTATGCATGTGACCAGTGGCTTTATGCATCCATTGGCCTATAGATTCACAAAATATTTGGATCTATGCACTGTGAAACCCTAACCCTACCTCTATGGCAGAAAAACACTAAAAATATTTGTCTCTGTAACTAGAACCAGAGACCAAAAACCTTCAAAGCTTTGAAAAATGGCTATCTCATAGAGAGAAAGCTGTGCTCGCACACTTCTTGGAAATCAAGAAACCAACAAAAAGAAACTACTCTAATATATACATGAAACTTCAATCCCTATCAGAGACATGGCTTGAGATAGATCCCATTGACTGGGATAGGAAAAATTTCACCACCAACCTTGCTTAATTGAAAAGCATTGGCCTACTTGCAACTGAAAATCAGATAGTGACCACTCCATAGTGCATTGAATTTTGAATGTCTTCCTAGTTTTACCCTATCTGCATCCCATTTCAAAACCAAATCACCCTCTCTGAAGTTTTTGACCCTAGCCTTTTTATCAAAGCTCCTTTTCACCTACTGCTAATGTGTCTCTAGGGTCTGCATGGCCTGACCTCTTTTCTCTTCTAGCTCGATCAACTCTGCCATTCTAACTGTCATGGCATCATCTTCAATTAGCTCCAGTTGATGAGCTAGTTCTAGGGATGATAATTCTAATGGAATTGAAAGTCTTGCTTCTCTACCATATACCAACGTAAATGGTGAATTTCCTATTGACCTCTTAGGTGTTATTCTATCAGCCCATAGTGCAATCCTCAAATTTAGATGCCAACACCTCTGGTTATCCTCTATAGTTATTTTCATAATCCTAATTAGGTTTTTGTTGGATGACTCAGCCAAACCATTACCCTAAGGATAATAGTTTAAGGATGTGTTCAAATAGATATTATGGTCAATTGCCCATGCATAAATCTGAGCTCCTACAAAAGATTTTGCATTATCTGAAATAATTGTTGAAGGGGCACCAAACCTGGTCACAATTTTGTCAAGGAACTCAACAACTGAAGATTTTGTGGTTTCCTTCAATGCAACTACCTTTGTCCATCTAGTGAAGTAATTTGTAGCAGCTAAAATCCATTTGTGACCAGAAGTAGAAGAAGGATTGATAGGGCCTGTGAAATCCAATCCCCATTGTGCAAAAGGCTGGTCCACCTGGATGGGATGAAGAGGAAGAGCTGCAAGCTTTTTCTTACCAAAAAAGAAGGCACATTTTCCACACTTCCTCACATACCCATGACAATCATAGAACAGGGATGGCCAGTAGTAACTAGCCCTCATGATTCTCATTGTATTTTTTCTTGCTGAGAAGTAACCACCATCAGGACCATCATGAAGCTTTATGATCATTCTTTCAGCTTGGTCTATGTCAATGCATCTTAATAGGGCTCCATTAAAATCTTTCCTAAAAAGGATACCATCAACTATAACATAAAGAATTGACTATAATCTATACTGTCTTCTTTTAGTTCTATCTAATCCTTGAGGATATCCGTTGCCTAATAAGAAATTCTTCATATCATCCATCCAGTTCCTTGGGTCATCATTTCTTGTCTCTTGTTGTTCTATAAGTATCATAGCGACTTCCTCATCTGATTCTTGAGATGATATCATCTATTTACACAACCCCTTCCCTCTTACCAGCTTGGTCATCTAGATGTCAACATCATATTCCATTTCTTTAGTAATCCAACCAGCTCTCTTCTCACTAATGTCTTTGCTCAAAATAAAATTCTTCACACTAGCATGGGGTACTAACAAATGAATTTTATTATGAGACAAGAGGTGTCTAAATTTCTTTAAAGCTCTGATGACTGCAAGGGCTTGCTTCTCCACATAGTTGTATTTTTCTTCGTATTCTTTAATCCCTTCACTAAAGAAGGCTATGGGTTGCTCTTCATCGTTATCATTTTTTTGAGTCAAGATAGCAGAAATACTTGACTCACCACCTAGGGTATAAAGGATGAAATCCTTTTCAAAATTTGGATTAATGAGAGTGGGGGGCGAGGCTACGACTATCTTGATCTCTTCAAAACTTTCCTTCCCTTCCTTGGTCCATGCAAAGACCATACTTTTCTTGAGCATAGCTGTAAGAGGTTTTACCATGGTAGCAAGATTAGGGATAAATATTCTCACAAAATATATCCTACCAAGGAAACTTTGCAACCCTTTCTTATGTTTAGGAAGAGGGAGAGCAAGTATTGCTTTTTTTCTTTCTGGATCAATAGTTAAACCATCCTTAGATACAATGTGTCCTAATAATTTTCCTTGATTGGTAGCAAAGACACACTTGCTTGGGTTAAGGGATATCCCAAACTCTCTACACCTTGAGAACACCTATCTCAAATGATCAAAATGATCTTCTCCACTCTTTGAATACACTGTGATATCATAAGGGTAAACTAATACAAACTTTTCAATCATGTTTTTGAAGGCCATCTCCATTGCCTTCTAAAATGTAGCACCTACATTGGTTAGCCCAAATGGCATCTTACAATAAGCATAGGTACCCCATTTGGTAGTGAATGCAATCTTGTACCTATCGGACTCTTTGACTAGTACTTGATTGTAGCTAGAAAATCCATCAAGAAATGAAAACCTCTTTGAACCACTGACCTTTGACAAAATCTTCTCCATAGAAGGGAGAGGATGGTGATCTTTAAGGCAAGGTTGGTTAAGGTCCCTAAAGTCCACACACAATCTAATTTCTCCATTCTTCTTCCTAATTGGGACAGGGTTTTCTACCCAAGATGAATTCTTGATGGGAAAAATTATATTGGCCTCAATCAATTTGGATAACTCTTTTCTCATTAAGGGTTCAATTTTGGGATTAACTGGCCTCTTCTTTTGTCTTATTGTTCTAACATCATTAATTAAATCTATGTTATGCTAAAACAACCTTGGGTCAAAACCCTTTAAATCATCATACGTCCAAGAAAATATATCATTAAATTCTTGACATAGATGAATAAAACTTTCTTGCTTTCTTGCGCAATCTCAGAACATACCTTCCCCATGTTTAAGGATTTTCCACTAGCAATTGTAAATGGGTGTGATCATCTTCATTAGCAGCTAAGTTCATGACTCTGCCTCTTGCTTGGTCATTAGGATTAAAAACACTCTCCAAGGTAATGAGACCCTTAGGAAATTTGTTGGAACTGAGATTAATGATTTGATCACCATACTGATCCTATAGTCTTGACTGGTTTCTATCTGAAAACTCTGCTCCATTCTACAAGAAGCTTACAATTTTTTCATTAGATTCAAACACTTCCCAATGGATGTTGTTGTAGGGATGGTAGGCCTCACTACCATTTTGATTTGTTGCTCCTTCTTCTCCTCAAGATTCCCTGGCACATCATGAGATGCACCCATTGTTGCACGCCTATCAGCATGTTTATTTTCTCTTCTAGGGATACTTTGAATATTAAATGCATTGGAACCCTCAAGAAAATTCCATACCCTATGTTTATAAGACTTGAGCAAACCATTCTTAGTGATATTCTGATTTCTCACTTGATTAACCACCAACTCACTATCTCCATATACGTTTAAGGCTTGAATTCCTATTTTCTGAGCAAGTAGGAGACCCTAAATCAAGGATTCATACTCAGCCACATTGTTAGTGCAACTAAACTGGAGCCTAAAAGAGAAGTAGTACCTTACTTGTGTAGGAGAAATCAACATCATAGCAGCCCCTGATCCATTCTCATTCCTTGAGCCATCAAAGTACATGCTCCATATCCCACTCACATCTTCTTTAGTCTCCATAAGATTGGGAACTAGAGCATCCTTCTCTAATATAAAATATATACTAAGTCCTGTTTCAAGGGTTTCTAACATAGGATCAAATTGATATGCATTAGCCCATTCATCTAAGAGAAAATTAGGTATCTCTGCTAGGGAAGTGGTAGGTTCATTCATTATGTCATTCTCATCCATTCCTAGGATAATGCAATTCATTTTAATGAGATTAGGGGTGTATGGTTTAGTATGACGGAGGGCTTGAGGCTATGCTCTAATTGAAGCTTTGGTCCCATATCTTGTTCTAAAAGACATATATGACCAATTAGAAGATATGTAACCACCTATTTGGGCAGTGAAGTGTCTTGATAGACAGATGGAAAAATGTCTCTTAACTTTAGCAAGAGATATATCTTGAGTTACAGTACAATCAGGGCATGCATGTAGGGCCATTTCCATATTCCTAAGGATCCCTATAGTCTTGATAGTACTACCATCCAATTGTAATACATCCCTAACAATGGGCTTATATTTCATTCCCAAAGCATCAGTAACACACCTAGGCATTATTGAACTACTAACCCCTAAACCAATCATGCAATTGTGGACTAGCTTATCCCCTATAATTAGATAAACATAAAATGGAGGGGGTATAACCTTTTTTTCTTCTTCTTCCTCCCTTGATGGCTATACTAGGCTTGTGGCACTTTCCATGCTGGGTGGTCGATCCTTTGGTTCAATACTTTCCAATTCTTGTTGTAGCAACCTCTTTTGCATGGGTATAGTAGCAACAACATCCCACATGGAGATATTCACATTTTTCTTCTTCATTTGTTCTACCAAACTGAATGGCATAGTATGTACTTTGGTAGAAGCCTTGGGAGCTAGATTTGTAGCTGGTTGAGATGGAACAACTTGAGGATCACTTACATCCTTTCTGCCATTATTTCGTATTTTCTACTGAGAAGTATTTGATTGATCATTTAGTGCTTTCTCTTGAGGTATTCTATTTGAAGTTGAGGCTTGATTGGGAGGAGGAGGGGTAGCATCTTCAATAGCTCTTCTTTTGCTCCTAGTGTTGTGAGCAATGGAATCTTGGTTTACATTACAATGTTCCTCCACTTGATGATTCATAAAGGAGCAATCACCTTGTCCTTGCATATACGAGGCATCTTTAAATTCATCCTCCTTGTATGATTGTCCTACTGTAGGCTCTTGGATGGTCAAAGCCAAATAAGATTTGGCCTTCTGACACATGCAACAGGCATAGGAGTACTTATAGGAGGGACAAAAATATTGATCTTAGGCCATGTTGTTTTGAGGAACAATGGCCCTACTTTGGTTTACATTTGAGGTTGAAGCATGACTATTTTTCCTATTTTGATCAAAAGAATTGTTCCCATAATTATGATTTGGATGCCTACCACTATTCAGAGTTTGATGTTGCAATTGATGAGCCTTACTACCTTGATCTTGCTATCTCTCTAAAGTCACCACCTTGTTGCTCACTTTTTGCATCACAAAGAAACTATCCTCCAACTTCTTCTCTTGGACTTGCAATCTTTTATCCATGTTTAGCATCATAGATTGCATCATCTCCTTGATTTCATCTATTCCATTTGAAGATGTGGAAGCTTGAGGGACTAGAGTAAGAGATTGTGATGTGGAAGTTGTGGGAAGAGGAGCCATTGCTGGTTGGTGATTTGGAACATTAGGGAAGAAAGGCATAGGAGGCCTTGAAGCTAGCTTACCTCCTTGTATTAGGATTTTTTCTGACTTTATTTCTATGTCATAAGCATTAGGTAAGGTATCTCCTCCCATAGTTTGGATTGTAGTGGCAATGTCACTATTAAAAGCTCTAAGGTAATGAAAGAAGGCATTACCAGGGGTAGGCTTTACTGAAGTAGGTATTCTATCCCATGTCTTTTGAAATCTATAGTTGAAATCACTCATACATTCATGGGGGGCTCCTTTTATAGTAGTCAACTATTCTAAAAGTGACAAATGGTCACTTTTGTCTTAAAAGTGTTTGCATAGTCCTGCTCCTAATCCATCCCAATCTATTATAGAACCATGAACCAAACCTCTATACCATTGTAGTGCTTTTCCTTTCAAGGATGAGTCTAGAAGCCTAACTGCAACATCATCCTCTATAATACCATGGATATTATAGACATTTGCAACTTCTTAAATGTGTTCTAAGGGAGAGATAGAAGTTTCACTAGTAAATTCAGGTATACTTTTGAGTGTAGCTATTGGTATGTAATGTCTTTGGGTCGATAAAAGAGAACTCCCACCATTAAAGGTGGAAAAAGTATGGGCTCCAGGCTATGCCATATAGACAAGTGGTCTATTGATACATGTTGATGGCAATCTAGGCTAAGATCTAATACCAGGAGGAGTAGAGATGGATCTTATAGGTGTATTTGTTACTATTGCACTCCTAACTGGTGATAAAGATACTCTATTCTTCCTTCTAGGATTTGAAAATGAAAGCTCTTGGAACTAAAATTTACCTCTAGAAGATGCCCTTGTTTCAGCGTTGGGCATGAATTACTACAACTTTGGTCTGGAACCAGATGTATTTGAAGCTCAGAGTTACCAAGTACTTCAAGAATAAGCCTCTTGAAGGCTTGAACACTGAAGCCATTACTATCTCCTTGGTATTAATCTTGAAATCTTCTTTTTGACACTAGTAGACTTGAAATTTTTTGAATATTGTCCCACCGAGCATGCAAAAAACTGTTCTCACAACTATTTGGACCCTTGTCCAAAGCTTTTACCTAAGGACAACCTTGTGAAACATGGAAACAACCTTCAAGCTATGGGAATTGAATTGTGAGGTTGAGTCTCTGGAGAAGGCCGGCTTCCTTTACTATCAGGGTGCACCTAATTGCTCTTGGAGAGGAAAAGGGAGAAGGAATTCATGAAAGAAAATCCACCTACTCTAACCTAAGGGGGTGATGCACCAAAATAGAGTGTTCAATCTAATCTATGCCCATACATGCACTATTGAACCATCATGACACGAAGAGATACACACATCTAGAATTGCTTTAATCTAACAGTCACATGCAGATCAAAAAACCCAAATGAATGATACAAGGAAAGATGGGATTCACTTATATATCATTCATAGGACAAAGAGATACAATCATGCAAGATTGCAGATTCAACAATACACCAATGAGAGGGAAATAGTTCTTGCACTTTACATCAATGGCTAGAGGAGATAAGGCAGGATGTCATATAGTTCAAAGGCAAAGGGAATTTATAGTGAAATTATAGGGCAATACCAGAGAAGTCAAATAATAGTCAATAGTACAAAATATACAAAAATTACCTTTATAGCTCAGGCATAACTAAGATATTTTCTTTGAAGTTATTCCACAACTACTGCCATTAAGTCTTATAGAGAATAATCATGCAGATCTAGGGCAAATCTAACCTTGGCATAGACTCAAATACCATGAAATCTAATCTCTCATTCAAACAAGGCCTTGAGAAGATAGAAATGACGCTATTAAACCATTCTAACCAAGTAGATGGATAGGATTAGAGGTGATGGAGTGTTCTCCTTCATTTACCAAGCACAACATTCACTCGAAAGTGGTTGGAATCAATCGTGAAGGTCAAATCATGCAAGTAAACCTGATATCCTCTATTTATGGCTCTTGAATCAGCAAAGTCAGCAAGTCAACCAAACTTTGCCACCATGATGAGCGATGTGGGTTAATAGCCTTTTATTTTTCTGCCACCTCGCAACATCTCTACATGGTTGACCAACTAACTAAGCCACTTTGCAACATTTTGACCACGATATCACATAATTGCCAGTTTTCACTGCCAATGCTAACCGTAGCATTATCTCCCTAGGCCTACAGGGACACGTGTTGTTGAATTTCTATCACTCTATACATAAAAAGTGAGTACCCTACCATAGCGAGTTAGTGAATATCATTGATTGATAAAAATCCTACGATCATAGGATACAGAGAAAAACAACCTAGTGTTCCTCTTGACAAGTTGGCCAGTCAATCCAATGAAAACTTCCCATGTATACAGCTCCTTCCTTGATGGAATTTTCATTTGGGCCCACTAGCAACTGAGGACATGTGTCAACAAGTCACTACCTCACTATGCATATCCTCTGAGCAACTCTTCATGGTGAGATAGCAATGGCGATCGATCTAAGATGAATCAAGAGTACAAAAATTATATAAGGTACCCTATAGAGTGGTGGGTTCCATACTCGCTATGTCATGTAGACTAATCATCTTGCAACTTTCCATAGTGAGATAGCAAGGACTATTGATTCCAAGCTTGATCTGATGATCACAACTCCTCATGTATTTTATGAGAGGGGCATGGATCCAGGTACTGTTGTCGTTGACCCAGCTTAGCATATTGGCAGACATTAATGACATCATTTGACCTTGTCGTGTTTGTCATTTTTATGCATGTCACTACCTCACTACTAGAAAAAATTACAAATTTCCCAGTAGTGATATAGCGAGCTCTAGCAGAGTCAAAACTTCTGGCCCACAAATATTAAGTAGGATGATGCCATGTATTTTAATACTTCTAGGCCCATGAAACACTCAGCACAACCAAGCATCTGACTGGCACCACTTTGGCAACCAATTGCAGTGTAAGAAATAGACCTAACCCCACAAGGACATGTGATAGTGAGGTGCATGCCTGCATTCCTTAAAACTCATGCAACTTCTTATTGTGGGAAAGCGCCAACCCTTGATTTGTTTGCATTAAACAGTGGATCTTGCTTCTCAATAGAATATCACCTTTTCAAACCCACATGTTCTGACAAGTGCCACAAAAAAATTTATTATCTCTCCTGAGAAGAGCGGGCCCATGATGTCACACCGTGCCACACATTCGAAGGGCACATACCTGCATTGTTTAATTTCCTTGCAACTCCTTCTGCGGGCATGCGCCATCCATTGATCCTTGAAGATTTGACAGTGGAAGGTACAACTGGGAACATGTGACATTGTGGTATAGGTATGACCAGAGCATTGTGGTATAGGGAACATGGGATATGTGATTTTTTTTAGAACATGGCTACGGACATACATGCTTATAAGGAATGGAATTCCTACATTTGAAGACTATTAGAAGAAAAAAAAATTCTCATATATTCACGTCTTATTATAGCAACAAATGTGAATTTGTTGAAGCATCAAGGAAGACCAAAAGTAAAAGAACTTTTTACTATTACTAATGGTGATCATGAAGCCCTATTGGAGACCCTAACATAGAGAGAGGACTCTACTAGAACACTCAACTAGGTATATTTACTTCTTATGTTATTTTCTTCATAATGATTCAATGAACCAATGATTATCTTGTTTAATACAATAAATTACTAATATTTTTTATGATATTGGAATGTAGGTACATCATGAGGAGTAGCCATGTATGAAAATAAAAAACTAAATAACGAGCAGAATGAAGAAAAATCTATTATATTTTTGACGCTACTATTTTTGACACTATGATTTTTGGTAGTTGTGTATTGATGTAATAATGATGAAACACTTGAGATATTGTAAATATAAATTTGTTGATTTAATGTAAGAAACAAAGATGATTTTACTTAATGCAATTTATGTGGAGGGATGTAAACAATGATGATTTTGATACAAACTAACACTAAACTTGCACTATGTCCAATGCCAAAAACCTAAGAGAGGTAAAAAATAATATTTTTACTTAATACTAACCCTAGTGAAACCCTTATTCCATCCATGGAGGGCCTCCATCACTTGCGGCCACCCCATATCGAAGAGTCTCCAAGGCACACTAAGTACGTTTCAAGGTTGCTCTTGCAAGGGTTGTAACTCAAAGCTCATGAGGGTTACTGATGAAAAGTTGAATACTACAATACGATCATGTAGAGGCCTAAAATAACCTATCTCATTTTTGAGAGATCACATTCCATTTGGATTCAGCAGAACGATCTCATTTGATGCCAAAACTTCTAGCGTGCCTTAGTTTGTAGGTGAATCACAATATAACTTTGAGACCACTGACCTTGGCATCAAATTGTCAGCACCATTAGCTCCAAATGGGTGGGTGAACCCTAGTGACACCCTTGTTTTGGCTGCAAAGAGCCTCCATCATTCACGGCCACCCCATACCAAAGAGTCTTCAAGGTGCTCTAAATGAATATCAAGGTTGATATTCTAAGGGTCGTAACTTAGAGCTCATGAGGGCTATAGATGAAATGTTGAATGCTACAACATGGTCATGTCGAGGCCTAAAATAAATTATCTCATTTTTGAGAGATCACATTTAATTTGGATTTAGCACATCAATATCTCTCAATGCCAAAACTTGAAGTGTGCCTCAGTTCATAGATGCATCACAGCATAACTTTGAAACCACTGATCTTGACATTGAATCATTACCACCATTAGCTCTAAATGGGTGGGTCACCCTAGTGACAACCTTATTATAGTTGTGGAGAGCCTCCATCATTCATGGCCACCCTATACCAAAGAGTCTCTGAGGTGCTCTAAGTGTGTGTTGAGGTCGATCTTCTGAGGGTCGTAACATAGAGCTCGTGAGGGCTATCGGTGAAACATCAAATGATATAGGATATTCATGCTGAGGCCTAAAATAATCTATCTATTTTTGAGAGATCATATTCTGTTTAGATTCAGCACAATGATCTCACTTAATGTCAAAACTCATAGTGTGCCTCAGGTCATAGGTGCATCACAACGTAACTTTGAAACCATTGATCTTAGCATCAAATCATTAGCACCATTAGCTCCTAATGTGTGGGCAAACCCTTGTTACATGCTTGTTCTGGTTGTGGAGAGCCTCCATCATTTTTGACCATCCTATATTGAAGAGTCTCCAAGGTACTCTAAGTGCATGTCGAGGTTGATCTTTTGAGGGTCATAAGTTAGAGCTCATGAGGGCTATAGATAAAAAAATAAAATGATACAAGATGGTCATGCCAATGCCTAAAATAACCTATCTCATTTTTGAGAGATCACATTCTATTTCGATTTGGCACAATGATCTTGCTTGATGCCAAAACTCACAATGTACCTTAGTTCATAGGTGCATCACAACATAACTTTGAAATTGGTGATCTTAAAATTGAATTATTAGTGCCATTAGATCTGGATGGGTGGGTAAAACTCATGTTCTTTATACAAAGAGCCTTAATCATTTGCAACCACCTCATACCAAAGAGTCTTCAAGGTGCTCTAAGTACGTCTGAAGGTCTGTCTTCTGACGGCTATAACTTAGAGCTCATGACGGGTATAAAAGAAATGTCAAATTCTACAAGATGATCATGTCAAAGCATAAAATAACCTATCTCATTTTTGAGAGATCACATTCCATTTGGATTCGACATAGTGATCTAGCTCGATACCAAAACTCATACTGTGCCTGAGTTCATAGGTGCATTACAATGTAACTTTGAAACCACTGATCTTGGCATCAAATCTTCAACTCCATTAGCTCTAGATGGGTAGGTTAACCATAGTGATACTCTTTTTTTGGTGGTAGAAAGCCTCCATCATTCTTAGCCACCCCATACTGAAGAGTCTCCAAGGTTCTCTAAGTGTGTGTTGAGGTTGATCTTTCGAGGGTCGTAACTTGTAGCTCATGAGGGCTATTGATGAAACATTAAATTCTATAGAATAGTGATGCTAAGGACTAAAACAACCTATCTCATTTTTGAGAGATCACATTCTCTTTGGATTCGACATAGAAATCTTGCTTGATGCCAAAACTCATAGTGTGCCTTAGTTCACAGGTGCATCATAGGACAACTTTTAAACCCTTGATCTTTGCATCAAATCATCAACACCTTTCACTCCAGATGGGTAGGTGAACCCTAGTGACACCTCTGTTCTAGCCGTGGAAATCCTTCATCATTTGTGGCTACCCTCTACCAAAGATTCTCTAAGATGCTCTAAGTGTGTGTCAAGGTCGATCTTCTGAGGGTCATAACTTAGAGCTAGTGATGACTATCAATGAAATGTTGAATGCTAATAGATGGTCATGCTGAGGCCTAAAATAATGTATCTCATTTTTGAGAGATCACATTCTATTTGGATTAGGCACAACAATCTTGTTTGATGCCAAAACTTGTAGTGTGCCTTATTTTATAGGTGCATCATAGTGTAATTATGAAACTACTAATCTTTGCATCTAACTATTAGTGCCATTAGCTCTATATGGGTCGGTGAACCCTAGTGAAACCCTTGTTCCAAATTTGAGAGTGTTGATCATTCATGGCCACCCTGTACCGAAGAGTCCTCAAGGTGCTCTAAGTATGTCTTGAGATTGATCTATCAATGAAACATCAATTGTTATAGTATGGTCATGCCAAGGCCTAAAATAAGTTATCTCATTTTAAAGAGATCACATCTCATTTTGACTTGGAAAAGAAAACTTGTTCAATGCCAAAACTCATAGTGTTCCTCAGTCATAGGTGCATCACATCATAACTTTGAAACTACAGATCTTGGTATCAAATCATCAGCACCATCACCTCAAGATGGGAGGGTGGACCCTAGTGATAGCATTATTTTGGATCTAGAGAGCCTCCATCATTCATGGTCACCTTGTACCAAAGAGTCTGCAAGGTGCTCTAAGTGTGTGTTGAGGTTGATCTTTCGAGGATCATAACTCAAAGCTCCTGAGGGCTATCAGTGAAATGTTAGATGCTATAAGATGATAATGTTGAGGCATAAAATAACCTATCTCATTTTCAAGATATCATATTCCATTTGGATTTGGAACAATGATCTCGCTCAATGGAAAATCTTCCAGTGTGCCTCAATTCATAGGTGCATCATAACTTAACTTTAAAACCATTGATTTGTCATCGAATCATCAGTTCTATTAGCTCTAGATGGGTAGGTAAACCCTAGTGAAACCATTTTTCTAGCCATGGAGAGCCTTGATTGTTCATAGCCATCACATACTGAGGAGTCTTCAAGGTGCTCTATGTACATCTTGAGATTGATCTTCTAAGGATCATAACTCAGAGCTCATGGGCTTTTGATGAAATGTTGAATTCTTTAGGATGGTCATACCAAGTCCTAAAATAACCTATCTCATTTTTGAGAGATTACATTATGTTTGGATTTCGCATAGAAAACTCACAATATGCCTTAGTTCATAGGTTCATCATAGTGTAACTTTGAAACTATTGATCTTGGAATCAAATCATTAGCACCATTATCTTCAAATGGTTGGGTGAATGCTAGTGACAACCTTGTTCCAATTGTTGAGATCCTCAATCATTTGTAGCTACCCTAGTGCAAGAGCATGTAGGTAGGCTAGTTTGTACCTAGTGCTTCTTTCTTATCATTTTTGATTGTATTTATGATAGCCACATCACTAGTGGTTTAATAAGACCTATTAGGTCCTTAGGTAAGGTTAACTTAGTTGTAAAGTGGGTTTTTGCTCCTAAGTTGTTGTTATTCCTGTAAGTTGCTCAACAAGGCTTAGGTTGACAAAAGTGGTAGAAAAGTTGAACAAGGGTCAAGAATCATCTTGAAATTTCTAAATCAACCTAATAGTACCCCATACCAAGTTTGGTGAACTATTTTAATTAAGAATTTTAAGTTATAGAAAAAATTGCTCAAAATTGCAATTTTGCAACTTTTGCAACATTTTCTTGCAAAGTTGAAAATGAGTGCAAAGATTTAGTTAGGGGTTTGAGAATGAACAAACAAGGTTTGAACCACCTATATCAGTTCATTATTGATCAGTTTTAGGGGTTGGAAGTGTTTGGGTCATACAGTGTACAGGTTGGGTATTGAAATGCATAGGAGCCATTATGTAAATGGAAGCTTTTAGTGTTGTTTTCGATTGAGAATGTGGATTTTTTCATGGAGCAGTTATTTTAATGTTTCTTCTTGTTTTCTAAGTCTTAAATAAAGGTTTTTTTGTTTGTCTAAGTTTTGTACATAAATTTCTTGTTTTAGACTAGTTTCTTGAAAAAAAGTAATAGCATTTTAATTTCTTGGAGTTCTCATCCTATTCCCACCATAGAATTGGCTTGAAAATGTGGAAAATGGTAGGTTACTCATTGTAAATTATTTTTCCAAAATAAGGCCTCAAGAAAATGAAGGCAACCATTTTTATGGTGATGCCCTAGGGAAGAAAAGCGTCTTGGCTAGTGGAAATATGGTTATAACCAACAACATATCATGTTCTTGGTGATTGAAAATGTGAAACCAAGTATGGGAAGTGGTAGGGAATGTTTCTTCAGTACTCTTGGTGCAATTGTAGGTGATGGTGTCCTCTAGAAAGAAAGTTATGCATGAATTTGCAAAATTGGGTTCAAAACCCCCTTTTAGCTTTGATTTTTAGCCTTTTTGTGTTTTAGGTGTTTGGTATATGGTGGAGGCCTGAAAGTGATGGAATCATCTCTATTTTTGAAAAGGGTATTCATATCCATAATTTATTTTAGGCTTTTTATGTATTTTTTGTGAGCAGCACACATCTCCATGTGTTAAAACCCTCTTTGTAAAGTTGATGTACTAGGGTGAATGAGGTGGATCTTAGTTGGATCCAAAGTGGAAGAAGCAAGAAGAAAAGAAAAAGATATTGAATTTGGCCTTTGGAAGTCCTAAGAAGGAGTAGTCAGTGTGAGCAAGCCTTGTAGTACATCATAGCCCATGCCAAAGAGTCTTCAAGGAGCTTTAAGTGTATCTTGAGGCTGACCTTTCGAGGGTCATAGCTTCAAGCTTGTGGGGGTTATTGATGAAACATCAAATGCTATAGAATGGTTATGCCAAGGCCTACAATAACATATCTCATTTTTTAGAGATCACATTCTATTTAGATATGGCATAGTGATCTCGCTTGATGCCAAAACTCATAATGTGCCTTAGTTCATATGTGCATCACATTGTAACTTTGAGACCACTTATCTTGGCATCGAATCATTAGTGCCATTTTCTCTAGATGGGTGGGTGAACCCTAGTGACACCCTTGTTCTAGCTATAGAGAGCCTCCATCATTTGTGGCCACCACATATCGAAGAACCTTTAAGGTTCTGTAAGTGCATCTCGAGGTCAATCTTCCAAGGGTCTTAACTCAGAGCTTGTGGGGGCTATTGATTAAACATCAAATGCAATAGGATGGTCATGCCGAGGCCTACAATAAACTATCTCATTTCCAAGGTTCTCTAAGTGCATTTGGGTGGGTGAACCATAGTGACATCTGAAGGGATTGCAGAGATTATTTCAAATTAAACATATATTATAGCATTTCAAATTAAACATTGCATCCAACTTTGATAATAAAAGTTATTAAAATTTTATTCAAAATTTATTTCATTTGAATCAAATATAACAAACATGATGAAAGTGAATGATATTCCATAAATATGAACAATACACATGATCCATGATAAATTGAACAATACTATACTAAATTAATATGTATATCATTGTGCACATAAATGACAAAAATATATCAAAATACATGTATCAATAGACAAATTACACAAATATATATCAAATTTCATGTATCCATAGACAAATTATGCAAATATATATCAAAATACATAGATCCATATACAAAATGTGGCTAATCATATCTTCAAAATCTGTATAATATCAATTTTTCTATATACAATGTGGCATATGCCATCTCAAAATTCCTTATGATGCATCCTATTACAACTATAGTATCCTAGGCTATTGGTGGATCATAAAAATGTAGCCTCTTCATTTCACTAAGTGGATCAGGTGCCTCCTACAAAAATGAAAAAGGAAAACCCAAAGTTAGACTACTAAATTGATATGATTCTATGTATCTAACATTGAATTACTGAAATGCATAATGATTTCTTTTTTTAATGAAGATTTATACTATTGAACTTTCATCATAAATACCTCTCACATCAACCTCCTATGCTAGTCAGGAGTTCTCTCATATGTTCTCAGCAATTCTTGAACCTCGTTGATTGTGACCTGTGTATGTTCATGTATGTTTTTCAGATGAATCTACAACCTAAACTATAATATTATAACTCATAGCATCCTAAATTTATAACATATAATCAAGAATTCAAACTACAACTTACCCGTGTTGACTCCTCCTCTCAATATAATGGCTATGTTAGCAAAGATAGAAAACTTTGGCATCCAACCTCCTGTGCACTAGGTGTTTCCTATGAAATACAAAATACTAGTTGCTAATATCATAAAAATATATTTTGAATTTATTATGAAAATAAGGAAAATAAAAAATAAATGATACTTATACATATGGTGGGGCTCTCACTATGAATGGAAATGTCAGAGGGTCTGTGACATGGAATTTTCCTAGACTCATCACTAGTAGCCACAACCTATACAATAAAGAATGTAATTAAAATTCATTACCGCAAACATTTTACAAGAATGCATCAATATTTAATCACTTTAAAAGCACCTAATTACCTTTTCCTTGTCAATGGGTTGTGCCTCATCCCCCACACTCTACCCCCCACTAACAAGTGATACTTGCAAGAGAAAAGAAAGACTAGAAAGCATAAATGCTCCAATATCAAATTAAAAAAAATATTAGAACATAACATAATGTACTGTAGATCTCTCAAGGCCAAATGAAATAGTTGAGAGGTGACATTATTAGCCTATCTAAGCTCCTCCTTAGTCATCAACTAAACATGAATGAAGATCACATACATGTATGAGACAATATGGGTTAAAAATTAAAATTACTCTATTATAAATATTAACTTCAAATTGCATATGTCGTAACAAAAAAATTTATACACATAACGACATAGAAGGACTCCATGCTTCTGCATACCCCTCCTTTCTCACATTAGGGTGTGTAGCCTTTGTACATGCATCTAGTGTATCCTCCTCAAATACAAACTGATACTCAGAAAGATTACCTATGGGACCTAGAAAAATATTCTTGCATTTTATGCAATTATGGGGCACACAAACATGTGATGAGCTTGCTGATGATGAACTCACGTTGGCATCATCAATACCGGTAGGCAACAAGGATCTAGCCTAGGATATTAATAGGCTACTCAATCTATAGATGGCTCTAATAGTTTGAGAGCTAGCCTTTGCAATGATGTCAGGATGCTACACTTGAGGAGGGGGCGAGACATCAGTATGGGGGACAAAAGTGTCATCTTTCTTCCACTAGGAAAAGGGTCTATCCCAAGGAGATCCTCCTCCTATACTCATGTTGGGCTTCATGCTCCAATAATTCACCTTTAGGCCCAACACAAATTTTGGCATACAATTTTCTAATGAAATGAAATGGCACCTCTAAATTGTTGTATGGAGGGATGTCAAAAAACATCCACCAACAATCCTAAAAGTTTGCATCCATAGCCTCATTTGTGGACCATTTAATTGATAGGTTGGGTTTTGTGCATTCCACTTGTTTACTGATTTTTGGGTGCACAAAAAGGCTAACCATATCATCTTTAGTTATATTTAGGGTGGAAACCTCATCATCATCCAAACCATCATCAAACATGGCATGCATTTGCTCACACCAATGAAGAGTAGCATTTTTTTCATTGCTAAGAGTTTCAATATTATCCACTATGGTGTTTAATGTGGATAACATGGCAGCCAATACAGATCTAGTATTATATGTGGTTCACAAAATCCTCATTTTGGCGAGATTTTCAAATATCAAATCTTCAATTCAATGAGGGTTTTGAGGGGGTAGGGGATTGTTTGTTGGATGGTTGTGAGGGGGCACTGCATCATTTAGTTGAGGGTTATGAGGAATATTGTTTCTTGCCTCAATATCATAAATTATCAACATTTAGCTACAAAGGACATCTCTTGATATGTTAGATGCTAGATTTTTGATACAACTCACCTGCTATTTTTATGCATAATCATCAAAACTAATACTAATAAGTATAAAATTGATGCTAAATCTAAAAAAATTAAATTTTTTATTAAGGCATACAAAATTAATTGTTTGGATATATTATTCCAGTATTTATTAAGAATAAATTTTTTAATTCTAGAAATTAGTTTAACTTAATAATTGTAAATAAAATATTTTAAGAATACTAAAGTAATAAAAAATAATATATTTAAACAAATACTATGATTAATTATGTACAATAGATGAGAGAAATCCTTCTCTAGGTGCCTATTTTCATAATCACAATTAACACAATAACACCTGAGAAAGGACACCTCTCAGTTTACACACACACACACATATGTATGTATGTATGTATGTATGTATGTATGTATGTATGTATCCATAAATATGTGTAAATCTATATGTACACATATGTGTGTATATAAATGTATATATATGTATATATGTGTATATATATTTGAATATATATGTGTGTATATATATTTGTATACATATGTATATATATACATACATACATATATATACATATGTATATGTGTGTGTTTATACATATACATTTACATGTAGATGTACATGTATATCTATACATATACACATATCTATACATATATACATATGTATCTATATACACACATATATGTATATATATGTAAATATCTATACACATGTATATACATATGTATATATATACTATATATAAACTAGTTGTTGTTATTTATTGAGATTAATAATCATTATGTGTCAAGTTTGAATAGATTCAAACCTATGACCTCTCAAATGAGAGTCATTTTCCAATGCCTCTCAACAATAATTGATTATTTAAATAAAAATATAGTATATTAACCCATTCATTTTGTTTATTTAACTCCATTAAAATAATTTTCATATTTTTAAATAAAAATTAACAAGTTACTCCAAATACCCTCCAACAAATCTCTTCAATGATAGGATTCGTTATTATCACAAGATATCATTCAAAATTTGCACCTAAACACAACCTGATCGATAAAACAATCATCTAACAAGAAAAAAACAATACATTGCATAGCGTATGGATCCCAAAATATTGTTTCTAATAATATAATATTTAGAAACACTACCCATAGAATATTGGCTTAACATAATCTAGATATTGCATCATGCAGGGAACTTGTGAGAAGAGTCATTAGGAATATTGTAACTTTTAGGAGGTGGTCAAATTGATATTAAGATACTTTAAATTGATATTAAGGTATTTTAAAAATACTTCAAATTATGTATTTTATTTTGGAGGGAATAATAGATGGAGATTTAGATAAACACAGATCTATTAATTGTTATGTATTTGTATTTGTTGGAGTTTCCATTAAGTGAATTTCATGGTTACAACATATAGTTGGCTAAAGATGAATACATGACTTTCTCTAAAGTCCATTTCGCATAAGGAATTAGACTAGAATAGGCATATGTTAATTATTTTAATTTCTAATCTTCCATTTGGGTGCACTAAATAGAAATTGAGAATAGGAATACACATTCCCATTTTGGCCCAAAAATGAGTATTTGCAATTCTAACTAAATAGGTGGAATTGGAATATGTATTCCTATTTGAATTTTACTTTTTAATATTTGATGAAAATTTTAAATCCATGCCCATGAGAACAGCCATGTAGAGCCCCAAATTCATGGAAAAATTGCCAATTTTGAAAAGTGACGTTGCTCTTGCACAAATCATTACTGGATCAAAGGCATTGATTTTGAATACTAAGATCAAATGATAAAACTTCAAATCCACATAGGGATATGAAGAATTTAATGATGTCATTGGAAAGGAAAATCATGAGAAATTTGAATATCCCCCACCTTTTCCCTTCATGGATACTCTTGGACTCATACACACTGAAATCATGAAAAAAATCTCAGAATGTGATCCTATGGTTTTAGATTGCTCTATCAACATTGTTTGTCTACTATTCAAACTTTGACTTCAATTTTTTCTAACCAAAAAAGGAATATAAAAACATATTCCTATTTTATATTCTAGAATAACAATTCTTATTTAACCTATTCCTATTCCTACAACCAAATGGACCTAGTTCCAAGAAAATGATTAGATTACAGTAGTTGATTAGTGATCTGAAGTGTCAAAATGACTATGTTTTATTAGGTGATAGTGGTATCACCATTTTTATGGAAAAAAATCATTTATCTTAGGGTCTCTTGGGATGGTTAGAATGTGATAGTGAAATCTAAGTGGGGAGCTTAACTCTCATTAGTTTTTTGGATTTCATATAGAAGATCGTTAATAATTTGAAGTACAATCATTTTCCTTCCAATGATGGTTGTTGGAGTTCTAGTTGGGAAGTTATTCTTTGTATTTTCTTTGTTGTTGTTAGTTATATTTTTTATATTAAAAAATAAATAATATTATTTTATTCTTGAAAGGCAATGTAGACAATTGGAAAACTAGTAAAAATATTTATGTTCTTCTTCTTTTTATTTACATATATATTCATATGTTGTTTTCATCATTCAAATTCCTCTTGAAAAAATAAATTTGATGAACTATTCTGGATATGAAGAATCAATAAATGGTGTAGATGACAACTAATTTTATCTTTTTAAACTTATAAACTAATAAATAATTATGGTAAAACAATAAATCTAATTGTTAGCAAAAACTATGTTGTAGCTAATAGTTGGAATTCTTTATATTAGACCATAAGAATGCATCTTGTGGCTGTGTCTATGACATAATGACATATAGATCAATGTATGGCATGACTAAGGGGTAAATTGATACTTTAATTATTTGACATAACATCATTAAGCTAACAGTTTGATGCAGGAGCATCTTAGGTGTAAGATAAATCTTGCATCACCAAAAAATATTTCATTTTAGTTGTTTTAATAAGGGTTTTCTTAATGAAAAGTTGTTGTCTATGGTGGCCTACTACTTAGTAAGTCACTCATATGACCCCGAATGTTCTAATTTTAGAGGTGAAGATTCATTTTAGATTTGTCAACTTGTTAGTGGATTTTCATGGCCAGATTATATGTATTTGTGAAGGTATTGTAGATTTTTGGTGTGTAATTTTTGTATAAAAACTTCAAGCTCAATTTTGAAGGCCTCAGAGGCCCCGAATGACATCTAAAAGCTTGACAGATGGGTGCTTGGGAAAATTTAATTTTATAGATTAGGAGTTGAGGTTTTCAAAAATTGGTTATAATAGCCAATCAGAGCAACAGTTTGAGAGTTATGGCCTTTCGAAGCTAGGCTACCCAAAATTTCAAAAATAAATGTCAAAGGTGTCTTTGGTCAACTCTATATGTATTGTTAGGGTTTTTCAGCCCTATGTATTAAGTTTGAGTGTCTAGAACCTTGTCGTGTGACATAAAATTTCCTATTTAAGAAACACTCAAACATTCTCTATGAAAACTCTGGGTGATAGTTTGCAACTTTATCTTGTAGATTACTATAATGAAGGTGCCCATGTGGGTTAGAATATTGTAATTCTTAATTCTATAATTCCACATTCGGAGTGATAATAAGAATCCCATATTTTGTTCTAGCAAATTGTTTTTCATTCTTTGCTTTTGTTATGTATTTTTGGTATTAAGGGGAGCACCCTTCAGCAAGTGGTATGAGAGCTAGAGTTTTTGAATGTGTAGAAAGATTGCCAGTCGTGAGGTTGTTTGCACTAGGATCATGGTTTGGGCTAATCATTTAGATAGATCACTGGCTATGAGACAGTTTATAATAGTGTTTCAATAGAAGCACAAAAATGCCACCACAAAGACAATGAGGTGGAAGAGTCAAATTTGTTACACTAGACGATTTTAGAACCCTCTAGAGAAAATCATAAAGGAATGAATCTTGTCATAAGAGATGGTGAAAGCGAGGATGAAAGAGAAGATGAAGGAAACATGGACCAAGCTACAGCTAAGGAAATTCTTCACCCAAAGGAGATGAAGTCTTTTAAGGCCATTTCTAGTATTGGAAAAAGATCTAAATTTGATGTTCCCACATTTTTGGAAAATCTCAACCCAAAGGAATTGATTGACTTGATCAATGAATTGAAAGAGTAATTTGAATATGAAGATATTAAAGATTTTGATAGGGTCAATTTTATGAAGGCTATGTACTAAAGGGTCATGCAAAGATCTAGAGGTAGGAGATCTAGTTGGATCAAAATAAAAAAGGAAAGGACAAAATCACCAGATGGGATCAGATGGTAGCTAAAATGAACTGACAGTTGATTCTTATGGATTATGAGCTTGATTTTTTGAAGAAAATGCAAGGTTTGAAGCAAGCAAGGTAGTTGGATACATTCAAGTAGAGGTACTTGGCGTACTTGGATACATTCAAAATATTGTCTACAAGCAAGGAAATGTTGTACCTAAACCTCCAACATATGTGATGATTGAGCTTGATGGTTATTTTGGACTACAATTTGAAGATCATAATCCAAATATTATTCCAATACCACCAATATAGAAGGGTGTAACACTTCAATTTCCATTTAGATTGGCATGGGCATTGAGTATTCACAAATCTTAGGCATTGATTCTTCCCAAATGAAAAGATTGATATACGACCAAGAGAAAGAGATTGATTGAAAATTTGTTGCAGTTTCATGTGTAAAATCTCTATAATGTTTGTGAATAATTCCTCCTTTCGTGTATGATTTTTATGAGAAAATAAAAAGGGTTATACAAATTTCCAAGTGTAAGGATGAAGAAAATAGACTTAAGTTCCTTGAAGATAGTTCATGTAATATTTTATTCTGAAATGTAATGTCCCTAAAAGTCTTTTTGGACACATTATTATCTTTTTTGTAACACTTCCTATAGTATTTCATGCTTTAAAAATATCTATATTAGGCAATGATAACTGATAAAAAATATGTGCATAATTTAAAGTTATTATATTTTGAGAAACCCAATCTCTATTTTTATCATATTCTATTTTTATATCTTCATGTCAAATATAATTTAAAAATATTGTTTAATATTATTATTCAATCACCAACATTTACCAATTTTTTTGTAAAGATATCAAGTTAATTAAATATGTCTTCTATTCCTTTGTTAGTTCATACATTTTTGTAATGGTTAGTACTTTTTTTGCAATATTTTAATTACTTTCATAGCAATTATTTCTTATACTATTTCATGATGATATAAAATATTTTAACAAATTTTATGTAGCTCACCAAGATGTCCAATAAATTGTGTTTCGCATGGGTTTCCAGTTGGTTGCATGACTTTCACCTGCATCTTCCATGCAATATCAAACATTGCATAGAGGATTGAGTGTTCATTACTGGCTGAGAGATAGGATGTTAAAATGAATTTTTAAAAAATGGATTGAGGAACAATCAAACTAAAATTTATAGCTATGTTGTCTACTTCAATTATCATTATTTAATGAGAGTTTAGATGAACCTAGATGTGAAGTTTCAACACTTGCAAATTGAGATTGTAGATTTCAGTGGATGGTCAAATTCCTTGCACCATGAGATTCATGATCTTTATCTTATAGAATGCATTTTGCAAATCATATTCAAGCCTATAGTAAATTTTTAGAACCATGCTTTCTCTAGAAAACTTAATCTAAAGTTTATGAAATTTCTCAAAGGAGAATCTCAAATTAGCTATCACAAGGGCTGACTTGAGAACTGGTCTCTTTTGACTCTTATGTTTCATTACAATATCACATTCATAGTATATCAGGTCATTGCATCTTTTAGATTTTTGCATGCATATTATTGGGTATTTACATTATTCATCGTGAGTCTAATTTGTCAATCAAAGTTCAAAAAGTTGACCCTGAAAATATAGAGTTATTACCCTAGTACATCCATGGTTAATAAAATCAAAGCATACTATACATTACATGGCCATATCCTCTCAAAATTTTATAGAATTGTACTTTTGACTATATCCATTTTGGAATAATTATTAAGTGATAGATTTAGTGTTAATTATTGTGATGCATTATGTATTTCATTAATTGTAGTGATGTATAAAGTAATAATTGTGGAGATTCATTGAGTATCAAATTATCATTTTATGTTTACAAATTATATTTACTTTTTCTTCAATGTATCCTAATTGTTTGATAATATTATCGACAACTTTTATTTAATTAAACTATTAACTTAAATGATTCAATATATAATTTTAAAAATTTCATCAATGCATATAATTTTCTAAACTGATTACAATTAAAATAATATAAAATGATATGATATAATAATATTATAATTTAAAATATATATATATATATATATATATATAGATATATTTCAATTGACTTAGTTTGGTCTCTATTTAAGTACTAAATTTAGTTTTTGTTTTCTATATTTTAGTATATTCTATATAATTGTGATATTTCTATCAGGATTTAACTGTGTTATTTCTGAGTCAAAATAATTTATGCATGTTTCATAAGTAATGATACAACATAAACACATCTCTCATGATAATAAATGGAAAACTTAGCACTCATTGGATCTAGATGATGCTCAAATGCGTGAAGCGTTACAACTTCCTAGGAGGTCACCTATCCTACTACTACTCCAACTTGAGCGCACTTAACTACAGAGTTTCCTCCATGGTTAAACCCGAAGCTTGAAATCTCATTTTCAAAACCTTCACCAAGTTTTCATCCTTATGAAACATTCATTAGAAATCCACTTAAGCTTGTCAATTGATATGTAGGAGATAATTTCCACGCAAGTCAAATTGTGATATTGTTATCAAGATTTAACTGTGTGATTTTTGAGTCAAAATCATTGACCCATTTTCCATCAATAATGATTCAACATGAATCCATACCTCATGAGAATAAATGGAACAAATAGCACTCATTGGATCTAGGTGATGCTCATAGGGGTTAAGCACTAGGACTTCCCGAGAGGTCACCCGTCCCAGTACTACTCCAGCCTGAGCGCACTTAACTACAATGTTTCCTCCATGGTTAAAACTGAAGCTTGTAACCCCATTTGCAAAAACTTCATGAAGTGTTTATTTTATTATGAACCATTCATTAGAAATCCCATTAAGCTCATCAATTGATAAGTAGGAGATAATTTCAACATCAAGTCAAATTGTGATATTGCTATTAGGATTTAATTATGTAATTTTTGAGTCAAACTCGTTGACCCATTTTTCATCAGTAGTGATTCAACATGAATCCATATCTCGTGAGAATAAATGGAACACTTACCACTCATTCGATCTAGGTGATTCTTACAAGGATGAAGCACAAGACTTCCTAGGAGGTCACCCATCCTAGTACTACTCTAGCTTGAGCGTGCTTAACTACATAGTTTCCTCCATGGTTAAACCCAAAGCTTGAAACCAATTTTAAACAAACTCACCAAGTGTAGTTCCTTATGTTCTATTCATTGTGAAGTCCCTTAAACTCATCAATTGATGAGTAGGAGATAATTTCTACAGCAAGTCAAATTGTGATATTGCTATCAGGATTTAACTGTGTGATTTTTGAGTCAAAATCATTGATCCATGTTTCATGAGTAGTGATTCAACATGAATCCATATCTTGTGAGAATAAATGGAACACTTAGTGCTCATTGGATCTAGGTGATTCTCACAAGGGTGAAGCACTAGGAATTCTTGGGAGATCACCCATCCCGGTAATACTCTAGCTTGAGTGAGCTTAACTGTAGAGTTTCCTCTATGGTTAAACCCAAAGCTAGAAACCCCATTTGAAAAACCTTTACCGAGTGTTGTGCATTATGATCCATTCATTAGAAAGCTCCTTAAGCTCATCAATTGATAATTTGGAGATAATTTCATAAGGCACAATGCTTGTTAAAGATTTTTCAAATCGGGTTGAAAGCCTTGGGTTTAACCATGGAGGAAAATTTGTAGTTAAGTGTGCTCAAGCTGGAGTAGTATGAGCATGGCTTACCTCCTGGGAAGTCTTGATGCTTCACTCCTATGAGAATCACCTAGATCTAATTAGCACTAAGTGTTCCATTTATTCTGATGATAGATGCATTCATATTGAATCATTACTCATGAAACATGTGCCAATGAGTTTGACTCAAAAATCAAACAGTTATATCTTGATAGCAATATCATAATTTGACTTGATATGGAAATTATCTCCTACTTATCAATTTATGAGCTTAAGAGGCTTTCTAATGAATGGTTCATAAGGCACAACACTTGGTGAAGGTTTTGAAAATGGGGTTTTAAGCTTTGGGGTTAACCATGGAGGAAGCTCTGTAGCTAAGTGCACTCAAGCTGGAGTATTACTGGGATCATAGTGCTTGATCTTTGTGAGCATCACCTAGATCCAATAAGTGGCAAGTGTTCCATTTATTCTCTTGAGAGATGGATTCATGTTGAGTCACTACTCATGAAACATGGGTCAATGAATTTGACTCAAAATTCACACAATTAAATCTTGATAGCAATATCACAGTTTGACTTGCTATAGAAATTATCTCCTACTTATCAATATTCTATAATTGCTTTTAATATATTTATATTGATTTTTTTTTGAAAGTTTGCAGAATATCTAGATTCCTTTCTACTTGGGTTGTTTATGGGGTTTCAATACGATTGAGTTGGCCTTTGATAAAGAAGGTATTATGTTATTCCAATGGACAACTAGAGAAAGAGAAGCCTAGTACTACATGTGCAATAACTTAGGCCTTCTTTATCCCAATGCCCATTGTCATCTATCTAGTTGGAATTGGCATACTTCATCTAATTTCAAAGTTGGCTCTAACATAGTTTTTAAAAGACTTGATCATGCAATAGTATCTGCACAATCTTTTATCTATTTTTGTAAGAAAGAGATGTGTTAGTCATTCCTCTACTAGATGTGACCCTATGAGATCATTTCCCCATTCTTTTTACTATCACCCGAAAAAAATATAAGTGATGTACTTCCAAAACTCAATTTTTCTTCAACACATCATTGTTGAGTCATGATCCTACAAGGGCATGCATATTAAGTGTTTGGAATTTAGAGTATCAGCCTCACACCCATTTTGGGTGGATTCAATGGTGGAATGATGCTATTACCTATACAACAAGATTTATTTAGATCTATGGTAGGAAAATTTCCTTGTACCACAGGTGGTCCTATTAGGCCACCACCAAAGCTCTATGTGTGGCTTTGGAGGCTTTTGCCTTAAATGTACTTCATCTAGACTTGTGACTTATGCTTGTCAATCTCTTCCATCAAAAAAGGCTACCAAAAATTATACCACCAAAGGGGCTCATATCAAAGCCTTTCTCTATTGGATTGAGGTTGGTGACAAAGCCTCAAAGGAATTCATTCAAGATATCAGAGCTCAACATACTTCGGTTGGAATAAAAAAAATTAAAGAAGGACAAAAGAGTCTTTTTGACCTTCTTGACATTCTTCAAGTCTTTCTCTACCATTATGAAAAAAAATTCACTACCTTGGATCAATTATTGGAGCGAATGTCAACATTGAAGGAATGTACTACTATAACTCATAACTAACTTATAGTTGAGAAACACACTTTCTGTGAGAAATTTCTTACTCTTAGTGACCTCAAGGAGGCTATCTTTTCCATGATGGATGATAAGGCTCTTGGGTGCAATGATTTCCCCTATGAATTTTACAAAGCCTTTTGGGATTTCATTGGGTGAGACCTTCAAAAGGTTTACTTGGAATATTTTCACTCAAAATATTTAGGTAATTATCAACAAAGGAAATATAAAATTCATATCTAAGGTTGGTAATCCCCAAGATATCTACAATTTGAGGCCTATCACTTTGTTGAATGTCTCCTATAAGATCATAGTGAAAGATTTGGGACTTAATATCTGACATCTCTTACTACTAGTTGTTTGACAAGAGTAGATTGACTTTATCAAATCCTATTATATCTTAGACAACATCATTATTTTTTGGAAATGCATGGAATACACTCACAGGTCTAGGCAATAAGCTCTCTTTCAGAAATTGATTTTTCCAAATCTTAAGATCGCATTGAATGATCCTTCATTCTTATTATGCTAAAAGCGTTAAGATTTGGACCTCTCTTTCTTTGGACTATGGAGATGCTTTTTGGAGCTGCCTCTACTTGTATCAAAAATAATGGAAGATAATGTGTGGCCTTTCACCTTTTCAAATCTATTCACCAAGGCTATTGTTTTGCTCCTTCTTTATACATCCTAGTTGTTAAAGTGTTTGGTTTGTTTCTAGTCTATGCCATCTCCTCTAGTCATGTTTGGGTCATTTCTCTTTCTAAGTCCCATAATCAAATTGTCAATGGACACTTTGCTGATGATTTCTTCATCACCCTTATTTAGGACGAGAACAATGATTCCAACGTACTCCAATGCTTGGATATCTTTTGTCTAGCTTCTAGGTCAGCCATTTAGTGCCACAAGATCCTCTTCTATATAAAATATTTCCTTCCTTCTCTACTCTTCCTAGCTCAATACTAGTGGAAATGGATCCAATGTGGTAAAATATTTCATTTCTTGGGTATCCCTTTTTTCTTTTCAATCTTTTGATGTAGACATTTGGAATGTCATGCTCAACAAAATCTTTGAAAAGTTGTACTATTGGATTACCAAGCTTCTCTCTTTGGCTAGCAAATTTTCTCCAACGTATTAACTACTACCCATGTGTATTATTCTTTCTATTGGGCTTCTTCAAAATCCTCTTATTCTAAATTTGAGAAGTTTCTTAGAGATTTCCTCTAGGTTTTGGATTCTCAGTATCGTGGTTTCCACAGAGTCACTTGGAAATATTGTTTCTTATCCAAGGAATCTTGTGGGCTTGGCCTTATCTCCACCAACAATAAAGGCATTTCCTTCTGTGTTAAGTGGGCCATCTAAACTCTTTCTATAGATTTGGCCTAGAAGATTCTTCTTAGCTACTGCATTTTTTCTAGTTTTCCTAACAACAAGCTAACTTGGAAAGGGATTGGGTTTTAGACCCTTCTCATCACCTATGATCTTGTTCATATCCAAGGATCCTTCCTTTTCTAGCACTACTTTAGTCACTTGAGGGCTTATAATTTTTTTGTTGAATTGTTGTTAGTATTTCTAGCTCTATTGTTTTAACTCTAGTAGGGTCATCTTGTTTTCCAATGTCCATTTTTTGTGAATTTTTAGTTCTTTAATATTTAATTAATAGGGAAGTGACTATTCATCATAAAAAAATTTACACCATATCATTTGTGACATGGATTCCTTTGTTGGAGAATCAAACATCATTGTTATGAGTGTCATTTCTTTGGTGACCTCAACTAATTTTTTTGAGACTAATTTAGATAAATGGAAATGAATAATTCAGGAGTCATGCTCACATATAATCAAAGCTTTGGAGAATGCAACATTATCAATTGATACTATTGATGAAATATAAATAATGGAAATGGCAGATGTTGCCAAAGTTGTGCATGACACATCTATAAAAATAGATGCATTTCTTAAAATGGTGAAAGAAGTCTACCAGGATCATTTCTCTAATAAAGATTGTTGCATCATCCTAATCATTGAGGAATATGTGATATACTTACATCATTACAAATAAATGTTTTATTTATAGTTTCCTCTTATGTTTCTTATACATTATCTAAATACTTCTACTTGGTTTTATATTTCCTATTTCATCTATGTTATTTATATGAACAACTACATGAGTACTTTATTTTCACTATTCAATTGATGGGCTTATGTTTATGATTTAATCAATGTAACTTTTTTAAGGAACAAAATAAATAAATAAATTCCACTCTTGAAGTGATGCTTATAAGTATACTTATGATATTTTATAACATATTTTATTTTACTTTACTTTTCTCATATTAATGACATTAAAAATTACATGTGGGTATGTGCAAGATCATGGTCAACCAAACTTTGCCCTTAAGTGGCAGTGAAAAATCAACAAATCAGGGTTATGTCAACTTGACACATAATTTTAAAGTGGTTCTGCACTTTACATCAAAAAGTAGTAAGAAAAAAATCTATAGTAAATTGAATATAGTTTCTAAACTACTAGGCCTTATCTGGATAAAAAGTTATTTAATTGGTCAAAAGTTTGGATTTTATTGCAGTTTTACAAAAAATTTAGGTCAAAAATAAAAAGTAGGTGTATGTCAAAACACCTTAATCAAAATCAAATGATAATATTTTTAAATATAATTATAGATATAAAAGGAAGACTCATGCCAAGATGTGACACATATTTTTGGGTATTTTTATTCCAAATAAATAATTAAATATGAATTTTCTACTCTAACTTTTCCAGAATAAAAAAACTCTAGTGTTTGACCACCTTAACTAACTGAAAACTTTACCAATTTTTTTTATCCTTATACTAGGAAACGCATAAAATGTGACAACTTTTGTTGATGTTTATAAGTATACTTATTAACTATTATTATATATGATTATAATTATTATCATTATATAGAGTAATATTATATTATTATTATATATAGTAATACATATAATTTTAATGATTATTATTATTAAAATTTTATATATATATATATATATATATATATATATATATATATATATATATATATATATATATATATATATATATATATATATATATATATATATATATATAATTGGGTCAATGAAAGAAGTTGGGTCTCACCTTTGGCAAAAAAGCTGAAGTATTTTTCTTGTTTAAAATTTTTTTATAATTGATGTCAAAATTTGAGGCATTTAGGGATTGAATATAGAAAAAATTTAGAAACAAAATTTATAGTGTTTGGAATCTAGTTTTTTAATATTTAATTTATTTTTGTACCTATATGATAGATTTTTTTTTTTTTGGGTATGGATCTTTAAAAACCATTGTTTTCAAAACGCCTGTTTTAGGACCATACCACGCTCGTGTATGGACACCATAATTTGACACAAATAAATAAATTTTTGAAAATCATTTTAAAGGGAGTTACCTAATGCACCTACAATTGATGAAAATATTTTTCCTTAATTTTTTATTAAATATAATTATTATTATTAATTATTAATTGGCTATAAAGGTAAATTTTAAAACTTCTCCTGTATGAACACCATAATTTGATCAAAATATCACTTTTTTCAAAAAAAAAATTTAACCTCAAAATAATTGTCTACAGATTGATGACATATAAATTAATTTAAGAAAATTTATAAAATTAAAAAGTTATTAAAGTTTTAGTGAATGTCACTTTTTAACATTTAAGGGATAGTTTTGATTAATAAATAATGGGAAAATAGAAAATAAACTAATAACACTATAAAGTTTATACTTTTGGAATCAAAATAGTAAGACCTATAATGGTTTTTTGTTTCATCAAAAAAGTCAATGTGGACGACTCTAAAAAAATTATGACAATCCCTAAATTTTTTGATTAAATGCCTTAGAAAAAAATGGATCATAAAGGCATGGCTTGGTGGGACCATGCCTATGCCATGCCTTTCCCCAAGGAAAAACCCCAAGAAAAAGTTGTGTGTCATACTAAATTCCCACTCATGTCTCAAGAATCAGGCACAATTTTTGTAATTCAAAATTTGGGTGCCTGATTGCATTTCAACCGTTGTAAGAATTGGGTACCTAATTCTAATGTACTCGTTGGGCCCCAAAAGTTGACCCATAGATTGAATTTCAATTATTGAAATGATTGAATAATAGTTTCCATTTGCAACAATGAATTATGCATAGTTATTCTATTTTCTTGTCTTTTTCTACATTTTGCAGGCTATTAATTCAAATTCAAAATTGGTGCAAACATGGTATCAAAACAACGAAGAAAGAAGAAAGAAAAAGTTTTGACAAATGAGGAGATTGTAACAAATAAAGAGAATGAAGCACGATGTCAACGAGAGAGAAGACAAACAATTAGAGACTTGAACAATGTTTCAAAGGAGAAAAACATTGAGGATACCATGATGGATGAAGAGGTCAAAGAAGAGAACCTAATACAAAAAAATTCAAGTGCACATTCTAATCATGCATTCAATACAGGTGTGTCTCCAAACCATCAAATTTTCTCTCATGATGAAATTGGTGATTTTTTAGAAGCGGGTTATGATTTAAATGATTTAGATTTTCTTCATGAGAATAAATTGTCAAACGATCATGCAGAAAAAACTCCAATTGAAATGCATGCCCCGAAAGAAATACCAAGGAAAATTAAAAATGAGATTCAAATACCAAATAAGAATGATAATGAAATGTCAATTAAAAATAAAAATTGCATGAATGTAGACATAAAAACACCAACTACTGAACAAACATGTCAGAATGATAGTAAAGTGTCTGAACATAGTTTTCATATTCCTAATGATGTGCTAGATAATCTTGAGGTAATTATTTCATGGAGACAAATTAGGACACATGTTAATAGATTGTATACACATTTTTTTATAATAAGAAATTTGGGTTTCAATGTTAGTTGATGTTGCAACTAATTAAAATGTCTAAAACTTGAAAAGTAATGAGAAGGTTGGGAATGTATGCAAAACCTAAGAATAAAAATGAGTCTTTAAAACAAGTTGTATCCACTTTTGCTAGTGCCTTTGATGTTATCAGAAAGAGAATTCGGCCTAAAGATAAGAATGCAACACAATGAGCAATAACAATAGCTTTAGTTAAAAAATCAATAACTAACAAAAAAATGATTAGCAACATAAGTGGATATCTTAATGTGAATCATAAGACTATAGAAAGAGTTGTAAAGAGAATGGTTAACTTTGAATGTGATCCAGCAAATATTTTATGGACTTCTAGTGGTAGACTCTCGAGATGTGATATGAAACTACTAGTGAAGTCAAAAGTTTGATTGAAAATTTTTGGCATGATAGTACAAGAGTATCACCTAATTCAAGAGATGTTCTTAAATTGAGAATTGGGTCAAAAATGCATGATCTACATCCTAAACACCATTTGGACATGACTCAAACTAAATTGTTTAGAAAATTTGTAGATGGTAAGGTATTAAATATTACCATTAGTCAGAGATCTTTTGAAAAGTATAAACCATGGTATGTAAGAATTAACAAGGAAAGAATCACATGTTGTAAAACTCATATTCAATTTCATTACCATTATGATGTATTTTGATCTATACATGGTACCATGCATAGTAGAGAAATGTTGTAGGAATGTGGTATAAAAATACAACCTCAAACTATAAAGGATTTCATATCAGATTTGTTTTGTAAGCCACCTAATGATCAATACGTTCTTTTCAATGCATGTATTTTTGGTACATGTGATATGTGTGGCAACCTTTCTTTGTTAGATGAATGTTTGCATGAAAATGCTTTGACTACTTTCAAACAACAATTAGTTGAAGTAAAAAGATTCAAAACTATTGAATATCCATTGAAGGATGTGAATATTGGAAGAAGGTGTGATCTAGTTATGGATAAAGTTAGTTGTCATGCATTTATGCATGAGTTTAAGAGTGTGATCATACCAAAATATGTTAAACACTCTCAATATGCTAGATGGCTTGATGGACAATTTTGCATATGTAAGAATACATTTCCAATTGGTACTATACTTTTAGTTGTTGACTTTGTAGACAACTACACAGTTGCACTGCAAGAAGAGGTACAACCACAACATTTCAAGTCAGTGCAACTAACAATTTATGTTCATATAGTTTATAGGCATGCACCTGATAGTATAGAGGAGGATCAAAAAATATTGAGAGAGTACCAATTTTATATGGGTGATAATAAATTCCATTCATCTGAGTTTGTCCAATATTGCTTCAAGGTCTTTTATGATAATTTAAAAGAGAGACAAATTCAAATGACCCAACATTGGATATGGTCATATAATTGTATAGGACAATTCAAGAATGCTAGAATGTTCTATTGGTTAAGTAGGAAACATTGGCAAACTAACATCCAACATGTGTGGAGTTTTTTTTAGGCTGGACATGGTAACATAGAACATGATGGTGCTAGTGCATGTGTGAAGAGAGCCCTTAGTAGAGAGCAATTAAAATTTGAGGAAAAAGATAAATTCAAAAATGCACATGAGATTTTCAAATGGTGTAAAAAATATTTATACACAAGATCAACTCTACAATTAAATGTTTCTTCTACCTAGTTGAAGAAAAGAATATCCTTTCAAGATATGACTATGATACAATTAGTGGGTTAGCTAAATGGCATTCATTTAGGAGTTTAGATTCTAACACTTGGGCTATATGGACTAGGGAGCTTGCTTGTTTTGTCAATTTTATCTTTCAGGTGAATGGGAAGAATGCAAGAATATAGAATGGGTTGAAGATTGGAAACAAAAATCATTAGCACCTACTAACACACATTTTCAAGATGATATAGTAAATTAAGGTCAGAATGCTACTTTTTCATCAGAAGACTATGATCATATTTTAGACCTCATAGAACTTGGTATGCACAATTTAATTAGATTTTGTTGTGATCTCATGCTTCAATTTATATAATTTGCATATGTACTCATGTGATTAAAGTGTTTTTGTACTTTATCTTATCTTGTAGGACATGTTTATGTTGTTATTGCACCTAGTAATAATGATGAATAGACTGAGTATTGGCTAGCTAGATGTGTGGAAGCTAAGAAAAAATTGATATGTCATCAAGTAGATGGTGATGGTTTTGAGTATCTAGTTGGGTCTGTCATTGTAGCTGGCACCTGGCTACGTAGATACCTAACAAGAAGAAATGGTTTACCGGCATTTGAAGACTACTAATCTAAAAAGAAGATTTTACACTATTCTCATTTTTTTGTGGAAATGAATACCAAATTAGAAAGATACAAAGGGAGACCTGCCAATAAGGTATTATGGACAATTTCAATGGACGAGCACAAGACAATCATAGATGCATTGCAAAAGAGAAAGGATGTAGATGGTATAGTGGGATGACTACATTTAAATCAAACACATGTAAGTTTTTTCTTTATTGTGTTATTTTTATATATGTACTTATATAATTTAATTACATGTATGTTTTTGTTGTTAATACCAAATTAGAGAACTTATATATATTCCTCTTATTCAGGTCTCAATTATAATCTATGCAAATTTAAGTGTTAAAGTGGATTGAGCATCAACATCTTGTGCAATTCCACATTACATAGTTCAGATACCTCATATTAATTTATGCATTTATTAACATGTGTTTTTGTTTTACAGTTTTATTTTACAAGACCTCATTTGAAGAGATGTGTTGAACAGATTTTATATTTTGAGTTCACTTCTATATATTTATCATTGACATTGTCTTACATATATTGCGAAATATGTTGTAGAAACAAATTTAAAAATAGGAGTTTACTTCTATTTGAAAGTTAAAGGATTGCACTTGATATTATAAATTAATTGTTGATTTAAGTAATGCCTTCCTATTTTTTTCCATTAATTTTACATTCAAGCATGTTTAAATTAATGTTTGTTTGAAGTTTCAAATTACTATTGATTGTAATTAATAACCCTTCACTTGTACATGATAATTTAAAGATCATTACTCATTGTATTGTGTATATGCTATTTTTATGTTGATAATTGATGTGTATGTTTAACCATGTTAACCATGTTAAGTGAGAGGGAGGGAAGGAGGAAGAGAGGGAGAGAGAGGGCAGGAGGGATATGGGGAGGGTTATAAGTGCTTGTAATTTATCTGAAAGGGGTCACATTAAGACACCTTAGGACAAATTAGCACCTCTTAGGACCCCTTACTACACATTAGTTATTGTAGTCCTAAAAGTAATATTTTCTAATGTGTCCTAGTATATTCTAATATTTCCAAGAGATTTTGATGGGTCATATGTGGTCATAAGAAACCTTAGGACCCATTATGACTCCTTGGAACCCATGCATACCATTAGCACGCTTTATGAACCCTTAGAACACATTAATCATTATAGGATACACTTTAGGGTTGTAATATGTCCTATTCAATCCTATTTTTTCCTGAGTTTGAGTGGGTCCTAAGTGGTTTTAGGAATCCTTGAGACTAAATAAAACCTCCTAAGAACCATTATGACCCATTATGAGCCTTTATAGCATATTAGTCATTTTAGGACACCATTTAGAGGTCTAATGTGCCTTAATGATTCATGTGTTCTAAGGAGACATTAGGGATTTTTAGGACCCATCAGTACACATTAGGTCTCATTAAGACACATTAGGATCCACTCATACACATTAGGACCCATTAGACCCCACTAAAACCTCTTATAACACATTAACCATTGAAAGACATAGTAATGTGTCCTAAGTGGTCCTAATATCTCACAACGGATCATGATTGGTCCTAAGTGGTTTGAAAACCCATTAATATTGTTTAGGGTGCACATTATGACCATTTAAAACATGTTAAAATCCATTAATGCCTCTTAGATAATCCTAAGGGGCATTTAGGACACATTAATTGGTTATTGTAAGAATTTGGCTTAGGCCAGAATTCACCCAAGACCAAGGAAGTTAGACACAAGCACAATAGTAGACCAATAGAGAGAGTATGATTAGAATGACGATATATTCATTCAATATGCCATATGTGCCATATTAAGAGTACACTAGGAGTGCCTCTATATAAAAGCCTTAGGAGAAATTCTAGAATGCATAGAAGTCAACATCATTATAAGTCATACAACTAGGGACATATCCACCAGATATGGGTTATCCTCTGTTAAGCATGGAATTAAGTGTAATGATGTGAGGATAAGCCTACAATGGTGTAGAATGCAAATCAATGGTGTAGAAAACATGTGCTAAATTAGGAGTCCGAATAACTGTGTTGTCAACATGACAACTCAGTGAATGATGCAAACTCTTGTGTTGTAGACACCATGTGCATAATTAGAGTTGTGCACTTCTATGAGAGTACACAAAATCCTAAGTGTCTCACCTAAATAAATAATAAAATAATGCAAAATAATTAAATAATACATTAACCTAAGTAAACTTAAGTAAGTTTAATAAGTAAATACTTATTTACACCAACACTTATAATATGCCCTAATGGGTCCTAATGTGTCTTAAGGGGTTCTAATGTGTCCTATGGGGTTCTAATGTGTTTTAAGTGATCCCATGATCTTTTAGGACCCATTAGGAACCTTTATAATCCATTAGGGGCCATTAGGACTCATAAGAACCAATTATAACCCCTCTAAACACATTTACCATCATATGATACACTACTATGTCCAAAGGCATTATAATAGTTCTTATGTGGTTGTAATCAATCCTAATGTTTCTTGTTGGATTTTAAACTATTTTCTTAATATATCATGAAGGGTCATAATGGGTTGTTAGTGGTCATAGGACATCTTAAGGTCTATTAGGATCCCTTAAAACACATTAACTATAATAGGAAAGACAAATGGGATGTTAATGATTCTAATGCATCATAAAGGGTCATAATGGATTGTAAGTGGCCCCAAGACCCATTACAAAACCTTAGAATATATTAGGACCAATTAGGACACATTAAAACTACCTCAATTGGTTATTTAATTACTTGGGATGTAAGAAAACCTAAGTCAAAGTTATAAGGAACCATCTAGGTGCATAATTGTATGAACATACGTACATAGCCTTGATGAGAAAATGTGTGAAAGGAAGGGTATCATCCATTATTTCATAAAAAAAACTTCAATCTTTACCTAAATTTTATAAATTTGAATTTTTAGGATGAAAATTATTTATAATAGTAGGTCAAATTTATTTGTATGAATCTCAATGCATAAATTTGATGTGATATTTATCCAATAATTTTTTTGATATCAGTACTAATGCTCTATAAATAGTTTAAATTATTGTTCATGCAGCATTTATACTTACAAAATGTGTCATATGTTCATGAATAAAATATGTCACAACAAAAAAAAAGGTTTGAATACTTAAAAAATGATGAAACATAATAATATCTAATACATACACTAGCATGATTGAATACATATAATAAACAATATGTGTCATAAAAACAAAATCTAAAGGTGCCAACAATACCCAATTTATCTGATTGAATGTCCTCTTTACTCCACGTGAAGAGGACTCAAATGGATCATCCTATGTAATATGAGTTGTCCCATCATGTGGGACACCCTGTGAGGTGGATGGATCATCTTGTGTGATAGGACGAGGTGCATTGGGAAAGCTACCAAATGCAGCAATGGCAAGGTCCTATAATTTACAATACACACATTTTTAAATTTTGATAAATAGCATTTAATGAACTATTTATGTACATAAATTACAATACTGACCTCAATGGATGATGTAGGTACCTCCATCTAGCTAAGTATTGTACTCTTGGCAACACTCATGGCAACATAGTCCTAAAATTATGGATACATAAATGTTGAGTCAAAATTATATATACATGAATAATTACAAAGCACATAATTTGTACACTACATTTTTTATACACTATAAAAACATGTTTATATATATCATACACAAGTAGTCATCATTGTCATAGATGTGTCAACAAGTATGCTAGCATGATGATCAAAAGATGGAGTAAAAAATAAACTATATCAAGGCCTATATGGATGATTACAATCCATCTCCTATTCATAAAATCAAAACACATAAAATATATACATGTGTCAAAAAATTTCATATTATAAGTTAATAACAATTTACATACATAAAAATAGTACAAATTATTTGTCTTCAATCAAATGTTCATACCGTATGTATTTGAGGTTGTGCCTTAGTGGTAACTAGATCAAACTGTGTAGCACCGGATAATTCTTACAAAATCAGATAAAAAGAACATATGAGCACATGTTATTAAATTTGAGTTTGAATTTACATTTTTATAGTGTCATTTAAAGTGCATATCATATGAGGGATGCCAAAGTCTATAGGTCTCAAAAAAACACTAGACTACCTCCTAGGAGGAACAGTATCATCTGTCCTCTATTATTTCAAAAGTACAAATTAATATGGTTAATACAGTTACACATGTATGTAGAAAGTAAATAATTATGTCCTTTATATTTATATTTTAATTAAATTTTTACCTTCTACTCTTGACTATCTCAGGGCTCTCCATACATGAGGTGAACAAATGGTGACACATCAATCTCATCATTACCATAACCATGGGCAACATATACGTCATCATCAAAATCATCACCCTTGGCATAATGGTCATTTTTTGCTACATCAAGATTGCTCTTGGGGCCTCAACATATGCCTCCACAGCTAGTATAAATATGTCCAAGTGGATGAGCATGTGTCACCTACATCCACTGCTATAGTAAATTTCTCGAAAGGGCACTCAAAGAGGTAAGAGTAGATGAAACTACTCGATGATGGTGTGGAGCTGGTACAATAGGTGTAGGAAGAGGTACAAGGGGCTAAGGTCACCTGTAGTTTCTTGTTCTATCACTCAGCTTTTCCCTAGGCCAATCTTGAGGCATCCCTCCACCAACCCCCTAAAATGATCTTATATCAAAATAATTGTGAGTCAAACTTAATTCAAACTCAGCCCATAGCTTCCTAAGGAAGTACATGGGCACCTCATGATTAGCATGTGGTAGATGGTCAAATACCATCCACCACCACTCCCAAAAATGTTCTGTTAAATACCATCCTCTCATTAATCTCCTCACCCATATTAGGGCTTAGAAAATAGCTTTTAGAATTTCCTTTACAGGTATTTTGAGGTTATGGACCTCTCTATATGATAAACCATTGGAATAGAAGGCACGTATGTTTTCCCTGCATAATCTAAATGAATCAATATCACAATCTAGATGTTGTATGGAGTGAATGACACCTTGCATGCTATCTACAAGGCGTAGTAGGTGAGGAGGGGGGTGTGCCTCGCATCTGATAGCCTCAATATCTTGCATGAGGTCATTAAGGTTATGCCTCATGCTCTCTTGCAGATCATCTACGGTGGGTGGTGGAGGACAACTAGGTTTTCATGGAGGTGGGGGTGAAGGTGGAGGTGGAGATGGAGGGGGTAGAGGAGGGGATGGGGGAGGGGGAGGGGTTGGCAGTGAGTCCATCAAATATAATCTACATATATGTTTAAACAACATAAAAAATAACAAAACTACTATTTAATAAAATTTAAATCTAAAATATCAATTATATAAATGCGCAGATCTTTAAAACCATATCAATTAAATAAATGAATTTAAACACATAAGTAAACTTTAATGTTAAGGCCAATTGAACATTATATCAAATTTAAGTCTAATCATAAAATAATACTCCAAAAGACTATATTAATAAATGAACTATATAAATTTGGTTTTAATGTTAGATACGAACTTGTTTTATCTATGCGAGTTCAAGGGAACATGTTTTTAATATTAAGGAAAAGGATGTGAAAGTGCCCAATAGTTTAACCATTATTTTGTTAGATTATGATCTAGATCCTAAATGGAATTACTTTATGAAATATATTGTAGTGATTTTTTTATTATTAATATTTTATATTGAATGCTAGAGTAGTTATATTCCTATTCTATTTAGTTTTTAAAGTCTTGTTGAAAAAAATATTACAATTATATATTTCTGTCCTAGACCCCTAACTCACCTTATAGAAAGGGAAAATATATTTTGATACTCCTATAAGATTTTTTATTCAACACTATTTATCCATTTATTTGGCCTACTAAACTTGTGAGGAAATGCACAAAATCATTCAGAAATATAAGGATAAGATGAGATAAAAATGAGGATAATTAAGATTGTGGAAGGAAAGTATGAAGAAATTGGCAAGGGGATTGAGAATGCAACTTCTAATGTGTTGTTTGTTCTAGGGTTGTTTCCCTCAAAATTGTTTCCCTTTTCTATTTTCAAGTAGCTAGATCAATTTTTGTGTACACTTATTTTGTGACATTGGGGGACTGCATTCTCATTATGGATTATATGTTCATCTTAGGATCAAACAAAGTTAAGATTATGGCAAGGTTATGGTTTAGAATTTTGTTATCTTTAAGGTTTTCATGATGGCTAAGCTTAAGATTATTATAATGGTTATGACTAATGTTAGGGTTTACTTAGGATTATAGTTTTCTAGTTAGAATTATATTTAGGTTTCATATATTTATTATAGTGCTATTGTTTAAAAGATATATAATAGATGGCATTAGGATGAGAGTTAATGTTACAATTAGAATGAAAGCTTAGAGATATAATTATGGTTTGTTTTATATTTATGATTATAGTTCATCCTAAATATTATCTACTAATGCAAACTATAAGTCTAGATCCTAATTCTAATACATGAACCCTATCCCTAACCATAATAATCCTAATTCTAATCATAATACTTAAACTTATAATTTATCTTCTTTAGTAATTTAAATCTTAACTTAACATTTAACAATTATTATGAATTTTGAGCTAATATAAATTTTCTTCCCTCTAAATCTCTATGTTGGAATGTGTTATACTAATTGCATTTTCTAATTATGACCAATGTCTTTTTACTATTAGAAAACTTTGTATTATATTAATCACATCTTTTATAATTACTTTTGGATGCTTACTTGTCTTCCACCTATGAACTACTCTTGGCTCATCCAAACATTAGCCTTAGTAGTTTCAATGATTAAAATAAAATATGTTTTCTTAATTCTGATTTGTAGGTGGAAGCAACTTTACAAATTATCATTTTTCTTAAAGTGTTTTAATGGGTTGCTAGATATAAACCTTAATTATAAACCTTAATCATAAATCTTAATTATAAACCTTAATTATAAACCTTAATCATAAATCTTAAATATACATGTTAATTATAAAAACTAAATTATAATACTTATCCTATTTATAGTCTAGAATTGAATACAAATCCTAATACTTGATCCTAATCTTAAATGTTAAATGTTAAACCTTAACCTTATATGTAAATAATAGTTAAGGTTAAGATTAGGGTTTAACATTTAAGCTTAATATTTTTATTCAGAATTAGGAGAAATGATTTGCATTTATGTTTATTTTTATGATAAAGGTTTAGCATTTACGATAACTTAGTTAGGCCAAGGGTTAAGAATTTAGGATAAAGGTTTAGGACAAGGGTTAGATTTGAGATTAGAATTTAAAACTTAATGTCAAGGTTTAATATTTTGTATTAGGCACATGTTTTACCATTTAAAGTATAATTTTAGCATTTATTTAATTAGGGATGAGATTATAATATCATTGACAACTGTAGTTTAGTATTTGAAGAGCTTATATTTTTTCATTTTAAATTATCATTTACTATAACTTAGGGTTATTGCTTAGGTATGGATCTAATATTTAGTATTTAATAATTTAGATTTATGTAAATCTTTTAGGATTAATGTTAGCATTTTAATAAAAGTGAGAGATTGTATAAGGGTTAGGATTTAGGGATAGGGTTAGGATTATGAATATTAATGTTTAAGATAAGGGTTAAGAATTTACAATAATAGTTTATCATTTAAAGTTAGGATTATGGTTTGACATTATAATTAGTACTTGGTTCTTAGGATACTTATTTAATTATCTATATTTGGTTGTAGGTTTTAGCAAATTAAGATTATGGTTAGGATGACAGTAAGGGTTATGATTAGAGTTTTGGTTAAAATTGGAATTATAGTTAATCCTAAATGTTTTCCCTTAATCCAAAACTATTAGTGTAAATCCTATGCCTGATACTTGAACCCTAACCCTAACCATAATAATAACCTTGATGTAAAGTAAGGGGGCACATTATGTAACGCCCAGCCAAGGGATCCAAAGAGCTAACCTAAAGTTTTACTAAGCAAGCAATAACATGTACAATAATTTACATAAAAAACATAAGAGATTACATTCCTTAACAAGCACATTTACATTTCATTTTTAAATAATTATAAGTACTAGAAGTAAAATAAATAACACATCCGCAAGAAAGAATAACTACAAGTTCAATCTATTTAAATAATATACATTTGTTCTGAATGCCACTTGGCAAATTAATTCGGAATGCACAATCATCCACTGTACATTTCATAGTTTTGAAAGGCTGAAAGAATATACATTTAAAAAAAAGTTTACATCATCCATTTGCGATCCATGAAACAAAGTAAAAGACAATAAGTAAAATCATTAAATACTAAGTTTTGTGTTTGGATCCCTTGGCAGGGTGTTACGTGATTAAATACTTAGTTATATGTTTAGGGTTTAATTGTATAGTTATATGGTTAGGTGGAGGTTAAAGATAAGTATGAATATAGCTAGTTTTACTTTCTTTATTATATGGTTTACAAACTAATCTATACTTAATCACTAGTTATTTGAAATCAATATTTATTTGTAATTACATGTTTAAACAATGAATTTACATCTATAATCTAATCATTCAACATTTTAATTTACATATTAAATACATTTCAAAACATCTAAAATAATAATTTTTAAATGAAAATCTATGAAACTATTATTTAAATTAATAGATACAACAATCTAAAGATAATATTGATAAACAGTGAAAATTTCCAATTTTATGTATACTAAAACTGAAAAAATAATAATAAATTGATAGTATATAAAATGTAATCTAAAAATAATTGAGTAAAATAGTACAAAACATAATAAAATACCTGGTATGTCATAAAATAGCAGTAGGGGACAGTCAGTAGAAGTAAAAAATGGGCTCCCATATTGCTCTAAAATTGGGCTTCCATTTTCTAAATGCTGAAAATGACACTCAAAACACCAAAAAAAAGGGGCTATTTGTAACTTTTTGAAATTGGGTACTTGATATTTTACAAATTGGGTACCCAATTTGTTCAAAATTGGGTGCCCAATTTTTAAGCAGTTCAGGCATTCATCCACTTTTCAAAAATTGGGTACCTAACTTTTGAATCGCGGCTTGGGTATCTAAAGCATGATTTTAGAAATGGGTACTTGATTCTAAACAAATCGAGTACCCATTTTTGAGAGGTGGAATTTTGCAGATTTGACTTCCATAGAATTGCGACCCAACTTTGTGCTTGTACCCTATTATAGCTAAATATAATATAGTACTATATATGATAATTATTCTTCTTCTTATTATTTAATATATATATATAATAGTATTATATGATTATTATTATTATATATAGTAATATATGTGGTTATTATTATTATTAAATCTACTATTATCATGAAATGCATCGAAAGGGGTCATAGGTTAACCTATGACCCATGTTGATGTATTCGAACCAACCAAATGGGTCCCTAGAGATCCTAGAGACATATGTTGTCACAAAATAACCTATGACCCCTTTCAACACATTCGAACAAACCAAATGGGTCCCTAGGGCTACCAGGACCTCTAGGGACATATGTTGTCATGAAATGCATCGAAAGGAGTCATAGGTTAACCTATGACCCCTTCCAACACATTTGAACCAACCAAATGGGCCCCTACAAGTCCCAGGACCCCTAGGGACATATGTTGTCATGAAATGCATTGAAAGGGGTCATAAGTTATTGTATGACCCCTTTCAATGCATTCAAACCAACCAAATAGGACCCTAGGGGTCCTAGGGCCCCTGGGGATATATGTTGTCATAAAATACGTGGAAAGGGGTCATAGGTTAACGTATGACACATTTCAATGCAATTGAACTAGCCAAATGGATCCCTACAAGTCTTAGGGCCCCTAGGGACATATGTTGTTATGAAATGTGTCAAAATGTTAGAATTCTTTAGAATAACTGAGAGGGGGGGTGAATCAGTTATTCAAGGTCCAAAATTCTCTATTAATAACTTTTTACTACTTTTAATGAATCCATATACTTTTCATCCATCCAATACTTAAATCAATCATATAAGCAAGTTACTGTAAATCAATATGCAATGAAAAAACATCCAAAATCAACACATGACACAATGATTTATGTGGAAACCCAATTTGGGAAAAACCACCAGTAACATGCTACTTGATTTTCACTCTTCTGAAGTGATGCCCTGTTAAAGGCTTACAACACACTATTAAATGTGACCCTATTAAAGGATTTCACCAAATTGTTAGGAATGGGCCTGGTTAAAGGTCTTTAGAAAATTCATTGGAATGTCACCCTGTTAAAGGATTTATCTAATGGCTATTAAACCAACCTAAGTCCATAGGATTTAAACTTACTATTACAATTGCTAGAAAGTAATGATAATGGTCTTTTGATCTAATATAACTTACAAGATACTTTGCAGATTTCAGGTCACACTTTCAATTCAATCCTTATGCTTGGTTTCAATCACTTCAGCTCTAACTGATTGTCTCCCTCTCAAGCTTCATCTTCTTGAGTCTTCTTACTCATTCTGCCAATGCAATCATTCTTCTAGTTGTCTATCCAAATAGAGTTCCTATGCTTTCTTCTCCTTAGCACATTCTATAGCACTTTGTGCTTTTATGCTTGACCACCTCTCCTTATTCCTTTCTCACTCACTTTCTTCATTAACTTATGTCTTCTTATATAGAAGTCTAATTTGCCTTTTGCCACTCAATTTTCCCTTTCCATTTTTAGGGTTTTAAGATGGATTAGGTAGGATACAATGTATCTATCCCATATCTTGTTTTCTTCTAGAAAGTTTGCCAGTTGTTTTTCTAAAAGAAAAACATTCTACATGGTATTTTGTGCCACCAACTCATCATTCTTATCTTCCTTTTAATTCACAAATTTCTAGATAACAACCTTATCGGCTTAGATCTAGCGAATCTTCGATTTCCAAAATAATGTAGCAACTCAGCATGATTAAGTTACTGGTGCAAAGAACTTCTGTGTTACTCGGCACCTATACTTACTCGGCACTTGGTTCTACTCAGCACTTGGTTCTGCTCGGCACTTGATTCTGCTCGGCACTTGATTCTGCTCGGCACTTGATTAACTCTGTGTCACTCGACATCTAAAATTTACTCAGCATTAACTAGAAATTTGCTCGACTCTTACTAGCTTGCTTAGCTCCTTCTCTCTAATGAACTTAGTTTGAGATTTACAAAAGACATAGCTAAAACCTTAAATCTTTGATATGTTTCAGTGTGCCCATTCTTTGTATCTTATAGTATTCCATCAAATACACTTTTTCATCAATGGCTTAGCTGATCCTTGTACTTCATTACAACATCACAACTGCAACCTTTCTCTAGGTGTTCTAGTTACATCTTATTGATTGCCTCCTCCTTGACAATCAACTAATTGATAGTATTTGGATCACTAGAGCAATTGTCATTCCTACAAGTAGCAAGTTTGACATCAATTACAAAAAAATGATTGAGGACATTCTTTACCAGTTCCATATATTATTCCAACAACTCTTCTTATGATCATTTCAATCATTTCCAACAATCTCCCTCTTTGGCAGTGATGGCAAACCCAACTGATCAAGTAATCAATTCAGTTACCACCAAGATTGTATACATTGTCTTGCTGCATTTTCACTACTGATCTCATATATCTCCCTCTTTCATATATATCTCCCTCTTTTCTTTGTATTGATCATTTTTCTTCATATTTCTCCCTCTTTGATAGAAATGCCAAAGATGTAGCATCTTTATCATGCAAAATATAAGCTTTGGCTTCTAGTTGATTTTCTCCCTCTGTCACCATGCTTTTCACTGATTTGGAGTTTCTATTCCTACTGTCATCCTTTGCATCAACCTGTTAATATTTCAATGATTTATTCCTATTGATGCAAGGCAACTTTCTAGTTGCCTTAAACAGCTTGAGTTAGGGGTATGACCCCCAACTTGCCTCTAAGATATTCATAGGCATCCTTGGGCAATGGTTTGGTGAAGATATCTGCAATTTGTTCCTTTGTGTGAATGTATTCCAACTTCACTTGTTTGTCTTCTACCAATTCTCTGACATAATGATACTTGATTGCAATATGCTTGGTTTTTGCATGCATCATTGAATTTTTGGATATGTTTATAGCACTTGTATTATCACAATACAATATCACAAGTTTTGTTACTTCTTCTTTCATTCCATTCAATAGATGTGTGAGCCATACAATGCTTGTGCAATATACTACAACTGCCACATATTCTGACTCTGCAGTGGACTAGGATGTACATGTTTGTTTCTTGCTAGTCTAGGTAACTAGCCTTTTGCCTAGAAATAATGCACCTCTACTTGTGCTTTTTCTGTCATCAATGTTTCCTCCCTATTCTGCATCTATATAAGCATTGAGCTTAAATTTCCCATTCTTTTTGTAGTATAGACCAAATTCATCAGTTCCTTTGAGATATCTCATTATTCTTTTTACCACTATGAGATGATTTTCTTTAGGATTAGCAGAGAACCTAGCCACTATTCCAACTACTAATGCTATCTCTGGTCTACTATGTACAACATATTGTAGTTTTCCAATCATGGATCTGTACATTGTTTGATTGACTTCAACTGACTCATCATTTTTGGATAGCTTATTTCTTGTGGCCATTGGTGTGCTGACTGGTTTGGATTCCTCCAATCCAAACATTTTAAGAATTTCTTTGATGTACTTTGATTGTGTAACAAATATTCCATGTTTGATTTGATGTACTTGCAATCCAACAAAAAATTTGATGTCTCCAAACATAGAAATCTCAAATTCATGTTTCATTTTGTCAGAAAAGCCTTTGCAAAGTACTTCCTTACCTCCAAACACTATGTCATCCACAAAGATTTCAGATACAATAATGTCTTTACCTTCTTCTGCTTTGATGTACATGTTTTTGTTATCATCATTTCTTTCAAATCCAATTTGCACTAGATACTTGTGAAGTCTCCCATACCATGCTCTAGGTGCTTGTTTCAAACCATAGAGTGCTTTATGTAACTTACACACCATATCCCTCTTGTTTTCATCAAAAAATCCTTCTGGTTGTTCAATGTAGACTTCTTCTTCTCGTATACCATTTAAGAAAGAAAATTTTACATCCATCTGATAGACTTTAAAATCTTTGTAGGTAGTATATGCAAGTAAAGTTCTTACTCCTATTCTAGCAATAGGAGCGAATGTTTCTCCATAGTCTATTCCTTCTTCTTGAGCATAACCCTTACATACTAGTCTAGCTTTGTTTATGGTAATCTCACCATTCTCATCTAGTTTGTTTCTGAATACCCATTTGGTGCCAATCACATTCTTGTCAGTTGGTCTTGGAACCAAACTCCAGGTTTTATTTTTTCTTATTTGATCAATTTCTTCTTCCATAGCTTTATAGCAGTCATTATCTTGTAATGCATCATATACTATCTTAGGTTCAGATTTGCTGATCAGACATGATTCATGTCTTAGTCTGTTCCATGTCATTGGTCTTGCATCTTTGTCACCAATTATATGTTCAACAGGATGATGTCTTTTTACATATTTGGATAATCTTGGCTCTATCCTTGTTTCCATGTTTGATCTTTTAGATTCAGGATCACTATGCACTTTGTTGTTAGGTTGTTCTTCATTATGTGTACTGTTTTCAGAATCAAATTGTGCATTTTCTTCATTCTACAACTCGGCTTCTAAATACAACTCAGCTTCTGAATGCAACTCAGTATTCACTGGTTATGAATCGACTAAAACTGATACCTGTTGTTGATTTCCAATTTGATTGACATCATTTTCATTAACAGTCATTCCTTCATTAGAATACACAAAGGTTCTATACTCTTCCATTTTCTTTGGTATTTCAGCTTGGACTTCTGTGTGCTCATCAAAATTTACATTTCCACTTTCCACAATTTTGTTAGTGTTAATATTCAAACACTTATATGCCTTACTTCTAGTGGAGTAACCAAGAAATATTCCTTCATCACATTTTGCATCAAATTTTCCATTTCTAACATCTTTAAGGATAAAGCATTTGCAACCAAACACTTTGAAATGTTTTACATTGGGTGAGTGACCATACCATAATTCAAAAGGTGTTGTATTTGTAACTTTCTTGACTTGTACTCGGTTCAGTGTATGAAAAGCTACACTTATAGCTTCTCTCAAATATTTTAGAGCAAAATTCTTTTCCATCATTAATGTTCTGGCATAGTCAATCATAGATCTATTTCTTCTTTTAGCAATTCCATTCTGTGGGGGAGTTCTAGGAGCTGACATTTGTCTTTTGATTCCATTGTCATTACAGAATATCTTGAATTCATTTGATGTAAATTCACCACCTCTATATGATCTTAGGCATTTCAAGCTTTTTCCAGTTTCCTTTTCAACTCTAGCCACATACCAATTAAACATTTGAAAAGCATTAGATTTTTGTTTTAAGAACATAACAATCATCATCCTAGAATAGTCATCAACAAATAACATTATGTATTTATCTCCTCTATAGCTTTGTGTTTCCATTGGACCACATAAGTTAGTGTGAACTAACTCAAGTATCTCTTTAGATGTATAGTTTTTGCTTTTAAAACCTGATTTTGTCATCTTTCCTAGCTGACATTGTTTACACATGATATTATCAGGCTTCTTCAGCTTTGGTAGACCTCTGAGTTTCTTCATTTTACTGATGTTGACTAGATTGTCAAAGTTGACATGACATAATCTTCTATGCCATAACCATTCATCATCAAATTTTGCAAATAGACAAGAAACATCATCCATATCAAGGTAAAAAAAAGTACTCTTTGTTTGATCTCCATTTTCTATTAGTTTATCATCAGTATCATAGATTTTTGAAATTTTGTTTCCAAATTCCACTTTGCAACCTGCATTGCCTAACTGTGAGACACTCAGTAAATTGTAGTTTAATCCTTCAACATAGTATGCATTGTCACATGAAATTTTTTCTGTGAGCTTAATGGAACCTTTTCCTTTGATTTGACATGGAGCATTATTACCAAATCTAACACTATTTCCATCATACTGAGTAAAGTTAACAAACTTACTTTTGTCTCCTGTCATATGATGTGAGCATCCACTATCTATGATCCATCTGTCATTCTTGTTCATACATGTCACCAGTGTTGTGGTCTCTTCTTCATCAGATTGGTCCTTCATAGCTACATAAACAACTTCATCATCATTATCATTAGAATTTTCTTCAAAAATATAACACTTCTTACCTTTTCCTTTGTAATCTCTCCTGTCATCATCTCTTCTGTTCTTGTATTTTTTGCCTTCCTTGAAATCCTTTTTCTGTGGACACCTTGTAGCAATATGACCTACTTCATTGCAATTGAAACAAATGATAGGCATCTTACCTTTGAATTTTCCTTTTCCCCTGTGAAATCTTCTAGCAAGTAATACTTCCAATTGTTCCACATCTTTCTCATCAGTGCTATTGTCACTAGATATATACTTCATTTTTATTCCTTTCTTTGATTTCACCTGTTCGGCATCTTTCAGTGATAACTTGGCCTTAAGATTCAACATTTTTAGGTTTGTAGTTGTCAAAGTTAGATAACTCAAATGTAGTGAGTCTACCTATTATACCTTCAAAGCATAGATTATTTCTTGGTATACATCTTAGCTCTTGTATTGCTGATACTCTAATAGAATAGATAGGGAGTAATGTTCTTAAGAACTTACTATTAAGAGTATCTTCATCCAATTGACCACTCAAGCATCTTATTGCACTTACCACTTCCTTTATTCTTGCACCATACTGAGCAACATTCTCATTTTCTTCCATTTTCATGTCATCAAACTTTCCTCTGAGACTTTCTCTTTTTTCTCTTTGTACATTTTGATCTCCTCCATAGATGTCTGATAAGGCTTTCTACATTTTGAATGCAGTGTCACATCCTTTGATATCATCAAATTCAGCATAGCTGAGTGCAGAGGCCATTTCCACCATTGTCTGGTTGTGTTCTTGCATGTTTTTCATGTCTTCTGCAGTAGGAGCCCCTATTGGATCTACATGTTTAGTAACAATTGAATTTTGGGCATAATATCCTATGGATCCAAGATGTAGCTTCATCAAACTTTTCCATGCAACAAAGTTGTCTTTGTTGAGCTTGGGAACTTCTATCTTTGCCATTTTGATCTTTTCTGCTCGTAGTCCCTTTAATCTAAATCAGGAGTTAGCTCTGATACCAATTGTTAGAATTCTTTAGAATAATTGAGAGGGGGGGTGAATCAGTTATTCAAGGTCCAAAATTCCTTATTAATACCTTTTACTACTTTTAATGAATCCATATACTTTTCATCCATCCAATACTTAAATCAATCATATAAGCAAGTTACTGTAAATCAATATGCAATAACAAAACATTGAAAATCAACACATGACTTAATGATTTACGTGGAAACCCAATTTGGGAAAAAACCACCAATAACATGCTACTTGATTTTCACTCTTCTGAAGTGATGCCGTGTTAAAAGCCTGCCTTGTTAAAGGCTTACAACACACTGTTAAATGTGACCCTGTTAAAGGATTTCACCAAACTGTTAGGAATGGGCCTAGTTAAAGGTCTTTAGAACATTCACTTGGAATGTCACCCTGTTAAAGGATTTATCTAATGGCCATTAAACCAACCTAAGTCCATAGGATTTAAACTTACTGTTACAATTGCTATAAAGTAATGATAATGGTCTTTTGATCCGATATAACTTACAACATACTTTGCAGATTTTAGATCACACTTTCAATTCAATCCTTATGCTTGGCTTCAATCACTTCAGCTCTGACTACTTGTCTCCCTCTCAAGCTTTGTCTTCTTGAGTCTTCTTACTCATTCTACCAATGCAATCATTCTTGTGGTCATCTATCCAAACAGAGTTCCTGTGCTTTCTTCTCCTTAGCACATTCTACAACACTTCATGCTTTTATGCTTGACCACCTCTTTCTCCTTATTCCTTTCTCACTCACTTTCTTCATTAACTTATGTCTTCTTATATAGAAGTCTGATTTGCCTTTTGCCGCTCAATTCTCCCTTTCCATTTTTAGGGTTTTAAGATGGATTAGGTAGGATACAATGTATCTATCCCATATCTTTTTTTCTTCTAGAAACTTTGTCAGTTGTTTCTCTAAAAGAAAAACATTCTACATGGTGTTCTATTCCACCAACTCATCATTCTTATCTTCCTTTTAATTCACAAATTTCTAGATAACAACCTTGTCAGCTTAGATCTGGTGAATCTTCGATTTCCAAAATAATGCAGCAACTCGACATTATTGAGTTACTGGTGCTTGGAACCTCTGTGTTACTCGGCACGTATACCTACTCGGCACTTGGTTCTGCTCAGCACTTGGTTCTGCTCGGCACTTGGTTCTACTCAGCACTTGATTCTACTCGGCACTTGATTCTGCTCGACACTTGATTCTTCTTGGCACTTGTTTAACTCTTTGTGACTCGGCATCTAAATTTTACTTGACATTAACTAGGAATTTGCTCAGCTCTTAGTAGCTTGCTCAGCTCCTTCTCTCTAATGAACTTAGTTTTAGCTTTACAAAAGACTTAGCTAAAACCTTAAATCTTTGATATGTTTCAGTATGCCCATTCTTTGTACCTTATAGTATTCCATCAAATACACTTTTTCATCAATGGCTTAGCTGATCTTTGTACTTCATTACAACATCATAACTTCAACCTTTCTCTAGGTGTTCTAGTTACATCTTATTGATTGCCTCCTCCTTGACAATCAACTAATTGATAGTATTTGGATCACTAAAGTAATTGTCATTCCTGCAAGTAGCAAGTTTGACATCAATGACAAAACAATGATTGAGGACATTCTTTACCAGTTCCATATATTATTCCAACAACTCTTCTTATGACCATTTCAATCATTTCTAACACAAAAGTGGTCATAGGTTAACCTATGATCCCTTTCGATGCATTTGAACCAACCAAGTTGATCCTTAGGGGTCCTAGGGACCCTAGGGACATATGTTGTCATGAAATGAATCAAAAGGGGTCATAGGTTAACTTATGACCCCTTTCGACAAACCTAGGTGTCCTAGAGTCCCTAGGGACATATGTTGTCATGAAATGCATTAAAAGTGGTCATAGGTTAACCTATGACCCCTTTCGACACATTTGAACCTACTAAATAGGTCCCTAGGGGTCCCATGGACCCTACGAACATATGTTTGCATGAAATGCATTTCTTTCAATGCATTTGAACTAACCAAATAGGTCCCTAGGGGCCATAGGACACCTAGAGACATATGTTGATATGGAATGTATTGAAAGGGGTCATAGGTTATCGTATGACCTCATTTGACGCATTCAAACTAACCAAATAGGTCCTTAGGGGTCCTAGGGCCCTTAGGGATATATGTTGTCATGAAGTGCATTGAAAGGGGTCATAGGTGTTAACCTATGACTCCTTTTGATGTATTCAAACCAACTGAATGCATCCCTAGAGGTCATAGGGCCCCTAAGGACATATGTTGTCACGAAATGCATCAAAAGAGGTCATAAGTTAACTTATGACCATTTTCGATGCATTGGAACCAACCAAATGGGTCCCTATATATATATTAATATATTTTATTTATAAGTCATAATAATAGTAAAAAATTATAATAATATAATATAATAATCATATATGTATTAATATATTATATTTATAGGTCATAATAATAATAATATATTAATAAGTTGAGAGAGGAGTGATAGAGTGCATGGTTGCAGGCTCAAGTGCAGGGGCATGTGCAATTGCAAGAGCAAGTGCAAATGCAGGGATAGGACAAAGAATATCAAGCACAGGTAGAGCCTATACAAAAAAGGCTTCAGGCATACTGACATGCCCAGGCCCTCAACTAGGTTCTAACAATCAAAACCAACCTAGGGTTTTGTATCGGGATGCCCTTTCCAGCATTTTTTATTCAAATCTTGTTGGATAGCAAGCAACAAAGGAGCATGATTCTCTATAGTTTCAGCATTGTCATTTTTGGAAACCCATCTATTCTTAGGTGACAAATCAATATTCAAAGGGAGAGCAATGGTTTAGCTAGCTAAACATTTTTTAGTGAACCGTCAAATTCATGATGCACATTAGCTGGATTTAGGGGATAAATTGCATTTAGGTCATGGATAGAGCTTTAAAAGGGGAGAAACTTCAATGTAGGCCTCAAAATGGCTACAACAACAAATAATGCTAGACGGTTCCAAGAATAAGCATGTTTCAAAATTGACATCGATCTGATCTAAGAATAACTCCTCTAAGAAGCTAATAAAACAAACTCAACTTTAGTTTTCATGAAATGAGGATAGGGCCAACAAGGTTCTAAAGGAAAACCCAAAGACTGGACTGCATCAAAAATAGCTAGTCTTTGATATTTGTTAAGGGTTTCCTCTAGAACCTAATCTTCTCTCACAGCTTGATTCAACTTAGGAACCTTTTATTGATCTACCTCATATTGAGATGTAGGATCCTCTTAGAGCCCCCTTTATATCAGCCAAGAAACAACAAATATGGAAAAAGAAGCAAGTGGTGGCTGTCGAATCCAACTCAAAAGACACACAAGCAAGTATTAGGTCATTGATCACACTTCCTAGTCAGATGTAATTGGTAAATTTTCCTCCAATACTCTCTCATTTCTAACTATTAAAGATTGGGATCTTGTGTCTTGGCCAGAATTAAGGGATATCTTCTATACTGATTCTAAATCAAAATATTTTATAGCCATCTTTGAAAAAAAAGCTGCTAGAGATTTGGGACATAAATAGAAAGGTTAGTTTTCTTGTGGTTCTAGTTTATACACTTTGATTTGGATTCCAAATTTCAAACTGTAGTCTCTTTAGATTCCATTTTTACCACATTGGATATCCTTTCTCTCTTTACCTCTGGAGTATAAGAATCCTCAGATCATTGAAATTCTTGCAAACAAATTGGGTATTTTCCTTGCACATGACCTTATTCCATATGATTGACCACATTTGGACCCTAGAGTTTTCCTGCTATTAGATATGAGGCAACCTTTTCCATCTTAATTGGTCATTAATTCTCAGTGGGGTTCATGGGATCAATTAATCAAAATTCAAAATGAGCAAATAGTTCAAAAGTTTCAAGATAACCTAGGTCATTTTAATATTCAATGTCAAGATTCACCTAATGAGGTCTAGGACATATGTCTAGATTATAGTATAGATCCTAACTTATGTGCCCACAATGGCCATTCAGACCCAAATTATGATATGGCCCCAGTGGCCTCTGTTCAATGTGGCTTCACTTCACCAGATAATTAGTGCTTGGATCTTTTTACTACATCCAAATTATCATCAATCTTATAGCTGGTCTTACCATACATTCAATTTTTGCTAGCTGAATCAAAAAATTCCCATGATTGCCATCCATCTTTAGATTTTCCATTAGTATGCTTCAAATATAAGGATCTTTTCAAAAATCTCTATGTTGACTATAAAACTCTTTAGATTACAGATCAAATTGCCTCTATAATTGCTAATAATATAGTATTTAGTATAACACAGGAAGAAGGATTTAATGTTGTTGATCAGGAAAATAGTGACTAAGTTGCATTACTCAAAGAATATCAACATTGGAACAATCAGATTAAGTAGAAAAAAGTATCCTATTGCATGGCCATTAATGATTTTGAAACTCCAAAACAAGCGACTAAACTAGATTCGATGCTAGAGGTGTGTTGTGATTTGGAACCACTCGATCTTGAGAAGAGTATTTTTCAACACGTGGTAGATAACTCAAATTTTCATCTTGATGTGACTAATTCAAAGGAACCTAATATTAATAAGGGCCAAATTGAGCTTAACTCTCAAAACATCCCAAGCATTATGGTGGAATCCAACTTTCCATAGGTGGCTGATTAGCTAGAGGTTCAACCTCAAGAGGACAATTTGAAAGAGTCTGAGGTTCTCAAAGAAAACCAAAATCTAGGCTCCAAGCTAACTTGTCAAATTTTGATACTCAACACACTTTCTCCATTATTCAATCTCCCTCTCTCCACCCTTAGGTATCTAAGACACCTAAATCTAGAGGATGTCCAAAGGGTTCTAAAACTAAGACTAAGATCACTTCAGGTATCCAGACAACACTAGATGACAATTTTGTTGTCAACAAGAGAATGACAAGGAGAACAACTTGTTCTCCTTGTCAGCAATGAGAATTGTATCATGGAATGTCAGAGGCATAAATGCCTCTGATAAGAGAGGCAGGGTTCAAAAGTTTCTAGAATCCTTAGAAGCTGATATTGTGTTGCTACAAGAGACAAAATTATCACAAGAAAAATTTTAGAAATCCTTGGCCAAATGGCCAAGGTGGTCCTCAGTGTATTCTCCTAGTATGGGTTCTTCTATGGGTCTTACTTTATTGTGGAACCCATTAACAATTCAAGGTCATCTCATTAAACAACAAGCTAATTGGATAATGTTGTAGGTTCTTGACTTTGACATCTCTTTTACTCTATTCAATGTGTATGGACTTACCTCTACCTAGGAAAAGTTGAGAACATGGGATCATATAGAAATGTTGATTCAATATCATAACTCCCATCAAGTCATCATTGGGGGAAATTTTAATGTCATCTTAAATCAAAATGAGAAAGTTGGTGGTATTTTGCCACCCATTAAAACCATTGAGGACTTCGTTCAATTTGTTGAGAATATTGATTTGATGGATATTTGACCATCTAATGGAAAGTTTACATGGACAAACAAGAGATCAGGCTTTTCTCAAATTGCAGTCAGATTGGATAGATTTCTACTATCTAATGACTAGAAATTACATAATTTTTTCTTCCAATCAGAGATTTTGTCTACTCTAGATTTTGATCACTTTCCAATCGTCATTTACATTGATCAAGCTACACCTATTGACCAAAACCAACATAAGTCATCATTCAAATTTGAAAGTATGTGGTTGTGCCACCCACATTTTCTCCCACTTTTAAAACAATGGTGGATCAGTGCTGCCTTTGCTCTAGGATCTAGAATGCACCAATTTGCTAGTAAATTGAAATATGTCAAGGAGAAGATCAAAATCTGGAACATACAAGGTTTTAAAAATGTCTTCAAATAGAAAGAGATTGTTAAGCGACAATTGGAGGAGATTTCACTACTCCATTGTCAAGTTTGGGATGGATAGTGACATGTTTGCTAAACAAAAAGAGTTATAGATATAATGGGAGGAATTGTGTAACAAGGAGGAAGATTACTAGAGGCAAAAGTCTAGGGAAATTTGACTACAACAAGGAGATAGAAACAAAAAAAATTTCCACACTTGTACCCAACAAAAAAGGGAAGCTAAATCAATTTTTCAAATCTCAGATTTTGAAACAGGTAATATTCTAACTAACCCTCACTAGATCAGAGATGAACGAGTCAAGTTCTTTAAGAATCTTCTTGCACTGGCAAAATTTCCCTCACCTTCACCTCCACAAGTTGAGGATTTCATCCAACACATACCTACAATGATCTCCCCTATGGAGAACTCCATTCTCTTGGCCCCTTTTTCCATTCAAGAAATTTGTGAGGTTGTTTTCTCCTTCCCTCCTAACAAAGCCCAAGGTCCAAATGGCTTCACAACACTTTTCTTTCAGAGCTATTGGGATTTTATGGGATGGGACCTTCTAGCAGTCATGGAGGAATCTAAAAAGTTCAAATCTATGTCAAAATATTTCAATACTACAAATATTACAATTATTCCAAAAACCATAGAGCCCAAAAATTTTGTAGACTTTCATCCAATTTCACTCTGCAACCTAACTTATAAAATTATTACTAAAGCCATCTATCTATGACTCCAAAAACTTCTTCCATCCATAATTTCTCCTGAACAAGGTGGCTTTGTTCCTAGTAGAGAAACAATGGAGGGTACAATGGTAGCTCATGAAGTTCTCCATTCCATCAAGAATAGTCAATTTTCTAATTTTTCTATCAAGTTAGACATGCAAAAGGCCTATGATAGAGTTTGCTAGAACTTCCTTTTTCAAGTCCTTCAAAAAATGGGTTTTGACAAGAAATGGTGTAAGTGGATTAATGCTTGTATTTCAGGGTCTTGGTTCTTAGTCATTATCAATAGATCTGCATCTGGTTTCTTTTCTTCCACACAAGGTCCCCAACAAGGAAACCCTCTTTCACCAATTTTATTCATCATCATGGCTAAAGCCCTTAGTAGAAAAATCAAGCATCATCATCTATCTGATAAGTCGAAAGGAGAAAAAATTGAAGGTACAAAAATCTCAATCATGCACTCCTTATTTACTGATGATACATTATTATTTTGTGCCTCATCAGTATCTGAGGCTAAAAAAACTAAGAAAGTTCTTTTAACATATTCAGAAGTTTTAGGGCAGAAAAGTTAATCATCAAAAGTCAAAAAATCTTCTTATTTTATACAAACAAGATTATCTTGGACAAGATTGTGCATATTTTGGGGTTTATTGAGGATTTTCTATCCTCCACTTATCTTGGGATTCTTTTATTTATGGACTCAAACAAGAAATTTTTTTGGGAATGGGTATATCAAAGAATTAAGAGCAAAGTTGCTTCTTGGAAAGTTAGATGGTTGTATTTATCTAGTAGAATATTGCTCATTAAGTTAGTCCTTTCTACAATACCTAATTATTACATGGCTGTCATGCAAGCACCATCTTCTGTTGTCTCACAAATTCAAAGTCTTGTTAAGGGTTTTCTATGGTTAGGAAATTTGACTAATGAAAAGAAATTTCCACTTATCTCTCTCCAAAATATGGCATTTCATCCAACTCTATTTGGTTTGAGAATGCATGATTTACAACTAGGAACAAAGCATTTGGTGGTAAGCTGGTTTGGCAGATGTATATTAAACCAAAATCAGTTTGGTATCAAATTATGCAATAGAAATATCCAGATAACAATGAGCCACATGAAATGCTATGTTGGATCCCCCTAGGGGATCAATCATTTGGGACTTCATGATTGCATCCAGAGATATTGTCTTTAACTACATTTCATGGGAATTAAACTATGGAGACAAGATTAACTTATGGGGTGACTCGTGGAATGGCCACCCCCCATTAAATACAATGCAAAACATACAAAATATCATCTTAGTTATAGAAGCACAATGGGGGAACCTTATTGTTCATTATCTAGATGCAATTTGCATCTTCTCAAGGAAAGTAATATGGAAAGATCCAGATCATCTCCCTTTAGATCCTTAACATAAACAACAACTTAAATCTATCTTTTTAAGAAAGATAGGCTTTTGTATCAATGGCTGAGGATTGGCTAATGTGGATCCCCACCAAAAATGGTAACTACTCAATCAAGGAAGGTTACAAACTTCTTCAACAACTTGAGTTGGCCAAACCATCATCTTGAGCATACATGTTCTACTGGAATAAAATAGTACTTCCCAAGTTTGGGTCCTTTGCCTGGCTAGCAATCAAACATAGAATTCTTACAAGTGATAGACTGCGTAGGATGAATATTGCCTCTCCTCTCAAATGTGTTTTATGTGATGAGGAAGATGAATCAATTGACCACCTATTTGCAAGATGTCAATTTGCATACCAATGTTGGATGTTTGTATTAAAAAAATTAAATTACTACTCCCCACTGCAAAACAATATCTGGGACAATTTTTAGGCTTGGCCAATTCTTTACTCCAATGCCCTATTTACAGGATTTTAGAAATGCACACCTACTCTAGTTATTTGGGCTATCTGGTGGGAAAGAAACAAGAGGATTTTTACAAAAGAAATATCATTTTTAGAGAAAGTGCTCCAAATCATTGAAAAATTGATATTAGAAGATACTAATGCAAGTGTTAGTAGGTGTAGATTTAATGCATCTATCACTTCCTGGGATGGTAGTATCATTTGGGAATGGAAATAAATTTTCATCCCATTTGGTATTGGAACTTCTTTAAAGTTGCAAACTCATATAGATAGGTCTACAGTTAAATGGTAACCCCCTTCACTTGGATTAGTCAAACTCAACTTTGATGGAGCATCCAGAGGTAATCCAAGATAATTAGGATTGGGAGCATGCATTAGAGATTGTTTTGGTAAAGTCTTGGCAATCACAACGGCTCCCCTTCCTCTAGGAACTAATAATATGCCCAAGGTCTAGTCATTTTTTGTCAGGGCTAATGCTAGCTAAGAAAGGGAACTTCCAACAAGTGCAAATTGAAGGTGATTCTCAAGTTATAATCTCTGCTTGTATTATGAGATAATCATCTTCCTAGAAACCCAAATATGTTCTCCAAAAAATTTAGAATATTATTGATCAGTTTTAGGAGATCACAGTTTCACACACATATAGAGAGGGCAACAAAATGACATATTATCTTCCAATTTAGGTTGCAATGGGTTTACAATTTTTACTCTAAACCCCTCTACAATCATGGAGCACTACAAAGATTTTTAGAATCTAATGGTTGCTAACCTCTAGAAGAGGAGTTTACTATTTGTGCTGAGCTATTTTTTCTTTTGGTGTTGAGAAACTCTTGGAGTTGAGTGTGATTCATGTGCTAAGTCATAGCTAATGCTAAGCATGGTAGGGACTTCAAGGGTTGAGCAAGCCCTATGTTCTAAGTTTCCTTTGGTCCCGAGTGTGTTTTTGGTGTTGAGTGATCAATATGCATCGAACCATAGATGATGTAAGGTATGGCAGTGAATTCTAGGGCTGAATGGTCTATATGTGTGCCGAGAAATTATTTTGTGTGATGTGGTGCTTTAGATGCCAAGCATGCTTCATGTGATATGTGCCAAGAAGGTTAACACACTTCATGTGCTACATATAATGTATGTGCTGAGCTAACTGAGTAAGCTAACACACTTCGAGTGTCATGTATAATGTATGTGTCGAGCCTGCATCAATATAGGTGTTGAGTTACTATTGATGCCGAGCTAGAATTCTCATTGCTATAGAGTTGTCTCAGGTGCTGAGTGTGTCTCATGTGCCAAGTGATCAATGTGCCAAGCTTGCATCAACATAGGTGTTGAATTATTACTGATGTTGAGCTAGAGTTCTCATTGGTGCCAAGTTGTTTTCGATGCCAAGTGTGTTTCATGTTTTGAGTGATCAATGTGTGATGAGGCATAGTTGGCCATCCAAGCTAGTAACCTTTGGTGCCCAATGCCATATGTGTTGAGTGTGTAAGTATGCTTCATGTGTCATGCAAACTAGTAGGCTATATGTGCCAAGTAAATCATAATAGTACATGAGTTATCCTATTGCTACCAAGAGGAGTCAGAATTCTTATAGGTGCCAAGTTACCTTTAGTGCGAAGTTAGAAGCCAAGATACTTCAAGTTATGTGATGAGTGTACTCTATGTGCCAAGTGATAAATATTTGCTAAGCCATAGTTGCTGTTGTGTAAGATTGTGATTTCAGATGCCGAGTGGTTTATATGTTTTGCATGATCTACACATGTTGAATTGTGGATGATACTGAGCAAACTAGATCATCATATGTGCCGAGCATGCTATAGTGGACATTTTGATGTCACTTGATGGTCACTGCACATTATCCAAATTGGGCATTGAACATTTATTGAAACTTTCATAAATTAGGCTCCCAAGTGTGAGATTGAGGCAAAATTGTGATAAATCTTCATCATTAAATGGAAGGCTGATGTTAATTGACTATGATCCTTTTTCAGTTTCATCATGTGGCATTTTGTATCCAAAAAAATTATTTCAACATATATAGCTACAGATCAAATTGCTCAATCTTCAATTTTGGGTGTGTCAGATTTGTATTTTGCCCTCCTCAATTTGCAACTCGTTTATGATTTATTGGTACCCTATTTATTACTCATGACTACAGGTACTCCAAGGTATTTAATTTAAGGTGCAGAATGGATTTCAATCAAATATATTTATCTAGCTTCTTGTGTTTACAACTCAAACTACTTTCAACATGTCGTCTCCACAAGATGTATGTGTGAAATGCGATTCTTGTCATCAGTTCCATCATAGCATCTTGTCAAAAGTTTCAAAATTGGGCTCCATTTGGCATTGGATGAAGATGAAATTTCTCACCATCTTGATGATGTGGTTTTGGATAATATGTTTATTGTACACTCATATAACATTTTGCATGTGATTCAAACCATAATTGGGGAGGATCTTTTCTCTACATCTGCAAGGAATGTTTTATTCCCTTGAACTTTGGTCTCCATCTTTCTTTCCAATTCCATGGACCTTCTTCAATCTTCGTCAAGACTAGAAATTACCACCATCAAGGTGGTCAGGCCAGAATTTTGGGCTGATAATAAATTGAAATGTGCGACGCACAACTATGATTTGTGGACCAGTAATACCCTAGTTGGTGGCATATTTTCAATAAACATGCTCATGAAGAACCATGAAGCGATGTAGAAAACCTTTAAGAAACACAACACTTGGTTCCTACTCAAGGCCTTGCAATTCTTAGCTCATGCTTTGGGTTTCCAGTTGACTGAGGAGGTGAAGAAAATTACTTTTTCTTTGATTGATATTTTGGAGATTCCAATTTCTAATGCCCAAGAAAAAGCTACCCAAGTGCAGACACCTTCAATCACCCCAACTCATTCGGTCAATGAACCTGGCACCTGGTCATTCTTGGCTTTCAAAGATCTTGGTCTTGGTCACCATGTCTTTGCAGAAACTACTTGGCCTCTACATCCATATGTCACTATACCTAGTGGTTGGGAAGTGCCTTCATCCATTGGTTTCTCTGCTAGCATTTTAGATGTTGGTACTAAGGGCCTGAGTTTGGGTTGGGATGTTGTTGCTATTGAGGGCCTAAGATCAGATTAGGATCCTGCCCCTATATCACATCCATATTTGGAATGAGACTTCTCTACAATGGCTGCTCCCAATGAGGATATGGATGAGAGATAGCACAGTAGTATCTTTCTATCTTGCTAGGCTTTTTTCTCTTCACTTTTGGTATGATTTATAGAATGTTGAAAATCTTGTTTTGATTGAATTTTAGTCCACCATGCCTACTATGTGATGAAATTTTGTAAAACTTGATAAATTTCAAAGTTGATTTTTTGTTCATCAATATAGTCAGATTGTATGTATCAATGTTAAGTCAATTGAAAATAGTGCGATGATGTTGGGTTTTCTTTCTTGTTCTTTCCCAATTGAGCTCTTGAACTAGTTTTTACTTTATATAAATATATATCCAGTGGCTCGTCCACTTTTGCCAAATATATATATATATATATATTATATTTAATAATTATAGTAAAAATCATAATAATATAATATAATAATCATATATATATATATATATATTAATATACTATATTTATAGGTCGTAATAATATAGTATAATAATCATATATGTATTAATATATTATATTTATAGGTCATAATGATAATAATAATAATAACAATAATAACTAGTATATATTACTATATTATATTTAATAATAATAGTAAAAATCATAATAATATAATATAATCATATATATATATATATATATTAGAAAGATGGGTAAAAATTTATTCAATCAAAGCCAAATTATAGAAGGCCTCAAGCCTAGATGACCAAAACATAAACCCAAAAGAAATTAAGCTCTATCCTTCTCCACTAACTACTCAAAAGCACCAATACAATCAATAGGAGGATCATCCCTTTCTAAAATACCCCAACCAACTCCTTTCTTTGATGCCCATTTTGCCAAGATATTAGTCACTCCATTGAGATCCAATCCAAAAAACTACTTAAGTGAAGAATCTCTCTAACAATAGGTGTAATTTGCTAGTTAGAATCATCCATGATTTGGTTATTTATCATATCCACAACAATTTGAGAATCTGACTCACACACCATTTTCCTCCAACCAAGAGAGCATCCCCATTCCATAGCCACCTTAATAGCCAAGGCCTCCATCATGTTATTGGAATTAACTCCTTTGTGAATAGAGAACATGAAAATAACATTGCCATCCATATCTCTCCCAATCCCCCCCACACTAGCCTATCTAGGGTTTCCATGGGAAGAACCATCTATGTTAATTTTAAGGATATATGTTGTTGGAGATCTCTATCTCCCCACTCTAAAAACCTTTCTCTTAAGCGGTTGAGGTCTCTTACCGCTTGTGCATCCCAATCCTTTGTCCATCAATTCCAAATTCCTAGCTATAATAAAGTCACCAGGATCCATACGTTCTATCATATCACACTTAGTATAGATAGTTTCTTGAAGTCTACTTAAAATCACCTGCCATATTTTAGTAACTCCCAAGCTGGAGTTGCAAAAAATCCTACGATTACACTCCAGCCAAAGATTCTAGAGAATAAAATTAGGTCCAACAGCCCAAGCCACCTAGAGGAATGTAATTTTCACTAGGGGTTTGCCAAGGCTATCCCAAAATTCAATAAGAGATTCAGCATGAATACACCCATAACACCACTCCTCCCACCACTTATGCCAAGTATCTCTAGAAAGAGGACATAAAAAGAATAAGCCAAAAACATTCTCTCCATTCAACATGTAGAGGGGACATAGAGAAGGACCCTAAAATCCACTTCTCTGAAGGTTATCCCAAGTAAGACATTTCTTTTGAGCAACCAACCATAGAAAAAAATTACATTTTGGCCAAGAGAATTTATTCCAAACCTTCTTCCACCAGGGAACTTCTTGAAATCCATGGCATTGATTATCCAACTAAGCATAGCCTTGGGCCACACTGAACTTTCCTTTAGGACAAGGACCCCAACAATGGATGTCTTTGTCCTTAGAGGAATTGCACAGCCTAATAGAGAGAAGATTAGCCAACTCAGGCTGACTCTCCAAGTAGCCCCCCAAAGGTCATTCATGTGGATCCTTCCAACCAACCACATCCATCAATCCACACCACTTTAAAGTCTTAAAGTAAGCTACCTTGGTCCATCTTATAGCAAAAAAAAAATGACGTAGAGGCTAGAGATGGGGGTAGCTAGAGAGAATGGGAGGATGAGCATCCCAAGAGTCATTCCAGAATAACACTCAGTCCCTCATTATATATCCAAAAAAGGCCTTCCTTGATAAGAGGAGCTCCCCTTTTAAGAGTATTCCAAATAAAGGAACCTTTTCCATCAAGAGCCAGCCTAGGAATATCTTGATACTCCACTCCCAAAAAATACTTTTGGGCCAAAATATTAGCCAAATCCTAATCTTGGTTCTTGCACCAGCTCAAGTATAACTTAGTAGCTAGAGCGTTGACACCAAGAGCCATACATTTAAGGCCTAGACCCCCAACAAACTTAGGCAAGAAAATTGTGTCCCAGTTGACTAAGCTCCATTTAGAAGAGAGTAGATTTCCTAACCAAAGGAATTATCATGACACCTATAAATGGGAAGAGCTTGAACCAAAGTCTTTAGGAGGATAACTCTCCCAATAGAAGAGAGCAACCTATGAGTCTAGTGACTCACCCTACTATGAAATTTATCCAATAGACCTTGCCAATATTCTTTTAGATGGGTCCCTAGAGCTTAAGGGAACACCAAGATAGATCAAAGGAAGAGAACCAATTCAAAACCTAAGAATCCTAGCAATCTTGAGCTATATCAACTGTGGAGTATTAAAGAAATAAATAGATGATATACCTTCATTAATTTTTTCCCTAGAAACTTTTAAGTAAGTATCCAAAACCATTTTGAAGTTTCTTGCCTCAGTAATAGTAGCCAAGCCCATCAGTCCAGTATCATCCACAAATTGGAGGTGCGTGTATGCTAGAATATTATTATGCCACTTCCACCCTTGGACAAGCCCCTACTCTACTTGAAATATTATAAATCTACCTAAGCCCTCTAACATAATGATAAAGAGATATGGAGAGATAGGATCCCCCTATCGAAGTCCTCGAGAAGTAGAGAATGGATCAATGGGTTCTCCATTAATAAGAACTGAAAAGGATGGGGAAGTCACACAACTAAGAATCCAATCAACCCATCCCATATCAAATCTAAAAGCAAAGAGTAAATGACCCAATAACTCCCAACTAACCCGATCATAAGCTTTTGCTAAATCCATCTTAAAAAACATAGCCTTTTCCTTAGACATGGCCATAAAGAGAATAGCCTAAGAAGCAATAACCACCCCATCAAGAATCTATCTGCCACCAACAAAGTCACCCTGTTCGTCAAAAATTAAAAGTGGCTAGAAAAGTTTTGAGCCTTTCAGTAATTAATTTGGTGATAATTTTGTAAGTGACATTACATAAAGCAATGGGTCTGAACTAACCCAAACTGTTAGCCCCATCAATCTTGGGAATGAGAGCCAAGAAGGTAGCATTCAAAGACTTGAGAATTTGTTTGTTATGATATGATTCCTGGACTACCTCTAGAAGATAAAATTTAATAATCTCCCAAAATTCTTGGAAAAATTCAATGGGAAATCCATCAAGGCCTAGGGCTTTACCTTTCTTCATACCAAATACCACCTTCTCTAGTTCTTTGAGCATAATAGCCCTTAGCAAATCCCTACTCATACTATTAGACACAAGTTGAGGAATGCAATCTAAAATAGTTCTTGTCTCTACCAATGAACCAACTTCCTCCTTAGAGAAGAGCTAATAAAAGTATCTAGTGCCCTCTAGAGAGATAACCTCTTTGGGAAAAATTTGATCTCCAGAAGCATAAATAAGAGAAGTGATAGAATTTCTAGATCTGTGAGCTTTAACTATGTTGTGGAAGAAAGCAGTGTTTCTATCTCCCTCCTAATCCCAATCCACCCTAGACTTTTTCTTCCAAAATATTTCCTCCCAAAGCTCCCATTCCTCTAACTCCCTAAGAGCTAAGGATTCTTCAGACATTAAATTTGGAGTCATTCCTTGGTCCCTAATCTAGTGAGTGACACTGTCCAGCTTGGCTTGAGCCTACCCCAACTATTCTTGAACGTTCCCAAAGCACTCTTTATTCCACTATTTAAGCCTAAATTTCACAGGCTGAAGCCTCTTCTCAAAGGTAAACATGGAAGTTCCATGAGGAGGCCTACCCTCATGCCACTAGGCTATCATAAGATCCTACAGGGAGGGATCCCTCAACCACATCAGCTGAAACTTGAAAGAAGGATTCTTGGAAGTCTTGAAAGTAGTGACAAAGAGCTTAATATGTCAGTAGTCAGAGCCTCTCCAATCAAGAATTTTTGATCTGGTAGACAATCTAATATCTAGCCAAAAACAAGAAACCAGGAACCTATCTAGCCTTTCTGAAATAGCCTCTGTTCCACTCCTATTATTCAAGGTAAATATACCAGAACCAGGCTTAACATCAATGAGGTTCTAAAAACCAATACTATCTCTAAGCGTACTAGAAGAAGAGTCCAATCGAGCAATTTCGCCTCCTCTTTTCCTCTAAATTAGTAACAACATTAAAATCTCTAGCCACAATCCAAGAAAGGAAAGGATTTAAGGACTAGACAAATGTAATATGTGACCACATAAGAGATTTACCCACCAAATCAATCAGAGCATAAATATTAGAGAACAAACACATTTCTCCTATCTCAATGTGAGAAGAAATCAAAGAGATAGAAGACCTACTTGAAATCCACCACAAAGGTGTCACCTTCTTAGGATTATAGAGACAAGTGAGTCCACCTGAGCTTTCTGGAGCACCCTCTCCCTACCAGCTACCATGGGACCATAACTTTGGCCCATAGCTATCTAATTCATCAACTGTAAGCTTAGTTTCTTGAATGAAAATAACATCTGGAGAATAAGAGTCTATCATTCTACGAATCACCTTTGGTCTAGGGATGTTAACCAACCCCCTCACATTCCAAGAAAGAATAATCATTTAGAAGATTGTGAGAAGTGGGAGTGAATGGGCTTTACAAACCCTACCTCATTTAAAGTCTCTCCCATCATCTTAACCATCTCTTGATAAGTCTTCCTTCAACTCTTAGCAAACTTCTCTAAGGTCCCTTTTTTAAAGGGCTTTTGCTGTAAGCCTAAAGATAATGTAGCTTTACAGCCTTTTGTGCCTTCAGGCATCCCTTTCTTTCTAGGAAGGGAAGAAGCTATGATATTTGCGGCATCATTGGGATGTGACCCATCATGAATATCACAACTTATCTCCTAAACCAATCCATCCAAAGAAACTAGTTGACCTTGTTCCTCTTTAGGAACTTGGGCTAGATTCCTCACCTCCTCCATTAGGGGCCCTTGAAAAGAATCATCTTCTAGGGCCATCTCATATGTTATGCCTTCATCTTATACCAAATTATCCAGAACATTAAACCTATTAAAAGTGCTATCACTTTGTCTATCCACCCAAGTTCTTTTTTGCTACTTTCCTTTATTACATGTCTTAATTGGGATGAAACCATCCTTGTCTCCAAAAGAACCTTCTAGCATAGTAGCCTTACCCTTGTAATCCTTAAGGGTTAGCATAGTGGAGGCCAATGATTGAGAAAATTTATTCCGAGGGCATTTACATTGTAAGTGCCCATACTCACAGCATATCCTGAATCTAAAGTAAAGTCCCATAATCCAACTGTTGAATCCATGAAGTAGGGCCCAAGAAAATTTCCATAGAATTAGGTAGTGGATTATTAAGGTCAACCTCTACACAAATTTGTGCATATGAAATTACCTTTCGGTCTTGGGTTTGTGTGGCTAACCCAACTAGTTTCCCCAATAGAAGTGAGATCGAATGAAGAATATCCTCTCTCAAAAATTCTAGAGGTAGTCATGGAAGACAAATCCACATTGGGACCCGAGATGGGATCTCCTTAGCAAAGTTGAACCCTATGTGCTAGGGTTTGATAAAAAGTCCAACATGGTTTAAAATATATGGGCCCCCTTCGAATATGTTGTTCCTATCTATCAAATTTGAGAAAATAACCATAAAATAGTTGTTGGCTAGCAGAAGAATCTCCATACCTACTTTTGGGTTCCAAATCTGATGCACCCATGATTCCAACATAGGAAGAGAAAGTTGGAGACCCAAGAACTTATAGATGAGCACATGCTTGCCCTAGTAATTCACATTCTCTAAAATATGTTTTCATTGAATAACCAACACGGTTTGACCATCAAATCACTCCAAAAACCCATTCATATTCTTAATACGGATAGAACACTTCGATGATGAAGCGTTCACCCCAATTGGGAGATTGTCAGTCTGGCCCTTAGCCCCCCCCCACCCCACATCAGAATAGAAGGATTGACCATTTCCAAATCATCAGATAATATCTAAAATACATGGGTCTCTATTTGCCCCATGTCTAGATCCAAAGACCCTATCTCCAAGCTGAAACCCTTTATCTACACACCAGCACCTAGTTATGCACCCCACATTGCCACAAATTGAAGACCCCACTCTCCACGTCCAACCCTAGCCGGCCCTAACCCAAAAAAACCACCCAAAAATCCCATCATATCCTACACACTCTCCCTAAATAGTTAGAGAAAAAAAAACACTCGGCCAAACATAGGAGAATCAACCTCAAACGTAGCAATCAATGTTAGAAACTAGTAGGCTTAGGGAACGTGGGCGCTAGCCTTGCAAAACTGTTCTCTACATAGTAGAGCCATTGATCCTGTAAATTCATCATATATATATATATATATAGGCCCTAATAATAAAAATAATAAGAAAAATAATAATATATATAACTATATTATATTTAATAATAATACTTTGGTACTTTGATCTCAGGTTGAGGCTTTGCCTCTTTGTTGTTAATCGATGAACTTTCTGTAATTTTTTTTATCTCTCTATAGTTAATATAAAATATAATAATAGTAAAAATCATAATAATATAATATAATAATTATATATAATAATAATATATAATAATAATTATATATATTAATCATATATAATAGTCAAATTTATCCACATTGTCCACAGTTTCCAAATTTTTAGTTACCTCCAAAATTTGGGCAACCATTTTGAGTACCTAATATCATATCGGGTATCTAATTTGGGATCTAATACCTGATATGGGATTGGGTACCAAAAATACTAGCACGCTTTTTCCAACATATTCCTTGTCACTGCAGACATGACAATCACATTTTTTGTGGGCCATTTTCAAGGATTTGGAGAAAACTAATTTTTTGGGGTCCTAATGATCGAAAAAGGTTACATAATGTATGATTAGGTGTCTGATATTATTTTATGGATGGGGAGCAGTATTCATTGAAAGGCTAAATGCAAAAGGAAGGTACATTGCAACATATATAGGGAAATGGACAAGGTAAATCACCAAAGAGACAAGGTATGTGAAATGTGAGTCAAGTTGACAATGTATTGATCAAAGGTGAAATGATAGAGTCAGATAATGAATATGTGCAGTTGGGAAATGAAAATGTACCTATTGATAACGATAATGCCAAGACTGAAAATTTAGAGAATGAAAATTTGTAGAATGAAATTTTACCAATTCATAATGTAAATTGCATGATTGATCATGTCAAAAATGACAATGCATAGGAACATTAAATATCTCCTAATTATAATCGACATGAAGGTTCTAGAATACCATAATGAATAATTAAAATTGACAAAATGATTATTACGAATTTGGAAGGAAAAAAATTAGAAAGAACCATTCAGTTATGGGCTTCAAGACTATATAAGATGTTTTTTGACAACAAGATAGTGGTGGAACAATGTCAAAATTTTATGCACTTATTAATATGCAAAAGAGGAGACCTATTCTTTCCAAACTGAAGATTCATGTCAACAAAAAAATAGAAAGAAATGCCATAGTTGTGAGGAATCTTTTCAATTCTCTCAATGGCATTGGGAAAAATAGCAGGAAGTAGGATAAGAGAACTACTCAAAGGGTTATTACAACCTCTTTGGTAAGTCATCATTTGAGAAAGGGTAGATATATGAGACAAACTTGTACTGACTTGAACCTAAATCATACTACTTTGAGAAGAGCACTTAATAGACAAGAGAGAATTGATGATCCTCTTCAAAATGAAACATGGGCCTTTAGTGGGAGACTTCCATGTTTTGATAAGAACCTATCCAATGATGTGAAGGAAGAAATTACATAGTTTTGGTGCTCTAGCTCAAGAGTATCAGCCAATGCTAAAGACATGTTAAAGTTGAGAATTGGCATCAGAGACTACACGCCACATCCTAAAAATTATTTGGAGGTAAGTTAAACTATGTTGTTCAAACAATTTAGAGAAATTCATTGAAGATCACATATATCACAAAGGGCTTTTGAGTCTTTGAAGCCATTTTATTGTGTGCCACTTAAATTTTGAAATACATGTTGCAAATATCATGTCAAGTTTTCTATGCACCATGAACTATTATGCTCCATCCATTCTACTTGGCATAGTAAAGAAATGTTGGAGAATTGTGGTGCTAGTGGTTTTCCAAAATTATCAAGAGACTTGCTACATTAATTTTTATGTCATAGATTTGATGATTGTTTCTTTTATAGAAATGCATGCTTAAATGAGAAGTGTTCAGAATGTGGTGGCCTATCCAAGTTTGACTCATGTTTCCATGAGGGGTGTGAACAAGATCTTGGGAAGACAACAGTAAAAAAAATGGTAATTGAAATGGTGAAATACATATTGAAGAGTGGGGGTGAGAGCTCTAGATGTGAATTGGTTGCAAAAGAAATTAGTATAGCTAGTTTTATTTCAGATTTCAAGACAAATCTATTCTACAATGATGTAAGACATAGTCAGAAGTCTTAGTGGTTGGATCAACACTTTAGAATGTGTAAGGAGAAATTTCCCATTAGCACTATTATATCAGTTATTGACTTTGCTGAAAACTACACATTGCAGCCTCAAAATGAGACACAATCTTAGTATTACAACTCCATTCAAATTGTGCTATAGTTAGAGACTCATAAAAAATGCATTCATTCCAGAGCTCTGATTCTAGTACATGGACCATTTGGACATGACAACTAGCTTGCTTTTGTCCTAGTTATTTTCAATGTGATTGGGATCACTATGAGACAAGTGATTGGGTGGACACATGGGCTCCACATTATCTTACTCCATTTTCTATCATACCCTCTATCAAAAATGATGACATGGAAAGTTCACTTGAGCATAACAATCTATTAGATCTTCTCTAGCTAGGACATGTCTTTGCATTCAATGCACCACAAGGGAATGATGAGAACTTAGATTATTAGTTAGCACATTGTGTAAGAGGTAAACAAAAGCTTGCACAACTGATCATAGATGATGATGGATTCACATATCCTACTGGTTCAGTGGTTGTTGTTGGAACATGGCTACTGACATACATACTTATAAGGAATGGAATTCTTGCATTTAAAGACTATTAGAAGCAAAAAAAAATTCTCATATATTCAGATCTTATTATAGCAAAAAATGTGAAGTTGTTGAAGCATCAAGGAAGACCAAACATAAAAGAACTTTTTACTATTACTAATGCTGATCATCAAGCCTTATTGGAGACCCTAAAATAGAGAGAGGACCCTACTAGAACACTCGACTAGGTATATTTACTTCTTATGTTATTTTCTTCATAATTCTTTGGTGAACCGATGATTATCTTGCTTAATACAATAATTTACTAATATTTTTTATGATATTGGAATGTAGGTACATCATGAAGAGTATCCATGTATGAAAATAAAAAACTAAATAAGGAGTAGAATGAAGAAAAATCTATTTTATTTTTGACACTACAATTTTTGACACTACTATTTTTGACACTATTATTTTTGGTAGTTGTCTATTGATGTAATATTGATGAAACACTTGAGATATTGCAAATACAAACTTGTTGTTTCAATGTAAGAAACAAAGATGATTTTACTTAATGCAATTTATGTGGAGGGACATTAAAAATGATGATTTTAATACATACTAACACTTAACTTGCACTATACCCAATGCCAAAAACCTAAGAGATGTAAACAATAATGTTTTTACTTAAGACTAACCCTAGTGAAACCCTTGTTTGAGCCATAGAGAGCCTCCATCACTTGCAGCCACTTCATATTGAAGAGTCTCCATGGTGTGCGAAGTAAATTTTGAGGTCACTCTTCCAAGGGCTGTAACTCAGAGCTCGTGAGGGCTATTGATGAAAAGCTAAATGCTACAAGATGATAATTTAGAGACCTAAAACAACCTATCTCATTTTTCAGAGATCAAATTCCATTTGAATTTGGCACAATGATCTCACTCGATGCCAAAACTTGTAGTGTGCCTCAGTTCATAGGTGCATCACAACATAACTTTGAAACTATTAATCTTAGCATCAATCATCAGCACCATTAGCTCCAAATGGGTAGGTGAATCCTAGTGACACCCTTGTTTTGGCATAAAAGAGCCTCCATCATTCATGGACACCCCATACTAAAGAGGCTCCAAGGTGCTCTAAATGCATATCAAGGTTGATATTCTGAGGGTCATAACTTAGAGCTCATGAGGGCTATAAATGAAATGTTGAATACTACAACATGGTCATGTTGAGGCCCAAAATAACCTATCTCATTTTTGAGAGATCACATTTTGTTTGGATTTGGCACAATGACCTCACTCAATGCCAAAACTCTCAGTGTGCCTTAGTTCATAGGTGCATCATAGCATAACTTTGAAACCACTGATATTGGCATTGAATCATCAATGCCCTTAGCTCTACATGGGTGGGTGAACCTTATTGATAGCCTTGTTATAGTTTTGGAGAGCCTCCATCATTCATGGCCACCTTGTACCAAAGAATCTCCAAGGTGCTCTAAGTGTGTGTCCAGGTCAATCTTCTAAGGCTCATAACATAGAACTCATGAAGGATATCAATGAAACATCAAATGCTAAGGATAGTCATGTTGAGACCTAAAATAATCTATCTCATTTTTGAGAGATCACATTATGTTTGGATTCACCACAATGATCTCACTCGATGTCAAAACTCTCAGTGTGCCCCAATTCATAGGTGCATCATAGCGTAACTTTGAAAACATTGATCTTGGCATCGAATCATCAACACCATTAGCTCCTAATGGGTGGGTGAACCCTAGTGACATGCTTTTTCTAGCTTTGGAGAGCCTCCATCATTCACAACCACCCTGTGCCAAAGAGTCTCCAAGGTGCTCTAAGTGCATGTCAAGGTTGATCTTTCAAGGGCCATAACTCAGAGCTCATGAGGGCTATAGATAAAAAATAAAATGCTATAGGATGATCATGCCAATTCCTACTAACCTATCTCATTTTTGAGAGATCACATTCTATTTAGATTTGGCACAATGATCTTTCTTGATGCTAGAACTCATAGTGTACCTCAGTTCATAGGTGCATCACAGCATAACTTTGAAATTAGTGATCTTAAAATTGAATTATCAGTGCCATTAGCTCTAGATGGGCATTTAAAACCCATGTTCTAGCCACAGAGATCCTCAATCATTTGTGGCCACCTTGTACCAAAGAGTCTTCAAGGTGCACTAAGTACGTCTTGAGGTTAGTCTCCTGAGGGTCATAACTCAGAGCTTGTGAGGGATATCAAAGAAATTTCAAATGCTATAGGATGATCATGTTGAGGGATAAAATAACCTATCTCATTTTTGAGAGATCACATTCCATTTGGATTCGGCACAGTGATCTCGCTTGATGCCAAAACTCACAATATGCCTCTGTTGATAGATGTATCACAACATAACTTTGAAACCATTGATCTTGGCATCAAATCATCAACTCCATTAGCTTCATATGGGTAGGTTAACCCTAGTGACACTCTTGTTTTGGTGGTAGAGAGCATCCATCATTTGTAGCCACCCCATACCGAAGAGTCTCCAAGTTTCTCTAAGTGTGTTGAGGTCGATCTTCTGAGGGTTGTAACTTGGAGCTCATGAGGGCTATTGATGAAAAATTTAATTCTATAGGATAATAATGTTGAGGCCTAATATAACCTATCCCATTTTTGAGAGATCACATTCTCTTTGGATTTGGCATAGAAATCTCGCTCGATGCTAAAACTCATAGTGTGCCTTTGTTCACAGGTGCATCATAGTGTAACTATGAAACCACTGATCTTTGCATTAAATCATTAGCACCATTCAATCTATATGGATGGATGAACCCTAGTGACACCTTTGTTCTATCTATGGAGATCCTTCATCATTTGTAGCCACCCTGTATCAAAGATTCTCCAAGTTGCTCTAAGTGCATGTCAAGGTCAATCTCCTAAGGGTCATAACTCAGAGCTCATGATAGATATTGATGAAATTTCAAATGCTACCTAATGGCCATGTTGAAGCCTAAAATAGTGTATCTCATTTTTGAGATATCACATTTCATTTGGATTTGGCATACTAATCTTGTTTGATGCCAAAACTTGCATTGTGCATCAATTCATAGGTGCATCAAAGTGTAAATTTGAAACTATTGATCTTGGCATTTAATTATCAGTTCCATTAGCTTTGTATGGGTACGTGAACTCTAGTGAAACCCTTGTTCCAACTTTGAGAGCTTCAATCATTCGTGGCCACCCCATACCAAAGAGTCTTCAAGGTGCTCTAAGTACATCTCGAGATAGATTTTTTGAGGGTCATAACTCGTAGCTCATGAGGGCTATCAATGAAACATCAATTTTTATAATATGTTCATGTCAAGGCCGAAAATAACCTATCCCATTTTCAAGAGATCACATTTTTTTGGATTCAGTAAAGCAATCTTGTTTGATGCCAAAACTTGCAGTATGCCTTAGTCATAGGTGCATCACATCGTAATTTTGAAATTGATGATCTTGGTATCGATTTATTAACACCATTAGCTCTAGATGGGAAGGTGGACCATAGTGATAGCCTTGTTCTAGCTACAAAGAGCCTCCATCATTTGCGACCACCCCGTACCGAAGACTCTCCAAGGTGCTCTAAGTGTGTGTCGAGGTTGATCTTTTGAGGGTCATAACTCGAAGCTTGTGAGGGCTATGTATGAAATATTAGATGCTAAAGGATGATAATGCTGAGGCATAAAATAACCTATCTCATTTTCAATATATCACATTCCATTTGGATTTGGCACAATGATCTCGCTCAATGGAAAATCTCACAATGTACCTTAATTCATAGGTACATCATAGCGTAACTTTAAAACCACTAATTTGACATCAAATCATTAGTTTCATTAACTCTAGATGGGTAGGTAAACCCTTGTGAAACCCGTTTTCTAGCCATGGAGTCTTCAAGGTGCTCTGAGTACATCTTGAGGTTGATCTTCTAAAGATCATAACTCAGAGCTCATGAAGGCTATAGATGAAATGTTAAATTATTTACGATGGTCATGCTGAGGACTAAAATAACCTATCTCATTTTTGAGAGATTACATTATGTTTGAATTCGGCACAATGATCTCACTGAATGCGAAAACTCACAATGTGCCTTAGTTCATAGGTGCATCACAACGTAACTTTGAAATTGTTGATATTGGCATCAAATCATCATCACCATTAGATTCAAATGGCTGAGTGAACCCTAGTGACACGCTTGTTCTAGTTGTGGAGAGCCTCAATTATTCACAACTACCCTAGTGCAGGAGCACCTAGGTAGGCTAGTTTGTACTTAGTGCTTCTTTCTTATCATTTTTCTTTGTAGTGATGCTAACCACATCACTAGTGGTTTGATAAGACCTATTAGGTCCTTAGGTAAGGTTAACTTAGTTGCTAAGTGGGTTTTTGCTCCTAAGTTGTTGTTATGAATATAAGTTACTCAACAAGGGTTAGGTTGACCAAAGTGGTAGAAAAATTGACCGAGGGTAAAGAACCATCTTGGAATGTCTAAATCAATCTAATATTACCCCTTACCAAGTTTTAGGGGTTGGAAGTGTTTGGATTATACAGTGTATAGGTTGGGCATTGAAATGCATAGGAGCCACTATGTAAATGGAAGCTTTTAGTGTTTTTTTGGATTGAGAATGTGGATCTTTTACTTGGAGTAGTTATTTTAATGCTTCTTCTTGTTTTCAAAGCCTTAAATAAGGGTTTTTTGCTTGTCTAATTTTTGAGCATAAATTTATTGTTTTAGACTAGTTTCTTGAAAAAAGTTGTAGCATTTTGGTTTCTTGTAGTCCTCCTCCTATTACCACCATAGAAATGGCTTGAAAAGGTGGGAAATGGGAGGTTACTCATTTTACATTATTTTTCAAAAAGAAGGGCTGAAGAAAATGAAGGAAATCATTTTTATGGTGATGCCCTAGGCAAGAAAAGTGTGTTGGCTAGTGGAAATAATGCTATAACCAACAACATACCACATGCTTGGTGATTGAAAATGTGAAACCAAGTATGGAAAGTGGTAGGGAATTTTTTTATAGTACTCTTGGTGCAATTGGAGGTGCTGGTGTGCTCTAGAAACAAAGTTATGCAAGATTTTTCAAAATCAGGTTCAAAACCCCCTTCTAGCTCTAATTTTTAGCTCTTTTGTGTTTTGGGTATTTCGTATATGGTGAAGGCCTAAAAGTGATAGAATCATCTCTATTTTTGAAAAGTTTATTCATATCCTTGATTTTTTAATGCTTTTTATGTGTTTTTTGTGAGAATCACACATCTCCAAGTGTTAAAACACTCTTTTCTTGGTTTGTAGAAGCAACACTTTACCATATTAGTGCATTTGGTTCCAGGAACTTTCTTTGGTGGATTTTTTCAAGTTGAATCATGACTTTTTGGAAATTTTTAGATAGTTGAAAGATTAACTATGCCTTTGTAGGAGTTGTGGCATGCTAAATTTCTTGTTTTGGCATTCTTGAAATGCACTTGTAGCAACACTAATGACAGAGGTTGGAAAAAAACTAGTATGAACTTCATTTTGAACTTGTTCTTGAGTTAAAAATGCCAAATGACATATGCTCAAAGTGTTGGACTCTCATACCATGATAATAGTGTGAGGTGTAAAATGATCTTGCTATGACTGTGACTTTAATGCGCTAACAGCAACAACTAGTTGAAATTTGTTTGAGATATTGATTTTTAGTTATTGTATAGCTATTGGTTGATCCAAACTTGTACATATCAAAGTCATGATGCTGATGGAAGCCTTCAATTTTTCTTGAATTTCAAAAATTTAATGTGGGCTTGGTACGCCAAATGTCTAGTAAAGTCCCATAATAGTACTTGTTCTCATTTTTCCTTTTAAAGTTGATGTACCAGGGTGAATGAGGTGCATCTTAGTTGATGAAGCAAGAAGAAAATAGAAAGGTGTTGAATTTGGCCTTTGGAAGTCCTAAGAAGGACTAGATAGTGTAAGCAAGCCTTGTAGTACACCACACCCCATACCAAAGAGTTTTCAAGGTGCTCTAAGTGCATCTCAAGGTTGACCTTTCAAGGGTCATAGCTTGTAGCTCATGGGAGTTATCGATGAAATGTCAAATTCTATAGGATGGTCATGCCAAGGCCTAAAATAACTTATATCATTTTTGAGAGATCACATTCCATTTAGATTTGTTACAGTGATCTCGCTTGATGCCAAAACTCTCAGTGTGCCTCAGTTCATAGGTGCATCATAGCATAACTTTGAAACCACTTATCACAAATGGTTGATCATCAAAATGTAGCTTCTTCATTGCACTAGGTGGATTAGATGCCTCCTACATAAATAAAAAAGGAAAACCCAAAGTTAGACTACTAAAATGATATGATTCTATGTATCTAACATTGAATTACTCAAATTCATAATGTTCATTTTTTTAATGAAGATTTATAGTATTTAACTTTCATCATAAATATCTCTCACATCAACCTCCTACGCTGGTCAGGAGTCCTCTCATATGTCCTCAACAATTTTTGAACCTTGTTGATTGTGGTCTATGTATGTTCATGTATGTTTCTTAAATGAATCTACAACTTAAACTATAACATTATAACTTATAGCATGCTAAATTTATAATATATAATCAAGAATTCAAACTAAAACTTACCTGTGTTGACTCCTCCTCTTGATATAATGACTATATTAGCAAAGATACAAAACATTGGCATCCAACCTCCTATGCACTATGTGTTTCTTATGAGATATAGAATACTAGTTATTAATATCATAGAAATAAAATTTGAATTTATTTATGAAAATAAGAAAAATAAAAGATAAATGATACTTATACATACGATGGGGCTCTCACTATTAATGGGAATGCCAGAGGGTTTGCAACATGGAATCTACCTAGACTCATCACCAATAGCAACACCCTATATAATAAAGAATGTAATTAAATTTCATTAGCACAAACATTTTAGAAGAATGCAATAATATTTAATCACTTTAAAGGCACCTAATTACCTTTCCCTTGTCAATGGGTTGTGCCTCATCCCCCGCACTCTGCCCCCCACTAACAAGTAATACTTGCAAGAGAAAATAAATATTAGAAACCATATATGCTCAAATATCAAATAGGGAAAAAAATGAGAACACAAAATAATGTATCGTAGATGTCTCAAGGCCAAATGAAATAGGTTAGAGCTTGACATTATCAGCGTATCTAAGCTCCTCCTCTATCATCAACTAAACGTGGATGAAGATCACATACATGTATAAGCCAATATGGATTAAAAATTAAAATTACTTTATTATAAATGTTAACTTTAAATCACATATCTTGTAACAAAAAATGTATACATATTCTGACACAGAAGGACTCCATGCCTCTGCATGCCCCTCCTCTCTCATGTCAAGGTGTGTAGCCTTTGTATGTGCATCTAGTTTATCCTCCTCAAATACAAACTGATACTCAGAAAGATCACCTATGGGATCCAGAAAAATATTCTTGCATGTTATGCAATTATGGGGCACACAAGCATTTGATGAGCTCGCCAATGATGAACTCATGGTAGCATCATCAACATAGGGAGGTAACAAGGACCTAGCCTAGGATATCAATAGTCTATTCAATTTATAGATAGCTCTAATAGTCTGAGAGCTAGCCTCTGTAATGATATCATGATCCTGCATTTGAGGAGGGGGGGCGACATTCGTATGGGGGACAAAAGTGTCATCTAATTTCTTCCACTGGGAAAAGGGTCTAGCCTGAGGAGCTCCTCCTCCTACACCCATGTTGGGCTCCATGCTCCAATAGTTCACCTTTAGGCCCAACACAAATTTTGGTATACAATTTTTTAATAAAATAAAATGGCACCCCTAAATTGTTGTGTGGAGATATGTCAAAAAACCATCCACCAACAATCCCAAAATTTTGCATGCATAGCCTCATTTGTGTACCATTTAATTGATAAGTTGGGTTTTATGC